>OU342736.1:398323320-399526184 GCA_910589765.1 Avena atlantica | reverse complement strand
AAAGGCATGGAGGTAGTTATGCAGGACCTGATAGGACGTCTGCTAGGACGACACTCCCGACAGGTTAGAGGCACCCACTTCCACGTCTTCGGAAGACGTGATGAGGATGGAGAGTCCATCGACTTCGAGGACGACTCGAGGGACGCAACAGATCCGATACGTCTGTACCTCCAGGACTTAGAGTCTCTCATTAGGCACGTGGACACGGACAGGACCAATGTCATGCTCAGTAATGACGAGCTCCAGGTGCAGCTTCGCGAGAAGGACAAGATATTTGCGCAGCAGGACGAGATAGTCAAGGAAATGGAGGCGAAGTTCGAGACCCAGGACAGGAAGTTCAAAAGTTAGGAGAAGCGTGTCCAGGATAGGAACAAGAAGATCCGGGATATGACTGAAGAACTGCAGTCCAAGGACTTCGAGCTAGAGCAGCAGCAGACGGTGATAGAGAGGCTTCGTTCCTAGAAGAGGGCTCTCAAGGCCAAGATAGAGTCCTTGACCACTACCATCGAGGAGAACAGGGCCGCGATGGAGAACGCAGGTCTTACCTTTGTCGAGGAGGAGATTGATGCTGATGAGTAGACTTGACTACTCGTTTATCTTTTGTTATCGTACTTGTTATTTGTGAACTTGTTATTGGACCATCCGACATGTGGATGGCTTGCTACTTGTGTGTTTTACTTTGTGAACTCGTTATCTTGTTGTTGAACTTTTATCTTGTGTTGCATGCTATGTGTTTGCTTATGTGATGTATTGTGCATGAAAACATCTATGGGTATCTCATTCTTATCTCTATTTGAACAAACCACAGATGCCTCCCCGTCGCGCAAACCCCAATCCCAACAACAACAACAACATCACACCAGAAATGCAACAAATGATGACTGCTCAAACATAGCTGATGCAGATGATGACAACATTCATTCAGAACCAAAACAACAACTACAACAACAACCCCAATAACAACAACAATAACAACAACAACCCTATGGGCTTTGATATGCTCACCAGATTTTTGCGATTGAGGCCAGCTAAGTTCTCGGGGACGACTGATCCCATGGTGGCCAATGATTGGCTACGTTCTGTAAACAAGGACTTAGTAACCGTGGGCTGCACGGATGCTGAAAAAGTCAGATTTGCAACACATCTGCTGGAAGGGCCAGCCGCCACTTGGTGGGACAACTTTCAGATCACCACTCCTATAGATGAGGTGACTTGGGCTATCTTTGAGGATGGCTTTCGCACCGCTCATATCTCATCAGGAATAATGAGCCTGAAAAAGAAAGAGTTCCACAATCTGAAGCAGCGCCACCGCAGCGTGGCTGAATACATTGAAGAGTTCAACAATCTGGCGCGTTATGCACCGGATGAGGTTGACACAGATGCCAAGAGAAAGGAAAAATTTCTGGAAGGCTTGAATGATGAGCTGAATCTGCAATTGGCTGTGGCATATGTTCCCACTTATCAGTCACTCTGTGACAAGGCTGCAATATTGGAGAACAAAATGAAACAAGTCGAGGGTAGGAAGAGGAAACACTCCGACAAGCACAGCTCGGGATCGTCTCACAAACGATCTCACTATGATGACAGTGGAAGCTCAGGATCCCACAAGCATGGGAAATTCAACAAACACCACAACCACAACCGTCATGACAACAAGCATCATCGCAGTCATGACAATGACAAATACAAGAACCACAAGAGTGGACATAAGAGCCACCACAGTGGTAATGGAAGTGGAAGTGGAAGTCAGCCTGCTAAGAGAGACATCAGTCAGGTTGAATGCTTCAAATGCAAGAAGATGGGACACTATGCAAATGAGTGCCCCGAAAAGAAAGTTGAAGGACCTGTCAAGCCCAATCCTTTCCAGAAAGGACAGGTGAACCACATCAATGTGGAGGAGGTCTATGAGGAGCCTGACGCTGTTGCTGGTAAGTTCAGACTCAATTCCATTCCAGCATTTGTACTCTTTGATACTGGTGCATCTCATTCATTCATATCAAGAGCATTTGTTGAAAGAAATGAACTACCGGTAGAAACTATTGGGTGTCCAATAAAAGTAAGTTCTCCTGGTGGAGAAATGATAGTGAATTCAGGATGCCATGATCTAGTCATAGAATTTGGGAAGTATAAGTTTCCCGTTAACTTGATAATTCTAAACTCCCAAGGTTTGGATGTCATTCTGGGATTGGACTAGATGACCAAGTACAAAGGAGTGATAGATTGTGCCAGCCATACTGTCTCACTCACAACTCCAGAAAATAAAAGGATCAGATTCAAGACCAACTTTGAAGCAAAAAGGAGTATGCTTAATTCTCTTAAGGGGGTTAGCATGGACAGTGTACCAATCGTGAGTGAGTGTCCGGATGTGTTTCCGGAAGAATTGCCGGGAATGCCACCAGATAGAGATGTGGAGTTTCTGATAGATTTGGTGCCAGGGTCTGGACCAATAGCAAAGATACCGTATAAAATGTCAGTTGATGAACTGAAGGAGCTCAAGAAGCAACTAGGAGAACAGTTGCAGAAAGGATTTATTCAACCCAGTTCTTCATCTTGGGGAGCCCCAGTCTTGTTCGTGGAGAAGAAAGATAGAAGTCAAAGGTTATGCATAGATTACCGTTCACTCAACGAGGTAACTATCAAGAACAAATATCCTTTGCCTAGAATCAATGACTTATTTGATCAGCTTGAAGGAGCATGTGTGTTCTCAAAGATTGATCTAAGGTCAGGCTATTTTCAACTCAAGATAAGAGAACAAGACATACCTAAAACGGCATTCACCACCAGGTATGGATTGTATGAGTATACCGTAATGCCTTTTGGCTTGACCAATGCTCCAACATACTTCATGAATATGATGAACAAGGTGTTCATGGAATTTCTTGACAAGTTTGTTGTTGTTTTCATCGATGACATCTTAGTCTACTCCAAGAGCAAAGAAGAACATGAAGGACATTTGCGTTTGATACTTGAGAAGTTACGAGAACATAAACTTTATGCCAAATTTAGCAAGTGTGAGTTCTGGTTAGAAGAAGTTGGTTTTCTTGGTCATGTTATGACAAAGGATGGTGTAGCAGTTGTTCCTGCTAAAGTTTCAGCTGTGACTGAATGGGAATCTCCTAAGAATGTGAAAGAGGTTCGCAGTTTCCTTGGCTTAGCAGGTTACTACAGAAGGTTCATTGAGAATTTCTCAAAGGTTGCTAAGCCGATGACTGAATTGTTAAAGAAAGACAAGAAGTTTGCTTGGTATGAAGGTTGTGAAGTCAGCTTTCAGGAGTTGAAGAAGAGACTTGTGATAGCACCAGTTCTATGTCTGCCAGATTTGGAAAAGGATTTCCAAGTATATTGTGATGCATCTCATCAAGGTTTGGGTGCAGTACTTATGCAAAACGGTAAAGTTGTGGCTTATGCCTCGAGACAACTCAAAACTCATGAAGTGAACTATCCAACTCATGATTTAGAGTTGGCCTCTGTCGTCCATGCACTCAAAACATGGAGGCACTACCTTTTGGGAAAGCGTTGTGAAGTGTTCACTGATCACAAGAGTTTGAAGTATATCTTCACCCAGAAGGAAATCAATATGAGGCAAAGAAGATGGTTAGATCTTATCAAGGACTATGACTTAAGCTTGCAATACCATCCCGGTAAAGCAAATGTTGTAGCAGATGCTCTAAGTCGTAAGGTATTTGTGAATGGCCTTACCAAAGGAGAATTGTCAGATGATTTGTGTACCCAATTCAGAGAACTCAGATTGGAGATTGTGCCCGAAGGACATCTCATGTCTTTGAATGTTCAACCCACTTTGTTGGACAAGATCCGAGAAGCTCAGAAGACTGATAAGGAAATTGAAGAGATTAAGGAAAAGATTGGACAAGGGAAAGCTAAAAATTTCCATGAAGATGAACAAGGTACTTTATGGCATGGGAAACATATCTGTGTTCCACAAGACCTGGAATTGCGGAAACTGATTTTGTAGGAAGCACACAACTCTCCGTATTCTATCCACCCGGGTAATACCAAAATGTACATGGACATGAAAGAAAGATTTTGGTGGAATAATCTCAAAAGGGACATCGTCGAACATATTGCTTTGTGTGATGTGTGTAGTAGAGTGAAAGCGGAGCATCAGAAACCAGCAGGTTTGCTTCAACCACTACCTATTCCTGATTGGAAGTGGGACAAGATTGGTATGGATTTCATTACCGGATTACCAAGGACCAGATCAGGATATGATTCCATATGGGTAGTAGTGGATCGCCTAACTAAAGTGGCTCATTTCATACCCGTGAAGACAACTTATACAAGTGCCAAGTTAGCCAAAATCTACATGAGTAGAATTGTATGTCTACATGGTGTGCCCAAGAGTATTATGTCTGATAGGGGAACTCAATTCACTTCCCATTTTTGGAGACAGCTACACGAGTCATTGGGAACGAGGTTGGAATTCAGCACTGCTTTTCATCCTCAAACCGATGGACAAACAGAAAGAACAAATCAAATCCTTGAAGACATGTTGAGAGCATGTGCCTTAGACTATGGAGCCAGTTGGGATGAAAGTCTGCCTTACGCAGAGTTTTCTTATAACAATAGCTATCAAGCTAGCATTGAGATGGCACCGTTTGAGTTTCTCTACGGAAGAAAGTGTACCACCCCATTGTTATGGAATGGTGTGGGAGAAAGAAGTTTATTCGGGCCAGATCTTATCAAAGAAGCCGAAGAGAAGGTCAAATTGGTTAAAGACAGGTTGAAGATAGCACAGTCCCGACAGAAAAGCTACGCGAATCCTAAGCGTAGAGAGGTCATCTACGAAGTGGGTGATAGAGCCTATCTTAGAGTGTCACCACTTCGCGGAGTGAAAAGATTCGGAGTCCAAGGAAAATTGGCACCAAGATATGTTGGGCCATTCAAGATCTTGAGTCGCAAAGGAGAGGTTGCCTATGAAATAGAACTACCAGAATCTCTATCAGCTGTCCATAATGTGTTTCATGTGAGTCAGCTTAAGAAATGTCACCCAGAAATGGAAGAAACTTCTTTGAAGGATACTATACCTTTGGAGGAGGTTCAACTAGAAAGTGATCTCACTTATGAAGAGAAACCTATCAAGATTCTTGAGACTGCAGAAAGAGTCACAAGGACAAAGACTATCAAGTTTTGCAAAGTGCAGTGGAATCATCATTCCGAAGAGGAAGCAACATGGGAAAGAGAAGATGATCTTTGGAAAGACCACCCTCACCTATTTGCTAGCCAATCCGAATCTCGAGGGCGAGATTCACCTTAAGGGGGTTAGATTTGTAACATCCCTAAAATCATGATTTCAAAGATTGCATATCATTCATGCATGCATATAGAATTGAGATCAATTTCAAAACTCATTTCAGAAAAACAGAAGCACATAGTGCTATCATTTTATGTGAGCAAACCTAAATCAAATGGCCATCCCCATTTGAGAGTTTGAATGTTTTAAACCTAGATTGTTTGTCTCCCTTGTTGAATGGATTGAGTGTGGAATTTGAACCAAGCTTTACAAAAATGGAAATGGTTTCAAAAACCACTTCTCAAACATTTGCAATCAAGTGCAAAGTTCCTGTTATTTTGTTTCTCCAAAATGACCAAGCCTTTACCAAAGTAACCACTTGGTTTTATGCCTAGATTTGAGATTGTTGCACACTGCAAAAACCCCAGAAAGATTTGAATTCAAAAAGAGTTTGAATTCATTTGAAAACCATTCCTGAAAATCAAAAACATAAAAAGAAAAGGAATAAAGAAAGGAAAAAGGCCAGGCGCTCCTATTCTAGCCCAGCAGCAGAACCGGCCCAGCTAGCCCACCCGGCCACTCTCTCGCTCGCTCGCACGCGCGGACACACCCACACGGTCGCTTACACCCTGACCCCACCCCTCTCCGTCTCACTCACTGACTGGTGGACCTCGCCAACTCACCCTCGTCTTCCCCAAATCGCGCCTGACCCCGTCGCCAGCCGTTTCCTCCGCCCATCACTGCGGCGATTGATTCCTCGCTTAATTGCCCTTGATTCCGCGCTTAATCACCGCTCCCCTCTTGCCTATAAGAACCCCTCGCTGCCGCGGTCATTTCCCCCCACTCTCCTCGCTCACTCCGCCACCAGGCTGCGCGCATTTGACCTCGAAACCCCGCAGTACCGACGACTCCGGCGACTAATTCCGGTGAGCCTCGACCGCCCCCCTCCCTCTGGTTCAAACTGTCGTGTCCAGCATGGTCTCGTGAATCCCCTGACACCTTTCTTTTGCATTCTCGTGACCCAGAACGCCGTCCCCGTTCGTGCCCGCAACCGACCGAGCCGCCTCTCAACTCCGGCGACCAATCGCGGTAAGTCACGAGCGCCCCTTGCTCCCTCTTGCATTCAAGGATGTTCGCCTTCGTCTTGTGCATCTCCTAATCCCTCTGGTTCGTACTAGGGCGACGCAAAACCTCGGGAACCAACTCGACAGCAAACTCCCGAAGCCGCGCACGACTCCGACGAGCTCTAGCAGCCCCTGCCGTGCGCCCCTTGCCCAGTCACCACCACGTTGAGCTTCGCCTCGACCTTGCGGATCTGGTAAGCACACCCTTTCCTTTCCGGGCGATCTAGAACGCTAGCGCCGCCGCTGACAGAGCGCTCCGCCGCTCGCCGTCGCCGCGCGCCGCCAGGACATGGTCGCTTGATCGAGAGCCCTTGGATCTAGATCCAACGCATAGGATTAGCCCACTTAACGAACCGTTATGTGTCGATCTGAACCGTGCATCGCCACTTAGATCCTACGGCTCTTGTGCGTGATCCTGTGAGAAGCGGTACGCGCCAATAGAATTAAGACGCGTGGCTAGGGTTTGTGTTTAAAACAGAATTCAAAACAGATTTAGATTCAAATTTGAATAGGCTATAACTTTTGATTCCCACGTTAGATTTTTGCAAATTTTATATCGTTGGAATCAGGGAGACAAGCCCTTTATGTTTATGAAATGTGTCTAGTGAAAAGTTTCTGTTAAAATGACTTTTTATACAGAAACTTATTTAAGGTTATTTTGAGTATAGGAATTGTTTAGGATTTTGTTTTAGGGCAAAATAAACTTGGATTGGCAAGATTTTGACTTCTTTATGGTTCAGTATCTTGCACTTGCTTGGTTGGGTTTTAAAAATCATCACTTAGCATTTTTGCATACATGCATATATTTATGTTTGTATATGAATTGTGTGTAATTTTGTGCTACCAATTTTGTGTAGATTTTGGTGCTAGTGATCGTGATTGTGAAGAGTGCTACTCTCCCCATTACCAAGGCAAGTGGTACTTCATGAATATTTCCATCCCTATATTTTGTACAAGCATTAGAAATATTTTGCTAAGTCTTGCATGTTACCATTTTGCCAAATGCTATGTTGGGAAATCCTAAGTAGTTGTAGAATTGCTAGGAAATTTCCTAAGTTAAGTTCTATGCCATGCTTAGCCTAGCTAGTAGCAAACAAGGGTTGGTAAAGTATATACATGCTATGATGAAAATATTTCTAAGTTTTTGACTTATGTTTTTCTTAATAAAACAACTAAGTCAATGAATCTCCTGGGTGGAATGGGACTTGAATGGTGGTTTTTGGTTGAGTGGTTACACAAGGCCCATGGACATGGTTTACCTTGTGTATCTCACTTGTGGTATGCCACCCAGGCACAAAGGGATTTTAGAGGCCAAGTGTTGAGAAGCTTATAGTGCAGCCACTTGGCAATATGGGCTCTGCCTTGATCACATAGGTTGCTAGAACTTAGTCATTTGGACAGTTGGTGGTAGTGGAATGATAGGTTGGAACGCATCCATTTGGCTAAGGGAAGGCTTCTGAAAGGTCCTGTCTTTGGAAACCAAGTCTGGTGGGGAAAGTGCATAACCTCTGCAGATGGAAAATCTAAGTACTTAGCCAAGTCCATGGCAATGGACAACTTGAGCATCAAGACATGAAAGCTATCAAGAATCTCATCACTCCAACTTCTAAGTAAAAATTTGTGGGTGAACAAGGGTGAAGGACCCCAATGTCTATTGGTGGTTTCTTGGGAAAAGTTTTTGACAAAGAAAAACTTAGTGATTTCAACTAATAGGAAAAACCTATTTTGAGCAAAGCAAGCCAAGCTACACTTAGCCAAAATTAATATAGTAATGTAGTCCACTTAAAATTTACTAAGGTATCACTTGCCAATACTATTCCAAAGTATTGACCCACTGTGGCTGTAACTTGTGATGTTGCAGGTTACTCCGATGATGATTAGGTGTCATGAGTCTACACTCAACATGCTTGCCTGTGGCACATGAAGATGAAGACTTATGTTTATTTACTTATTCCAAAACTCTTGTATTAGGCCTGTGGCCTTGAGTTGTAAAAGACTATGTTTTATCTCTGGAATGGATGTAATAAAAGACCTTTGTATCTGTGTACTTCATCTTAAACTGTGGATGCTAGCAATGATCCAGGGACTAGCATTGCAATCACAGGGATCCTTTTCCTTTACAAAGGAGGGATCTTACAGCAAGAGTGGGATTTGTCCATCCATATGACGGATAGATATACTCTGGGCCCTCTCGGTGGAATGTCATCCGATTTGCTTGCAAGCATGTGAATGGCTCACAAGGGATCACATATCACGGGAACGAGAAAAGAGTACTTATCAGTAACGAGGTTGAACTAGGTATGCAGAGATACCGACGATCAAAACCTCGGATAAGTAAACTATCGTGAGACAAAGGGAAATTGGTATCGTATGTAAGTGGTTCATTCGATCGCAAAGTAATCGTAGAAATATGTGGTAGCCATATGAATTTCCAGATTCCTCTATTGGTTACTGTTCGGAGAAGTGTCTCGATCATGTCCGCATAATTCACGAACCGTAGGGAGACACACTTAAGGATTCGACGTTGTTGAGTAGTTATGGAATGATGAGTAAGAGACCGAATGTTGTTTGGAGTCTCGGATGGGATCTGGGATATCACGAGGAGATCCGGAATGGTCCGGAGAATAAGATTCATATAAGGAAAGTCCTATTTCGGGGTTGGAGAATGGTTCCGGTGATTTCATCGGGAATGTTCTAGAAGGTTCCGGAATGTCCGGCACTCCGGAGGGGAAGGGTACATGAATGTCTCATAACAAGTTGGAATGGTTGCATCATGTACTACGTGTCATATCTGAGCGAAATAAAGGGATAAATCAAATCCTAGTTTGAAAAGTCAAACGCCAATTTGAAAAGTCAAACGGCTATTTTGCTTGGTGGAGGGAGAGTAGGAAACCTACTTGGGGAGGAGTTCCTCTCCCTCCACCGCCGGGCAAGGAGGCCGAGTTGGGGAGGGACTCCCCTCCCCTTGGCTGCACCCTCCACCTATATAAGGAGGGGCAGGGCTGCCCCTCCAAACACACAACTCCACCCCTCTAAACCCTAACCCTAGCCGCCGGCCACCAAACCGCCGCCAGCGCCCTAGGGTTTCTCCCAAGCCGCCGAGTTGGGGCCTTATACTTGCCCTAGCCGCCGGCCTAGCCCCTCTCCTTGGTGCATCTAAACCCTAGATCACCGAGGGCTCTCTCATAGTCCACCATACTCACTCCGGCTTAAGGCGAAGCCTTGCGAGATCTCCCCTCTACTTCCGGTACCACGCCGTCGTGCTGCCGGAATCACGAGGAGAGTGCTACAACCTCCACTGCCTGCTGGAACAAGGGAGAGGAAGGTCTTCGTCGAGTACCGAACGTGTGACCGACTGCGGAAGCGCTACCAGAACATAGCGCCGGAAGGATCGTCTACGTGATCTTGAGATCGGCAAGAGTACGACTACATCACCCACGAGAATCCGCTCTTGTTAAACACTTTGGAATCTTCGAGGGTGAGTTATTCTATCGACTCGTTGCTACAATCTAGTAGATAGATCTTGGATTGTTTGTTTGTATGCGGTAGAAAATTTTTGTTTTCCATGCTACGAAACCCTACATTTTTCACATAACAAAATAGTTTTTAATTGGAAGATAGTTGAAAACAAAAATATACTTGGAATGGTGTAACACACCATGCATAGTAGTTTATAGTGGACACTTTGGAATTCTTGGGAGTTGGAGGCATGAGTAGAACTTACTCACACAAGTGGAGGCTAGCAAAAGACTGGGAGCAACCAACTAAGAGAGCATAATGGCCATAATCATGCAGTGCAACAAAGCATACTAATCAAAGCAAAGAGTGGTACTACAAGTCAAGGACTAAATGATCATAAAGTATAATTGTGACTTGTCATAGTCATAACATGGTGTGAGCATGTGCCAAGTCAACCCAAGAAAAGCATCAAAGGAGAATACCACAATACTATGCTTTTGCATGCTAAAACAACGCATAATTTCTTCAAGGCACACTAAGCAATCCCAATTGTTTGGAACAAGACATGCTACAACAATACTCACTAAGCATAAGGTCAAAATAACACCTAGCATGTCATGCTAAAGTCCAAGTCATAGTCAATGCAAGCTCCTCTTGCACTTCAAGCAAGAACTTCAAGGCACACTAAGCAATCCCAATTGTTTGGAACAAGACATGCTACAACAATAATCACTAAGCACAAGGTCAAAACAACACCTAGCATGTCATGCTAAAGTCTAAGTCACAGTCAATGCAAGCTCCTCTTGCACTTCAAGCAAGAACTTACTACTCCTTTCCAACACCAAGCAACTTATTTGCAAAACAACACAACGAGAACGGGGGTCCAAACTACTCAAGAAAACTAAACAAACTAAGCAAAGCAAACGAAAACTAATACGCTCCAAGAACAACACAATTGTGCATGAAACAATAAAAATGAAGTGTCTAGACAGACCTGAGCTTTTTATTGACGAAGAAGGGGATGCCCTGGGCATCCCCAAGATTTGACGCTTGTACGTCTTGGATATTTTCTTGGGGTGACACCATGGTGTAATCCCCAAGCTTGAGATTTTTTCCATTCTTCATCTCATTGCATCATTCTCTCTTTACACCTGAAATTTTTCCTTCATACAAAACTTCACACAATCTTCATTAGCAACATTAGTGTATTCAAAAGATATTAGAACCCTGGAAAAGTTTTGGAACAATAAGGCTTTTCATTAAAACACAAGCTACTGTAGTAACTCCTTGAAAAAGCTCAATTCACCTAAAGAGAACTCAAAAAGGAATCAATAAGAAGCAAATGCAAATAATGGCAGAAATCTGTCAAAACAGACCAGCAGGTAGAAACCGATTTTTTAGAACATCTTGTGTTGCTCAAATAAAAAAGTGTTGAGCTAACGAAAGTTAGCTAACATACTGGGGGATTTATTCGTAAATTTTGAGCTTAATCCGAGTTACAGAGACTTCTCACGATTTTTTTGGTGGAGGACAGAAATTTGTTTCCGGACAGCAACTCCCCAAATCTTACTTCCCTCTCATTAGAGGTCATTCTTGGCACAAAAAAGCAAACAAAAAGGATAAAGAGAGGTCATTACTGAATTATTAACTTCTAAGACTCAAGGAAACTCTTGTGTTATGTCCCAACAAGTATTTTTCTTTAACGACTTTAAGTTAGGCACAAGAAGCAAGAAAAATCAAGTATTTTCAAATGAAGAAGCATTAACATCAAATCTTGCTTTCAAAGGAGGAGCAAAAAGCAACTTATCTCTCCTCATAGGGAAGTGTTCAATACCTTTCTTGAATGGAAAATGATATTTAATTGTGCCTTCTTTCATATCAATGATGGTACTAACTGTTCTAAGAAAAGATCTTCCCAAAGTAATATTACAAGAAGCATTGTATTCAACATCCAAAACATAGAAATCCATAGGGACATAAGCATTATTAACCATAATGAGAACACCATTAATACTCCCTATGAGTTTCTTCTTAGCATTATCATTGAGTGGGACATCTAAATAACAATCTTCCAATGGTGGCAAATCAAGCATTTCATAAATCTTCCTAGGCATAATTGAGACACTAGAACCAAGATCACATGAAGCTTTGAGATCAAAGTCATTCACTTGCATATTAATAATGGGTTCCCAACTATCTTCTACTTTCCTAGGAATAGAAGCTTTGTGTTTTAGCTTCTCTTCCTTAATCTTAACAAGAGCATCTTTAATGTGTTTGGTGAAAGCAACATGCATATCATTAGCATCAGGACTTCTAGCAAGGTTTTGCAACAACATAATTACTTCAGAAATATTGCAACCATCAATATCAAAATCAATCTTAGCATCACTAGTAGTAGGCTCAATAGGCTTAGGCATAGTAGGAGGAACATGGACTACTTGTGGTTTAGTGGTGATAGTGCACACATGTAACACCCTCAGAATCGATCCTATGCAAGTTTCAGCGATTCCCGCCAAACCCGCATAGAAACGATTCAAAGGTGCCCACCAGGCACTTTCGTGCGGGTGGAAAACGAAGTAATAGCATTACACAACAGTCCTCGATGGGACCCACAGAACAGATATATATAACAGCGACTCCATGGGTCAAGAATACAGATATAATATACAAAGATTCAAATCACCTTGAAAACGATAGAGCGTCCAGCTACGGACAAGATGCAAATGGGGCTAAGAGCCCTGAAGAATAACCAATGGCGTCCATAACCCTGCCCAGGCCAAGCCGGAAGGGTAACCCTGCTAACGACGTCGATCTCAAAACCTGCTTAAACAAAAGGGGTGCCGCAAAGGGCAAAGGAAAAAGAGGAGCGTCAGTACTGAGGCCAGTACACGGCGAGGCTAGAATTCGGCGGTCCTCGCCTACATAGGTATGGTGGGCTGAGCGGCAGCGGCAGCATGCACTGAACAACCTATAGAGACTCGATATAACTGGCGGCATTCAGAGAGGGGTAAGAAAGACCTATTCGGAACCAACCTGATACTACCACCAATCAAACCCATCCTGGCGTTTCCCCCCTCGAGACCAAACGAGGAAGTCAACCGAGGAACTCACACAGTTGGCAGTTTTATTTATTCAGTTATCGTTGCAGCAATTACTAGTCAGGTTTAGATAACCGTCCTGGTGAAGTAAGCAGTGGGCACTTTTAGTTAACCATTCCGTTATAGTGGCAACACTTACTAGTCAGATACAATTAGCATGAGATAACCCCAAAACCCAGCAGTTGTTGGTACTTTTATTTAGCCATTCCGTTATAGTGAAGCTGATTACTAGTCAAATCGGATACAAGACAGTTTATAACAGTAAACTTTAGTTATAGTTGTCTATGATCAAGCACTGTGCTCCAAGTCGTCCATAACCGCGGACACGGCTTCTCGAAAAGATTTAACCCTGCAGGGGTGCACCAAAGTATCCACAAGCACTTCGACCCTTTTTGCCAGATCAGTTAACATACACCCATCGGTATGTCGGCGGGGCCTAAGTCACGACGTTCCCATACCCAAAGCAAGTACATGGGGGCCACCCCACCAAGTCGACACCCGCAACGAAGTCGGCCGGTCTTCGAGACGGACTTAGGGTTTGCGTCAGTGGCTGTAAACGACAGCAAATCCCCAAACGGGGACTATCGATACAGCGAAAACACTCCGCTTCCTAAACAGTACAGTGTGCTCCTCGCACAAACGTAAATAAAGCAGTAGCATGGCATAAGTACAGGATAGTAAATAAAACCTCAAACTAGTTTGTGGCCCCCAGTACAATACTTTGAAATCAGGTAATAATCAATGGGGGGCCCATATCTCCCCACCTGTGGTTAGCGCGCTCGATCTCGGAACAGGTGTCAAGAACTCGGGGTCCTACGGGACACAAGTGGGCGGTCGGAAACCAATTATTATCTATCACCCACCGATGCCTCTGCTTACTTCAATTTTAGTTGTTAAGCAGTAATTAAAGTGAACAATAAATAAAGCAATGGTCTTCTCCAACATTGAACATGCGGCAATTCTCCAACAACTGTGGTACTTGACGACACGCAACAGCACTAGAGCAAGCGACTACGACGCGCAAGTCCAACTATCTACCAAACATCAGGTAATAGGATGTGTCCAAGGCAATATAGGGCTGCAAGGGATATCACGGGTACGGAAAACTAGAGCATCGCAACACAGATAGCAATAGATCAACAGGAGGGAATAAATACTATAAAAGTAAGATAGGTAGAAAGGGGGGAGATGCTCGCCTGTAAACATTGTCGAAGCTGCAAACGAGGATCGGGTCGACACTCGCAACAACTCAACGGCCTTATCCGCGAAGAAGCAAAACACTAGAAGAAACACCAGATGCAATATTTAATACTACGGCAAAAGATCGGCATGATGCATGTATGATGTATGGCATGGCAAAGGTGCGATGCAATTAGGTCATATTAAGTGGAACCAGGGGTCCCGACAAATGATTATATGGTTCAAGTTGTTTATCTACCCCGCAAATTAAATGTTGTTTTATCAAGACAAGAGATAGCACCGGTTCACTACACAAATTTAAATGAGGCCAATATGAGACTAGACTTGCCCGCATATGGGCCCCATATTTAATTATTAGGTGAATCGGCATAAGGCCCCCAAACCACACAAGATGCATGCGAGATCAATTAATATGTGACAGTTTATATTCATTTTATAAAATAGGGCTTGAGAAAGGGTTCACACATTAGGGTTCGACGATCTTGGGTTCCGGGGTTCGGGGTTGGTCTCAGGGTTCGACGGGTCGGCGAGGTTCGGATCTGGGGTTCGACGGGAGCGTTCTCGGACTCCGGGGTCGTTCTCGGATATCGGGGGTAGTTCTTGGCATTCCGGGAAGGAGGACTTTCGGTGTCGGGGGCACATCGGACTCGCCCTGGTCGGTGTCGAACTTGTCGTTGCGAAGATCTTGTCGGGTCCGCGCCAACGAGTTGGTCCTGGCGTTCGGACAGAAGTACTTGTCGTTCCCTGGCGATCTTGGCGGCTCGGAGGGGTTCGAGGAACCGGTACGGTCTTCGGATTCCGTGAGGGAGATCATGGGGTCAGTGCGGTCGATCTTGTCGTCCCGTAGCATAGATCTTGGGGAGGTTCAGGGTTCCATGGGTTCGACTCGACAACCGGACTCCGGGAACGGTTCTTGGTGAACTTGGCGTGTCGGGTTCGGCCTTCGGGGTCCGTGAAGGCGATCTTGGCGTCCGGGAAGGAGGTCCTGGCGCGGCACCGGGTTCGGGGTGTCGAGACTTGGCCTTCAGGTTCTAGGACGGAGATCTTGGCAGTTCCAAAATCCCTTGTCGGTGTGGACTTGCAACCGGCACCGAGGTGTCGTTTTACTGCTTCTGGGCCGCACCAATTCCAGGATCGATCTTGTTCAGTACCACAGCAACCTTGGCATATCCATGTCGAAGATTGTCAGAGAACTCAGCCAAGCTTTCATCGACAACAGAGACACATTCCAACTTATCTGCACTTAAACGTATAGCAGCAGAAGCACGGGCCGAGGGCACGCAGACGGAGCCGAGGTTGACGCGGTGCTGGGAGGGCCGCGGTGGAGCTCGGCCGCGCGGAGCGGCGAGGGAGGCGGTGGGAGGAGCGGCACAGGGGAAGAGGGGGCCGCGCCGGGGCCGGTCGCCGGAGGGGGGAGGGGAGGTGCGAGCCGGCAGGGGTGGAGCTCGGTCGCTGGCGGCGGGGCGAGCCGAAGGAGGAGAGAGGCGGTGAGGGGGCTCGAGCGAGGGCGGTGGCTGGAGCACGCGGGCGGCGCGGCGAGGTGGGCGAGCGCGCGGGGAGAGGGGCAGCCGGAGGACGGAGCGGGAGAGGGGGAGGGGGAGCGAGGCGGAGGCGCGGCAGGCGCGGGTCCGCACGGGGCAGGCTCCGGTGAGCGAGCGAGCTGGCGAGGAGGAGGGGCTCGCTGGCGGCACGGGCGGCGCGGGAGAAGGGCGGCTCGACGGGCGGTGCAGGGAGGTACGGCGGCGGCGAGCGCGGCGCAGGGAGGTGGGAGGCGAGGCAGGCGAGCGCGGCCGCGCGGGCGCTCGCGCCAAGCGGGGGCGGCGGCGCAGCGGAGGGGGCGGGGGACGAGGCGGTGCGGTCGCGCCGGCGGGCGGCGGAGAAGGGGAAGAGCGGCGGAGCGGTGGAGAGGCAAGACGGAGCCGACGGGAGGAGGAGGGGCGGTGAGGGGCGAGCTCGGGAGGTGGGAGGCACGGAACGGGGCGGCGCGGGGGCGCCAGGGAGAGAAGAGATGATGGGGATACGCCTACTGGGGTATACTCAGCAGGACGTTTCCGGCTGGCCCAAGGACTGGCGAGTGGGCCTGCAGAACGGCGAGTGGATCAAGGCCCAGCAAGGAACCAGGCGACTGGAAGTTGAAGGCCCAGGCGAGTAGATAGGCCCAGTCGGTCTAGGTTAAACGGTCGCCATGAGGTGTAACCGAATCGGTTGAGATATGTAAACCCTAGGGGAGGTAAGCCTATATAAACCTCCCTAAAGGGTGAGTAGAGACACGTTCCCTCATACACCCAAGCAACTCGCCGCCTAGTCGCCGAGTTCGCCCATTGTAATCGCCTCCATAATACAATCTAGCAGGAGTAGGTCTTTACCCTCCGGGGGGCCGAACCTGGGTAAATCCCTGTGTCTTTGCCCTCATCTCGCACCGCAGATGGCTGGCCGCCCTTGCCCTTCGTTCTACTACTCGCTGCCGATTGCAGCATCTGCCGTGGTCATTCCCACGACAGTGGCGCCCACCGTGGGGCCTGGCCGGTCTGGCCGGTGTTCTGCGGCGAGATCCAATCTGCCCATCAACGAGACGGTCGCCACCGGCCGCATGATAGCAATCAGCGAGATGCTCCAGATCTTGCCGAGCAGCTACGTCCCGGCGGCACGACCCGTCACGCACAGCGTGATCCTGCCGATCGGCACGATCAGCCTCTTCGTCGGCTTCACCGACGTCATCACCTCGGAGGACTCGGCTCGCATCCGCGAGTCGCCACCACGCGATCGGCTCTCCGAGAGCCAGGTCCGCACGATCCACCGTCTCGCCTCCGAGTACAACTCGGCCCACAGCAACGTGGCCGAGAACTCAGCGGCCGCAGAAGATGCGGCCCTCATCGACGACGCCGACTCGGCGACCCCGGCGTCACTCGCCGGATCCATCACCGCGGCCTCATCCGCGGGCTCCATCGCTCAGGTCTCCAACGCGGGAGATTTCGAGGACCCCTCCATCCTCGGGATCTTCGACTTCGACTCCGGGTCGGAAAACTCCGCCGACCTCCACGACGGAACCGGTCGCCACGCCGCGACCTACATGGCCACCGGCGCCGATCCGCCGGAGGATCCTTTCTCCACACCAATCCCTCCCAACGCCACGGCAACGGAGGTCGAGGAACTCCGCCTGAAATTGGCGGAGGCAGTACGCAAAGAGCAGGCCGAGCGCGAAAAATTTCGTCTCGAACAAGTGACAGCGCAGGAACTGTCACGCTACCACCAGCAGCGGATCAGGTCACGCCTGAACCCCACCGTTCAGGGGCGCGCCCTGAACTTCGACGACGAGAATGACCCGGCTCGCGTAGCCGAGCGCGCGATCTGCGAGAACGCGCCACCGGGAGGAACCGCTCGGCCCCCGCCAGGATCAACGGCGATGGGCGCCCCACCACCACCCAATCGCACCCCTCCCAGGGACCAGCCGCGGATAGTCGTCTCCTCACGGGAGCGAGACGCGAACGGCCTCCCGCTGTTCTCCACCCCGATGGACAACCTCGTGGCAGGCCGAGCAGCAGCCGATAGCATCACGGCCACCGGCGACGGCGCCTTACAAATCCAGTACGTCAGGGCCCTGCTCGCAAAAGCCGTGGAACAGCAAAAAGCGGGCGCCGACTCGCAAGGGCGAGTGTACTCACGCTCCTCAGGAAGCAGGGCGGCCTCCAGCGGCCGCCCAGCGGCGGCAAACACCCTCAATTACCCGCCGCCAGAACCACTGCAGCTCCAACGCCGACCCGCAAACGCGGCACTCTCCACCAACGATCCCAGGCCGGCGACCAACTTCGTCGCCGCTAACGGAGAACCCATCGACGCCCGCACTCACATCATCAACAACCAAAACTGGCGCGCACGCCAGCCCGACGACTTGCGGCACACCCTAGCTAATCGCCGCGATGGCGAGCCTATGGGGTCGCTCAGTAGACTAGGGCCCAAGTGCTTCGGACCAATGATCCGAGGCGAAAAGTACCCGCCAAACTTCAAGGCGCCAAAGGAGATAGAAAAGTACGACTCCTCGTACGACCCCGCAGTCTGGCTCGACACATACCTCATGGCAATGGGGATTGCGGGTCACACTGGCCTACTCGCCGCCCGTTACCTCCCACTGATGATGGAGGGGACGTGCAGGCAATGGATCAACACGCTTCCCCAGGACAGTATCGACTCCTGGGAGGAAATGCGAGACGCCTTCGTCAGGCACTTCGAGTGCTCCTACACCCGCGCCACCACCATCGAGGACCTGGAACGATGCGTCCAGGGACCCCGCGAGTCGACCCGCAACTGGGTCCAACGGTGGCAAGAGCTCTGGTACAACGCGGTCGGCATCCACCCGGACACCGCGATCCATTGCTTCAAGACCTCGTGCCGCTACGAGCCTCTAGTCGCCAAGCTCAAGCGACACGCCCGCACACTCGACAACATCCCCGACCTCCTCGAGATCGCCAAACGGTACGCCGAGGAGGACCCCAACCAAGAAATCGACGACGAGTCAGGAGGGCAACGACGCGCGGGCGGCAATGACGGCGGACGCCGAACCGACCTACGCTACAGCGGCACCCGCCTCACAGGCAAGCGCCGCAACGACGGGCGAGTCGACTTCGTCGCCAACGCTGGCCACGCGCAACGCGAGCCCAAAAGCTACCGCCGCGACGGAGGGCAACGGCGCGACGGCGGCAATTACAAGAACAAGCCAAGGTTTGATCCCACGGCACTCCTTAACCAACCATGTGCGTTCCACAGCAGGGAAGGAAAGCCCGCAACACACACCACCGCCGACTGCCACACCCTCAGGGAAATCGAGAAGGCACGACACGCGCGGGAGGACACCGACAACGACCCGCCGAATGGCGGAAAATTCGGCAAAGTAGCCGGCTCGCTCCACACCTTCACGGGCTTCAACACGAAGCGTGAGAAGAAAGTCATCGCCCGCGCCGTCGCCGTCAACGCGGTGGCCCAAACAGACGTCCCCCAGTTCCTAAACTGGTCGGAACAACCCATCACCTGGAGCCGGCAAGACCACTCGCCACGCGTCGAGTACCCAGGCCGAGTCGCCCTGGTGGTCAAGCCCAAGGTTGGCGACTACTGGCTCCCCAAGACATTGATGGACGGCGGCAGTTCCATCAACATCCTCTACCTCGACACCTTCAGGAGGCTGCGGCTCCCGCAGTCGATGATCGAGACAACCCACACCACGTTCCACGGCATCGTCCCCGGTCGGAAGGCGTACCCGATCGGCAAAGTCACGCTGCCAGTCACGTTCGGCACTCCGGCAAACTTCCGCACCGAGCGGATCGTCTTCGAGCTGGTGCCCTTCGACAGCCCTTACCACTGTGTCCTGGGGCGCCAGGCGTTCGCCAAATTCATGGCGGCACCCCACTACGCGTACAACGCGATGAAGCTCCCCGGACCGTGCGGCGTCATCACCATCAACGGTGACCCCGACATGGCCGCCGAATGCGAGGCCAAAGGAGCCGAACTCGCCGACGCCGTCATCGCGGCAGAAGCCAATCACGCCGACGAGCTCGCCAAATACGCGAGCGGGGTCAACAATGACGACCCCACAATACTCAAGAAGCCCAACTCCGAGGGCACGAACACCTCAACCTTTGAGGCCACGACGCACACTCGCACCGTCGAGCTGGTCCCAGGCGACCCCAGCCAGACGGTGACGATCGGGACAGGCTTGAGCCCAGCATAGGAAGGCGCGCTCATCGAGTTCCTTCGTGAGAATAGGGACGTCTTCGCATGGAAACCCTCCGACATGCCTGGTGTCCCTAGGGAGCTCGCTGAGCACAAACTAAACGCCGACCCCAAAGTGCGACCAGTCAAGCAGTCGCTACGGCCCTTCAATGAAGAGCGCCGTCGAGCAATCGCCGAGGAAGTGCAGCGCCTGCTCGCCGCCGGCTTCATCCGGCCAATCAAATACTCCAAGTGGCTGGCAAACCCAGTCCTGGTCGAGAAGAAAAACGGGACCTGGAGAATGTGTATCGACTACACAAACCTGAACAGCGCCTGCCCAAAAGAGCAGTTCGTCCTCCCGCGGATCGATCAGATAATCGATTCAACCGCGGGCTCGGAGTCACTGTGTTTCCTCGACGCCTACTCCGGGTACAATCAAATTAAAATGGCCGTCGAGGACGAGGAAAAGACGGCGTTCATCACGCCATTCGGAGCATTCTGCTACACCGCCATGACCTTCGGCCTCAAGAACGCCGGGGCGACTTACCAGCGGTGCATGCAAGAATGCCTCGCGAGCCAAATTGGCCGCAACATCCACGTCTACATCGACGACGTGGTCGTGAAATCCGCTCGCCAGGGAGACCTACTCGCCGACCTAGCGGAGACCTTCGCCAACCTGCGGAGGTACAAGATAAAGCTTAACCCAGGCAAGTGCACCTTCGGTGTACCCGCCGGGCAACTACTGGGGTACGTCGTCTCCAAACGAGGGATCGAGGCAAACCCAACGAAGATCGACACGATCGCCCGGCTCGGCAAACCCGAGTGCCTGCGCGACGTCCAGAGGCTGGCCGGGCGTGTAGCGGCCCTCAGTCGATTCATCCCCCGCCTGGGCGAAAAGGCGATGCCCCTATACCGCCTGATGCGCAAGAATCCCACCTTCCAGTGGGACAAGGAGGCGGACGACGCGCTCCGCGACCTTAAGAAGGTGCTACTCGCCGCACCACTACTCGCCGCACCCGCTGACAAAGAACCCATGCTGGTTTACGTCGCGGCGTCCGAGCGCGTCGTCAGTGCCGTAATGGTTGTCGAGCGACCAGAGGAAGGAAAGGAGCGCCCGGTCCAACGGCCGGTGTACTATATCAGCGAGGTCCTCACCCAGTCGCGCCAGCGATAACCGCAGTACCAGAAGCTAGTATACGCGGTCTTCCGGGCCCAGCGACGCCTGCCGCACTACTTTCAGGAGCACCCGATCACGGTCGTCTCCTCAGCACCACTACAAGACATCATCCGCAATCGCGAAGCGACCGGGCGGGTCGCCAAGTGGGCCGTCGAGATTGGCGTCCACAACATTAAATACGAGCCACGAAGGGCGATTAAATCCCAGGCACTGGCAGACTTCATCGCCGACTGGGAGGAGGCCCAGCAACCAGAAAAGCCGTCGTACCTCCATTACTGGAACCTGCACTTCGACGGGTCCAAGAATGCGGACGGTGCAGGCGCGGGGATAGTGTTGACTTCACCAAAGGGTGACAAGCTCCGCTACATCCTCCGCCTCGAATTCACGCCCTGCACCAACAACATGGCTGAATATGAGGCCCTACTCCACGGCATGCGAGCCGCAAAGGAGATGAGCGTCAATCGCCTTCGATGCTATGGAGACTCCGACCTCGTTGCGGGACAAGTCGCCGGCACCTGCGACGCCGTCTCCCCTACCATGGCGGCGTATCGCCAAGAGGTGGACAAGTTGGGCGGCCACTTCACCGGCTACTCCGTCGAGTGGATCGACAGGCGGAAAAACGAGGAGGCCGACGCCCTCTCTCGCATCGGGTCGGCTCGACTCGCACCACCCGCCGGCGTGTTCCTCGACACAATCTCCAAACCATCAGTCTCTCCCCCGAGGGAGATCGACATCGGAGTCCCTCTCCAACCAGAGGCAGCCTTGGTCGCACTCATCACCGAGCCAGACGACTGGACCAAGCCCTACATAGCCTACCTGGAAACCGGAGCCCTGCCCACAGACGAGACAAGCGCTCGAATGATCGTTCGCCGATGCAAGTCCTACACCATCATCGACGGCGAGCTACACAAGCGCAGCGTCGCCGGCGTGTTCCAACGTTGCGTCCAACCGGCTGAAGGACGCAAAATCCTACACGACATCCACTCAGGCGACTGCGGCCACCACGCCGCCGCGCGCTCCCTGGTCGCCAAGGCTATGCGACACGGCTTCTACTGGCCTACCGCACACGCCGACGCTGTCGATATCGTCCAGCGATGCGCTGGGTGCCAGAAATACGCCAACCAGACGCACGTACCAAGTTCGGCGCTCAAGACAATCCCCATCACCTGGCCATTCGCTGTGTGGGGCATGGACATGGTAGGCCCCTTCAAGAAGGCCCCCTCCGGTTACACCCACCTACTAGTCGCCGTCGACAAATTCACGAAGTGGGTCGAGGCCAAGCCAGTCCGGAAATGCGACGGGAAGACAGCCACTAAGTTCCTACGCGAGCTCATATACCGCTACGGGTTCCCCAACAGCATCATCACGGACAATGGCACAAACTTCGCCAAGGGAGCAATGGCCGAGTTCTGCGAAGAGCACCACATCCGGCTCGACCTCGCGTCAGTCGCACATCCGGAATCCAACGGTCAGGCGGAACGAGCCAACCAAAGCATCCTCCACGGTATGAAGCCGCGACTCCAAGTACCACTTGAGCGCACCGCTGGATGCTGGGTCGAAGAGCTACCCTCCGTCATCTGGGGAATCCGCACCTCGGTCAACAGGTCGACGGGATTCACCCCCTTCTTCATGGTCTACGGCGCCGAAGCGGTCATGCCCACCGACCTAGAACACGACTCGCCGCGGGTCGTCCACTATACGGAGGCCGCAAACGAGCTGGCCCGCCAAGATGGGATCGACCAACTCGACGAAGCACGCGACCTCGCCCGATCGCGCACTGCCATTTATCAGCAAGGGCTCCGCCGCTACCACAGCCGACGGGTAAAAACCCGCACCTTCCAGGAAGGCGACTTGGTGTTACGCCTCATCCAGGACAAGAAGGGCATGCACAAGCTCTCCCCTCCGTGGGAAGGCCCGTTCGCTATCGGCCGCGTACTCAGCAACGACGCCTACTACCTGGTCGACGCCCGCGGAGACGGCGAACTCGATGCCAAGCGACCATGAAATGTAAATCTCCTCCGGAAGTTCTACTCCTAGAACCCCACATATGTACTCTCCAGTCGCTATGAAATAAAAGAAACAGTTTCCGCAAAATTGCGTCTACTCTCCATGCCTTGTGCCACTCGCACTCGTAATAACAGCGTCATGCTAACATGCAGAAGTCAACCTTTGGTACAGCGACCGGCACGGCCAAGTAGTGCGATGTAAGAGCACTGAGTCATCTCAGGTCTTGCGTCGTCCACGAAAAACGCCAATCCGGAGCTCCATTGGAGTCGCCTAGCTCGACTGGTTTTGCAAACCAAGACAACTGCCCTCGCTTCTCACAGCGGCCTTGGTCCTCCGCATCCTCGGCGTAGCGACTCGAACGACTAAGTACCACGCTCGGGGACTGAATACCAGTTCGTCGCGATCGGTCAGGGAAAACGTCAAGTAAGAGAGCACGCCCAGGACTCGCCACGCGACTGACCCCCCGGGCCAGGCAGGAGTGACGCGCCCATACCAACGCGCTCAGTCCTCAACCACCCCCGAGTCGCGACTCGAAATACCAAGTACCACGCTCGGGGACTCGGCCACCCGACCCCGTTCGCGTCCGGGAAAATGGTAAAGTACAGAGCGCTCCAGGGAGTCACCTTGCGACTGGCTCTACGAGCTCGGGCGAGTCGACTAAACTAACAAAACTCACGATAACAACAAACATCATATCCAAGGTGAACCCCACAAAAGGGCGGACGCGCTCGGGGACTCATCCAAAATCAATCCAAAACACGAAAATTATTAGCAAAGTGGACACAACATCCAATTCAATCGCACATCGCATTGTCTTACATTACAAATTATGCCTGTTCGGCAGAACTGCTGCTAACTTATCTAGAAACACTACACTACTCTGCAGGCTTTGACGACGACGCACCAGAATCCCGGCGCTTCCGGATGAACGCGGTGTACGGGTTCGACGGGTACGTCGTCAGCTCACCCGCCATCGCCGCGCGAAAAGGTTGTTCAACCTTGAAGTCACGATGCGGCGGCTCGGGGTCGTTTGGCGTGACGACCGTTTCCTGGTAGGGGAGGAGGTCGCCCATCGCCCAGACGCGTTCCGAGTACGCGGCGGCACGTTCCTGCAACTTCAGGACTTCGGATAAATCCACCGCGCCAGTCGACGAAGGGTACCCACTCGTCACATCGTCGAGGTCGAAGTCCTCGGGGAAGTGGGCAAGCCCAAGGCTTAGCGCTGTCGACGCTCCGCGCCGAAACGCCGACCGCGTCATGAACTCTACGACCGCGGGCGCCTTCTCCAAGTACTCCCACACCTCAACGAGGTCACTGGGAATAACCTCCGTGGGCGACATCTCTTGAAGGTAGGCGCGGATGCACGTCGCCGACAGCGTCGCCGAGTCGACGAGCATGCTTACGCACTCCTTCGCGCCAAGAGAGCTCGCTTCTTCGTGGCTACCAAGTATACGACCTGCTAGCAGGAGACAGTTATGAGTACCACAGAAACCACAAACAGTACAATTGAAAGACAGGGAAGAAGCACTCACCAAGTAACGGGCGGGCGAGTCCCGTGATGAAGCTTTGAAGCGACGTATGATCGTCTTGAAGCCCAACAATGAGGGCTTCCGACACCTTGCGGTCTTCTTCCGCGGCCGCAACGGCGGCCTTAGCTCGCCCATTCGCCGAATTTGCTTCTTCTTTCGCCTCCCGCAACTCGCGCTCGAGGTCGGCGACCCTCTGCTCAGCAGCACTTAGCGCGGATCGCACCACCACCAGCTCACCAGCAGGAATAAGCTCCTGGCGAGCTACCTCCGCCTGCGCAGCAGCAGCCTGAAGTTCCTTGTTTGCGTCCTGGAGAATGGCCAGCTCCTTCTCAGCACGCTGCTTCGCAGCCAATCGCTCTGCCGACTCCAGCTGCAGACCCTGTACACCATCAAAGTCAGTACACATGAAAACTACCAAGTGCCCACCCGCTAAAATTTAGCGAGTGCGCACTCGGGGACTGGCGACCATGAAAACTATTAAGTGCCCACCCGCTAAAATTTAGCGAGTGCGCACTCGGGGACTGGCAACCAAGAAAATTACTCAGTGCCCACCCGCTAAAATTTAGCGAGTGCGCACTCGGGAAGTGGCGACCACGAAAATTCCTCAGTGCATACCCGCTAAAATTTAGCGCATATGCACTCGGGGACTGGATTCGAAAGTACAAAACGAGAAATTATAAGGACCAAGCCGCTGCTAAGCACCGACCTGATCCTCGGGGACTGGAGGTACCTGGATGGCCGCACCAAGCATGCCATGAAGCTGTACTGCGTCCACAGACGCGAGCAGCGCCGACGTGTGCCCGCGACGCTGGTCGGATTCAGCATCGGCGGTCCCTGGAGTGAGGCTCGGAAGCGCAGCCCCGCTTGCCGTGACCGCCTTAGTCATGAATCGCGGGAAGGTAGCAATCGAAGCACCCGCCCCAAAGGAACTCGCTTCCTCCGGCCTAGGCAAGGAAATGCCCTCCTTCGTGGACGCGGTTGCTTCCATTGCGGGTCCAGTCGGCGCAGTCGCCGCGTCATCAGAGACAGCGACGATGTCGTCGCCCTTGGCCTTCTTACTGCCCTCGGTGGGGACGGCGACCTCGTCCACCTTCCTCTTACGGGAAGGATCCTCCTCGCTAGCGGCGGAGGGTACCTTGGCCACCGTCGGGTGGCCCATCTTTTTCACTCCGGTCCTGCACGTCGAGTCGAATCAATAAGAGGCAATCGATGTAATAAAAGAAAAAATAGAGAAGGCCAAGTGCACTCACTTGGCGACTGGAATGAAACGCAGCCCTGTACGAAGGCTGGCCGGTTTCTCCAGCTCAGGGCCTAATCGGCGCCTGAGCCCCAGTTCCAGGACGTCAGGGGCCCAGGATACGGACGGCCTCCTTGACGTTGAGGTAGCGGTTGGCGCCTCCGGAACGCCTTCGGCGGAGGCCTCCTCGCGAAGTGGAGCTGCTATGGCCGGAGCCTCCTTGCGAGGCGAGACCGCCACGCTCGGGACCTCTTTGCGAGGCGAAGTCGCCATAGCCGGAGCCTTCCCTAGCCCGGAGACCGGTGCGAAGGGCGGAGGCATTGAAGCCAACGGCGCCTCCGTGGATGGCGCATCAAGCGCGGTTGTCACCGGGGCCGCGCCGTCACCGGACGAGCTATGAGCATCGGAGCTGCTCGCTGAATGCGGCGGTGAGGCCATCTTCGGCGGCTTCGCCTTCCTCCTCAGGGGGGCCCTCGCTTCCTTCTCCTTCTTCTTCTTCGCGGGAGTGGCCTGACGGCGCGAGGTGGTTTCTGGGAGTTCCTCGTCATCGTCATGACGTTCGAGGCTCCTGCTCGCTTCGATCTCGCGCTGACGTTGCCCGCGGGTCTTTCGGACCAGTGGGGCAATCTCCTCTTCGGACTCGTCTTCGTCGTCCTCGTTACCCTTGGCGGGTGGCGACTCGCTCGTGTCCTGGGCGGATGGCCCGGGGCTCTCGTCATCAGCGGGTGGTAGCCACCCTTCCACCACTTGGAACAGCTGCGTTAAACACGAAACAAAGTTAGAATTACCGCGACTGCACAAGCTGCGACTGCGAACAAGATAAAAGGATTACCGTCGGAGCCGGACGCTTCGCGGTGTAGGGAGGGACCCCGGCCTGTGCATCCGTGTATGCCGCCTGGGTGGTCTTCTTCAGCGCCGAGAGGTAGTCCTCCAGCTTCCACTCGGCGAGGCAGGCCTTCGTCGGGTCTCCTCGGCCCGTGTACTGGTACATGTAATGCTCGCGTTGGGCGAGCGGAACGAGCCGCCGCCCAAGCCAACAGTTGTACAAGTTCACCGTCTGGAGCCCCTTCTTCTTCAAACCACGGATGGTCTGGAGCATCTCATCGACGACCATCCGCTGGTCGTCGGGGAGCTTGCCGACCTGGAGGTGGCGTGGCTCGGAACGGCTGGCCGAGTACCGCGGGATCGCCGCCTCGTCCTCCGGAGTCGCCTCAGTCACGTAGAACCATGACTTTTTCCAGTCGCTCGCTGCTTTGGCCGACAGCATCAGGTCGAAGAAGGAAGCTTTGGATTTGAGCTGGAAGGTTAAGCCGCCCGCGGCTAGCATTGGGCCGCCTGCCTCCTCGCGGCTGATCCGTCCGTGGAACAGATCTTGCCACAAGGGAAAGTAGGGCCGGCAGCCCAAGTAGCACTCGCAGAACGCCACGAAGATGGCGAGCTGCTCGATGCTATGGGGACCCAGATCTGAGGGTTGGATCCCGTAGTAGGCGCAGAAGCGCCGGAAGAACAAGGATGTGGGAAACCCTAACCCCCGTTCGAGGTGACTGGTGAAACAGATAAATTCTCTCTCTCGCGGGTTTGGGGTCGTTTCTCCGGCTGCGGGGATGCGCCAGCAGCCGGCCCGCAGGATTCCGGCCTCCTCGAAGGAGGCCAGCTGCGCCCTGGTGCATTTGGATCTACCCCAAGTTTCAGTGGAGAGGGCCATGGCTGAGGATTTGTTTGGAGGTCGGAGGATCGCGGGTCGATTGGATCACGGAATTAAAGGAAGGAAGATGTGTGTGCTCGGAAGAAACGGTGGGCGGTTGGCTTTGCGATAGCCTACCATTCCTCTTATATAGCGGGAGTCGCCCGCCAAATTAGGGGGCCGTTACCGCGCAATGATTACGCCAAAAATTACCGTTGAGTTACCTTAACGGCTAGTTTGACCACGCCCGACGGTCCACCTCCTGCCACTCGGCTCGCTAAGTCACTCGCCGAGACCGCGTCCTGTTGGCTCGACTCGCCCAAGACGCAACTCGGTTCGCTGGATTTATTACTTCACGCAGGAGCCCGCCGATGATTCGACTGGATGCCAACTTGAAGCCGTATACTCCGACTGCCAGCAACCACTCACGCCTAATCAACGACGGCCTCGGGGACTACTGATGGGGATACGCCTACTGGGGTATACTCAGCAGGACGTTTCCGGCTGGCCCAAGGACTGGCGAGTGGGCCTGCAGAACGGCGAGTGGATCAAGGCCCAGCAAGGAACCAGGCGACTGGAAGTTGAAGGCCCAGGCGAGTAGATAGGCCCAGTCGGTCTAGGTTAAACGGTCGCCATGAGGTGTAACCGAATCGGTTGAGATATGTAAACCCTAGGGGAGGTAAGCCTATATAAACCTCCCTAAAGGGTGAGTAGAGACACGTTCCCTCATACACCCAAGCAACTCGCCGCCTAGTCGCCGAGTTCGCCCATTGTAATCGCCTCCATAATACAATCTAGCAGGAGTAGGTCTTTACCCTCCGGGGGGCCGAACCTGGGTAAATCCCTGTGTCTTTGCCCTCATCTCGCACCGCAGATGGCTGGCCGCCCTTGCCCTTCGTTCTACTACTCGCTGCCGATTGCAGCATCTGCCGTGGTCATTCCCACGACAAGAGAGAACGGGGAAGGGGAGAGGCAGGTGGGGCCGGAGGGTGGGACCCAGGGGCCTGAGGGGAGGGTGGACGTGCGGTTGGTGGGAGGGAGCGCGTCAGGGGTGGGACCGGGGGCCGCGGGTGGCAGTGTGTGTTGGCGTGTGTGGGGTGGTTGTGGTGTTGTGTGTTTTTTGAGGGGTGAGGAATGGCCAAGTGGCGGCATGGGATTGGTAGAGGGGAGGGGAGAGGGTGAGGTGGCAGCGTGGGACTGGTCGGGGTGAGGTGGAGGGGGGGTGTGTGGGTAGATAGATTGGTAGGTTTAGGAATTAGGTGGACCGTTTTGGAACTGGGGTGGTCGTTCGGGTCATTCGGCCCGTTCGACTGCCCCACTAAAAATAATTTAACATTTTATTTAATTTGCAATACATTTTTGTAACTAGTTTTTAGACAAACAAAATATCCGGACGCAGCCGGGGTTTAATTTGAAATAGAAGGAGGGCTAGTTTTCGGAAAACCATAGTCTTTCGCAACATAGTTTCAGGTAAAATTAATATGCATGATGATGTAATGATGATGCAATGCACAAAAACAACGCGATTTTCTAGTAGTGGTTTTGCGGGATGCCACAATTCGACACCACTAACAATGGATCTCGCCCTCGAGATCCGCCTCGTGGTACCGGAAGGAAGGTCGGCGATCTGCGTCTTCTCGCTTTACGTAGATCCTCGCGACACCACTAACAATGGTGCTTTCTTCGTCTTGAAATCGGCGACACCACCAACAAGACGTCGTTGATCCTGTTCCTCAAGAGAACACTCCGGAAACAACGGACGAAGTTAAAGGTAAGGCCACCTCTAACTTCCATGGAAGGAGTAAAATTGCATCGATCCACTATTCAAAATACAGAGCAAATGATAAGAGTAGTGGTATGGTCGCGACTCCATCCCGCACCCAAAGCATTACTATGTACACGAATAGATAGATTATGCAACCAACCCTCAGGATTCAGACTGAAGATCTCGACAAGCGAGGTTCGGAAACAAAGGAGTGAGGCAGACTCTGCATCGGATCTGGCGGAGATGATGTCGTCGCGTCGGAAAACACCGGAAGGCACAAACAAGAAACAAAGAATGGTACCACAGACGAAGGATTCCCCGGATAGCATGAAGGCCAGATGAAGCAACACCGTTATCAAAGAAGGAAGCGAAACCCTGAAGGTACGACGGAAAACCAACCACGAGAATTCCTGGACTCGAAGAAAGAGAAGAGGGCGGATTCAAAACACGTAGAGGTAAGAGGAGAACAGCAGAGGGTAAGGAGTAAAATTAGACCTAATCAGAACTATCCAACCGTTTTTGCAAAATAGTTTTGACACTCTACTTCGGCCGTTAGCTAGGTTATCCTACAGGCTGGACTTGTGGGGTATCGCAACTGCTGAGCTCTGATACCACTCTGTAACACCCTCAGAATCGATCCTATGCAAGTTTCAGCGATTCCCGCCAAACCCGCATAGAAACGATTCAAAGGTGCCCACCAGGCACTTTCGTGCGGGTGGAAAACGAAGTAATAGCATTACACAACAGTCCTCGATGGGACCCACAGAACATATATATATAACAGCGACTCCATGAGTCAAGAATACAGATATAATATACAAAGATTCAAATCACCTTGAAAACGATAGAGCGTCCAGCTACGGACAAGATGCAAATGGGGCTAAGAGCCCTGAAGAATAACCAATGGCGTCCATAACCCTGCCCAGGCCAAGCCGGAAGGGTAACCCTGCTAACGACGTCGATCTCAAAACCTGCTTAAACAAAAGGGGTGCCGACAAAGGGCAAAGGAAAAAGAGGAGCGTCAGTACTGAGGCCAGTACACGGCGAGGCTAGAATTCGGCGGTCCTCGCCTACATAGGTATGGTGGGCTGAGCGGCAGCGGCAGCATGCACTAAACAACCTATAGAGACTCGATATAACTGGCGGCATTCAGAGAGGGGTAAGAAAGACCTATTCGGAACCAACCTGATACTACCACCAATCAAACCCATCCTGGCGTTTCCCCCCCTCGAGACCAAACGAGGAAGTCAACCGAGGAACTCACACAGTTGGCAGTTTTATTTATTCAGTTATCGTTGCAGCAATTACTAGTCAGGTTTAGATAACCGTCCTGGTGAAGTAAGCAGTGGGCACTTTTAGTTAACCATTCCGTTATAGTGGCAACACTTACTAGTCAGATACAATTAGCATGAGATAACCCCAAAACCCAGCAGTTGTTGGTACTTTTATTTAGCCATTCCGTTATAGTGAAGCTGATTACTAGTCAAATCGGATACAAGACAGTTTATAACAGTAAACTTTAGTTATAGTTGTCTATGATCAAGCACTGTGCTCCAAGTCGTCCATAACCGCGGACACGGCTTCTCGAAAAGATTTAACCCTGCAGGGGTGCACCAAAGTATCCACAAGCACTTCGACCCTTTTTGCCAGATCAGTTAACATACACCCATCGGTATGTCGGCGGGGCCTAAGTCACGACGTTCCCAAACCCAAAGCAAGTACATGGGGGCCACCCCACCAAGTCGACACCCGCAACGAAGTCGGCCGGTCTTCGAGACGAACTTAGGGTTTGCGTCAGTGGTTGTAAACGACAGCAAATCCCCAAACGGGGACTGTCGATACAGCGAAAACACTCCGCTTCCTAAACAGTACAGTGTGCTCCTCGCATAAACGTAAATAAAGCAGTAGCATGGCATAAGTACAGGATAGTAAATAAAACCTCAAACTAGTTTGTGGCCCCCAGTACAATACTTTGAAATCAGGTAATAATCAATGGGGGGCCCATATCTCCCCACCTGTGGTTAGCGCGCTCGATCTCGGAACAGGTGTCAAGAACTCGGGGTCCTACGGGACACAAGTGGGCAGTCGGAAACCAATTATTATCTATCACCCACCGATGCCTCTGCTTACTTCAATTTTAGTTGTTAAGCAGTAATTAAAGTGAACAATAAATAAAGCAATGGTCTTCTCCAACATTGAACATGCGGCAATTCTCCAACAACTGTGGTACTTGACGACACGCAACAGCACTAGAGCAAGCGACTACGACGCGCAAGTCCAACTATCTACCAAACATCAGGTAATAGGATGTGTCCAAGGCAATATAGGGCTGCAAGGGATATCACGGGTACGGAAAACTAGAGCATCGCAACACAGATAGCAATAGATCAACAGGAGGGAATAAATACTATAAAAGTAAGATAGGTAGAAAGGGGGGAGATTCTCGCCTGTAAACATTGTCGAAGGTGCAAACGAGGATCGGGTCGACACTCGCAACAACTCAACGGCCTTATCCGCGAAGAAGCAAAACACTAGAAGAAACACCGGATGCAATATTTAATATGTGATGTATGGCATGGCAAAGGTGCGATATTTAATATGTGAAGCAAAACACTAGAAGAAACGAAGATCGGCATGATGCATGTATGATGTATGGCATGGCAAAGGTGCGATGCAATTAGGTCATATTAAGTGGAACCAGGGGTCCCGACAAATGATTATATGGTTCAAGTTGTTTATCTACCCCGCAAATTAAATGTTGTTTTATCAAGACAAGAGATAGCACCGGTTCGCTACACAAATTTAAATGAGGCCAATATGAGACTAGACTTGCCCGCATATGGGCCCCATATTTAATTATTAGGTGAATCGGCATAAGGCCCCCAAACCACACAAGATGCATGCGAGATCAATTAATATGTGACAGTTTATATTCATTTTATAAAATAGGGCTTGAGAAAGGGTTCACACATTAGGGTTCGACGATCTTGGGTTCCGGGGTTCGGGGTTGGTCTCAGGGTTCGACGGGTCGGCGAGGTTCGAATCTGGGGTTCGACGGGAGCGTTCTCGGACTCCGGGGTCGTTCTCGGATATCGGGGGTAGTTCTTGGCGTTCCGGGAAGGAGGACTTTCGGTGTCGGGGGCACATCGGACTCGCCCTGGTCGGTGTCGAACTTGTCGTTGCGAAGATCTTGTCGGGTCCGCGCCAACGAGTTGGTCCTGGCGTTCGGACAGAAGTACTTGTCGTTCCCTGGCGATCTTGGCGGCTCGGAGGGGTTCGAGGAACCGGTACGGTCTTCGGATTCCGTGAGGGAGATCATGGGGTCGGTGCGGTCGATCTTGTCGTCCCGTAGCGTAGATCTTGGGGAGGTTCGGGGTTCCATGGGTTCGGCTCGACAACCGGACTCCGGGAACGGTTCTTGGTGAACTTGGCGTGTCGGGTTCGGCCTTCGGGGAACGTGAAGGCGATCTTGGCGTCCGGGAAGGAGGTCCTGGCGCGGCACCGGGTTCGGGGTGTCGAGACTTGGCCTTCGGGTTCTAGGACGGAGATCTTGGCAGTTCCAAAATCCCTTGTCGGTGTGGACTTGCAACCGGCACCGAGGTGTCGTTTTACTGCTTCTGGGCCGCACCAATTCCAGGATCGATCTTGTTCAGTACCACAGCAACCTTGGCATATCCATGTCGAAGATTGTCAGAGAACTCAGCCAAGCTTTCAGGGGTGGGACCGGAGGGGAGGGTGGACGTGCGGTTGGTGGGAGGTGGGACCGGAGAGGCAGGTGGGGCCGGAGGGTGGGACCCAGGGGCCTGAGGGGAGGGTGGACGTGCGGTTGGTGGGAGGGAGCGCGTCAGGGGTGGGACCAGGGGCCGCGGGTGGCAGTGTGTGTTGGCGTGTGTGGGGTGGTTGTGGTGTTGTGTGTGTTGAGGGGTGAGGAATGGCCAAGTGGCGGCATGGGATTGGTAGAGGGGAGGGGAGAGGGTGAGGTGGCAGCGTGGGACTGGTCGGGGTGAGGTGGAGGGGGGGTGTGGGTAGATAGATTGGTAGGTTTAGGAATTAGGTGGACCGTTTTGGAACTGGGGTGGTCGTTCGGGTCATTCGGCCCGTTCGACTGCCCCACTAAAAATAATTTAACATTTTATTTAATTTGCAATACATTTTTGTAACTAGTTTTTAGACAAACAAAATATCCGGACGCAGCCGGGGTTTAATTTGAAATAGAAGGAGGGCTAGTTTTCGGAAAACCATAGTCTTTCGCAACATAGTTTCAGGTAAAATTAATATGCATGATGATGTAATGATGATGCAATGCACAAAAACAACGCGATTTTCTAGTAGTGGTTTTGCGGGATGCCACAACACACTATTGTTTCTATCAATTTCAGCTTCCCTTTCCCACTTAGCATGGAGTTGAGCAAACAACCTAACATTTTCATTAATAGTAACTTGTATGGCATGAGCAGTAGCAAAGGTATTTTCCATGGTTTCAGGTTTAGCAGCCATTTTATTAATCAAGGAGGACCGAGCTTCAGACAAAGAGGATATATTTTTTTTAGCACTCAATTTTTTTGACTATAAACTAGGAATTTCTCTATTCAGGTTCTCAAGATGATGACTAATATTCTTCAAGATAGTAGATTGTTCTTCCATAGTTTTAGTGAATATCTTGTTTTTCTCATATTGCATCTGCATAAAGTTCTTAGTGGATCTTTCAACTTCTAGGATCCTATCTTCACTAGGCATTCCAGACCTACCATGATGTTATTATTATAATTCTTGTTCATGATAATGTTTATATTCCATGCTAGAATTGTATTAAGCGGAAACTTTGATACTTGTGTGGTTTATGAACAACATCGTGTCCCTAGTACGCCTCTATGGACTAGCTCATTTATTAATGATGGTTGAGGTTTCCTAACCATAGACAAGAGTTGTCGGTTAATAATGGGATCATGTCATTAGGAGAATGATATGATGGACAGACCCAAATTAAGCAGAGCAATTAGATCGTGTCATCGTGTTCATCTTTGCGAAGCTTTTTTTCTTATGTCAAGTATTGTATTCCTTAGACCATGAGATAATACAACTCCCTGGTATCGGAAGAAAGCTTTGAGGTCATCAAACATCATCCTATGTGAGGGTGATCATAAAGGTGTTTCTCAGGTGATCGGAAAGTACTTGTTGGGTTGTATGTATCGAGATGGAATTTGTCCCTCCCGAGTCGGAGAGATATACTTCGGGCCCACTCGGTAATCGATATCAACACCGCTTGCAAGCACGTGGTTAAGGAGTTAATCACAAAGTGATATCGGATTACGGAACGAGTAAAGTACTTGCTGTGAACGAGATTGAACTCGGAATACTGATACCAACGATCGAATCTCGGGCAAGTAAAATATCGCGTGACGAAGGGAATACATATATGGGATTAATTGAATCCTGGCATTGTGGTTCATTCGATATGATCATCGATGAATATGTGGGAGTCAATATGGGTTTCTAGATCCCGCTATTGATTATTGATAGAAGATCATGTCTCCATATTCTCAAACCCGTAGGGTCACACACTTAACGTGCTTCGACGCTAGGATAGAATGGATAATTGGTTTATGAGTTTTTGTTCGGAGTCTAGGATGATATCCAGGACATCACGAGAGGTTCTGGAATGGTCCGGAGAATAAGATTCATATAAAGGAAAGCAGTTTTTGGATTTTGGAATTGTTTTGGAATTTTCGATATTGTACCGGAAGGTTCTAGAAGCTTCCGGAGTGGGACCAACGTGGACCCACTTGTCGGAGGGGGGCGTGGGCCTACGAGAGAGTGCCCTGGCTGCATTGGGCCAGGGGCACAAGGCCCCATAGGCCCAGCCGGCAAAAACCCTAGGGGACCTTCTAGAAGGGGAGGGAGAAGACTTGCCCCCCACTCCATCCTTGTGGCCGCCGGCCTAGGGCTTGGAGGAGGGGGAAGGGGGGCGGACAACCCCCTATATAAGGTGGGCAGGGGGCGCACCCTCCCCTCACCCCAAACCCTAGCTGCCAGCTGCTGCCCTACCTCTCTCTCTCCCGACTGCGCGTAGGCGAAGCCCTGCCGAGAAATTCTCCACCATTGCACCACGCCGTCGTGCTGTAGATCCAATCTATCTCTCCACCCCACTTGCTGGGCTGAGGAAGGATGAGATGTCACGGTGCCGTACGTGTGCATCTCTCGGAGGCGTCGCCACTTGCGGCGTTGGATCGGATCGGATCGCGAGGAGGAGAAGGCTAGTTCGACTACATCACCCATGTTCTATTGAACGTTTCCGCTGTGTGATTTCTTCAAGGGTATGAAGATCTCATCTATCCCTCTAATTGATTGCATCTCCTAGAATAGATCTTGGCTTTCCCGTTCGCATCCGTAGATTTTTTTAATTTACTATGCTGCAAAACCCTTCAGTGGTATCAGAGCTAGATCTATGCGTAGATGTGTTTCACGAGTAGAACGCAACATGCTTGTTGCGGGCGTTGATGTTTTCTGTTGCAAGACTCTTGTTGTGTACTTCTTATGACGCGGGATAGTGAGATCGAAGCGGTGCAGGCCAACTTTATGCGACCTCGTTCGCGAGACCTGCTCCGCACTTGACGTGTGGCTTGTTCCATACATGCGGCTGGTGGATGCCAGTTTCTCTCACTATAGTAGTCATGGGATTTACAACGGATGTTGGAAACCATAATATCACCGTTGTGGCTTTCCGTAGGTAAGAATCGTTCTTAGCTTGTTACTCCCATAAGCCACGTAAAACATGCAACAACAAAGTAGAGGCGTCTAACTTGTTTTTGCAGGGAGTGTTTTGTGATATGGTATGGCCGAAGACATGATGTGTATGATGTATGCGATGATCATGTTTTGTAATATTTCACGACTTGCATGTCGATGAGTACACAACTGGCATGAGCCATATGGTTGTGTTTATAATTGTGTATGACCTGTGTGTCAACTTCTTATACGCCATGTAATAGCTTTACTTTATCGCTAAGTAGTTAGCAATAGTTGTAGTTTCTATTCGTGGTGGAGGCAATCATGGTGGAGTGATGGAGATCATGTTGGTGCGCACAAGATGGAGATCATTGCACGAAGATTGGCTATACCATGTCACATAAAATTGTATGCAAGTGATGTTTATCCTTTTATGTATCTTATTATTCTTAGATCGCGACGGTAGCATTATAAGATGATTCCTCACTTAAAGATCAAGATAAAATTGTATTCTCCCCATGTATGCACCGTTGCGAAAGTTCGTCGTGTTCCAGCACCTCGTGATGATCGGGTGCTATAAACTCTACGTTCACATACAACGGGTGCAAGCCAGTTTTGCACACGCGGAAATACTTGGGTTTGACTTGACGAGCCTAGCATGTACAGACATGGCCTCGGAACACACGAACCTAAAGGTTAAGCATGAGTCATATGAATGATATGATCGACACTTTGTTGTCCACCATTGAAACCACATCTCTTCTCGTGAAGATCGGATTAGGTGTGGTGAATTTGGATCGTGTTAACTAAACAACTTGAGGGATGTTGAATTTAGTGGGAGTTCATCTAGTAATTTGATTAAGTTGAACTAGTTATCATGAACATAGTCTAAATTGTATTTGCAAATTTTGTAGATCAAATGGCTAAGTCCAACTTCAACTTCAACATTTTTGCTGCGAAAGAAAAGCTTAAGAATAATGGGTCTAACTTCACCAACTGGTTCCGCAATCTGAGAATCATTCTCGCTGGCGGACAAAAGGACTATGTCCTTGAGAAAGCGCTAGGTGATGCCCCTGCTATAGATGCACCGGTTGATGAAAAGCTATTTATCAGTCGCGCAAGGATGATTATGGAGTGATTAAGAGTACCATGTTGTTTGCTATGGAAACGGACCTTCAAAATCGTTTTGAGGAGTTCGCTGGTCCCTTTGAGATTCTTGAGGAACTAAAAACCATGTTTCAGACTCAGGCCCGTTCTGAGAGATATGAGATCTCTGAGAAGTTCTTTAACTGCAAGATGGAGGAAGGGAGTTCCGTTAGTGAGCCTGTCATTAAGATGTCGGGCTACACTCAACGTCTTGAGCAACTGGACTGCAAGATTCCAGAAGAGCTCAAGATTGACAGAGTTCTGCAATCACTCCCTCCTAGCTACAAAGGTTTTGTAGTTACTCACAATCAGATTGGTTCCACTGATACAATCACTGAGCTCTTCGCTAAGCTGAAAGCTGCAGAGGTGGATATCAAGAAAGATAATCATGTGTTGATGGTCAACGAGACCCCTAGCTTCAAGAAAGGTAAGGGTGTAAAGAAATCCTTCAAGAAAGGTAGCGGCAAGCGCGTTGCCCCTGCTGAGACGAAGCTCAAGTCTGGACCTAAGCTGGACACTGAGTGCTTCTATTGCAAGGACAAGGGTCACTAGAAGCGCAACCGTCCGAAGTACTTAGCGGACAAGAAGGCTGGCACCATCAAAGGTATATTTGATATACATGTTATTGATGTTTACCTTACTAAGCGTTGTTGTAGTGCCTCTGTATTTGATACTGGTTCAGTTGATAATATTTGTAACTCGAAACAGGAGCTACGGAATAGACGGCGGCTAGCAAGGGATGAGGTGACGATGCGCGTTGGCAATGGATCAAAAGTTAATGTGATGGCCGTCGGCACGCTCTCCTTAGTTTTACCGTCGGGGTTGGTTTAAACCTTAATAATTGTTATTATGTGCCTGCGTTGAGCATGAACATCATATCTGGATCATGTTTATTGCAAGACGGTTATTCATTTAAATCGGAGAATAATGGTTGTTCTATTTATATGAATAACATCTTTTATGGTCATGCACCTGTTGTGAATGGTTTATTTCTTCTGAATCTCGAAAGCAATGAAACGCACATCCATAACATTGAGGCTAAGAGATGCAAAGTAGATAGTGATAATCCAACTTATTTGTGGCACTGCCGTCTAGGTCATATTGGTGTAAAATGCATGAAGAAACTCCATTCTGATGGACTTTTGGAGTCTCTTGATTTTGAATCATTTGACACGTGCGAGCCGTGCCTCATGGGGAAGATGATCAAAACCCCGTTCTTCGGAATAATGGAGCGAGCAATGGATTTGTTGGAAATCATACATACCGATGTATGTGTACCAATGAGTGTTTCGACGCGCGGTGGATATTGCTATTTTCTCACTTTTACTGATGACTTAAGTAGATATGGATATATCTATTTAATGAAACATAAATCTGAAACGTTTGAAAAGTTCAAACAATTTCAGAACGAAGTGGAAAACCATCGTAACAAGAAAATTAAATTTCTACGATCCGATCGTGGAGGTGAATATTTGAATTATGATTTTCTCACGCATCTTAAAGCAAGCGGAATCGTTTCGCAACTCACGCCACCCGGAACACCACAGCGCAATGGTGTGTCTGAACGCCAGAATCAAACTCTATTAGATATGGTGCGATCTATGATGTCTCTTACAGATTTGCCGTTATCATTTTGGGGTTATGCATTAGAAACCGCTGCATTCACTTTAAATAGGGCACCATCTAAATCCATTGAGACGACACCGTATGAACTGTGGTTTGGTGCTAAACCTAAGTTGTCGTTTCTTATAGTTTGGGGATGCGAAGCTTACTTCAAGAAGTTGATGCCGGACAAGCTCGAACCCAAAGTGGAGAAATGCGTCTTCATAGGATACCCTAAGGAAACGATTGGGTATACCTTTTACCACATATCCGAAGGCAAAGTGATTGTCGCAAAGAACGGATCCTTTCTTGAGAAGGAGTTTCTCTCGAAAGAAGTGAGTGGGAGGAAAGTAGAGCTAGACGAGGTTATTGAACCTTCTCTTGAGTTGGAGAGTAGCGCAGCACCTGAAATTGTTCCAGTGCCATCTGCACCAACAATAGAGGAAGCTAATGATGAGGATCATGAAGCTTCGGACGATGATACTACTGAATGTCGCAGGTCGACAAGGTCACGTGCCCCTCCTGAGTGGTACGGTAACCCTGTCTTAACTGTCTTGTTGGTAGACAACAGTGAACCTGCGAAATATGAGGAAGCAATGATGAGCCCAGACTCTGAGAAATGGCTAGAGGCCATGAGATCCGAATTGGGATCCATGAGCGAAAACCAAGTATGGACTTTGGTGGACCCTCCTACCGACCGAAAGGCCGTTGAGTGCAAATGGATTTTCAAAAATAAAACGGACGCAGATGGTAATGTTATTGTCTATAAAGCACGGCTTGTCGCGAAAGGTTTTCGACAAGTTCAAGGTGTTGACTACGATGAGACTTTCTCTCCCGTAGCGATGTTTAAGTCCATTCGGATTTTATTAGCAATTGCTGTGTTTCATGATTATGAAATATGGCAGATGGATGTCATGACCGCGCTTCTCAATGGCAACATTGATGAAGAGTTGTATATGATGCAACCCAAAGGTTTTGTCGATCCTAAGGATGTTGATAAGGTGTGCAAACTTCAGCGTTCCATTTATGGACTGAAGCAAGCATCTCGGAGTTGGAACCTTTGTTTTGATCAAGTGATCAAGAGCTTTGGATTTTTTCCAAATTTCGACGAAGCTTGTATCTACAAGAAAGTGAGTGGGAGCCCAGTGACATTTTTAGTACTATATGTGGATGACATATTGATTATTGGAAATGACATTTATATGCTTAACGATGTGAAGAGTTATTTGAACAAATGTTTTTCAATGAAAGACCTAGGAGAAGCTGCTTATATATTAGGCATCAAAATCTATAGAGATAGACAAAGACGCCTAATAGCTTTAAGCCAAAGTACATATCTTGACAAAGTTCTGAAAAGGTTCAGAATGGATAAGGCAAATAAAGATTCGGTGCCCATGTTGTCAGGTAAGATATTGAGTAAGGCTTAGTGTCCAGCTACGGTAAACGATAGAGAAACCATGAGCAAAGTGCCTTATGCCTCGGCCATAGGTTCTATCATGTATGCCATACTGTGTACTAGACCGGATGTGTCCAATGCTCTTAGTTTGACGAGCAGATACCAAAGTGATCCAAGAGTGGAACACTGGACAGCTGTAAAGAACATCCTAAAGTATTTAAATAGGACTAAAGAAATGTTCTTGGTCTATGGAGGTGATGAAAAGCTCGTCGTAAAAGGTTACGTCGACGCTAGTTTCGACACCGACCCGGATGATTCTAAATCTTAGACAGGATACGTTTATATTTTGAATGGATGAGCTGTGAGCTGAAGAAGCTGCAAGAAAAGCGTGATCGCGAGATCTACAACAGAAGCGGAATACATGGCTTCTTTAGAAGCGTCAAGTGAAGGAGTTTGGATCAGGAACTTCATCACTGAGCTTGGTGTGGTTCCAGGTGCCTTGGACCCACTGGAGATATTATGCGACAACACTGGTGCCATAGCACTGGCTAAGGACCAAGATATCATCCAAACACCAAGCACATCAACCGTCGTTTTCATATAATTCGAGAATATATAGCAGATAGAGATTTGAAGATTAGCAAAGTACATACGGATCTGAATGTCGCAGATCCGTTGACTAAACCTCTTCCACGAGCAAAACATGATCAGCACCTCAATGCCATGGGTGTTAGATTGTTGCCAGATGTAAACTAGATTATTGACTCTAGTGCAAGTGGGAGACTGTTGGAATTATGCCCTAGAGGCAATAATAAAGATGTTATTATTATAATTCTTGTTCATGATAATGTTTATATTCCATGCTAGAATTGTATTAAGCGGAAACTTTGATACTTCTGTGGTTTATGAACAACATCGTGTCCCTAGTACGCCTCTATGGACTAGCTCATTTATTAATGATGGTTAAGGTTTCCTAACCATAGACATGAGTTGTCGGTTAATAATGGGATCATGTCATTAGGAGAATGATATGATGGACAAACCCAAATTAAGCAGAGCAATTAGATCGTGTCATCGTGTTCATCTTTGCGAAGCTTTTTTCTTATGTTAAGTATTGTATTCCTTAGACCATGAGATAATACAACTCCCTGGTATCGGAAGAAAGCTTTGAGGTCATCAAACATCATCCTATGTGAGGGTGATCATAAAGGTGTTTCTCAGGTGATCAGAAAGTACTTGTTGGGTTATATGTATCGAGATGGAATTTGTCCCTCCCGAGTCAGAGAGATATACTTCGGGCCCACCCGGTAATCGATATCAACACCGCTTGCAAGCACGTGGTTAAGGAGTTAATCACAAAGTGATATCGGATTACGAAACGAGTAAAGTACTTGCTGTGAACGAGATTGAACTAGGTATACCGATACCAACGATCGAATCTCGGGCAAGTAAAATATCGCGTGACGAAGGGAATACATATATGGGATTAATTGAATCCTGGCATTGTGGTTCATTCGATATGATCATCGATGAATATGTGGGAGTCAATATGGGTTTCTAGATCCCGCTATTGATTATTGATAGAAGATCATGTCTCCATATTCTCGAACCCGTAGGGTCACACACTTAACGTGCTTCGACGCTAGGATAGAATGGATAATTGGTTTATGAGTTTTTGTTTGGAGTCTCGGATGATATCCAGGACATCACGAGAGGTTCTGGAATGGTCCGGAGAATAAGATTCGTATAAAGGAAAGCAGTTTTTGGATTTCGGAATTGTTTCGGAATGTTCGGTATTGTACCGGAAGGTTCTAGAAGCTTCCGGAGTGGGACCAACGTGTCCCCACTTGTCGGAGGGGGGCATGGGCCTACGAGAGAGTGCCCTGGCCGCATTGGGCCAGGGGAACAAGGCCCCATAGGCCCAGCCGGCCAAAACCCTAGGGGACCTTCTAGAAGGGGGGGGGAAGACTTGCCCCCCACTCCATCCTTGTGGCCGCCGGCCTAGGGCTTGGAGGAGGGGGCAAGGGGGCCGGACAACCCCCTATATAAGGTGGGCAGGGGGCGCACCCTCCCCTCACCCCAAACCCTAGCTGCCAGCTGCTGCCCTACCTCTCTCTCTCTCTCCCGACTGCGCGTAGGCGAAGCCCTGCCGCAGAAACTCTCCACCATTGCACCACGCCGTCGTGTTGTAGATCCAATCTATCTCTCCACCCCACTTGCTGGACTGAGGAAGGATGAGACGTCACGGTGCCGTACGTGTGCATCTCTCGGAGGCGTCGCCACTTGCGGCGTTGGATCGGATCGGATCGCGAGGAGGAGAAGGCTAGTTCGACTATATCACCCATGTTCTATTGAACGTTTCCGCTATGTGATTTCTTCAAGGGTATGAAGATCTCATCTATCCCTCTCATTGATTGCATCTCCTAGATTAGATCTTGGCTTTCCCGTTCGCATCCTTAGAATTTTTTTAATTTACTATGCTGCAAAACCCTTCAGTGGTATCAGAGCTAGATCTATGCGTAGATGTGTTGCACGAGTAGAACGCAACATGCTTGTTGTGGGCGTTGATGTTTTCTGTTGCAAGCCTCTTGTTTTGTACTTCTTATGACGCGGGATAGTGAGATCGAAGCGGTGCAGGACAACTTTACGCGACCTCGTTCGCGAGACCGGCTCCGCACTTGACGTGTGGCTTGTTCCATACATGTGGCTGGTGGATGCCAGTTTCTCTCACTATAGTAGTCATGGGATTTACAACGGATGTTGGCAACCATAATATCACCGTTGTGGCTTTCCGTAGGTAAGAATCTTTCTTAGCTTGTTACTCTCATAAGCCACGTAAAACATGCAACAACAAAGTAGAGGCGTCTAACTTGTTTTTGCAGGGAGTGTTTTGTGATATGGTATGGCCCAAGACATGATGTGTATGATGTATGCGATGATCATGTTTTGTAATATTTCACGACTTGCATGTCGATGAGTACACAACTGGTAGGAGCCATATGGTTGTGTTTATAATTGTGTATGACTTGTGTGTCAACTTCTTATACGCCATGTAATAGCTTTACTTTATCGCTAAGTAGTTAGCAATAGTTGTAGTTTCTATTCGTGGTGGAGGCAATCATGGTGGAGTGATGGAGATCATGCTGGTGCGCACAAGATGGAGATCATTGCACGAAGATTGGCTATACCATGTCACATAAAATTGTATGCATGTGATGTTTATCCTTTTATGTATCCTATTATTCTTAGATCACGACGGTAGCATTATAAGATGATTCGTCACTTAAAGATCAAGATAAAATTGTGTTCTCCCCATGTATGCACCATTGCGAAAGTTCGTCGTGTTCCAGCACCTCGTGATGATCGGGTGCTATAAACTCTACGTTCACATACAACGGGTGCAAGCCAGTTTTGAACACGCGGAAATACTTGGGTTTGACTTGACGAGCCTAGCATGTACAGACATGGCCTCGGAACACACGAACCTAAAGGTTAAGCATGAGTCATATGAATGATATGATCGACACTTTGTTGTCCACCATTGAAACCACATCTCTTCTCGTGAAGATCGGATTAGGTGTGGTGAATTTGGATCGTGTTAACTAAACAACTTGAGGGATGTTGAATTTAGTGGGAGTTCATCTAGTAATTTGATTAAGTTGAACTAGTTATCATGAACATAGTCTAAATTGTATTTGCAAATTTTGTAGATCAAATGGCTAAGTCCAACTTCAACTTCAACGTTTTTGCTGAGAAAGAAAAGCTTAAGAATAATGGGTCTAACTTCACCAACTGGTTCCACAATCTGAGAATCATTCTCGCTGGCGGACAAAAGGACTATGTCCTTGAGAAAGCGCTAGGTGATGCCCCTGCTATAGATGCACCGGCTGATGAAAAAGCTATTTATCAGTCGCGCAAGGATGATTATGGAGTGATTAAGAGTACCATGTTGTTTGCTATGGAATCAGACCTTCAAAATCGTTTTGAGGAGTTCGCTGGTCCCTTTGAGATTCTTGAGGAACTGAAAACCATGTTTCAGACTCAGGCCCGTTCTGAGAGATATGAGATCTCTGAGAAGTTCTTTAACTGCAAGATGGAGGAAGGGAGTTCCGTTAGTGAGCATGTCATTAAGATATCGAGATACACTCAACGTCTTGAGCAACTGGACTGCAAGATTCCAGAAGAGCTCAAGATTGACAGAGTTCTGCAATCACTCCCTCTTAGCTACAAAGGTTTTGTAGTTACTCACAATCAGATTGGTTCCACTGATACGATCATTGAGCTCTTCGCTAAGCTGAAAGCTGCAGAGGTGTATATCAAGAAAGATAATCATGTGTTGATGGTCAACAAGACCCCTAGCTTCAAGAAAGGTAAGGGTGCAAAGAAATCCTTCAAGAAAGGTAGCGGCAAGCGCGTTGCCCCTGCTGAGACGAAGCTCAAGTCTGGACGTAAGCCGGACACTGAGTGCTTCTATTGCAAGGACAAGGGTCACTGGAAGCGCAACCGTCCGAAGTACTTAGCGGACAAGAAGGCTGGCACCATCAAAGGTATATTTGATATACATGTTATTGATGTTTACCTTACTAAGCGCTGTTGTAGTGCATGGGTATTTGATACTGGTTCAGTTGCTAATATTTGTAACTCGAAACAGGAGCTACGGAATAGACGGCGGCTAGCAAGGGATGAGGTGACGATGCGCGTTGGCAATGGATCAAAAGTTAATGTGATGGCCGTCGGCACGCTCTCCTTAGTTTTACCTTCGGGATTGGTTTAAACCTTAATAATTGTTATTATGTGCCTGCGTTGAGCATGAACATCATATCTGGATCGTGTTTATTGCAAGACGGTTATTCATTTAAATCGGAGAATAATGGTTGTTCTATTTATATGAATAACATCTTTTATGGTCATGCACCTGTTGTGAATGGTTTATTTCTTCTGAATCTCGAAAGCAATGAAACGCACATCCATAACATTGAGGCTAAGAGATGCAAAGTAGATAGTGATAATCCAACTTATTTGTGGCACTGCCGTCTAGGTCATATTGGTGTAAAACGCATGAAGAAACTCCATTCTGAGGGACTTTTGGAGTCTCTTGATTTTGAATCATTTGACACGTGCGAGCCGTTCCTCATGGGCAAGATGATCAAAACCCCGTTCTCCGGAATAATGGAGCGAGCAACGAACTTGTTGGAAATCATATATACCGATGTATGCGTACCAATGAGTGTTTCGACGCGCGGTGGATATCGCTATTTTCTCACTTTTACTGATGACTTAAGTAGATATGGATATATCTATTTAATGAAACATAAATCTGAAACGTTTGAAAAGTTCAAAGAATTTCAGAACGAAGTGGAAAACCATCGTAACAAGAAAATTAAATTTCTACGATCCGATCGTGGAGGTGAATATTTGAGTTATGATTTTCTCACGCATCTTAAAGCAAGCGGAATCGTTTCGCAACTCACGCCACCCAGAACACCACAGCGTAATGGTGTGTCTGAATGCCAGAATCATACTCTATTAGATATGGTGCGATCTATGATGTCTCTTACAGATTTGCCGTTATCATTTTGGGGTTATGCATTAGAAACCACTGCATTCACTTTAAACAGGGCACCATCTAAATCCATTGAGACGACACCGTATGAACTGTGGTTTGGTGCTAAACTTAAGTTGTCGTTTCTTAAAGTTTGGGGATGCGAAGCTTACGTCAAGAAGTTGATGTCGGACAAGCTCGAACCCAAAGCGGAGAAATGCGTCTTCATAGGATACCCTAAGGAAACGATTGGGTATACCTTCTACCACATATCCGAAGGCAAAGTGTTTGTCGCAAAGAATGGATCCTTTCTTGAGAAGGAGTTTCTCTCGAAAGAGGTGAGTGGGAGGAAAGTAGAGCTAGACGAGGTTATTGAACCTTCTCTTGAGTTGGAGAGTAGCCCAGCACCTGAAATTGTTCCAGTGCCGTCTGCACCAACAATAGAGGAAGCTAATGACGAGGATCATGAAGCTTCAGACGATGATACTACTGAACGTCGCAGGTCGACAAGGTCACGTGCCCCTCCTGAGTGGTACGGTAACCCTGTGTTAACTGTCTTGTTGGTAGACAACAGTGAACCTGCGAAATATGAGGAAGCAATGATGAGCCCAGACTCTGAGAAATGGCTAGAGGCCATGAGATCCGAATTGGGATCCATGAGCGAAAACCAAGTATGGACTTTGGTGGACCCTCCTACCGACCGAAAGGCCGTTGAGTGCAAATGGATTTTCAAAAATAAAACGGACGCAGATGGTAATGTTACTGTCTATAAAGCACGGCTTGTCGCGAAAGGTTTTCGACAAGTTCAAGGTGTTGACTACGATGAGACTTTCTCTCCCGTAGCGATGTTTAAGTCCATTCGGATTTTATTAGCAATTGCTGTGTTTCATGATTATGAAATATGGCAGATGGATGTCAAGACTACGTTCCTCAATGGCAACATTGATGAAGAGTTGTATATGATGCAACCCGAAGGTTTTGTCGATCCTAAGGATGTTGATAAGGTGTGCAAACTTCAGCGTTCCATTTATGGACTGAAGCAAGCATCTCGGAGTTGGAACCTTCGTTTTGATCAAGTGATCAAGAGCTTTGGATTTGTTCCAAATTGCTACGAAGCTTGTATCTACAAGAAAGTGAGTGGGAGCCCAGTGACATTTTTAGTACTATATGTGGATTACATATTGATTATTGGAAATGACATTGATATTCTTAACGATGTGAAGAGTTAGTTGAACAAATGTTTTTCAATGAAAGACCTAGGAGAAGCTGCATATATATTAGGCATCAAAATCTATAGAGATAGATAAAGACGCCTAATAGCTTTAAGCCAAAGTACATATCTTGACAAAGTTCTGAAAAGGTTCAGAATGGATAAGGCAAAGAAAGATTCAGTGCCCATGTTGACAGGTAAGATATTGAGTAAGGCTTAGTGTCCAGCTACGGTAAACGATAGAGAAACCATGAGCAAAGTGCCTTATGCCTTGGCCATAGGTTCTATCATGTATGTCATGCTGTGTACTAGACCGGATGTGTCCAATGCTCTTAGTTTGACGAGCAGATACCAAAGTGATCAAGGAGTGGAACACTGGACAGCTGTAAAGAACATCCTAAAGTATTTAAATAGGACTAAATAAATGTTATTGGTCTATGGAGGTGATGAGAAGCTCGTCGTAAAAGTTTACGTCGACGCTAGTTTCGACACCGACCCGGATGATTCTAAATCTCAGACAGGATACGTTTATATTTTGAATGGATGAGCTGTGAGCTGAAGAAGCTGCAAGAAAAGCGTGATCGCGAGATCTACAACAGAAGCGGAATACATGGCTTCTTCAGAAGCGTCAAGTGAAGGAGTTTGGATCAGGAACTTCATCACTGAGCTTGGTGTGGTTCCAGGTGCCTTGGACCCACTGGAGATATTATGCGACAACACTGGTGCCATAGCACTGGCTAAGGACCAAGATATCATCCAAACACCAAGCACATCAACCGTCGTTTTCATATAATTCGAGAATATATAGCAGATAGAGATCTGAAGATTAGCAAAGTACATACGGATCTGAATGTCGCAGATCCGTTGACTAAACCTCTTCCACGAGCAAAACATGATCAGCACCTCAATGCCATGGGTGTTAGATTGTTGCCAGATGTAAACTAGATTATTGACTCTAGTGCAAGTGGGAGACTGTTGGAATTATGCCCTAGAGGCAATAATAAAGATGTTATTATTATAATTCTTGTTCATGATAATGTTTATATTCCATGCTAGAATTGTATTAAGCGGAAACTTTGATACTTCTGTGGTTTATGAACAACATCGTGTCCCTAGTACGCCTCTATGGACTAGCTCATTTATTAATGATGGTTAAGGTTTCCTAACCATAGACATGAGTTGTCGGTTAATAATGGGATCATGTCATTAGGAGAATGATATGATGGACAAACCCAAATTAAGCAGAGCAATTAGATCGTGTCATCGTGTTCATCTTTGCGAAGCTTTTTTCTTATGTCAAGTATTGTATTCCTTAGACCATGAGATAATACAACTCCCTGGTATCGGAAGAAAGCTTTGAGGTCATCAAACATCATCCTATGTGAGGGTGATCATAAAGGTGTTTCTCAGGTGATCGGAAAGTACTTGTTGGGTTATATGTATCGAGATGGAATTTGTCCCTCCCGAGTCAGAGAGATATACTTCGGGCCCACCCGGTAATCGATATCAACACCGCTTGCAAGCACGTGGTTAAGGAGTTAATCACAAAGTGATATCGGATTACGAAACGAGTAAAGTACTTGCTGTGAACGAGATTGAACTAGGTATACCGATACCAACGATCGAATCTCGGGCAAGTAAAATATCGCGTGACGAAGGGAATACATATATGGGATTAATTGAATCTTGGCATTGTGGTTCATCCGATATGATCATCGATGAATATGTGGGAGTCAATATGGGTTTCCAGATCCCGCTATTGATTATTGATAGAAGATCATGTCTGCATATTCTCGAACCCGTAGGGTCACACACTTAACGTGCTTCAACGCTAGGATAGAATGGATAATTGGTTTATGAGTTTTTGTTCGGAGTCTCGGATGAGATCCAGGACATCACGAGAGGTTCCAGAATGGTCCGGAGAATAAGATTCATATAAAGGAAAGCAGTTTTTGGATTTCGGAATTGTTTCGGAATGTTCGGTATTGTACCGGAAGGTTTTAGAAGCTTCCGGAGTGGGACCAACGTGGCCCCACTTGTCGGAGGGGGCGTGGGCCTACGAGGGAGTGCCCTGGCCGCATTGGGCCCGGGGCACAAGGCCCCATAGGCGCAGCCAGCCAAAACCCTAGGGGACCTTCTAGAAGGGGGGGGGGAAGACTTGCCCCCCACTCCATCCTTGTGGCCGCCGACCTAGGGCTTGGATAAGGGGGCAAGGGGGTCGTCCAGCCTCCTATATAAGGCGGGCAGGGGGCGCACCCTCCCCTCACCCCAAACCCTAGCCGCTAGCTGCTCTCTCTCTCTCTCTCTCTCTCTCTCTCTCTCTCTCTCTCTCTCTCTCTCTCTCTCTCTCTCTCTCCCGACTGCGCGTAGGCGAAGCCCTGCCGCAGAAACTCTCCACCATTGCACCACGCCGTCGTGTTGTAGATCCAATCTATCTCTCCACCCCACTTGCTGGACTGAGGAAGGATGAGACGTCGCGGTGCCGTACGTGTGCATCTCTCGGAGGCGTCGCCACTTGCGGCGTTGGATCGGATCGGATCGCGAGGAGGAGAAGGCTAGTTCGACTACATCACCCACGTTCTGTTGAACGTTTCCGCTGTGCGATTTCTTCAAGGGTATGAAGATAGCATCTATCCCTCTCATTGATTTCATCTCCTAGATTAGATCTTGGATTTCCCGTTCGCATCCGTAGAATTTTTTTGATTTACTATGCTGCGAAACCCTTCAGAAAGATCCTATGAAGTTGATTGAGCAATACAACATTATACGTAGACTGTAATCCAACTGTATCTATGAATAGAAGTCCACCTTCAAGTTATCATCCGACCCCCCTCCAGTATTAAGTTGCAAGCAACACACAACTGCTTTAAGCAAAGTGTGTAAGGTAAACAATCCACATGTTCCATGAACAAGGGACCGTTGTTTTCTCCCTAGTAGCAACAACATATTTACAACCGAAGAGATTTATGTCACTTCCCTTGGAAACTAGAGGCACGAAACCACTATCGAGCATAAATACTCCCTCTTGGAGTCACTAGCAACTACTTGGCCAAGATAACCACTAGCTACGAAGAGCATGCAAGATCACAAACAAAATAGACATGATAGAATCATAAAGATAGAACCATTAATCAAACCAACATAATAACCTCAATATCCATTAGATCCCCGCAAACACAACATGCATGATTACAAATAGATTAGATCTTGATCATGGACGGAGCTCACAAGATCTATACATGAAAGCACAAAGGAGGAGATACAACCATCTAGCTACTACATGGACCCATAGTCCAAGGTAGAACTACTCACAAATCATACCGGAGAGAAGGCCTCCGAGATGATCTCCCCTCTGGCAGGGTGCCGAGAAGAGCTTCAGATCCCCCCGATCTAGGGACGATGGTGGCGGCGGCTACAGACAGTTTCGTGGATTTCTGATCGGGTACCGAGAGTTTCTGTATCGGGTGCTTCTTATAGGCGAAGGGGGGAGTCCGGGAGGCGACCAGGGTAGGCAAACCCTACCCAGGCGTGGGTCCACCTGACCCTACGCCCGGGGGAGGGGGGGTTGGCCTCCCTGGCCCGCTTCTCCATCTCTCCTCTGGACTTCTTGTTCCTCACGGAAAGTTATTGACTTTGCCGTTCGTCCCGTCCAATTCTGAGAATATTTATTTACTAACTTTTCTGAAACCAAAAACAACAGAAAACAGGCATCTGGCACTGTTGTAACTTGTTAATAGGTTAGTACCAAAAAACATGTAAAAAGCACCTCAAAGTGTAGACAAGTAAAGCAAAGTAGATACTAAACAAGCATGGAGCATTAAAAATTATAAATATGTTTCCAACGTATCAGCATGCCCAAGCTTAACTCCTGCTCGTCCTCGAGTAGGTAAGTGATAAAAGAATAATTTTTGAGGTGAACATGCACCCTTACTATAAAGATCCAACCATTTGCAAACATTGAAAGCTAGGATCAAAGAACTCTAAACATGTGCATGAAAGATGGAGTTCTAACAATAGGACATAGTAATTATGAATGCAACATGGCAAGCTACAAACAAAGATCATGAATAACATGCATTGAAAAACGTTTGTTTGTTTCACATGCAGAAAACATAGCATAGTGGCAATCAGCTTGTCCCTCATAGAGTAGCAATATAATGCATAGGACACCTGCAAAGTTCACAAGGGATAGTAACAACAAATGCACAAGAGCAAGTAATAACACAATATGCATCAATTAATAAGCTTTGGAACATTGCACACAGAATGACAACTATGCTCTCTTAATGGTGCCTAAAGGTAGAAGGTGGAGACTTAATAATGATGGAAGAAAGGCCTTTTTGTAAAGGAAGCAGGGATTACAAGTTTCAAAAAGAGATTCCAAAAATTATGGTAATTATTAGCTTTCAGACCTCATTGCCCCTATCATAAGCATCTTGAGGTGGTTAAGGTCAAAGTGGCAAAGCTGGAGTATATGCTTGACAAAGTATAAGTTGGAAATCTCAAGTCCCTTGACTATGAGGGATACACCTCATGGATACTCAACTTAGGGCCTAGGCAAGTTCTTGTCACTATAAGTATTTGCATATCATTGAGAACCGCCAACGGGGTACCCCTTGCACATGGTACAAGAGCTTTTCCATAACCAAAATGACAAGGCAAGCAGACAATGAGCATCTCAACAATCTTTTTATTTACCACATGCATAGCTTTTTATTGAGGATGCTTCATAGATATCTCACTATGGTGATGCTGCAAGTTTCCACCATGATTAAGCATGGCTTAGGCTAGCGGCCCAGGTGTTTCTCTAACACATAATACAAACTCCATGGACTTACAAGTTCCCACTTCATTTCACATCGGTAACATCCATACACAAAAGAGCATGATATCAACGAAGTACAAAAAAGTACAAGTGCGATGTTGAAAACATTCCCCGTGACAGCACAGTTCTGCTAATCCCAACTTATAAGTGCAAGCATATACAACAAAGTTGCCTCAATGGTTCAAGTTTATTAGGGGCAAAGAATAAAATGTGCCATCAAGTTCATGAGGGCTTTAATCACTAAGTTTTCACATAACAAAGTAGTTTTTAATTGGAAGATATATGAAAACAAGAATATACTTTGGAGTGGTGTAACACACCATGCATAGGAGTTTATAGTGGACACTTTGGAATAACTTGGTTTCTTGGGAGTTGGAAGCATGAGTAGAGCTTACTCATACAAGTGGAGGATAGCAAAATACTGGGAGCAACCAACTAAGAGAGCAATAATGGCCATAATTATGCAATGCAACAAAGCAAACTAATCAAAGCAAAGAGTGGTACTACAAGTCAATGACTAAATGATCATAGAAGCTAATGGTGACTTGTCATAGTCATAACATGGTGTAAGCATGTGCCAAGTCAACCCAAGCAAAACATTAAAGGAGAATACCACAATACTATGCTTTTGCATGCTAAAACAACGCATAATTTCTTCAAGGCACACTAAGCAACCCCAATTGTTTGGAACAAAACATGCTACAACAATAATCACTAACATAATGCAAAAAAAACACTTAGCATGTCATGCTAAAGTCTTGGTCACAGTCAATGCAAGCTCCTCTTGCACTTCAAGCAAGAACTTGCTACTCCTTTCCAAACACCAAGCAACCTTATTTGCAAAACAACACAGCAAGAAAGGGGGTCCAAACTTACTTTATTCAAGCAAACTAAACAACCTAAGCAAAGCAAATGAAAACTACGAAACTCCAAAAACAACACAACTGTGCATGAAACAATAAAAGTGAAGTGTCTAGACAGAGCTAAGCTTTTTATTGATGAAGAAGGGGATGCCTTGGGCATCTCCAAGCTTTGACGCTTGTAATTCTTGGATATTTCTTGGAGTGACACCATGGTGGAATCCCCAAGCTTGAGCTTTTGTCCATTATTCATCTCATTGCATCATTCTCTCTCTACACCTGAATTTTTTCCTTTATACAAAACTTCACACAATCTTCATTAGAAACATTAGTGTATTCAAAAGATATTATACCACTGGCAAAGCTTTGAAACAACAAGGATTTTCACTAAAAACACAAGCTACTGTAGTAAATCCTTCAAAGAAACTCAATTTACCTGAAGAGAGCTCAAAAAGGAATTAATAAGAAGCAAATGCAAATAATGGCAGAAATCTGTCAAAACAGACCAGCAGGTAGAAACGAATTTTTTTGAACATCTTGTGTTGCTCAAATAAAAAAGTGTTGAACTAACAAAAGTTATCCAACATACTGGCGGATTTAGTCGTAAATTTTTAGATCAATCCGAGTTACATAGCCTCCTCACGATTTTTTTGGTGGAGGACAAAAATCTGTTTCGGGACAGCAACTCCCCAAATCTTAGTTCCCTCTCATTAGAGGTTATTCTTGGCACAAAAAGCAAACAAAAAGGATAAGGAGATGTCATTACAGTAGTAATAACTTCCAAGACTCAAGTAAACTCTTGGATTATCTCCCAACAAGTATTTTTCTTTAACGCCTTTAAGTTAGGCACAAGAAGCAAGAAGAAGATGCTCTCATAAGAATTATGAATTGAAGTCAAAGAGAGCATCAAGAAGAAAATTCAAAACACATTTAAGTCTAACCCACTTTCTATGCATAGTAATCTTGTAAAGAAACAAGTCATCAAAGTACAAAGCAATAGGCATAGGAAAGCAAAACAAGTGCAACTTCAAGATTTTCAACATAAAGAGGGGAAACTTAATATTGTTGAGATACATAAGACCATGTTTCCCTCTCTCAAAATAATTTTCAGTAGCATCATGAATAAACTCAACAATATAGCTAGCACATAAAGCATGCTTTTCATGATCTACAATCACATAATCTCTATCAAGCTCACAAATAGTGGGATTAAAACCTTCACATGTTTTACCCAAAGTAGATATTTCAAAAGGATCCACATGAACATAACATTCATACTCGTTTGGTAAGCATGGGGGACAATAAAATAATATAAGAGGTAAAGAGTTACTCTCATTAGAAGGTAGACATGGGTAGATCCATTTTCCTCCTTTTGTTCATCACTCTCCTCCTCTTTCTCATCTAATGAGCTTCCAGTTTCAACAATTTCTTCTTCCATAGGCTCCTGCAAGACATTAGTCTCTTCCATTTGTGGAAAGCATCTATTAAAATATTCAAGAATATAGCCATTTGCTTCCTTGTAATTGTCAAAGCAAAATTTAAGTATCTCATAAACCTCATTTTCATAAGGTGCATCATCAGTATTTTCAAACAAACTAGCAAGTTCAAATGCACCCTTGAAGGCAATGAATTCTTCAATTTGTTCCACATCATAAAAGTCATAATTTCCTTTAACATAAGAAGATATAGTAACATTATCATTATACTCACATTGAAAGGGTAGGTGTTTATACCTCCTGCAGCAACAAGCTTTATCAAAGCAATAAGTAACATTATAAGTGGAGTACACCTTTCTAGCACTAGTATTCAACTTATCAATTTGTTCCCATAAGTGTTTCCCTTTTTGTGACAAACGGTGTTCCTTATAATAATACTTTTGATCTTCTGTGAACCCACCTTGCCAATAAGAACTAGTTTCAAAGAAACCAGCCATTGATGGAAAGCATGACCAAGCAAGGCAATGACAGACCACCCTAGAGTAAGAACTAATTTTTTTGTGTTTTTGAATAAACCAAGCAAACCAAACTAGACTAATTTTTTTTGGTTTTTTTTGGAAAGAGGCAAACAAAACCAAGCAAAAGAAACAAAGGAAACTAAAAACAAAGTAAAGAGAAAGGAAGTGAAGGACTCCCTTGTGAAGACGTCCTTAGCCTCCCCGGCAACGACGCCAAAAATTACTTGGTGCTACACTCAACAGGGAGGAAGAGTGCTTCGTTGGAAACCCCAAGAGCAAGGTTATTCCCCCTTCCGGCCTCCCATAAGTCGGCCTGGCTATAGGGCACTTCGTGACGCTCCGAGATGAAGCATCTATCCACTCTCGATCCATTACAACCGCTCACTTTACTTAAGTGGTGTAGATGTCTCAACTAACGCACTTTCCTTCGCTCTTTCACAAGAGGTCTATCATTTTGATCATAGGTTGAATCAATCATCAGAAGAAGAATTAGGCCAAAAACTAGGATACATTCTGGGAAAATGGAACTTCCATGGAAGAGAAGCAAATGAAACGCTTTCATAAAAAATCTCGTAGAATCGAGAATGAAGTTTTCATTCTGTACATGCCAGATCATGAATTAGCAACTGCATCCAATCTCTGAAAAAGTCCCAATTGTTTTAATTTTTGGAATGGGATATTTACGGAATCCCCATGAATAGGACCAAACCTTATTCCATGCTATTTCCATAAGATTCTTCTTTCTTATTCTTAATCAAGCCCTCGAGAGGGCTTAGTTGATCATGATTTTTGTTTGCTCTTTCTTTTCCTTTTTGTTTGTTTCGAGAAAGATACCGTCTGATTCTCCTTCTATCGATTCTTTTCCGATCGCGATGTACGGATCCATGTGTCTACATACCTAGATTCTGTTCATGGATTAACGAAAATGTGCAAGATCTCTATTTGCCTCTGCCATTCTATGAGTTGCTTCCTTTTTACGTATGGCACCCCCACTCCCTTTAGCAGCATCTACTAATTCAGAACTTAATTTGAAAGCCATATTTCGACCCGGACGCTTTTGGGATGCTTCTAATAACCAACGAATGGCAAGTGCTTATCTTTGTTTAGATCCTATTTTAATCGGAACTTTCCATGTCGATCCTTTTTTATTACGTCTTGTTTTTACTCCAATATTGGGAGTTACTCTACATATTGCTTGACGTAAAACCAATAGTGGACTTGTTTCTATCTTTTGTTGAATCTTTTTCACGGCTCGATAGAGAATTTGATAAGCCAATGATTTTTTTTCCGTCTTTCATAATACGGTTAACCACCATGTTAACTAATCGATTACGAAAAATTGGATCAGATTTTGCAGTTCTTTTTTCTTCAGTACCTCGACGTGACATGAGTGTGAAATAGGTTCAAGAATCCGTTTTATTTTTATAAGGGCTAAAATCACTTTTTTTTGGCTTTTTGACCCCATATTGTAGGGTGGATCTCGAAAGATAGGAAATATCTCCCTCCAAGCCGTACATACGACTTTCATCGAATACGGCTTTCCACAGAATTCTATAGGGATCTATAAGATCGAGTATGGAATTCTATTTACTCACTTTAAATTGACTATCCGTTTCCCTCCTTTTCCCGCTAGGATCAAAAATCCTGTATTTTTCATATCCATACGATCGAGTCCTTAGGTTTCTGAAATAGTGTAATGGAAAAAGAAGTGCTTTGAATCATTGCTATTTGACTCGGACCTGTTCTGAAAAAGTCGAGGTATTTCGAATTGTTTGTTGACACGGAAAAAGTAAGGAAAAACCTCTGAAAGAATTTCCATATTAACCTTGGACATAGCAAATTGCAGATGTATTTGCGGAATGTTCCACAGCGTGACAAGCTGCGTCAAATAGTATGTCAAGTCACGTCACCTTAAAATAGTGGTGAAACCAATCAGGGCTTGAATAGGCATGATACTTCTCAAGGTTGTTCCCGGTATTACTAGATTCTAGCTTATCGTCTTAGACTGCAAGAGTCAATACAAGGCACATTCCAATCCAATCCAATCTAAGGAAAGGAAAGGAATATGTATATCTTACTAACAGCGGTTGGCAACACTTGCAATAGACTAGAGAACATCAGGCTCTACCAATTCAAGAGCACGGCTTATCGATTACATCCCAAAAGGAAGCTAGTTTGATTGCAAGCTTAGTCATCGATTGCCTTTTAAGCTGGATCCTTGGTTCTGCGGTGAGAAGCCTAAAGCAAGGAGCGACTAAAGACACTCAGGGCATGGAAAAATAGGGTTTCGAGCAACTACCTTTCCAAAGGTTTGCTTGATACGAGTGGGAAGTTTACTGGACCGTCATAGACACAAAGGTAGATTCTTTCACTTAGTTCCATCTCCACTACAAAACTGGACATGAGAGTTTCTTCTCATCCAGCTCCTCGCGAATGAAATGAGAAAGCGTGCAAATTTCTCTAATTCCATAATATTCAAAAATATTAGGGAGAGATCCACATTAATAGATAAATAATAGAAAAATTATGTTTTTTATATTTATTATTCAATTTGTTAAAATCGAAAAATATATAGTAAAAAGAAGAAGATCTTTCTCATCAACCGAACCAGGCAACAAATTCCAACTAAACTAAGTGAAAAAAGGGGGAGAGCAAAACAGAAACACAGGAACAAAGGAAACTATGTCCAAACCAACGATAAAGAATGTACCGGGAGTTAGGAGTTAGCCGTCTCATAGGAGTGATAGCTGATGATGAGGATACAGACATCTCAACAGATGGTCAGATCCTATCTCATCTAGTAGGTGAATTTCTTGAAGTTGGTTTGGACGAAGATGTGTTAAGCTCAATTTATGAGCTAACCGCTTCTTGTCGTAAATCGACTTCTGAAAAAAATGTAGCAAGTCTCGTAAAAGAGATCTTGCGCCAAAATCTATTATTGTTTCCCAATGAATGGCATGTTTTTAAATAGCAGAGGTATTCAAGACTTGGCTAAGCATTTACACATTGCACTCTGTTCTAGGGAACACAATCTGGATTTTGTGGCTATCTCCGAAACGGGCAGACGGGAATTTTCACAAACTATACTAGATCGCCTATCGGGCGGTATAGATTTTGTGTGGCATTCTCATCCACCCATGGGACGGTATGGGGGAATTTTACTTGGCGTGCGAGCAGACACCATGGATATATTAGTTGTTGCGGAAGGTGAGTTTTATATAAAACTTCACATCCGTAACAAAGCTGATAATTTCGTTTGGAGTCTGGTTGCTGTGTATGGTGCGACTCAAGAGGCCTTCAAGGATGATTTTATTCGAGAATTGGTGAACTTAGCAAAAGATAATCCATACCCTATTCTTATAGGGGGGATTTTAACTTGCTTCAGTTCCCATATGAGAAGAGCAAATACCGTTTTGATGATCATTGGACCTTCCTTTTTAACGCTGTCATTGACAGTCTTGACTTGAAGGAAGTAAACATGATTGGTTACTTGGGCCTAATTCGTTGTCGGAACCAACATATGAAAAACTTGATCGTGTACTGATGGACTCAGATTGGGAAGACCACTTCCCTCTAGTATCAGTACACGCTCTAGAACGTATTGGGGCTCTGTCTGATCATGCTCCCATTTTGCTAACTACCGGTTTACCATCTCAACGTTGCGGCCGTCCTTTCAAATTTGAATTCGGGTGGCTGCTTCGTGATGGTTTCCACGATATGGTGAAGGCAGTTTGGGAAAGACCAGTTGCTGGTGATACCCCAATTCAGAGATGGAATAATAAAGTGCATTTGACACGAAAACATCTTGGAGGTTGGGCACGTCATACCGCTGGTATTCTAAAGAAGTAAAAAACTTATACTTTCAGCTACTATTAATGATCTTGAAGCTTTGGCAGAAACCTGGTTGCTTACTCCATAGGAAATTGAGCTAAAAAGCCAATCAAATGCGGAGATTGCCCGGTTACTGCACGAAGAGGAACTCAAGTGGTATCAATGTTCTAAATCACAGTTTATTTTGTATGGGGATTCGAATACTAGATACTTCCATAGTGTAGCCAATGGCACACACAAGAAGAAACATATTCATTCCTTAAGGCATAATGACGAAATGATTGAAGGACACGAACAGCTAAAGTCTTACATTACGAATTATTATAAGGGTTTGTTTGGGGATCCGGAGTAAGGCACTTTCTCATTGGATGAATCCCAAACTAACGATGTACCCCAAGTTTCCGTGGAGGAAAACAACTATCTGACTGCTCCCTATTCTGAGGAGGAAGTCAAATTAGCTGTTTTCCAATTGGAGCATAATAAGGCACCTGGTCCGGATGGTTTCCCCGCGGAGTTTTACCAAACTTTTTGGGATGTAATCAAATCAGATATCTTGAATATGTTCAGTGCTTTACATGTGGGTCAACTTGATCTGTTTCGGCTGAACTTTGGTGAAATCATCTTACTTCCTAAAGTTAATGAAGCAGAACGAATACAACAATTTAGACCGATTTGTCTTCTTAATGTTAGCTTCAAGATTTTCACCAAGGTCGCCACTATCAGGTTGAACTCTGTGGCTGATCATGTTGTTAGGCCTTCGCAAACCGCCTTCATGCAAGGTAGACATATTATCGACGGTGTGGCTACCTTGCATGAAACGGTTCATGAGCTTCATAGAAAGAAATTGAATGGGGTAATCCTTAAAATTGATTTTGAGAAGGCTTATGACAAAGTTAAATGGTCTTTACTACAATAAGCTCTTAGAATGAAAGGCTTTTTAGCGGAATGGCGTTCCTTGATTGATAGCTTTGTAGTCGGAGGTAGTGTTGCCATCAAAGTCAATGACGATGTTGGCAACTACTTTCAGAATAAGAAAGGGCTAAGACAAGGAGATCCATTATCGCCCATGATTTTCAATATAGTAGCTGATATGTTATCCATCTTGATTGAGCGTGCTAAGGCTGATGGCCAAATTGAAGGTGTGATCCCTCACCTTGTCGATGGGGGGTTATCTACACTTCAATATGCAGACGACACAATTCTTTTTATGGAGCATGATCTTGAAAAAGAAAAGAATCTGAAACTCATACTTTTGGCTTTTGAGCAACTTTCTGGATTGAAAATTAACTTCCATAAAAGTGAATTGTTTTGTTTCGGTGGGGACCAAGAGGAGGTTGGCCTTTACAATGAACTCTTCGGTTGTTGCCACGACATTTTTCCGATCAGATATTTGGGCATTCCGGTACACTACCGAAGGCTTACAAATGCTAAGTGGAAAATTGTCGAGGAAAGATTACAGATACGTTTGAGTAGTTGGAAAGGCAAACTTCTCTCTGTAGGGGGAAGATTGGTGCTCATAAACTCAGTCCTTAGTAATATGGTTTTGTATATGATTTCTTTTTTTCAACTATCAAAAGGTGTCTTAAAAAGGTTGGATTACTTCCGATCAAGATTCTTTTAGCAGTGAGACAATGAGAAAAAGAAGTATAGGCTGGCTAAATGGAGTGTGTTATGTATGCCAAAAGAATAGGGTGGGCTCGGTATTCATGACCTACAGGTTAAGAATACAACCCTCCTTAGTAAATGTCTCTATAAGTTATTAAATGAGGAAGGGATCTGGCAAACTATTATTAAGAGAAAGTATATTGGTTCAAAAGCATTGTCCCAAATGGTTTGGAAACCTGGCGACTCTCACTTTTGGGCTGGTCTAATGGTGTCAAAAAAACATTTTTTATGCTTCGGGACTTTCTCTATTAATAATGGGACACAGATAAGGTTCTGGAAGGATAAATGGATAGATAATGCTACCCTTCGATAACAATATCCAGCGTTATATTCCATTGTCCGTTATAAGGAGGAAACAGTCGCCACAGTGTTCGAATCATTTCCACCAAATATAACGTTCAGAAGGGATCTAATTGGTGCTAGACTTGACTCTTGGATCATGTTGCTACATTGTCTGGCACATTTACAACTGTCAGATGAGCCAGATGTATTTCGATGGAATCTAACTATGAATGGGTCCTTCTCTGTTAGCTCTTTGTACAATGCTTTAATCCAGCCGGCTATTCCAGTGGTAGATAATAGGATGATCTGAAAGATGAAGATACCTCTTAAAAACAAAATCTTTGTTTGGTATCTTCGTCTTGGGATTATTCTTACAAAGGAAAACCTTATTAAGCGGAATTGGCATGAAAATCCTGGGTGTGTGTTCTGTCACCATAATGAGACAATCAAACACCTTTTTTCCAATGTAGTTTTGCTCGGTCTATATGGTCAATCACCCAAGCAGCTTCAGGCTTGTATCCACCACGTAGTATTGCCAACATTTTTGGGAATTGGTTACATGGTATTGATAACAAGTACAAGAATCTTCTTAGGGTCGGAGCGATAACATTATATGGTCGCTATGGCTATGTATAAATCATAAGGTTTTTAATGATATAAACTATTCTCTCCTGCAGGTTCTCTACAGGTATACTCATACCTTTCGGGCTTGGTCGAGTTTGCATCGTACGGAATATCGCGAGCTGTTCATAGGGTGTATACGAGGCTAGAGGATACGACACGGAACTTTTTTACCGAACATGGATGGCAGCATAATCTTTGGATAGATTTGCCGTATGCATTCTAGGCGCTATTACAATTTCTCATTTTGATATGTAATTCGATGTGTATCTTTCTTTTATGTTGGACCTTCTGGATTGGTGTCGGCTGTGTGCATCTAGTTATGTAGAGGCCGGGTGTAATGTTACCTTAAAAGTAATAAAGACGCCCTTTATCGAAAAAATATAATTTAGATGATGTGGTTTAATGGGATGGCTCCGTTAGACATACATATATTACTTTTAGTATATAATAGATAGATGTCGCCTGCCCAACAAGCTCCTTGACTGCAGTGTTGCCTCTGAACTTGCATTCGCCCCTAACAAGATTACCACTTGTAGGGACATATCTAGGTTTAATATTTCCTACAACCGTAAGAACTCTATCCTGAGAGAGGAGTATTGCTAGAAAAGATGAAGGAAAAGGCACCGCACTTGTAATGGCAATCTCTGACTATACTTTTTATTTATTCCTACATACCGTAGCACGGTGCACGGTACATTTTGATTCTGACGGAATTGTGATAATTTCAGTTAATGGCACCAAGTTCAGCTACATTTCCAAAAAGAGATCATGAAAAATCATGAACAAAAAAGGATCTAAAGATTTCAGTCCAAGAACATATCTATCAATCGAATCCAATTTCAGTAAAAAGAAGAAAAAAACATGTAGCAGGACAAGTAGCCACCGACGAGTCCACAACAAGATTTGGGTTCTCCACACCCAACATTGTGAGACCAGGCATAGCCGCCTCCCTCCCCTTCTCGGCAAAATCTGTTGTGCCTTCTCACCGGCAAGGTGGCGGTCCAAGGGGAGGAGCTAGAAGTTGAGGGCGGCCGAGTGAGGTACAGCGGTGACGGCCAGCATCCTGGTGCCGCCCTTACGAGCGTGACCCAGAGAGTGGCAAGGAGGAATTCACATCCATCATCGTCACCTAATGGTGCTGCTGCTTTAGGCGAGAGGAGGAGATCTCAGAAGAGGATGCCGTTGGTGGCATGGGCTGGAGCTAGGGACACCGCGAGGAAAGAAGGATGCAACCGGAGCGAGATAGGGTGCCGACGCGGGACAGCGTTGGAAGGGCGGTGGTGCACGTCAGCACGTGGCAGGCATGCGAGAACGATGGCGGCGGCGCGTGCGAGGCGGAGTCCTGCTCGCTAGTGGGCACTGCTGGTTGATTTCGTCGTTTGGAAGCGAGCAGGCAAACCAGACGCCGTATCGTTGGGCTTGGCCCAATTGAGCGAGTGCGCTCTCGTAGGGAAGCGAGGTGGGTAGTGAGCTAAATGGACTTCATCGTGTTATTGGTAATATTAGTTTGATTATAGCCTGTGCTTCTGCATCCCACAAAACAAAAAATTTAGCTAGTGATACTCCAAATTAAAAGGGGTTGTAGCACAAAAGTGAATCTCACATACTATGTGACAGACCAAACAAGAAAGAAACATACTAAGGCGTCCTAACATTGCTTTAGTCATACTACGTGGATGGCATGATTATTCAGAGTTTCATAATGATATGATTGCATGCAGTTGTAAATTTTATGGAAGAGAGCAGGTCATACCTGGAAGTTTCATCCAACACTCTGAAAGCATATTATAAACAAGAGGAGTAGTATGTCATCACATAGTTATTATCGATTCAAAGTCAATCGTAAGGAGTTAGATGATGAGATGCTGGAAGTCTAGAAGATCACAAATTTACAATGTACGAAATGTTTGGGGAGCACGCTTTAATCTAACCGGGCATGGCAATTCAATGTTCAATGCGTTTCTCGATTTTTTAAACCATCGTTACACGCACTAGAGAAGTTTTTCAAACCTGATAATAGTTATCCACGGTTCAAATTGAATGGAGATGCATGCCATCATCTGACCAATAGTTTTTTTCTCAAGTAACCACCAGCGCGGACTGCTAATAACCTATTTCACAGTTTTGGACCTGGTAAAAGTAAAACACGTAATCGGCCGGCCGGAGTGGCAACAGCGTCCAGCGTCCCATCCTGCGCACCATTTCCTCCTGGTACTAGCTCAGTAGCTTCCACCCTCCCCTCTTCTGCTATATAAACGCGCACAGACTACCGCCAAAGACCCACTCAAGTATTATTCTCACATCCATGGGCTACATGGCTTTCACGCTCAAGGCGTTCCCGTCATCCTCGGCCGCGTTAGGCCATACCGGGGGACGTCGCCGCGGGGCGGTGGTCATGGTGCCGATGAGGTTTCTGCTCCAGGCGCGAGCCGCCGCCACAGCGGCCGCTTCGGTTGATCCGCCGGCCGGGAGGCAGCTGGTTTTCACAGCTTCGGCTGCCAACAAGCGAGCCCTATCGGTGGCGCAGACTTTGTCCAGGATCAAGGAGCAGGGCAAGGTACGTACCGTCATCGCTTGCACTGAACTTAGTTAGTCTGCATCTGCAGGGCAGGATCAAGGAGTATTAAATATTTGGCCCGTGTTGTGCAGACGGCGTTGATCCCATACATCACCGCCGGCGACCCGGACCTGGCGATGACGGCGGAGGCGCTGAGGCTGCTCGATGCCTGCGGCGCCGACGTCATCGAGCTCGGCGTGCCCTTCTCCGACCCCTACGCCGACAGGCCCATCATCCAGGCCTCCGCGGCGAGAGCGCTGGCCGGCGGGACGACGACCGACGCCGTGTTGTCCATGCTCAAGGAGGTGACGCCGGAGCTGTCCTGCCCGGTCGTGCTCTTCTCGTATCTCGGGCCCATCGAGCGAAGGGGTGCGGCAAACTTCACCGCCGCAGTCAAAGAAGCCGGTGGGCGGGGTCTCATAGTGCCCGATCTTCCTTACGCCGAGACATGTGCACTCAGGCATGAAGCCAGCAAGAACAACCTAGAGCTTGTCAGTGCTCAGCCCTCTTCCACAATACTGTATCTGAAACGGGGCAGCATTAATTTGTAGTTTCAGCCATTGACAGGTTTTTGTTTTCTCTGAATTAATGGTTGCAGGTCCTATTTACCACACCGACCACACCAGCAGAGAGGACCAGGGAGATCGCACAAGCTTCACAAGGGTTCGTTTATCTTGTAAGTGCCAATGGAGTTACAGGTCCACGAGCAACCGTGGATCCTCGTGTCAAAGATCGTCTCAAGGAGATTAAGCAGGTCTGTGGAAGAGATTTTCATATTTTGAACTGCTGTACAATTATTGTCCTATCCTACCACCTATATGCTCATATGGTTTGTTTATTATCTGCAGCTCACTAACAAAGCAGTGGCAGTAGGTTTTGGCATATCGACACCTGAACATGTTAGACGGGTAAAATCCCTATTGCTGGATTAAAAAACATTTACCATAAATTATTGAGATTCAATTTAATGGGTAGTTCATCACGCTAATTAAACTTCTACAAATGGCACAGATTGCAGAGTGGGGTGCAGATGCAGTCATCATTGGCAGTACAATGGTGAAACAGTTGGCTAAAGCAGGTTCTCCAAGAGAAGGGTTAAAGAAGCTCGAAGAGTATGCCAGAAGCCTAAAGGATGCACTGCCATAGTTTATAAATATAGGAAACACAAGTTAATTCAGTGGTTTGCATATGTACATATATAAGCTAGTTATTTGGATCGACGAGCTAGCTTTGGGCATTGGCCGATCAATCTAATCAGAAGTTCAGAATTATCATTGGACAATTGGAGCAATATTTGAACATATTATATTTGGTCTTTTGCACCTTTATCAATTTTTGTGGCATTGCTTATATATGTTTCCTTCATGTTAATACCATAACCTATATTTTCTTGTATGATTTGTCAGGTGGCCTCACAACTATGCATAACATGTCATATCTTTGTGTGTTGTGAATATTATTACTATTGAAGTGCATAGGTGGATTGCCTAGCCCTTTCCATGCGTATTGGTATTTTAGAATAATTGTTTAGTGTATGAAGCTTGACAATTACTATCATCTTCCCTATTTCCCAAATGTCAAGCCCATAAAAAAATAAGGCAAGTGTTCCCACTTTGGGACAATAAGTTAAGTGTGGATCAATCACAAGAATTTCGTGTATCCTTGATGACTTGATCTCAAAGTCAAAACGGAGTAACTTGTAGAGAGTATGGAACGACACGTACATACAGAGCAATTTGTTATCCATATCAAGAAGCTGGTGTATGTTCAAAAAATGTAGTTATGTCAGTGATGCGACAATGGTAAACCATGTGTACCTGCTCAACTTTTTAAGTTACCATTGTTCCATCCTTTGCACAACAGGATGCACAAAGTCAAACAACATCTATATTTCCGAATGTAGCGTATTTTCACTCAAACACACTACCGCCAATTTCATAGCACAGTCCCATAGCTGTCATTTTTATCCCTCAAGCCAGAGCAACATGCACACACACACACACACACACAATAACTTACTCTTCTGTCACCTTCTTTCTATTCTCCTTAAGGTCTCCTCTCTGCAAAACTATGGAAAAGGGCAGGGTGGGGGTCAGTGGGGAAGAAGGATATCATTCCTAGAAAAAGAATGTGAAAGCATTTAACATAAACTTTTCAATCTTGGGACTATATGATTACCATATAGCGACTTACTAAAATATCCAAATTCTAAAAGTTTATATGAAAAAATAAACATGTAAAAGGTGTATAGACACATACACATGTGAAGTTGGTTAGAAAATTATGATAATCTCCGAGATAAAAAAAGCAACAAATTTAGTTCTTTTGTAGAAGCTATAGTAAATTATAGTAATGTAATGTAAAAAGGTGTTTATCAGTTATAGTAAGTACACACCACGATAATTGTATTATTTGTTCTGAAATTTGCACATGTGTGTTCCCATCTATACTCTACATACACATTTTTGCATAAATTTTATATAAACATAGGATGTGTTCTTTTTTCTATGCAAAATTACAGTGTCCCTGGTATGGTACTTGGACCAGATTTCAAGAAGCTGCAAATCATGACTCCTAGGAATGGGGCCACGTGGTACCATAGGTTTCACTTGGCATCGGTTAGTTACCGAGTGATCGGGTCTTTGAAAATATCCATACATGTCTATTATTACTAGAAAACTATTACTTTAATAAATTAATGAGAGTAACTATTTGGCAGACACCTATATTATTCACTGCATGATAAAGATCTTCTTATCTATGTGCATTTACAAGAATCTCAATAGTCTGAAGAGACGGTATTTTTTGTTGACTTGGAAATGTTTATTTCTCGATCTGCCTTTAAACCGAAGGCCTAAGCCCGGCTTTATATACAACAAACACATTCAGCAAAAGCAGGTATCAGATTATAGACCAGGCCCATATGACAGCTACTAGTTCGGAATAACATAAAGGGATATGCCCGAAGACAAACAACTTAAGAACATAAGCCTAGATACAGCAGATAACATGAACATTAGGTGTGCATAAGCCTAGATACATGAGATAACATAAACGTCGGGTGTGAAGTCTCACATCAAGGCTTATAAGCGTGGTGATCACCCAGTCTAGCACACGCTTGCCCACTGGCTTGCTTAAAACCTTCCAGCTCGACATGAAACAATAGTTATATTACAATTGCGACAAGAAGATAACAAAGAACGAAAACGAAAACACAACAAGGGGACACCGATTTTAACGTGGAAAAACTTCTCCAACAAAGAGAGGAAAAAAACCACGGGCGCCAGCCAGCGAAACTTCACTATATCGATGAGTGTTTACAAAAGCCGGAGATTTCACAGATTTTTTTCCCCATACAATCCCCCAGAATGAGGGATCGGGTTCCATTATCATCAGACAACGGAACAACAACCACAAACACATAAACGTAGTACTGACCCACCTAGGGGGTCAAAACGACTTAAGAGATCCATATTACAAACCAAGCAAACTAAACAGACAAAAGGAAGAAGGCTGGAGACGCAAGAACACCGCCCTCAGGCTAGTGGAGAACAATATTATCAAACACAACGAGGAGCTATCAGACCAAGCGAAGAAAGCCACGTGAGACGCCAACACAATCTTCTCACAAAACCAGTTCTTCAGGTTCTCCTTCTTTTCTCCCGCCCCCTTTCCAGTTCCGGAGCTTCATGAGTACGGTCTCCAGGGATTGCTGGTAGTCCCAAAAAAGGAACAAGAGCCACATCCATAGCTGCCGCATCAGCCAGCGCATTCTGTTGCAAAGTATCAGCTCCAGCTTGCAACACCGCCCGATCATCCTCCCCATGCAGCCCTGCCCAATAACGAATGAACACACAAGCATATATAACCAAATCAACATGCGAGTTAATAAGTTTTTTTTTCAAAACAAGCCCTATTCCTGAGCTTCCAAATAGCCCAACAAATTGCCGCCACCACAGTAATCTGCACATTTCTGCTAACACCCACACACTGCGAAGCCTACCAAAAGTATTGAGAAAAGGACCCAGGCCTATTCGCGGCACCAATAGCTCTGGAAACCACCCCCCAAACGTATCTAGCTGCCACACAAGAAAAGAAAAAGTGCCCAATGTTCTCATCCTCACTACAAAACCTACAAGTAAAATATCCTACCCAATTCTTCCTCCTCATGTTGTCTTTGGTGAAAATAGCATTGTGCCAGATAAGCCACAACCAAATTTTAATCTTCAGGGGAATTTTAGCTTTCCACAGATGTTTGAAACTTCTATCAATCCCTACATTCGACAGATGTGTGTACATCGACTTAACAGAAAACTTGCCAGATTTATTCCACATCCACACTGGCCTGTCTTTTTCCTGATTCAAACTCACCCCAGATAACATCTTTCTCAATTGTTCCTGATGATTCAACCCATCGAAATCCAACCATCTTCTAAAAGAGCATCTCCACCTCTTTCTTGCCATATCAGCCACAGTGATCGTTTGATTCTGGCAAATATCAAACAAATCAGGGAACTTATCCTTCAAAGGCATATCCAGACACCAAGCATCATGCCAGAAATCAATCAACTCCCCATTACCAATCCTCATTCTCCTACCAGCCAAATAAAGATCCCTAATCTTAATCAAATCATTCCAACATGGAGAGTCATTCTGTCTGTGTTTCACAGTACTGATCCCACCTCTTTTCAAATACTTCTTTCTCACAAAAACTTGCCATGGACCTTCCTCAGCTTCAAGGCGCCACCACCACTTACAAAGCAAGAAAATGTTAAAAAGTCTAATATTTTTAATCCCCAGTCCACCTTTTTTCCTGGGTCTACACACATATTTCCTTTTAGCCAGATGATATTTTCTTTTCCCCACCTTTCCATACCAAAAGAAAGCTCTAGTCTGTTTCTCAATTTCTTCCACATTTGATTTATGTAGAAGAAACATAGTCATGGGATAAACAGCCACACTGGAAACACAAGCAGTGATTTTAACATGCCTCCCTCCCAGAGATAAAGCACCCCCCATCCAACCATCTAACTTTTTCTTCAACCTGTCACCAATAAAACTCATCTCAGCCACTGTGCATCTCCTGCTACAAACCGGCAACCCCAAATATTTGATTGGCCAACTACCTTTCTGACAGTTGAACATTTCAGCATAATTGGAAAGTTTCTCCTCATCATCCAAAACCATCATCACCTCACTCTTCTCAAATTTAATCTTGAGACCAGACATGGATTCAAACAAATACAACAACAATTTCAAGTTTCTAGCCCCCTCAGGATTATCTTTAATAAACAGGATGGTAGCATCAACATATTGCAAAATAGCAATCCCTTTATCAAACAAATTATCAACCAACCCTGTAAACAACCCACCAGCCTGTGCATTAAGCACCATCTTAGCCAAACATTCCCCAGCCAAATTGAACAAAAATGGAGAAAAAGGATCTCCTTGTCTGACCCCTTTATAACTGCCAAAGTAAGGACCAGTTTCCCCATTCACTTTAACACTAAGAGTACCCTGAGTCACAACACTTTTTAACCAAATCATCCAATCCTCACTGAAACCTTTCTGCCTACAACAGTAAAACAAAAAATCCCAATTGACCTTGTCATAAGCTTTCTCAAAGTCCATTTTCAACACCACACCCTGCTGCTTCTGGCTTTTCGATTCTTTCAAGATCTCATGTAACAAAGTCACTCCATCTGCAATAAACCTCCCTTTAATAAAAGCAGTCTGACACGTGTCAATTAATTTCCCCATTACAGGCTCAGTTCTAACCGTCAGAGTCTTAGTAAAAATCTTAAACAATACCTGGAGCAGACAAGGTCTATACTTCTGGATTCTATCAGCATCATCACCTTTGGGCAACAGAGTAATCACCCCATAGTTAATGCTCCTCAAATCAATCTTATGAGCAAAAAAATCTTCAAACACAGCCATAACATCTGTTTTTATAATCATCCAACAATGTTGATAGAATTCAATAGGAATCCCATCAGGACCAGCAGCTTTATTTTTCTCCATCTGATCAATAACCTCCTTAACCTCTTTCTCAGTAAAAGGCACTCCCATCTTTTCCCTATCCTCATCGTTAAGCTTCTCCCAATCTTGCCAATTGTCATCTGCAAGCCTAATAGAGAACCCACCAGCAGGACCAAACAAAGTTTTATAATAATTAGTGGCATGCTGCAGGAGATCATGAGTCCCATGAATCTTATTCTCCCCATCTTTCATCGAAAAGATCATTTTCTTTCTCCTCACCCCATTAGCAATCCTGTGAAAATATTCAGTGTTATTATCACCTTTTAGAAACCAATTATCCCTCGATCTCTGCTGCCAAAATCTCTCCTCATTCTCATACACCTCTAGCAACTCTTTCTGAATAACTGCTTTTCTTTTAAGTTGTTCAGCAGTAAGCAAAATCAACTCCTCAATACTTTCCAATTCCTGAAGCTCCTCCACCAATCTCTTCTTCTTTTTTTATCCTGACCCCTTATATGAGCACCCCATCCTTTCAAATAATTCATGACATTATTAAGTTTCTTCTGCAGCCTATCAAGACTGTTCTTACCATTCACACGTTTTTTCCAAACTTTCTCCACCCTGGTCAAAAAATCATCACACTGTAACCAAATTTTTTCAAATCTGAATTCCCTGCCACCCTTTTCCTGCCCTTCCATAGTATCCAGAATCAAAGGACTATGATCAGAAACTTCTCTAGACAACTTGTGCACTGTAGTAAGAGGAAACAACTTATCCCATTCTTTACAAACTAATATTCTATCCAACTTCTCCAAAGTAGGATTTTTCTGGTTATTGGACCATGTAAACTGTCCTCCAGACATGAGAATATCCCTTAAGCCATATGCATTAATAATCGAATTAAACATGTGCCCCCACCTATTCAAAGAGTGACCCTTGTTTTTCTCAGAAGCACACCTGATCACATTAAAATCGCCACCCACCAACAAAGGAATAGATTGATCCTGACAAACATCAGCTAACTCTAATAAAAACTCCTCTTTATTCTCCTCTTGAGCAGCCCCATATACTTCTACCAAATGCCACTGAATTTGTTTCAAAACATCAAACACCTTCATCTTAACATGGAATTTGCCCATAGACACATCGAGCTGAGTCAGTTTAGAGGAACGTAGGCCCCCCAAAATGCCCCCAGATCTTCCCACAGAAGGCAGCCAACTCCATGAGAATTGATTCATAGGATCAATTCTCCTGAAAAAATCATCAGAATAATCCTTCTTAATAGTTTCTTGCAAACCAATAAAATCCACTCTCTCTTGTCTCAACAAATTATTCAAATAAGCACTTACACCCTTCTTCCCCACACCTCTAATATTCAAAATAACACCTATCATAATACATATTTTCTCTCTCTTGTTCCAGTCACAACACCACTCATAGGGTGATAGTTGTGAACCTTCACAACAACAACTTTTAACTTTCTCTCCTTCATAACAGAACCAGCTCTCAACTTTTTCTTTTTTTCCCTAGAAACCACAGGAGTAAATTCCTCCTCATCATTACTATCACCCTTCCAGTCCAGAAACAAGACCTTCTCATTCAAATCACCTCAACTTCATTCTCTACCTGTCTCCTATCCTGTAAACTATGCCTAGCAATTTCTAATTCTTTCAGAGAATTAATATGATCCAAAGATATAGAAGAAGCATCTACCCCCATCTCCAAAGCTCTATGCATAATGATATCATCATCCAAAGCAGCAAAAGAATTATGCAAAGTTAAGTTTGTACCTGATAAATCTCTAGGAGGTTGTTGAGCCAAATGCCTTTCAGCCATGTTTCTAGCACCACCTTGATCAGCCACCCTTGAACTCATTCTTATAACTTGTTCCTCTACACCAGCCACATGCTCAGACTGAGAACCCACACTTTCCTGAGTAGAACCATCAGGTTGAGACAGGTCAACAACCACCACCTCCTGGTCTTGATTGACAACCTCCATATCTTGAGCTCCCTCCATCACAGACTCCCCATCAATCCCTTTTTTTCCACTATCAGAGGAAGATCCAAAGGATTCATCAGTAGATACACTGTCATCTTTTGCCTGGGCACCCTCATCCTGTTCTTCCCCCTCTTCCAACAAATGACCATATTGCTTCTTAAGCTCATAATATTTGTCACTGCTCCTATCCTTCAACAAACCCCTGATAAAGTCATCAAACCTCTAAGGGCCAGCAACAACCTCAGTACTGGGATCTTTAACCAAAGTAGATGATAAATTCTGGATGACTTCCATGTGAACATCACCCAACCCACCACTATCAGACACAGCTTCCTGAGCGCCAACTTGCAGTCCCACATCAGCTGTTTTGGTTTGAGTAACTGTCCCACCACCACCACCATTGTCACCTTCCACATTTTCTCTGATAACTATCCCTCTTGAACGACCATCACCTCCAGAGCTATCCCAAATGTTAGCCATTTTGGTCCCAAAAGAAACCCCCCAGAGTCCTCCTGCTCCACCACAACATGTTTACCCTTGTCCAACCCAGCTTCACTAGCATCATTACCACCATGTTGACGGCCACCAGCAACCCCACCACTACCTGCACCAGGTCCAGTCCTTTGCCCACTATTTCCATCAGGCCTCCTATGCTCAGCTTCCTCCTCAGTCCCCTTATCCAGCACATTATCACCATCCTGTCCATAAATCCCCATAGAAGAAGTCAAGGTGGGCACAGCATCAGGAGCAAAAATCTCCCTAGTGTATTTGAATTCATAAATTCCCCCTGCATCTCCCCCTTCTGGTGTTAGGAACCAGAGATACATCCAGATAGGCAATCTTCACCCTTACATAAGCCAAGTTCCTCAAACTATTCCTGTCCAGGGCCACAGGCTTGCCCACCAAAGAAGCAACATAGAAAACAGTTGATTTCTCCATGTATTTCATAGGGATACCAACAATCCTAAACCAGGCCTCCTCCAACCACTCAACAGGTTGCAGGTCCCCATTCCACTTAGACAATTGGATACCAGCATCAGGAATTGTTTTCATAAACACCTTCCCAAAGTGGAAATCATCAATGGATCTGGCAGAAGGAAATCTCATAAAAAATTCCACATCATTAATAGACCTAGCATTAAATCTCCATCCAGACCCCAAAGTATCAGCCCACACTTGAAATTCCTTCTCCAAATCTTTCCTAGTAACATCACCTCTGACCACACTTATATGAGCATAATGAAGATGCTCCATAGACTGAACATTAGATTCTACAACAGGAATAGAATGAAAGCCCTGCTCAAAATCAGTACTGCCAAAGAAAAGAGGAACATATTCCCAAGGTTTCCTCTCTTGACAGACCAAAATGCTATGATCCTTCCCACAGTTCTCACACACCACTTCCTCCTGAATCACATCCAACAACTGTAAATCACCAGAACCTCCAGCCACATTACCATCTCTCGGCACACTTACTACTGGTGGTGGTATAGAGGACCCCACCGGAGTAGTGGCAACAACATCAGATTGATTAATTGACAGGATTGGAGACAAATTCATAGGGAGAGTCCCCCCAGCAGGCACATTAACAGAAGTTGACACCGAGGTGTTAAAGCCAGAAACAGAACGAGTCACAGGGACAGATGTGTTCATCACAACCCTAGGAATAGTAACCTGCTCCACTGTACGAGCAAAAACCGGCTCTCCTCTCCTAGGGTTCGTATCAGAATTACCTGATCTGCCTGGGAACGACGAAGCAGTAGCATTCGACCCTGATCCTTGCTGCATCTCCGGACGGTGACTCCAACGGCCCCAATTGCGAGCCTGTTCTGCTTCACGACGGCGAGCCTCAGACAGAGGCCTCTCCCGCGCCATGGCTTCCCTGCGCTGATCCTCCAATTTGGCCTCAGTCTCCGCCTGCCTCAACTCATCCATGTGCCTCGCATCCCGACGTCGTGCTTCATCGCGACGCCGCTCCTGCTCGTGGATCCAACCACTTTCCCTATGATCATCTTCCAGCCCCCTACGATCAACAGGGAAACGACCTTGTCCATACCCAGATCCAAATCTGCTTGCATAGGGACCAGATCGAACTGGAGGACGAGACGGGGAACCACGCCCACCACGAAACCGCCGATCCATGGCAGACTCCGCAGCCACAACCTGAGCGAAAGATCTGCTATCTCCCGAAACAACCCCACTCCACCTCACCGGAGAAACAGCACGCGGCGACGAGGGATGGAGAATTGGAGGCTCCCGGACGAAAACCACTCTACACACACCGCGAGATCTGGAATTTGCGATAGGAGAAACGGCTCCCGATCTAGGGTTAGAGAAAACGAAATGCGGAGATGGAACTGACTGGGGATCGTGCTCCGCCGTACTAGTACCCCGCACCTCACCTGGCAGGTGGCCCTCCTCCAGCGACGCCCCACCGTCAGCGCCCGCACCTCTCCTGAAACCACCGAGCCGTATCACCCGGCACGTACGTGTAGGGTTTCGTAGCATGGAAAACAAAAATTTCTATCGCATACAAACAAACAAGCCAAGATATATCTACTAGATTGTAGCAACGAGTCGATGGAATAACTCACCCTCGAAGATTCCAAAGTGTTTAACGAGAGCGGATTCTCGTGGGTGATGTAGTCGTACTCTTCCCGATCTCAAGATCGCGTAGACGATCCTTCCGGCTCTGCGTTCCGGCAGCACTCCCGCAGTCGGTCACACGTTCGGTACTCGACGAAGACCTTCCTCTCCCTTGTTCCGGCAGGTAGCGGAGGTTGTAGCACTCTCCTCGCGATTCCGGCAGCACAACGGCGTGGTACCGGAAGTAGAGGAGAGATCTCGTAGGGCTTCGCCTTAAGTCGGAGCGAGTATGGTGGAGTATGAGAGAGTCCCTCGACGATCGAGGGTTTAGACACGCCGAGGAGGAGGCTTGGCCGGCGGCTAGGGTTATCTAGGCGGCGGCGGTTTGCCCTAGGGCCGCCGGCGGCTATGGAGGCGGCGGCTTGGGGCTAGGGTTTAGAGGTAGGGAACTTGTGTGCTAGGAGGCGCAGCCCTGCCCCTCCCTTTATAGGTGGGAGGCGCGGCCAAGGGGAGGGGAGTCCCTCCCCAACTCGGCTTGGAGGTGGGCCGGCGGTGGAGAAGGGACTCCTTCCCAACTCGGTTTCCACCTCCCTCTCCACTTCCCAAAAATAGCCGTTTGACTTTCAAATTGGCATTTGACTTTTCAAACAAGGATTTGATTAAACCCTCTATTTTGTTCAGCGATGACACCTAGTACATGATGCAATCATACCAACTTGATATAACACATTCATGTACCCTTCCCCTCCGGAGTGCCGGACATTCCGGAACCTTCTAGAACATTCCCGATGAAAACATCGGAACCATTCCCCAACTCCGAAACAGGACTTTCCTTATATGAATCTTATTCTCCGGACCATTCCGGATCTCCTCGTGATATCCCGGATCCCATTCGAGACTCCGAACAACATTTGGACTCTTTCTCAACATTCCATAACTACTCAAACAACGTCGAATCCTTAAGTGTGTCTCCCTACGGTTCGTGAATTATGCGGACATGATCGAGACACTTCTCCGAACAATAACCAATAGAGGAATCTGGAAATTCATATGGCTCCCACATATTTCTACGATTACTTTGCGATCGAATGAACCACTTACATATGATACCAATTTCCCTTTGTCTCACGATAGTTTACTTATCCGAGGTTATGATCGTCGGTATATCTGCATACCTAGTTCAACCTCGTTACCGATAAGTACTCTTTTCTCGTTCCCGTGATATGTGATCCCTTGTGATCCAGTCACATGCTTGCAAGCTAATTGGATGACATTTCACCGAGAGGGCCCAGAGTATATCTATCCGTCATATGGATGGACAAATCCCACTCTTGATCCATGTGTCTCGACCAATACTTTCCGAACACTCAATGCCACCTTTATAGCCACCCCGTTACGGTGTGTTGTTTGATGTCATCAAAGCATCCATCTGGTAAAGGTGATATGCATGATCTCATGGTCGAAGGAATTAGGTTACTATGTATCAGAAAGCATATAGCAATTGAACTATTTAAAATGACTTGATATTTATGCTACGCTTATCTATAGGAGTATGTCCACCATATCATTCTCCTAACGATATGATCTTGTTGTTAATAACATCTCAATGTTCATGATAGGGAAACCACAATCATATATTAACCAACAAGCTAGTATTATAAATAGGCTTTACTAGGGACTCTATTTTAGTTTACAAATCACACAAGTATTAATGTTTCCTTGTTAATACTATTATAGCATGAATGTAAACATTTATCATAAACACAAAGATATAATAATAACTACATTTATTATTGCCTCTAGGGCATATCTCCAACAGTCTCCCACTTGCACTAGAGTCATGTAATCTAGATTACATTGTAATATACCGAACACCCATGGCAGTTTGGTGTTGGTCATGTTTTGCCCTCGGGAGAGGTTTAGTCAACGGATCCGCCACATTCAGATCTGTGTGTACTTTGCAAATCTTTATGTCCCCATCTTGGACATGTTCTCGAATAGCGTGAAAACGTAGCTTGATGTGCTTCAGCTTCTTGTGTGACCTTGGTTCTTGCACATTGGCTATGGCACCCATGTTATCACAGTAGATAGACATTGGGTCCAGCGCACTAGGAACCACACCCAGCTCTGTAATGAACTCTTTCATCCATATCGCTTCTTGTGAAGCCTCCAAAGCAGCCATGTATTCCGATTCAGTTGAAGATCTCGCCACAACGCTTTGCTTTGCACTCCTCCAGCTAACTGCTGCACCATTCAAAATAAATACGTATCCAGATTGTGATTTAGAATCATCCGGATCGGTGTTCCAACTAGCATCGGTGTAACCATTAACAACGAGCTGTTCATCACCTCCATAAGAAAGAACCACATCCTTAGTTCTTCTCAAGTATTTAAGGATGTTTTTGACCGTTGTCCAATGATCCACTCCTGGATCACTTTGATATCTGCTAGTTAAACTAACAGCATATGCAATGTCGGGTCTAGTACATATCATGGCATACATTAGAGATCCTATGGCTGAGGCATAGGGAGTCTTACTCATCCTTTCTCTATCTTCTGCCGATGTCGGACTTTGAGTTTTACTCAAGGTCGTATTGGGCAACATGGGCAAGAACCCTTTCTTGCTATCTTCCATTCCAAACCTCTTTAGAACTTTGTCCAAATATGTACTTTGTGACAATGATATTTGGCGTCTTGATTTATCTCTATAAATCTTTATGCCTAATATGTAAGCTGCTTTGCCAAGATCTTTCATTGAAAAACTATTATTCAAATATTCCTTGACACTATTAAGAAGGTCTACATCATTCCCAATCAACAATATGTCATCTACATATAGTATTAAGAATGCTACAGAGCTCCCACTCACTTTCTTGTAAATACAAGCTTCTCCATAAGTTTGTATAAAACCAAAACTTTTGATCACCTTATCAAAACATTGATTCCAACTTCAGGATGCTTGCTTCAATCCATAGATGGACCGTTGAAGTTTGCATACCTTGTTAGCATCTTTAGGATCGACAAAACCTTTGGGTTGCATCATATACAACTCTTCATGAATGTCTCCATTGAGGAATGTTGTTTTGACATCCATCTGCCATATCTCATAATCATAATATGCAGCGATTGCTAACATAATCGTCACAGACTTTAGCTTCGCTACAGGTGAGAAAGTCTCATCGTAGTCAACTCCTTGAATTTGTCTAAACCCCTTTGCGACAATTCGAGCTTTATAGACAGTAACATTACCATCAACATCTGTTTTCTTCTTGAAAATCCATTTGTTCTCGACAGCCTTCCGGCCATCCGATAAGTCCACCAAAGTCCATACTTGGTTTTCGTACATGGATCCAATCTCGGATTTCATGGCTTCTTGCCATTTGTTGGAATCTGGGCTCATCATCGCTTCCTCATATGTCTCAGGGTCATCGGTGTTGTCCACCTACATGACATTCATAACGGGATCATACCAATCTGGAGTGGTACGAGTTCTCGTTGACCTGTGAGGCTCTGTAGCAACTACAACCGAAGTTTCATGATCATCATCATTAGCTTCCTCTCTTATTGGTGCAGGCACCACAGGAACTTCTTCCGGCGTTGCGCTACTCATAATTTCAAGAGAAGGTTCAACAACCTCGTCGAGTTCTACTTTCCTTCCAGTCACTTCTTTCGAGAGAAATTCCTTCTCTAGAAAGGATCCATTCTTGGCAATGAAGATTTTGCCTTCGGATCTATGATAGAAGGTATACCCAATAGTTTCCTTCGGGTATCCTATGAAGACGCATTTTTCCGCTTTGGGTTCAAGCTTATCCGGCTGTAACTTCTTTACATAGGCTTCGCAACCCCAAACTTTAAGGAACGACAATCTAGGTTTCTTCCCAAACCATAATTCATACGGTGTCATTTCAACGGATTTAGATGGTGCCCTATTTAAAGTGAATGCGGCTGTTTCTAATGCATAACCCCAAAATGATAGCGGTAAATCTATAAGTGACATCATAGAACGAACCATATCTAAGAGAGTTAGATTACGACGTTCGGACACACCATTACGCTGTGGTGTTCCCGGCGGTTTCAATTGCGAAAGTATTCCGCATTTCTTCAAATGCTCGCCAAACTTGTAACTTAGATATTCACCTCCACGATCAGAACGTAGAAATTTAATCTTCTTGTTACGTTGATTCTCTACCTCACTTTGAAATTCCTTAAACTTCTCGAAAGTTTTGGACTTATGTTTCATGAAATAGATATACCCATATCTACTCAAGTCATCCGTGAAGGTAAGAACATAACGATAACCACCGCGCGTAGCTACACTCATTGGACCACACACATCGGTATGTATGATTTCCAATAAGTCCGTAGCTCGCTCCATCATACCAGAAAATGGAGTCTTAGTCATTTTACCCATCAGACATGCTTCACATCTTTCAAGTGATTCGAAATCAAGTGATTTAAGAAGTCCATCGAAATGGAGTTTCTTCATACGCTTCACTCCAATGTGACCAAGACGACAGTGCCACATATAGGTCAAGTTATCGCTCGATTTCAAACGTTTAGCCTCAATGTTATTAATATGTGTATTTCCACTATCGAGATTCAATAATAATAGACCATCTATCAAAGGTGCATGTGCATAAAACATATTACTCATATAAATCGAACAACCATTATTCTCGGATTTAAACAAGTAACCGTCTCGCAATAAACAAGATCCCGATATAATGTTCATGCTTAACGCAAGCACCAAATAACAATTATTTAAGTATAAAACTAATCCTGATGGTAGATGAAGGGGTAGCGTGCCGACCGCGATCACATCAACCTTTGATCCGTTTCCCACGCGCATCGTCACCTCGTTCTTCGCTAGCTTCCATTTATTCTGCAGCACCTGTTTCGAGTTACAAATATGAGCAACCGAACCAGTATCAAATACCCAGGCACTACTACGAGTACTAGTGAGATACACATCAATAACATGTATATCGGGTATACCATTCTTCTTGATGTTGCCGTTCTTCAAATCCGCCAAGTACTTTGGGCAATTCCGCTTCCAGTGACCTTCTCCCTTGAAGTAAAAGCACTCAGTATCAGGCTTAGGTCCAGCCCTGGTCTTCTTCGTCGGTGTGGTAACTTTCTTACCACCCTTCTTGAAGTGTCCCTTTTGCTTAGACTTGCCTTTCTTGAATTTGGTGGTCTTATTGACCATCAACACTTGGTGCTCTTTCTTGATCTCCACTTCTGCAGATTTCAACATAGCAAACAGTTCTGGCAACTGCTTGTTCATGTTTTGCATATTGTAGTTCATCACAAAGTTCTTGTAACTTGGTGGTAGTGATTGGAGGACACGGTAAATCCCCAAAGCATTAGGAATCACTATACCCAAGCTTTGAAGTTTTTTTGCGTGCCCAGACATCTTAAACACATGCTCACTGACGGAGCTGCCCTCTTCCATCTTGCAGTTAAAGAACTTTTCAGAAGCCTCATAGCTCTCAATCGCCGCATGAGTCTCAAAGATCAATTTGAGATCACGGACAATATCATGCAGGTCTGAATTCTCAAACCTTTTCTGAAGCTCCGATTCTAAACCATACAAGATAGCACACTGAACTGTGGAGTACTGAGTCTTCCGAGCGAGGTAAACATTCTTTACTTCGTCGGCAGCATCAGCTGCAGGCGGGTCACCCAGCGGTGCATCCAGCACATAGGTCAAATTACCAGCCGTGAGGACAATCCTCAAATTGCGGAACCAATCCGCGAAGTTGCTGATGGGGATGCACCTACTGGGGTATACCTAGCAGGACGTTTCCGACTGGCCCAAGACCTGGCGAGTGGGCCTGCAGGATGGCGACTGGATCAAGGCCCGGCGTGGATCTAGGCGACTGGAAGCTGAAGGCCCAGGCGAGTAGATAGGCCCAGTCGGATTAGGTTGAACGAGTACCGAAGTTTTAACCGAATCGGTTGAGATATGTAAACCCTAAGGGAGGTGAGCCTATATAAACCTCCCTGTAGGGCGTGTAGAGATACGTTCCATCATACCCTCAAGCGACTCGCCGCCTAGCCGCCGAGCTCGCCCATTGTACCATCTTCATAATACAATCTAGCAGGAGTAGGTCTTTACCCTCCGGTGGGCCGAACTTGGGTAAAACCCTGTGTCTTTGCCCTCATCTCGCACCGCAGATGGCTGGCCGCCCTTGCCCCTCGTTCTAATACTCGCTGCCGATTGCAGCATCTGCCGTGACCATTCCCACGACAGTGGCGCCAACCGTGGGGCCTGGCCGGTCTGGCCGGTGTTCTGTGGCAAGATCCAATCTGCCCATCAACGAGACGGTCGCCACCGGCCGCATGATAGCGATCGGCGAGATGCTCCAAATATTGCCGAGCAGCTACGTCCCGGCGGCGCGACCCGTCAAGCACAGCGTGATCCTGCCGGTCGGCACGATCAGCCTCTTCGTCGGCCTCACCGACGTCATCGTCTCGGAGGAGTCGGCTCGCATCTGCGAGTCGCCGCCACGTGATCGGCTCTCCGAGAGCCAGATCCGCACGATCCATCGCCTCGCCTCCGAGTACAATTCGGCCCAGAGCGACGTGGCCGAAAACTCAGCGGCCGCAGAAGACGCGACCCTCAACGACGATGCCGACTCGGCGACCCCGGCGTCACTCGCCGGGTCCATCACCGCGGCTTCGCCCGCGGGCTCCATCCCCATCAGTAGTCCCAAGACGGCTGCAAACGAAATCGCGCGCCAAGACGGCGTCGACCAGCTCGACGAGGCACGTGACCTCGCTCGGTCTCGCACCGCCATATACCAGCTGGGACTCCGCTGCTACCACAGCCGGCGGGTGAGGACTCGCACCTTCCAGGAAGGAGACCTGGTGTTGCGCCTCATCCAGGACAAGAAGGGATGCATAAGCTCTCCCCTTCGTGGGAGGGACCGTTCGCCATCGGGCGAGTACTTGGCAACGACGCCTACTACCTCATCGATGTCCGCGGGGACGGCGAACTCGACGTCAAGCGACCATGTAATGTAAACCTCCTACGAAAGTTCTACTCCTAGAACCCCACATATGTACTCTCTAGTCGCTATGAAATAAAAAGAATCGGTTACCGCAAATTGCGCTTACTCTCCATGTCTTGTGCCACTCGCACTCGTAGTAACAACATCCAGCTAACCGCAGAAGTCAACCTTTGGTACAACGATCGGCACGGCTAAGTAGTGCGATGTACGAGCACTGAGTAACCTCAGGTCTTGCATCGTCCATGAAAAACGCCTACCCGGAGCCCCATTGGAGTCGCCTAGCCCAACTGGCTTTATGAGCCAAGACACCTGCCTTCGCTTCTTACAGCGACCACGGTCCTCCGCATCCTTGACATAGCGACTCGAACGGTTAAGTACCACGCTCGGGGACTGACGACCAGTTCATCGCGAGCGGCTCGGGAAAACGCCAAGTAAGAGAGCATGCCCAGGACTCGCCACGCGACTGGCCCAACGGGCCAGGCAGGAGTGATGCGCCCAAATCAACGCGCCAAGTCCTCAAGCACCCTCGAGTCGCACCTAGAACAACCAAGTACCACGCTCGGGGACTCGGCCACCCGACCCCGTTCGCGCAAGGGAAAACAGTGAAGTATAGGGCGTTCAAGGGAGTCGCCTTGCGACTGGCTCCTCGAGTCCGGGCGAGTAGACCACAATAACAAAACATTCAAAAACAACAAACATATCACACACGAGGTAAACCCCACAAAAGGGCGGACGCGCTCGGGGACTCGTTTAAAACACAATCACAAAACACATGACAAATTCCAACACATACACGTTGTCTCATTCAAAAGCATGTCGCATTATCTCACATTACAAAATATGCCGATGCGGCAGACCTGCTACTAACACCTCAGGGCAAACTACCCTATTCTGCAGGCTTCGACGACGACTCGCCAGCATCCCGACGACTGCGGATGAACGGCGTGTATGGGTTTGACAGGTACGTCGTCAGCTCACCCGCCATTGCAGCTAGGAAAGGCTGCTCGACCTTGAAATCCCGGTGCGGTGGCTCAGGGTCGTTGGGCGCAACGACAGTCTCCTGGTAGTGAAGGAGGTCGCCCATTGCCCAGACATGCTTCGAGTACACCGCGGCGCGGTCCGTCAGCTTAAGCACCTCAGAAAGCTCCACCGCGCTAGTCGACGAAGGGTAGCCGCTTGTCACGTCGTCGAGGTTGAAGTCCTCTGGGAAGTGAGCAAGTCCAAGGCTCAGCGTTGTTGATGCTCCACGTCGAAACGCCGACCGCGTCATGAACTCAACAACCGAGGGCGCCTTCTCCAAGTACTTCCACACCTCGACGAGGTCGCTGGGAATCACCTCCGTGGGTGATATCTCCTGGAGGTACGCCCGGATACATGTTGCCGACAACGTCGCCGAGTCAACGAGCATGCCCACACACTACCGCGCGTCGAACGAGCTCGCCTCTTCCGTGCTATCAATAATGCGACCTGCGGGTAGAAGACAACAGTGAGTACGTTGGACATCACAGAAAGCACAAGATACCGGCAGAGGCAACTGCACTTACCAATCAGCGGGCGGGCGAGATCCGTGATGAAGCATTGAAGCGAGGTGTGGTCGTCCTGAAGCCCAGCAACAAGGGCGTCCGACACTTTACGGTCCTCCTCGGCGGCCGTAATGGCGGCCTTGGCTCGTTCATCAGCTGAGCTCGCTTCCTCCTTCACCTCTCGCAGCTCGCGCTCGAGATCGGCGATCCGCTTATCAGCCGTGCTCAGAGCCGAGTGCGCCGCTGCCAATTCAACCGCGGGGACAAGTCCCTGGCGAGCTTCCTCCGCCTTCGCGGCAACCTCCTGAAGCCCCTTATTTGCTTCCTGGACGGTGGCTAGTTCCTTCTCCGCGCGGTGCTTCGCTGCCAATCGGTAAGCTGATTCATGTTGCAGACCCTGCACATCATCCAACCAATTAACTCAAGAAAATCCAAAGTGCCCACCCGCTGAAATTCAGCGAGTGCGCACTCGGGGACTGGATGCGAAAAATCCTAAGTGCCCACCCGCTGAAATTCAGCGAGTGCGCACTCGGGGACTGGATGCAAAAAATCCTAAGTGCCCACCCGCTGAAATTCAGCGAGTGCGCACTCGGGGACTGGATGCAAAAAATCCTAAGTGCCCACCCGCTGAAATTCAGCGAGTGCGCACTCGGGGACTGGAACTCAAGAAATTCTAAAAGTGCCCACCCGTTGAAATTCAACGAGTGCGCACTCAGGGACTGGACGTGAAAAACAATAACAAGGCGCTTAAAGGATCAGACCGCTGCAAAACACCGACCTGATCCTCGGGGACTGGACATACCTGGATAGCTGCGCCAAGCATGCCATGGAGTTGTATCGCGTCCACAGACGCGAGGAGAGCTGGCGTGTACCCACGACGCTGGTCGATTTCCGTATCGGCGACCCCATGAGCACGGCTCGATGGCGAAGTTCCACTCGCCGTGGCCTCTTTCGCCATGAAGCGTGGGAATGTCGCGATGGAGGCACCCGCCCCGAGGAAGGTCGGCTCGGCTGTTCCAGGCGAGGGAGCGCCCTCCTTCGTCGACGCGGCTGCCTCTGTTGCGGGCTCAATCGGCACGACCGCCGTGTCGTCAGAGATCGTGACGTCGTCGTCGCCCTTGGCCTTCTTGCTGCCGTCTGTAGGGACAACGACATCGTCCGCCTTCCTCTTACGGAAGGATCCTCCTCGCCGGCGACGGGTGGCACCTTAGCCACGGTCGGGTGGCCCATTCTCTTCACTACGGTCCTGTACATCAATCGTATAAGCAAAAATAATTCAAGCAGTTATGGAAGACAAAGGAGGGTGAGGGTACTCACTTGGCGACTGGAATAAAGCGTAGCCCCGTACGGAGGCCGGCCGGTTTCTCCAGTTCAGGGCCCAGTTGGCGACTGAGCCCCATCTCCAGGACGTCACATGCCCAAGACACGGACGGCTTCTTCGTCGTTGAGGCCGTAGCCGGAGCCTCTGGGATATCTTCGGCAGGAGCTTCCTTGCGAGGCGAAGCCGCTGCAGCCGGAGCATCCCCCAGCCTAGAGACTGGGGCGAATGGTGGAGGCATTGAAGCCAGCGGAACTTCCACGGTCGCCGTGTCCAGCACGGCTGTCGTTGGTGGCGCCTCGTCCTTGGCCGGGCTGGGAGCGTCAGAACTGCTTGCCGAGTGCGGCGGCGAGGACGGCCTCGGCGGCTTTGTCTTCCTCTTCGGAGGGGTCCTTGCCTCCTTCTCTTTCTTCTTCTTCTTCTTGTTCGACGGAGTGGCCTGGCGGTGCGAGGTGGTCTCTGGGAGTTCTTCGTCGTCATCGTGACGCTCGAGGCTTCTACTTGCCTCAAGCTCACGATGTCGCTGCCCGCGGGTCTTGCGAACCAGCGGGGCGACCTCCTCCTCGGACTTGTCGTCGTCATTGATCTCGTTGCCCCCGGAATCGCCTTTGGCGGGTGGCAACTCGCCCATGTCCTGGACAGACGAGCTCGAATTCTCGTCGTCCGAAGGCGGGAGCCATCCTTCCACCACTTGGAATAGCTGCAAAGAATGCAGGATGAAATCAGAATTACCGCGACTGCAAAAACTGCGACTGCGAATGAAGCAAGGCGATTACCGTGGGGGCTGAACGTTTTGCGGTGTAAGGGGCGACCCCAGCTTGGGCGTCCAGGTACACCGCCTGGGTGATCTTCTTTAGTGCTGGGATGTAGTCTTCCAGCTTCCACTCGTCGAGGCAGGCCTACGTCGAGTCATCCCGGCCGGTGTACTGGTACATGTAGTGTTCGCGCCGGGCCAGCGGGACGAGCCGTCGCCCGAGCCAGCAGTTGTACAAGTTTATTGTTTGGAGGCCCCTCTTCTTCAGACCTTAGATGGTCTGGAGCATCTCGTCGACGACCATCCGCTGGTCGCTGGGGAGCTTGCCGACTTGAAGTTGGCGCGGCTCAGACCGATTGGCGGAGTACCGCGGGATCGCCGTCTCGCCCTCCGGGGTCGCCTCGACAACGTAGAACCACGACTTTTTCCAGTCGCTCGCCGCCTTGGCGGGCAGCATCAAATCGAAAAATGAGGCCTTTGACTTCAGTTGGAAGGTTAAGCCGCCCGCGGCAAGCATTGGGCCGCCCGCTTCCTCGCGGCTGATCCGTCCGTGGAACAGATCTTGCCATAGAGGGAAGTAGGGCCGGCAGCCCAAATAGCACTCGCAGAACGCCACGAAGATGGCGAGCTGCTCGATGCTGTGGGGACCCAGATCCGATGACTAGATCCCATAGTAGGCGCAGAAGCGCCGGAAGAACAGGGACGTGGGGAACCCTAGCCCCCGTTCGAGATGGCTGGTGAAGCAGATGAATTCTCTCTCTCACGGGTTCGGGGTCGTCTCTCCGGCCGCGGGGATGCGCCAGCAGCCGGCTCGCAAAATCCCGGCCTCCTCAAAGGAAGCCAGTTGCGCCCTCGTGCACTTAGATCTACCCCAAGGCTCGGTGGAGAGGGCCATGGCGGAAAGATTTGTGAGGGGGGTCGGAGGATTTCTGGTCGACTGGATCGCGAGGCGAAGGGAGACGAAAGTGCACGCAGTCGGAGGAAATGGCAAGGAAGTGGCCCTTTGATCGCCTGCCATTCCCCTTATATAGCGGTTGTTACCCACCAAATCAGGGAGCCGTTACTACACGGTGATTACGCCAAAAGTTACCGTTGGATTACCCCAACGGCTAGTTTGACCACGTTGAACGGTCCAACTTCAGCACTCGACCCGCCAACCCGTTCACTATGACAGTGTTTCGCCGACTCGACTCGCCAAAGCCGTGAGTAGAATGATTAGTTTTTCCTTTATACAGGAGCCCGCCGATGATTCGACTGGATGTCTACTCAGCGGCCGTATACTCCGACTGCCAGCAGCCACCTACGCCTAATCGACGACGGCCTCGGGGACTACTGATGGGGATGCACCTACTGGGGTATACCCAGCAGGACGTTTCCGACTGACCCAAGACCTGGCGAGTGGGCCTGCAGGACGGCGACTGGATCAAGGCCCGGCGTGGATCTAGGCGAATGGAAGCTGAAGGCCCAGGCGAGTAGATAGGCCCAGTCGGATTAGGTTGAACGAGTACCGAAGTTTTAACCGAATCGGTTGAGATATGTAAACCCTAAGGGAGGTGAGCCTATATAAACCTCCCTGTAGGGCGTGTAGAGATACATTCCATCATACCCTCAAGAGACTCGCCGCCTAGCCGCCGAGCTCTCCCATTGTACCATCTTCATAATATAATCTAGCAGGAGTAGGTCTTTACCCTCCGGGGGGCCGAACCTGGGTAAAACCCTGTGTCTTTGCCCTCATCTCGCACCGCAGATGGCTCGCCGCCCTTGCCCCTCCTTCTAATACTCGCTGCCGATTGCAGCATCTGCCGTGACCATTCCCACGACTGTTGCTTCCATTGTTTTTCAACTTTTCTTTCTCTAGGAATGCATTAAAATTGATGGTAGGGGCCGCCATTGATCTACAACATATTTGCAATAGTTTAGACTAAGTTTATGACAAATTGAGTTCTAATTAATAGTTAAATTATTCTAGGTGAACTCCCACTCAAAACAATATCCCTCACATTGTTTTAGTGATCACACGAACCAAATCCACCACATCAACACCGATCATCACGAGAGTTGATATAGTTTCAATGGCGAACAATCGACATGTTCATCATATCTACTATATGATTCATGCTTTACCTTTCGGTGATCCGTGTTCCGAGACCATGTCTGTACATGCTAGGCTCGTCAAGATCAAACCTTTGTTTCTGCATGAGCAAATCTGGCTTGCTCACGTTGTATACACTTGCGGAATCTAACACACCCGATCATCACGTGGTGCTTCGAAACAACAAGCTTTAGCAACGGTGCTAACTAAGGGTGAACACTTCATGACTTGAAATTCATGTGCATGAGGGATCATCTTATAATTCTACCGTCGTCTACTAAGCAATACAAGATGCATAAAGGATTAACATCACATGCAATTCATAATATGTGATATGATATGGCCTTTCTTCTTTGTGCTTCCGATCTCCATCTTGAAGCACGAACATGATCTCCATCATCACCGGCATTGCATCAAGGTCAATGACGCTTCTTCATGGTTGTCGTCCACCGGCTTCAACTATTACAACTACTTTGAATAGACACGCGGGTCTTAACATAAATTAAAGACAACCATATGGCTCCTGCCGGTTGCCAATTTACAATAAGGAACATTGCATACATCAAATATAATCACAATCATGGCCATATCACATCACTGCACACCCCTGCAAAACAAAGTTAGACGCCTCTACTTTCTTTGCATGTTTTACGTGTTTGGGGCTTTCAATAAGTGTCGTTCTAACTTACGAACATGAACCACAACATTGATACTAGTATTTTTAATCACCCGTTGTAAATTGGATCTTAACTATGCTAGGAGAAACAGGCACCCGCAAAGCCACTTATGCAATACAAGTTGCATGTCAAGCGTGGAGCAAGTCTCATGAACGATGTCATGTAAGGTTAGCCCGGGCCACTTCATCCAAACATCCCGCAAGATGCAAAGTACACAAAAAGCAATCGACAATAAAAGCATCAACGCCCACAGTGACCATTGTGTTCTACTCGTGCAACAGATCTACATATAGACACGGCTCTGATACGACTATAGGGTTTCGTAGCATGGAAAACAAAAATTTTCTATCGCATACAAACAAACAAGCCAAGATCTATCTACTAGATTGTAGCAACGAGTCGATGGAATAACTCACCCTCAAAGATTCCAAAGTGTTTAACGAGAGCGGATTCTCGTGGGTGATGTAGTGGTACTCTTCCCGATCTCAAGATCGCGTAGACGATCCTTCCGGCGCTGCGTTCCGGCAGCACTCCCGCAGTCGATCACACGTTCGGTACTCGACGAAGACCTTCCTATCCCTTGTTCCAGCTGGCAGCGGAGGTTGTAGCACTCTCCTCTCGATTCCGGCAGCACAACGGCGTGGTACCGGAAGTAGAGGGGAGATCTCGCAGGGCTTCGCCTTAAGCCGGAGCGAGTATGGTGGAGTATGAGAGAGTCCCTCGATGATCTAGGGTTTAGACACGCTCAGGAGGAGGCTTGGCCGGCGGCTAGGGTTAGCTAGGCGGCGGCGGTTTGCCCTAGGGCCGGCGGCGGCTATGGAGGCGGCGGCGGCTTGGGGCTAGGGTTTAGAGGTAGGGAACTTGTGTGCTAGGAGGGGCAGCCCTGCCCCTCCCTTTATAGGTGGGAGGCACGGCCAAGGGGAGGGGAGTCCCTCCCCAACTCGGCTTGGATGTGGGCCGGCGGTGGAGGAGGGACTCCTCCCCAACTCGGTTTCCACCTCCCTCTCCACTTCCCAAAAATAGCCGTTTGACTTTCAAATTGGCATTTGACTTTTCAAACAAGGATTTGATTAAACCCTCTATTTTGTTCAGCGATGACACCTAGTACATGATGCAATCATACCAACTTGATATAACACATTCATGTACCCTTCCCCTCCGGAGTGCCGGACATTTGGAACCTTCTAGAACATTCCCGATGAAAACACCGGAATCATTCCCCAACTCCGAAACAGGACTTTCCTTATATGAATCTTATTCTCCGGACCATTCCGGATCTCCTCGTGATATCCCGGATCCCATCCAAGACTCCGAACAACATTCGGTCTCTTACTCATCATTCCATAACTACTCAACAACATCGAATCCTTAAGTGTGTCTCCCTACGGTTCGTGAATTATGCGGACATGATCGAGACACTTCTCCGAACAATAACCAATAGAGGAATCTGGAAATTCATATGGCTCCCACATATTTCTACGATTACTTTGCGATCGAATGAACCACTTACATACGATACCAATTTCCCTTTGTCTCACGATAGTTTACTTATCCGAGGTTATGATCGTCGGTATCTCTGCATACCTAGTTCAACCTCGTTACCGATAAGTACTCTTTTCTCGTTCCCGTGATATGTGATCCCTTGTGAGCCAGTCACATGCTTGCAAGCTAATTGGATGACATTTCACCGAGAGGGCCCAGAGTATATCTATCCGTCATATGGATGGACAAATCCCACTCTTGATCCATGTGTCTCAACCAATACTTTCCGAACACTCAATGACACCTTTATAGCCACCCAGTTACGGTGTGGTGTTTGATGTCATCAAAGCATCCATCCGGTAAAGGTGATATGCATGATCTCATGGTCGAAGTAATTAGGTTACTATGTATCAGAAAGCATATAGCAATTGAACTATTTAAAATGACTTGATCTTTATGCTATGCTTATCTATAGGAGTATGTCCACCATATCATTCTACTAACGATATGATCTTGTTGTTAATAACATCTCAATGTTCATGATAGGGAAACCACAATCATATATTAACCAACAAGCTAGTATTATAAAGAGGCTTTACTAGGGACTCTATTTTAGTTTACAAATCACACAAGTATTAATGTTTCCTTGTTAATACTATTATATCATGAATGTAAACATTTATCATAAACACAAAGATATAATAATAACTACATTTATTATTGCCTCTAGGGCATATCTCCAACAGTACGCGCATAGGGCGACGCACCGACGACACCGCGAGGAACTGCCCCTGCACCACCAATGATGGACCCACGAGAACGTGCCAACCCTCGTGTACCAAACGCGTCCCGTACGAAATCTCCACCATCGAACACCATCTCGCCAAGATCTGCCCCGAGACATCCCGTAGCGACACCTGTCCCGAATCCTCCCTCGAGATCGAGCCCTGTCGATAAGGACTAATCGCTGCCCCAGCTACCTCTCTGATTATGGCCCTCCAACTCCCAAGCAAACCAAGGTGATCACCAGAGGAAACCGCCGCCGTGGATATAGAGAGGAGAGGAGAGGAGAGGAGAGAAGCCATCGGCCTTTGATTGTTCGTCCCAACCGGAGGTATGGGCCGGGGATTTCACAGATGCAACTCATCCCAACCGGCGGCTTACAAGGGGTTTATATATCGGTGGAAACCTCGGCCCAAGCCTCCGACGACGGGCCTCGCTCCACTCGTCAGAAGTTGGCCTATACTTTGTAGAATTTGGATCAACATATAACAGACTCCACCTTGAGACAAATTCCTTCTTGTACCATCAACAACAACCATCTCCCTGAACAAACAAAGCAAATACTTTCAGCGCCAATAGCCACTTGGGCTAATCAGTTAAACCAACTAAGTTCGAGCAAAGCTCAAACTTAGCAACAGGAACAGGTTTAGCAGGATTATCATGAGTGATGATATTGCATACCTTTAATTTACCTTGAGCAACAATGTCTCTAACAAAATGGAACTTGACATCAATGTGCTTTGTTCTCTCATGGAACATCTGATCTTTTGTAAGGTATATGGCACTTTGACTGTCACAAAACAAAATAATGCAAGAATCATCTCCATAAAGCTCAACAAACAAACCTTTCAACCAAACAGATCCTTTGCAAGCTTCAGCAATAGCCATGTATTCAGCTTCAGTAGTAGATTGTGCAACAACTGCCTGCAACGTAGCCTTCCAGCTAACAGTACAACCACCAACATTAAACACATAACCTATGAGGGATCTTCTCTTATCCAAATCGGTAGCAAAATCTGAATTCACATAGCCAACGAGTCCCTCACCGGTCCTGCCAAACTTCAATCAAGCATTAGAAGTGCCAAGAAGGTACTTGAAAACCCACTGAACAGCCCTCCAATGTTCTTTACCAGGATTAGCCATGTATCTACTTATCAAACTCATAGCATATGATAAATCAGGACGAGAACAAACCATGGCATACATCAAAGAACCAACAACACTAGAATATGTCACCTTTGACATGTACTCAAACTCTTCATCAGTAGTAGGACATTGAGAAACTAACAATTTAAAATGAGGAGCAATAGGAGTACTAACTGACTTGGCACCATCCATATTAAAACGATAAAGAACTTTCTTAATATAACTTTGCTGACTAAGAAATAACAAACCGGATTTTCTATCTCGGGTAATCTCCATACCTAAGATCTTCTTAGCACCAACAAGATCCTTCATCTCAAACTCACTACTTAGGTGTGCCTTCAAAATAGTGTTTTCTTTCATGCCCTTGGCAGCAATTAACATATCATCAACATATAGCAGCAAGTATATAGGTGACCCATCAACAAACTTGATATAAACACAACTATCATATTTAGACCTCTCAAAACCATGTGAGATCATAAATGAATCAAACCTTTTATACCAATGTCTTAGAGATTGCTTTAAACCATAAAGAGACTTCTTTAATTTGCACACAAAATCCTCTTTACCAGGCACTATGAACCCTTCTGGTTGGTCAATGTATATTTCCTCATCAAGCTCTCCATGTAGAAAAACAGTCTTGACATCTAACTGCTCAAGCTCAAGATCACGAATAGCCACAATACTAAAGAAAGTGCGAATGGAACTATGCTTTACAACTAGGGAGAACACATCACTGTAATCAATACCTAGAATCGGGAAGAACCCTTTTGCTACTAACCTTGCCTTGTACCTTGAAGGCTCTTTGGGAGACAGACCTTCCTTTTTCTTGAAGATCCACTTGCAGCGGATCACCTTCTTTTGTTTGGGAAAGGGCACAACATCCCATGTGCCATTTTTCTCAAATGACTGCATATCTTCTTGCATAGCAGAAATCCACTTCTCACGGTCAACGGATACAATGGATTCATTGTATGTAACTGGTTCAAGAATCATTCTCCACTTGTTCAGCACAACTCAAAGCATAATGAACAAGATTACACTCTTCAATTAAACGAGGACGAGGACCAGAGTTACGCCTCGGTCTATTAGAAGCAATGGACTCATGTGGCTGCTGCAAAACAGTAGATGAGTGCTGAACAACAATATCATCAATGTTTTCCTCATGTGTATCTTCAACGATAGCATCATTATCAACAGTTTTCTGCAGGTTCTCCACCTGCACACTAACTCCCTCCTCTCCAACAGCAATGTGAGAGGTGTCTGATGGTAATCTATCATGATACATAACTGACTCATTGAAAACAACATTTCTACTTAGCAAAATCTTTTTAGTTTCAAGATTTCATAGTTTATATGCCTTAACTCCCGAACCATAACCATGGAATATGCACTTAACAACCCTAGGCTCTAACTTTCCATTATCAACGTGAGCATATGAAGTGCAGCCAAAAACTCTCAACTGTGAATATTTAGCAGGCAAACCTGACCATACCTCAATGGGAGTTTTCTTCTCAAGTGGAATAGAAGGTGACCTGTTGATGAGGTAACATGCTGTGTTGGCTGCTTCAGCCCAGAAACGCCTATGCATACCTGTATTAGACAACATACAGCAAGCCCTCGAGATGATGGTCCTGTTCATGCGCTCAGCCACGCCATTCTGCTGAGGAGTATATGGGATGGTGTGATGCCTGATCATGCCATCCTTACTACAAAACTCCTCAAACTCATTAGAACATAATTCTATAGCATTGTCAGTACGTAGTACTTTTTACCTTCTTCTCAGTTTGCTTTTCAACCATAACTTTCCACTTCTTAAAAGCATCAAAAACATTAGATTTATACTTCAGAAAATAAGGGCACACTTTTCTTGAGTAGTCATCAATAATTATAAGCATGTAATTAGCACCACCAATAAAATTCTTACGGGACGGACCCCATGCACATAATCTAATATTCCTTTGGTGGTATGAATGGAAGCAGTGAATTTAACTCTTTTATGCTTACCAAAAATACAGTGCTCACAGAACTCAAACTTACTCATGTTGCAACCATCAATCAACTCTCTCTTAACCAACTCTGCCATGCCTTGTTTGCTCATATGTCCAAGACGCATATGCCACATATGTGTTTTACCATAATCATCAGAATCATTAGAAGTAACAGCAGCAGCAATACCAGGCAAAGTGCTACCTCTAAGAACATATAATTTAGCAGAATTCATATCACCTATCATGTGAATAAGATAACCTTTTGATACTTTCAGAACTCTATGCCCACCGGCATACTTGTATCCATCAAAGTCCATGGTACTCAGGGAGATCAAATTTCTAGCCATGCTTGGTATGTGCTTCACCTCACTTAATGTGCGTGTCATGTCATCATGTGTCCTGATCTTAACAGATCCAACACCAACAATATGGCATGAGTTGTCATTCCCCACACGCACAAAGTCTCCAGTCTACACAGACTCATATAAACTGAACCAATCTTTGTTATATAAAATATGAAACGAACATGCAGTATCAAGTATCCATTCATCATCACGAGAAGCACAAGAAGCAAAAACAGTTAAGCATTCACCATCAGAACTATCAGAAACAACAGCAACCTTACGAGTACATTCAGACCTATCTTTCGGTTGGTAAGTTCCATTTCTTTCTCCTTATTCTGCAACTTCCAACAATCATCAATAACATGATTAGATTTCTTACAATACCTGCAGAATTTATCCTTTCCCTTGGACTTTGAACGACTTCTACCGTCCTTGCACTTATCTCTGTTGCCATAGTTGTTTTTCCTCTGCTCGGTCCTGCCACGAACCTGCAGAGCCTCAACCTTGGATGACGTCCCATCTGACCCTACCATAGTTTTCATCTTTTCCCTCTGTTTGAGGGCGTCATGTACTTGGACAAGGGTTAGTTCATCATGGCTCAACAATATTGTATCACAAAAATGTGTATAAGAACTAGGCAACGAGCATAAGAGTAGAAGAGCTAAATCCTCATCATCATATTTTACCTCCATAGACTGCAAGTCTGAAACAATCTCTTTAAAAACAGATATGTGATTCATTACCGATCCACCTTATTGTAGCCTATGCGAGAACAACTTCATCTTCACGTTCATCTTGCTGGTTAGATCCTTTGACACACAGATCGTTTCCAGTTTTTCCCACAGGGCAGCATCAGATTTCATCTCCAGTACTTCCTGCAAAATATTATTGGACAAATGAAGTTGAATCAAAGACAAAGCCTTACGGTCCTTCCGCTTCTCTTCGGCGGACCAGGTCTTAGCATCATTTTCGCCAAATCCATCCATCTCTTCATCTAGATCAGAAGTTTTGGCGAGAATCGCCTGCATCTTCACCTGCCACAAGGAGAATCTTGTGGTGTAGTCCAGTTGTGGTAGATCGAACTTCAATGACGACATGTCGCAAACCCTAGATTAGAACCTGGGGCTCTGATACCACTTGTTACAATTGCAACAAGAAGATAACGAAGAACGAAAACGAAAACATGGCAAGGGGACACATATTTTAACGTGGAAAAACCTCTCCAACAAAGAGAGGAAAAAAACAACGGGCGCCAGCCAATGAAACTTCACTATATCGAGGAGTGTTTACAAATGCCTGGGATTTTACAGATGCAACTCATCCCAACCGGCGGCTTACAAGGGGTTTATATATCGGTGGAAACCTAGGTCTTCGATGATCGTTACACTCGGTCCAAGCCTCCGGCGATGGGCCTCGCTCAACTCGTCAGAAGTTGGCCTATACTTTGTAGAATTTGGATCAACATATAACAAGTTTTAAAGATACAAACTACCGGCTGGTCCACAAAGATATGTTCTATAGTATTTTTATTCCTAACATTCGACGACACCCATTACATTGCCGCAAAACACAACCAAGCTATTCTAAGCATACAACCCGAAATTCGTTGTGCTAGCACAATAAACACCCCAGCCCCTGCTGGGTTCCACGAGCAAGAAAGTAGCTCCCGAATGCTGGTCCATATGAACTTTGCCATGTGACAACCAAAAAATACGTGATTGGAGTCTTCGTGTTCATCACACAAGCAACATTTACCATTAGAGGCCGCCAGCCTCTTCGCAATATTATCATTTAATGGTAACGACCCCTAAAAATTCATCACAGAGAGGTCTTAATCTTAAGTGGGATTTTAATACCCCACATGTCCTTGAAGTGGACCATTTGTGATACTTGTCACAAATTTAGGTATAAGGATATTGTGTGGAAGCACGCTGATGCCTAAAGACACCAGGATACCAGGTCTCTTATCCCTCTTCTCCAGCTTCCTCAAACTCCATAGCTAGGTTATCCTACTCAATTTTCTCCTTGGGGCCAAAAACCCTCCCGAACCATAACTTCCAGATTATACCTAGTCCCATGAATAGAGATAAAAGGTTCCCTGCAGATAGACAACAAGAGCGGAAACCTCTCTTGGAGGTCATCTACCCAGCCACCAATCCATCCAAAACAGGGGATTTCACTTTAAGGTTCCGGACTTCAGAAGCCCTCGTCCTGGAGGGCCGGAGTTGCGTGCAATTAGATGGGAGGGACCAAGTAGTTGTGAAAAATATCCAGAGATACTAAAATGGGGTAAATACAAATAAAACACAAGTGCAGTCGTTTGGACTCGAAGAAAAAAGTTCGAACTAAAAAACCACATTGAGAAGCACCTGTTATCCTTTCTTTGGCCCGGCCTATCAGCAATTCCCATTATTCTTTGCCGGCGTGGACTAGTTGACCCTCGTCTGGACGAGAGGGTGTGAACAATGGCGGACAACTCTCGCCGCCGCCGTGGTCCTGGCAGCGTGCCGACAAGGGTGTCAACTGCTCTACTCGCAGCTCAAGATTATATTGGATTAGGTTTAATATTTCCAAGATCAGTTGTAATATCTTCTAAGATTTGAATAAAAGTCTCCGATTTGAATGAAACCCTCCTAAAAATTGAATGTTTAGGACATGCCATCGCCAGGATTTAGTCTTTTCGCTGTTAGGTCTTTTAATATTCAGTGGTGTGCTACTCCTGCGTCATTTATCAGCAAATGTTCAACGTGGGAACGACCCAGCTATGATAATTACTAGGGGCATGGACACTGCATGCCCTAGAAACATTTACCATTGGTGCCATATTAGCGGTGCACGAAATAAACACCCCTCATCGACATTTCTCAACATGGCCAGTAGGCATATCCCTACTATCACTAGTGCAGAACGGCCCATATGTCCCGGTTCCCCAACCGGGACGGGGCAATCGGGACTAAAGCCCCAACCTTTAGTCCCGGTTCCCCACCAACCAGAAAAATAGCATACACGTGGCCGCTGCTCCGTGCGAGGGGGGAGGAGCAACCGTCCCGGTTCGTAACACGAACCGGGAAAAATAACCCTCTACCGCGGCAGAGATTTGGCACATTTCTCTGCCGCGACAGAGAATTCATTTTGGCAACCTTTTTTTTTGCCGCGACAGCATTTTGGCCACTTTTTGTGCCGCGGCGGAGAATTCATTTATGTTGTTTTATTTTTATTTAGTGTTTTGCACTCATCAATGAAGGAATCATTATATTACACAAGATCATAATGACAATATAGATCCAAGTGTCGAACATATTACATTCGATACACGGAGTTCATGCACTACATACAAAATAATCTCTTTGTACAATCCCTATTGTATATACACACCCGTATAGTATTTTCCTTTTGGTTCTAGGACTTCTACATCCAAGAATCCCGCCAATTCCTCCTGAATTGCTCGTACGCGATCCTTTGGTAGAAGACCGTCCCGTAAACGCTCGATCTGATTTAAAAAGAGTCAACCTATATGAATGAAACTAAACACAATTTGATGGTAATTAAAAACTATAGAAATTGTTTACGTACATTAAGTTACTCTAAATTTCTCCCCTTCTTACAGCACGTCTGACGGATGAACTCGCAAACATAGTATCCACATAAATTGTTCACCGGTCCCTGCATCATGCACTTTACGAGAACATAGTTCAATCAAAATAATAATCAAGCATGATAATAACGGTACCAAAACTAGAATCAAAGAGATGCGCATATATAGCTAGTGGTGCTTACATCTAGTGGTTTAAATGTAAGCTCCTTTTTCCAAACACCCCTAGCCTTCTTGGTGAACCGTTTCCAAGTGCTGCCCGACGAAGAAAACGAATAAAAGAAGTTATTAATTACTTGATATCATAAAATTCACGAACGTTGCCGATATAGTGTCATAATGATTAGAATTACCACTAGAGAATCATCTGCATGTCCTTCCACGTCTCAAGGGGTTTATGTTTCGAGTCCATGACTAGTATACACCCTTTGTCAGGTTGAATGATTAACAGAATATAGTGGAAGTTGTGCATGCATAACTCATCAATTATATACTTAACGCCGAGTAAGCGAAATAGAAAGTGTATACAAGACAATAACACTCACTCGAAGTTGCAAGGAATTTCCCTTCTGGTTTCTTGAAACCTTAACGCGTGTACGATATTATCCTCCGTATCCTGGGGGTTTGTTTTGAGATTAGCTTCATGAACCCAATATGGGTCAATGAACCCAATGTCATAGATTTGTCCTCTGCTGCATTCGAGAATCTTCATTCTGCATATTATAGTATGATTATGTACATGTAATAAACGAGGTGAGATATCTAGAGACTAAATTAATTACATAACTAGTACTTATAGACAATAGGCACTGATGATCGATTTGTCCAAGGCGTCTTGATTGAATAATTGAAATAGTTCAACAAATTCAATGGCTATCATGTCATCTACTTCTTTCCCGTAATGCTTTTTTGTAACCCTCAGCATTATCCAGTTAGCCCCGGCCTTTGTGGCATGCATGTACCAGTTATGCAATCTTCGGATTTTTGTTGGAAGATTATTTACCTCCTCAGGTTTGACGAGAGGTTTGATGTACTGGTATTTGTATGCTACTTCACCCACGGGGAAGTACTGTAACTGGGATAAGTAGTGGGCAATACTCATACCTTGAGCATCGGTAGCTTCTACGTATAGTGCAACTACATCTGGATCATACTGCTCTTCGGCCGCATATTTGCTCGACCCCATATTGGTATGGGAAATCACCTTGAGAGGGGCGCAAGATTGTTTTGTTTGTTCTCCGAGCTGGGCAACAGATTTCCCGCTTGCATCAGTACTGCTCTCCGATAGTTGTTGTGCCGCATGTGACTTGAGAATAGAGCTCATAGTCTGATGCCAGCTTTCGATCGGGTTGGTGAAGGGCCTTTAGCATTTTGAACACTCGGGCTTTTTCTTCTTTGATGCTGGGGAACTCTGGCTCTTTCGTCCGCCTCAGCGAGGCGAAAAACGTTGTCGTTTCCGCCTCAACGATCGCCGTTGTATCCTCTTAAGTACAGCCATAAGCTTTCTTAGGAGGAACCTTTGGTACTTTTGGAAGAGGCTCCTGTTTACGTGTCGGCGATCGCTTACCACTGAGTAGCGGTGGTACGCTTACACTTTTTTTCTTGACGTGCCGGTGATGGCTGCCGTGGCGATGTCTGCGCCGGAGCCAGGTGAGGCGACGGAGCCGGGTGAGGCGACGAAGACGGCTGCCGCGGCGGCGATGACCGCGCTGGAGACGAGTGAGGCGGCGGCGAATATGGCCTTGGCGTGTGATTTGGAAGCACTATACATTCCTTTGGCCATAGAATGGTGACGTTTGTTGCTTCTCCTAGTTCAGTCACATCCCCTTCACCTGTAGGGTAGTCAAGCTTCAAACCTTGAAAGGTGGGCATGATTTCATCCACCCCGACAACAACGTAGCCCTGTGGAACCGGACGACAATGGTAAGTTGGTGTGGGTCCAATTGGTAAGGCATAGCCGACCGCCACCTTTATTGATATGTTCACAACTTTGACATGTAGCTCACAGTGTGTCATCTGTGTGATATCATCCACTAGGTAACCAACATGAGCCATCATCGGTGCACCATCATCATCGTCATTGTCATCACCCGGGACCTCGGTGGAAGCCACACTGCTTTTTCGATTATTCGATAGGCCGGTAGCATCGAATGCAGGTTCTACCACCATGTGCTGCTAAGATGGGCCGGTAGTACCTTGCTGGCTAAGTGCGTTAATTTGATCTTGTTGTTGCTTTATTCGTTCTTCAATTATACGCATTCGCTCTTTCTGAATATCTGCTTCAACTTCCGCCTTGTCTTTTCTCCTCTTACAGATTCTATCAGGATATTTCTTCCTCTCTTCGGGAAACCTAGTGCTCCATGGTTGGGAGCCTATTGTGCCTCATGTTCGTCCATCATGTTCCTTATTTCCAAGGGCGAGTGTGAGCTCATCATTCTCTCTATCGGGAATGAAGTCCCCATCTTTAACAGCCTTTAATGTGTTTCTCATATTCTCGATTGGCAAGGGGTCTTCTTTATATCGTATGTTATATATACACTTCCCTTCCGAGTCTAACGTGCCCCCATGACCGTAAAACCAATTCTTTGCACGTTTGATCCAATCGTCTGTCTCTGGGATGATCTTTTTAGCACTCAGTTCATCATCAAGTTTCTTCCACTTAGGAATGCCAGCCCTGTAGCCACCTTGCCCCATAGTATGGTGATACTTCTTGTTAGCAGCATTCAGCTTATTCGTTGTAGACATTTTTTTAGCTTTTTTTATGTCTTGTAATTCACAAACTCAGCCCAGAATGGTTATAACTTCTAATACTGAATCTTCTCGAAATCCATAGTCTTCTCTTTCACGACATAGTCAAGGTGCAATCTTTTCTTCCAGTTGGTGAAACACTGAGCCATCTTCTTCATAGCTCACTCCCTGACCTTCATCTCCATGGCTTTCGCATGTTCTAAGGCGTCCTCAACTGGATCCTCTGCATTTGGATCCATCTCTACCTTCGGTAGTTTGAAGTTAAGCATGAGCCTCTTCCACAGTAAATCTTTGGCCATGTTAGGGACACATAAACATGTTCCCTCTTCTTCCGCATCAACAGGCCTATTCCAATTTCGAATGGTGATCAGGACGAAGTCCCTAACGATTACTCCGCATTGTGCCACAAATTTGTTTGTGACAACAACGGGAGCCATCAGTTTGCCGTCTTCACCGATTTCTTTGATCCTAAACCTCTCATGGTCTTCCAACTTTTTGGTTGGGCCTCGTCCGCTCTTTTCAGTAGATTTATTCGATCCGGAGGGCTAAAAGAAGAAAGATCATCGTTACTATTTCTATATAGACATCAAATGATTAATTAATGAATTAATTATATTACATGCACCTCGCCGGAGCGGTCGTCTTCTCGATCACACAAGGAATCGCCTTCTCCCTCGCGGAAGGCATCACCTTCAACCTCAAACAAGTCGTATCTTCCGACAAAAAGAGGATCACCCTCACCAGAGTTCTTCAGAAACGTCGATACATATAAATTTTCTTCCCCGCGGATCACACCTTGGATCAACTCTTCCTTTTCTTCGTCTCTGTGGTGTGGTTCCATATTTTCTGCATAGGTGGAAAAACGGATAAGTCAAAGTGGCTAAGGTAGAATGTTAGGTAGGGTGTTGAGAGATATAAACCCTAATTCGGAGAAACCCTAATATATACATACACAATAATAAAAATGAAGAGAAACCCTAAATCCTAAACCTAGATACAAAAAGGAAACTATGTAGTAGATAGGTAACTCTAGCTACTGACAAAAGACCACATTGGAATCATGTACATCGTAGATAGAAAGTAGATACTTTGTAATAGGTTCATAATGAGAGGCTACGCTTGCCCTCGGGCTCGAATCCTATCGCGAAGAACCAATACCGGAAAGAAAGGCGACAATTCAATACATGGCATAATGCAATGCGCAAACAATATTTATGACATGTCAGATTAGATACTACGCAGTAACCATAATGCATGTCAATTTTAGAGGGTTCGGAATGCCCTGGCAAAGGTGCATCCTCAAACTCATATGTATATGAGGAGTATCGATGTTCTTCCAACTAAACTAAGGTTTAAAGTTGCTTGACAATGTATTATGATTGCTTAGACACATAGCTCTCAATTTTCTAAACACTTTGATATATTATACATATTTTTATGATTAAATATGAATTAATTATTGATTTTAGAAAATTATATTAATTTCTGCTATTTTCAAACATTTATGAAAAGGATTATGCCATTACTACATCACCCTAACGTCATCAACCCTATCCCTAACTTTCTACACTGGGGCTGCTCCCCTACCCACTATAACTACCTCGGTGAATTACGCTCCTAGTTACAAGCCTGGATGAGCGGAAATGGTTGAAATAGTATGGTGGGGCCCAAATGCCACTCACAGGTAGACCTTTCGGCCGTCCCAACCATTTCCAAACATCGGGACAAGAACGGGAGGCATAATCGGCAGGCGAAGGGATCAACTACATACACAAATGGGTATGTATGCAAGCCACCATACAACAGTACATCAGAGCCATTCCATCTAAAAGAAATAGAAATATTGCAACGCCATACGGCAAGATCCAAATATCCTAGATAGATATATAGTTTAGGATATCTCCTCATAAATCAAATATCAGAGTATCAGGCGGAAGCGGCAAACAAGATCCGAGTACGGATAAGAAGCAAATCGGCATAAGATGCCCCATAATAAACACATCCCGCCCACAGATCTCACGGATCCCCGTTCCCGGAATCTCTACACCGAATGATCGTTATCCACATCGTTCGTCTCCTCCACCTAGTATCCATCTCGTGAGTGTACCTGTTCATCTGAACCAAATATTTATCATGTGAGACCCTAGGGGTACTCAGCAAGTCTTTATGCCTCTAAAGGGGACACAACCTGGGGTGACGCAATTGCAGCAAAAGATAAACCCTAACAATTCTATAGATACTCGCTAACCATCCGCCTAACCAAAGATAGACGGATGTCCGTGAATTAATGACAACAGTTATAACAGTAATATCAACAGATCCATCCTCCTCCTCGCTTACCAACGAGGAAGCGGACGAACACCCCCCATCCGTTGGCAGTTTTATTATCCATTCCATGAGTGTTGCACTATTTACTAGTCAGTTACTTAGTCAAGTTAAAAGCGGTACTTTAGTTATACTTGTCTATGATCGAGAAACTGTGCTCCAAGTCGTCCATAACCGCGGACACGGCTTTCAGAAAGTTTTACCCTGCAGGGGTGCACAAATAGCAACACACACTCGATCAACCTCGGGAAAAACCAAATCAAAACCCAATGAGGCCTTCACGACAAAGCAATCACAAGATTCAGAAATATTTCAGGGGGCCACCCCATTAAGTATACCCGCAACGAAGTTAGCTAACTTCGAGACGGACTCAAGGTTTGTGGGGACGGCTGTAAACGACTGGGGACCCGAAAATGTGACTGGGCTTGTCGATACAGCGAAAACGTGTCACGATCCTAAACAGTACAGGTGCTCCTTGCACAATCGTAAATAAAGCAGTAAAGCATGGCATAAGTACGGGATCGTAAATAAAACCTCAAACTAGTTTGTGGCCCCAAGAAATAAGAATGAATCAAGCTCTGGCTCAGGGGGATCCCATAATCCTCCCGGATGTGGATAGCGCGAATATTCAAGGAACAGGAATCAAGTACTCGGGGTCCTACGGGACACAAGTGAGCAGGAAAAACCAAATAGCAGATATTGCTCACCGGTGCCACTTTCATTAGTTATCCCATACTACTCAGGTTAAGTTGTTTAGGTTCCTCGTTATCCATCAGACACTCACATACCCTACACATGCTGTTCTACGACTCGCATGGCTCAAACAACTCCTGTAGTAATGGCTCATGGGATGGAGGAACAAGCTTTGGTGGGGCTTAAAAGTAAAGGCTATGCAATACTTGGGATTCAGTTTAATGCAATCGCGACTCAATGATGCAAGAATAAGATAGAGGCAATAGGTACTATATGTATGCAAGCATGTGGTAGTGCTTGCCTGGCAGCTCAGTTGAAGCGAGAGAAGGATCTGGGTAGTGCTCCTGGGTTTCTTGGTATATCCCCTGCTCAGCGTCTATTCAAAGAAGAACCAAACAAACAAGGGCCAACATAAATAAAGTGCACAAGCATAAGAATAAAATGCGACAAGCAAACAATCATGCCATGATGAATGATGCACAATTTGCATGTCAATAAAGTAGCATGGCATGGGTGAGGTGTGGAATACAAGAATAAAGCCTTTTATTGAGTTTTGGTCACATTTTAACCTCATATTAGTTGCTGTATACTTTATATTTATATGATGCGTGCTGCAATTTAGAACATGGAATGCATAAACAGAAAGGTCTCGTCGAGCTAATCATTTTAGACATATCATTTGTTAAATTTGGAGTTATAAGACAAAAGTTATTAATTAATTAAGAGAAAGGGCATTTTATTGTAATTTTAATCAACTTGGAAATTAAAGTGTCCAAAATATATTTTGAAGGGCATATTTGAATTCCTCACATTTTTCTGGTTCAGAAACATATATTACATGTTTAATTTGAATTTATATTTTAAAAGTTATTTGAAAACAGATTTGAAATTTGAATTTAAATTAATTTGAAAAAGATTTAAAATAAACAGCCAAGCAGAAAACATTTTTGTACTCAGGCAGAGCCAGCCACTGACGCTGACGGGTGGGCCTTGCGCTGACTCAGCAGCAGGTGGGGCCGCAGAGGGCTGCCGGGCTTTTCTCACTCGGGTTCTTCCTAACCGCACCCATGACAGGTGGGTCCGGGTACAGCGGGTCCACGCGCACGCGTGCAGGTGAGGAGGTGACACGTGGGCGGAAAGGGGTACCTCGGGTTGAGAGGGAAAAACTTCCAGGGACCTTTGTAGAAATGCTTCCAGATGGGTTGGTTTAGTCTGACGAAACTGCAATTCACTTTGCAAAAACTGCTAGCTGAAGCCGATGATCGGAGGAAGATGGCGAGCGAATGAGTCCAGATCTTGAGACGCCGTAAAAACAGAAGTTGTAGAGGGAGGTTCTATGTATATTTTTCGTTAAGGGACCAACACAGAAAAAGGAGTGGAACGCCGGTTAATCATCGATGAACAGGGACAGAACCACAGGTTAGGACTGACGGAAAAACTTGCAAAGACGCCAGGATCTGGCCGGACTTAGGAGGAAGATTACGGAAGATTTAGGTCATAGTTCCATGCGCCGTTTGATTCTGGGTTTTGCCGGGACATTCAACAGTAGATTACGTGTTGGGGGATTGGCAGGAGGAGGACTGTGGTGGCCGATCTTCGATGTGGAACAGAGGCGAGCACGGCTGCGCGCGGTCTGCTGCTCCTGTTATTTGCAGAACATGGCATGCGCGGCGTGCGGCAAGCGCGCGGCCGGCTGCTGGTGAGTGCGCGCGCGTGGGAGGCAGGGTGAACCAGAGAGGGACATGCACATGGGTTGTAACACCCTTAGAATCGACCCTATGCAAGTTTTAGCGAAACCCGCCAAACCCGCATAGAAACGATTCAAAGGTGCCCACCAGGCACTTTCGTGCGGGTGGAAAACGAAGTAATAACATTACACAACAGTCCTCGATGGGACCCACAGAACAGATATATATATATTTATATAACAGCGACTCAATGAGTCAAGAATACAGATATAATATACAAAGATCCAAATCACCTCGAAAAGATGAAGCGTCCGACTACGGACAAGATGCAAATGGGACTAAGAGCCCTGAAGAATAACCAATGGCGTCCATAACCCTGCCCAGGCCAAGCCGGAAGGGTAACCCTGCTAACGACGTCGATCTCAAAACCTGCTTAAACAAAAGGGGTGCCGACAAAGGGCAAAGGAAAAAGAGGAGCGTCAGTACTGAGTCCAGTACACGACGAGACTAGAATTCGGCGGTCCTCGCCTACATAGGTATGGTGGACTGAAGCGGCAGCGGCAGCATGCACTAAACAACCTATAGAGACTCGACACAACTGGCGGCAATCAGAGAGGGGTAAGAAAGACCTATTCGGAACCAACCTGATACGACCACCAATCAAACCCATCCTGGCGTTTCCCCCTCGACTCCGATCGAGGAAGTCAACCGAGGAACTCACACAGTTGGCAGTTTTATTTATTCGGTTATCGTTGCAGCAATTACTAGTCAAGCATAGATAATCATCCTGATAAAATAAACAGTGGGCCGTTTTAGTTAACCATTCCGTTGTAGTTGCGACACTTACTAGTCAGATACAAATAACATGAGATAACCCAAAACCCAGCAGTTGTTGGTACTTTTATTTAGCCATTCCGTTACAGTTGCAATACTTACTAGTCAGATACAGTTGTCGCAAGCGACAAACCAAACAAGCAATTGTTGGCAGTTTTATTTAGCCATTCCGTTGTAGTTGCAATATTTACTAGTCATATCAGATACAAGTCAATTTAGGACAGTAAACTTTAGTTATAGTTGTCTATGATCGAGATACTGTGCTCCAAGTCTTCCATAACCGCGGACACGACTTTCAGAAAGTTTTAACCCGGCCGGGGTGCACAAATAGCAACACACACACACGATCGACCTCGGAAAAACCAAATCAAAACCCAACGAGGCTTTCACGACGGAGCAATCACAAGATTCAGAAATATTTCAGGGGGCCACCCCATTGAGTAGACCCGCAACGAAGTAAGCAAGCTCCGAGACGGACTCAAGGTTTGCGTCAATGGCTGTAAACGACTGGGAACCCGAAAGTGTGACTAGGCTTGTCGATACCGCGAAAACACTCCGCTTACCTAAACAGTACAGTGTGCTCCCCGCACAATCGTAAATAAAGCAGTAAAGCATGGCATAAGTACAGGATCGTAAATAAAACCTCAAACTAGTTTGTGGCCCCAAGAAATAAGACGGAATCAAGCTCTGGCTAAGGGGGGTCCCATAATTCCCCGTATGTGGATAGCGCGATAAATCAAGGAACAGGTATCAAGTACTCAGGGTCCTACGGGACACAAGTGGGCGGTCGGAAACCAAATATTATCTATCACCCACCGATGCCTCTGCTTACTTACTTCAATTTTAGTTGTTAAACAGGAATTAAAGTGAATGATAAATAAAGCCGAGACCATCTCCAACATCGAACATGTGGCAATACTCCAACAACTGTGGTACATGGCGACACGCAACAGCACTTGAGCAAGCGACTACGACGCGCAAGTCCAACTATCTACCAACCAACAGGTAATAGGAGGTGGCCATGGCAATATAGGGCTGCAAGGGAATATCACGGGTCCGGAAACTAGAGCATCGCAACACAGATAGCAATAGATCAATAAGAGGGAAGTAAATACTATAAAAGTAAGATAGGTAGAAAGGGGGAGATGCTCGCCTGAAAACATTGCCGAAGGTTCAACCGAAGATCGGGGCGAAGCTCACATCAACTCAACGGCCTTATCCGCAAAGAAGCAAATCACTAGAATAAACACCGGATGCAATATTTAATTCTACGGCAAAAGATCGGCATGATGCATGCATGATGTATGACATGGAAAAGGTGCGATACAATTAGGTCATATTAAGCGGAACCGGGGTCCCGACAATTAATTAAATGGTTCGAGTTACTTAGAACCCCCGCAATTTAAATGTTGTTTTAACAAGGCAAGATAAGTTACCGGTTTGCTACTCAAATTTAAAGGAGGCCAATATAAGACTAGATTTGCCCGCATATGGGCCCCATATTTAATTATGAAGTGAATCGGCATAAGGCCCCCAAACCACAGACAAGGATGCATGCATGAACAATTAATATGCGACAAGTTGTTATATTATAAAATAGGGTTTCGGGAAGGGGTTCACACATTAGGGTTCGGCAGATCTTGGTGTTCCGAGGGTTCGGGGTCGGTCTCAGGGTTCAGATCTGGGTTCGGTCTCGGCGGGATCGTTCTCGGATAACGGGGTAGATCTTGTCGCATCCGGGAAGCAGGACTTGGGTCGGTGCCGGGGCGCATTGGATTCTTCCGGGTCGGTGTCGTTCTTGTCGTCACGAGGACCTTGTCGGGTCCGCGCCATCGAGTCGGTCTTGGCCTTCGGGGTGAGGAACTTGGCATCCTCGAGGAGCACTTGTCGTATCCGTGTAGATGACCTGGGCGTCCGGGTTCTCGGGCATCTGATCCGGGAAGAAGCACTTGTCGCATATGTGTCCTTAGGGCCGAAGAGTTGGCAACCCCGGGTTCTCGGCGAACTTTGGCGTCCGGGTAGGAGTACTTGGCGGAAGGTCTTGATCAATGTGTCGAATTTGTCATGAAGGTCGTGATGGTTTCCTGGGTCATTGGTCTGACCGAACGAGAGGAGCAAAACAACAGACGGAAGCCACACGACTTGTTCAAAGGGGACACGCGCATGATCCACAAGCCTCTGAACTGAAGCTGTTCCAACATCAACAACAAAACAAGGCGAGGTTGGCTCCGGTCCAACATCGCGAGGCCGACAGGGTGACGAGGTGAGAACCTCGAGGCATGCTGGCGACATGGGGCTCGCAGAGCTGGAGGGGGGACAGCGGCCAGAGACGAATGAGAGGGGCACCCGCAGCGGCTTGCAGGGCCACAGCAGGGCATTGCGGAGCCGCGGGGCAGGGCCACTCGGGAGGAGCTCGGCGGGGACGGTCATGGCGGGTAGGCGATGAGAGGCCGGCGGCTCTGGGGCGTTGACGGCGGGGAGCTGCGGCGCCCGGGCCAGAGGAAGGCGGGGGCTCGGCCGGGGAACATGGAGGCGGACGGCGGAGCAGTGGTGGGAGGCAGCGCGAGATCGAGGGGGCGGGGACGAGGAGGAGGCTGCCGGGGCCGGGGCGGAGGCGAGGCCGAGCGGGGCGAGCGAGCACGGGTGACGGGGGCGAGGCTGACAGGGCGGCGCGGGCGGACGAGGCAGGGCCGGCGGCGTCTGGCCGGAGCGCGCGGGGCGGGGAGGGTGGCCGGTGGGACGACGCGGCCGGCGGAGCTCGCTGGGAGGAGGCGAGGCAGAGCGGGGCCGGCTCGGGGAGGAGCGGGACCGCGGGAGGAGGCGGCGGAGCGAGGGAGGTGGGAGCCAGCGCCGGCGGCGAGGGGGTTGTCGGGGGCGGCCGAGGCGGTGGAGATGGGTGGCGACAGGCGGCGCTCTAGGGAGGACGGGCCGGCGAGCGGGCGGCGCGGAGAGGGTGGGGCCGGAGCGGCCGGGGGCGAGGGGGCTGGTGCAGAGAGCGAGAGGGAGAGGAGGGAGACGGGGCAGGGCTGCGGGAGGAAGAGGATGAGGGAGCAGGCGGGGACGGGAGACGTGGGGCGCGTCGGTGGGTGGGCCCGCGGGCAGGCTATGTGTGCTGAGTGGTGGCGTGTAGTGCGTGCGTGGGGCTGGCGTGTGTGTACCAGGTTGTGGCCGGCTGGGGAGAGAGATGGAGAGAGAGAGGGGAGGGGAGAGGGAGTTGAGTGGGTGAGGTGGCGGTGTGGGATAGGTTAGAGGGAGGGGAGAGGTGACGTGTCGGGTGGGGATTGGCCGGGGTGAGGTGGAGGAGGGATGGGTAGAATAGGATTGGTAGCTGTAGGATTTTAGGTGGACCGTTTGTATTTCTGGGGTGGTCGTTCGGGTCGATTCGGCCCGTTCGACTGCCCCACTAAAATAATATAATTTTTATTTAATTTTTGCAATAAGCTTTTATAAATAGATTTTAGACAAACAAAAATATCCGGAAGCATCCGGGGGTTTAATTTGAAATAGAAGGAGGGTTAATTTTAGAAAATGATTGTCTTTCACAAATAGTATTTAGGCAAATTAATATGCATGATGATGACGATGCTCAAATGCAATGTGGCATGATGACATGAGCATGCGGTCATGATGATGCAATGCACAAAAACAACGCGATTTTCTAGTAGTGGTTTTGCGGGATGCCTCATGGGTGCTCACCAGGGGGTCGTCGGAGACGAAGGCTCCCGGCCGAAGAGCGACGAGAACGGCGACACTGAGAGGGAGCCCGTGGTAGCAAGAGGAAGGCATCGGGACGGCGACAGGGGGTCTCTGTTGGAGATATGCCCAAGAGGCAATAATAAAGTGGGTTATTATCATATCTTCATACTTATGATAAATGTTTACATACCATGCTATAATTGTATTAACCGGAAACATTAATACTTGTGTGATTTGTAAACTAAAATAAGAGTCCCTAGTAAAGCCTCTTGTTAAACTAGCTTGTTGGTTAATATATGATCATGGTTTCCTGATCATGAACATAGAGATGTTATTAACAACAGGATCATATCATTAGGAGAATGATGTGATGGACATACTCCTATAGATAAGCGTAGCATAAAGATCAAGTCATTTCAATAGTTCAATTGCTATATGCTTTCTGATACATAGTAACCTAATTACTTCGACCATGAGATCATGCATATCACCTTTGCCGGATGGATGCTTTGATGACATCAAACACCACACCGTAACTGGGTGGCTATAAAGGTGGCATTGAGTGTTCGGAAAGTATTGGTTGAAACACATGGATCAAGAGTGGGATTTGTCCATCCATATGACGGATAGATATACTCTGGGCCCTCTCGGTGTAATGTCATCCAATTAGCTTGCAAGCATGTGACTGGCTCACAAGGGATCACATATCACGGGAACGAGAAAAGAGTACTTATCGATAACGAGGTTGAACTAGGTATGCAGAGATACCGACGATCAAAACCTCGGATAAGTAAACTATCGTGAGACAAAGGGAAATTGATATCGTATGTAAGTGGTTCATTCGATCGCAAAGTAATCGTAGAAATATGTGGGAGCCATATGAATTTCCAGATTCCTCTATTGGTTATTGTTCGGAGAAGTGTCTCGATCATGTCCGCATAATTCACGAACCGTAGGGAGACACACTTAAGGATTCGACGTTGTTTGAGTAGTTATGGTATTATGAGAAAGAGACCGAATGTTGTTCGGAGTCTCGGATGGGATCCGGGATATCACGAGATGATCCGGAATGGTCCGGAGAATAAGATTCATATAAGGAAAGTCCCGTTTCGGAGTTCGGAAATGATTCCGGTGTTTTCATCGGGAATGTTCTAGAAGGTTCCGGAATGTCCGGCACTCGGGGGGGGGGGGGAGGGGTACATGAATGTGTCATTACATATTGGAATGATTGCATCATGTACTAAGTGTTCTTGCTGTTCCAAATAAAGGATTAAATTGAATCCTAAAACAGAAAAGTCAAATGTCCAGTTTGAAAGTCAAACGGCTAAAACAAGAAACTGTGGGAAACAAGCAAGAGGTGGTTGGAACCGACTTGGGGGAGGAGTCTCCTCTCCAAGCCGGCGCGCCAACCAAGGCCGACTTGGGAAGGGACTCCCCTCCCCTTGGCCGCACCTCCCACCTATAAAAAGAGGGGCAGGGCCTCCTCCTCTAGACACACAAGTTCCTATCCTCTAATCTCCGGTTTAGAGCCGTTTTGGTTTAGAGCTTCTAATTGCCCTAGCCTTCGGTTTAGAGCCTTCTAATTGGTGTGTCTAAACTCTAGACCACTAATAGTTCTATCTCATACTCCACCATACTCGCTCCGGCTTAAGGCGAAGCCCTGCGGGATCTCCCCTCTACTTCCGGTACCACGCCGTTGTGCTGCCGGAATCGCGAGGAGAGTGCTACAACCTCCGCTGCCTGCTGGAACAAGGGAGAGGAAGGTCTTCGTCGAGTACCTAACGTGTGACCGACTGCGGGAGCGCTACCGAAACGCAGCACCGGAAGGATCGTCTACGCGATCTTGAGATCGGAAAGAGTACGACTACATCACCCACGAGAATCTGCTCTCGTTAACCGCTTTGGAATCTTCGAGGGTAAGTTATTCCATCGACTCGTTGCTACAATCTAGTAGATAGATCTTGGCTTGTTTGTTTGTATGCGATAGAAAATTTTTGTTTTCCATGCTACGAACCCCTACAGTGGTATCAGAGCCGTGTCTATATGTAGATCTGTTGCACGAGTAGAACACAATGGTCATTGTGGGCGTTGATGCTTTTATTGTCGATTGCTTCTTGTGTACTTTGCATCTTGCGGTATATTGGGATGAAGCGGCCCGGGCTAACCTTACATGACATCGTTCATGAGACTTGCTCCACGCTTGACATGCAACTTGTATTGCATAAGTGGCTTTGCGGGTGCCTGTTTCTCCTAGCATAGTTAAGATCCAATTTACAACGGGTGATTAACAATACTAGTATCAATGTTGTGGTTCTTGTTCGTAAGTTAGAACGACACTTATTGAAAGCCCCAAACCACGTAAAATATGCAAATAAAGTAGAGGCGTCTAACTTTGTTTTGCAGGGGTGTGCAGTGATGTGATATGGCCATGATTGTGATTATATATGATGTATGGAATGTTCCTTATTGTAAGTCGGCAACCGGCAGGAGCCATATGGTTGTCTTTAATTTCTGTTAAGACCCGCGTGTCTATTCAAGGTAGTTGTAATAGTTGAAGCCGGTGGACGACAACCATGGAGAAGCATCATTGACCTTGATGCAATGTCGGTGATGATGGAGATCATGTTCGTGCTAGAAGATGGAGATCGGAAGCACAAAGAAGAAAGGCCATATCATATCACATATTATGAATTGCATGTGATGTTAATCCTTTATGCATCTTGTATTGCTTAGTAGACGACGGTAGCATTATAAGATGATCCCTCATGCACATGAATTTCAAGTCATAAAGTGTTCACCCTTAGTTAGCACCGTTGCTAAAGCTTGTTGTTTCGAAGCACCACGTGATGATCGGGTGTGTTAGATTCTGCAAGTGTATACAACGTGAGCAAGCCAGATTTGCTCATGCGGAAACTAAGGTTTGATCTTGACGAGCCTAGCATGTACAGACATGGCCTCAGGAACACGGATTACCGAAAGGTAGAGCATGAGTCATATAGTAGATATGATGAACATGTTGATTGTTCGCCATTGAAGCTATATCAACTCTCGTGATGATCGGTTTTGATGTGGTGGATTTGGTTCGTGTGATCACTAAAACAATGTGAGGGATATTGTTTTGAGTGGGAGTTCACCTAGATTAATTTAATTATTAATTAGAACTCAATTTATCATAAACTAAATCAAAGTGAATTTGCATAGTTGTTGTAGTCATTGGCATCCGTTTACCACCTTACGCTTAGTTATAATTGAGATGATAGAACTATAGAATTCTGGTTAGTTACTTTACGAACTGGTATCGTATTGTTTTGAAGTGTTAATCTAAAGTTTAAAAGTCCCATTGCAAACTTTCAGTAAGTTCCGGTTACTCCATGAAGTTTAATAATTGGTATTAAAACAAGAGTGACAATTCCAAGTGTTAGTGTATAAGTATCATGTTTGTCTCCATGATTCTTGATATTGAAAGGATTGTCTCAATATCAAGGTTATCTAGGATCTGAAAGAGTTGTTTCAGAAACCATGATGTGTGGAAGATATTGTGATATCTGAAACGAAGTTTTGGTTACAACATGATAGAGTATAATATGGCAAAAGTCATGTTCTCATATTTGATGAGAATTTGCAAAAGGTTGGAGACACTAGTTGTCCTAATCCACCAAAAGGTTTTGGATAGCAACTTTATACTCACGATTCATGTTTATAAGCTAAAAGTAGCTTGATCATGGATAATTCCATGATAAGGGTGAATATTTGATGTAGGTAAAATATTTACTACACCAAGAGATTACTAAAGAAAGGAATTTGGAAGAACACCAAACATTTGATGATGGTGATCTACTTCAAAGTGCAAATCCAAAGACATTAGTATTTAATTATACACGCTTTGGATTATGTGTCATATATATGACTCCACTATTGATGTTGATAGATTCTTTCAAACAGAAAAGGAAATACTGAAAGAGAATCTCATAAATATATGGCAGAAAAGAAAAGACTAGAATTGATCAGTTTAAGTATATAGATGATATACATGTTATGGCTATATTCTTTGCTTATTAAACAATGTGGTTCTTAAGTATTTGATACTGAATTTGTTGGTATGAATCGTCATACAAAACAACAGAATTCATGAACTACAGTGGCCTAAGTAATTAGCGAAAGAATATGTGATGATGTTCATCGAGAACAAATAAAGGGTTATTGTGTTGCTCGTTAAACATCAAAGCTTGCCTTCAAGATTTGTTTTATCAGGTATTATGAGAACAAAAGGGTTGTTCAAATAATTGTCGTAATCCATAAAAGATGGATGATTCACAAATCTTGTTGGAAAAATCACATCCATAAAACTAATGCGAAAGATGTCGAAAGACAAATTGATTGAAAGATCACTCAGGAAGTGACATCGCCGTTTAAATTATATTGGAAAGAAAACATGAAGAAACTCCATATGTATGGAATTTTGGTGTCTTTTGATTTTGATCAAATGACGCTTGTGAAACTTTCCTAGAGATAATTAAAACTTCGTTCATAGGCCAAAAGGGAACGAAATACTAGCTTATTGGAATTTGTACATATTGTTGTACGAAGTCCATTATGTGTAGTCAAGAGCGATGGATTTCAACTTCATATGCTTTCTCTGAAAATTTGAGTGAATATATGAATATTTACTTAATAAGGATGAAGTGTGAAATATTTGAAAAAGTTCAAAGACTTTCAACATGAAGTGCAAAATCATTGTAACAAGAATATAAATAGTTTATGATAAGATCATAAAGGAAGATATTTGAGTTACAAATTTAGCATAATACCTAAGATTTAAGGAATCGTTCTGTGGATTTGCATTTTCCCGAAACACCATAAGAGTATGGAGCGTTCGAGATATGTAATTAAACCTTGTTTGACATGGTAAGATCAAAAGGTATAATTCATAAAACTGCCATTATATTTTAAAGATTAAAAGCTTTAGAGATTACCGTTTTTCCACTGAAAAGAGCTTCATCATAATTCGTTGAAATGACACCATATAAAGTTATGGTTTGGGATAAAACCCAAGTAGTCCTTTCTTAAACATTGGTATGCTATACATAAGAAAGATGTTTGCAACCAAAGTCGGATGAACCTGTCTTTGTATGTTATTTCGAATAACTGTTAAGTATTCCTCCATAACACCAGAGACAAAAGTGTTTGTCACTTAGAACGTCAAGTTTCTTTGGGAAGGAATTTTTCGTGAAAAGTTAAGTGGGAGGACAGTAGAACTTTGATAAGGTTAAAGGAACCTTAGCTATATGATCAAAGTTGCGCAGCGCCGAAAAGTGTTCCAGAGGCAGCAACAATGCTCATGGCTTACGTGCCTCAAAGGTTGTGGTTACAATAGTCAAAGTTTCTATTGAAACAAGTAGGTCGAGTAAACAATCAAATACCAAGATTTGAGGGTTGAATCATTATTTGAGAATAATGAACCGACTACATGCAAAGAAGCGATGATGGGCCCTGACTCCGTCTAATGGCTTGAAGCCATAAAATCCGTGATAGTTCCATCCACGAAAAATCAAGTTTTGAACTTGAAGGACCCTCGAGAAAGGTGTAAGACTTTACAGTCGTGTTTGGATCTATAAAGAAATAGACATGGATGTTTCGCATCTATGAAATGGTCGACATGTTGGGAAAGAGTTCACAACAATGTTCAAAGGTTGACTATGACAGGATTGGATCTTTCATAGCGATATTTAGTCTAGACGGATTAATGTAGCAACCACTACATATAATTTTGTTATATGGTAGTTGAATAAACAAAACAAGTTCTTCTAATAGAATTGTTACCTAGGACATGTGAGTAACATGGTTCCATAGTGGTTTTGTTAATTCAAAGGATGCTAAAAGCATATGCAAACTTCAATGGTTGAAGTAAGCATCGCGGAGTTGGAATCTTCACTATGATGAAACTGTTAAAAGAGTTTAATTTCATCAGAGACAATGAAGATGCTTGCATTTGCAAGAAATTAAGTGGGAGCGCTAAGACATGTTTCTAATACATTATGTGGAAGACATATTGTTGATTGGAAATAATGTATCTTTTATTAACACATATTAAGAATTTCATCCCGATGAAAGACTTAGGCAAAACCCAAATATTTGGCATCAATAGATACTAATATGGTTGTGCCAGAAGTACATAGACGAGATATTGAATGAGTTCAATATAGAAACTACAAGAAAGTTTCTTGTCGCACAGAAAGGATTGAATGAGTTCAATATTGATGATATATTCAAATGTATTGACATTTGGTAAGTGAAACAAGATTCAAGTATAGATTGATACTTGATCACAAAGAGTATTTATATCAATCATACTGTGATATTTACAAATCCAGATATGTCCTATGCTCTAAATGTTGTGAGCATATACCAGAATGATTCATAAGATGATCATTGGACAATAGTAAGAATATTCTTATGATCTTTTGGAAGAACTAAGAGTATATTATTTGTAGAAGTGACAAATAGATGGTTAGTTCATTGTAAAAGTACTACATTGATACTAGTTTTGTCACAAAGTACAAATTAAGTTTATCTCAATCTAAAATAAGGGTGGCACAATATAATGGAAAGTAAGTTCCATAATGGATTTGGATGAGTTCCAAAGTTAAGACATTGTGACAGATACTACAACAAAAGGCTAAGTATATGACTGCTATTATAGCAGCTAAAGAGGGCATTTGGGTCAAGTAGTTTGTTATCAAACTAGGTGTAGTTCATAGCAGGATAATACTATGAAGATATATTGTACGACAATATAATCAACATGTTTTAACCCCAATGAACGAAAGGTCTCACCAAAGGACCAAATTTATACAAAGCCATCTCATTAGAGAATGAGTGATGCGTAGAGACGCAAAGACATGCAATTACACACGGACCTGGAAGTGTCAGATCCGGAGATCAGTTGACCACTAGCAATCGTGTACATACGACACCAGAAAGCCATTGGTGTTGAATACACAAAGGTTTGAAACTAGATTATTGACTCTAGTGCAAGTGGGAGACTGTTGGAGATATGTCCAAGAGGCAATAATAAAGTGGGTTATTATCATATCTTCATACTTATGATAAATGTTTACATACCATGCTATAATTGTATTAACCGGAAACATTAATACTTGTGTGATTTGTAAACTAAAATAAGAGTCCCTAGTAAAGCCTCTTGTTAAACTAGCTTGTTGGTTAATATATGATCATGGTTTCCTGATCATGAACATAGAGATGTTATTAACAACATGATCATATCATTAGGAGAATGATGTGATGGACATACTCCTATAGATAAGTGTAGCATAAAGATCAAGTCATTTCAATAGTTCAATTGCTATATGCTTTCTGATACATAGTAACCTAATTCCTTCGACCATGAGATCATGCATATCACCTTTGCCGGATGGATGCTTTGATGACATCAAACACCACACCGCAACTGGGTGGCTATAAAGGTGGCATTGAGTGTTCGGAAAGTATTGGTTGAAACACATGGATCAAGAGTGGGATTTGTCCATCCATATGACGGATAGATATACTCTGGGCCCTCTCGGTGTAATGTCATCCAATTAGCTTGCAAGCATGTGACTGGCTCACAAGGGATCACATATCACGGGAACGAGAAAAGAGTACTTATCGATAACGAGGTTGAACTAGGTATGCAGAGATACCGACGATCAAAACCTCGGATAAGTAAACTATCGTGAGACAAAGGGAAATTGGTATCGTATGTAAGTGGTTCATTCGATCGCAAAGTAATCGTCGAAATATGTGGGAGCCATATGAATTTCCAGATTCCTCTATTGGTTATTGTTCGGAGAAGTGTCTCGATCATGTCCGCGTAATTCACGAACCGTAGGGAGACACACTTAAGGATTCGACGTTGTTTGAGTAGTTATGGTATTATGAGAAAGAGACCAAATGTTGTTCGGAGTCTCGGATGGGATCCGGGATATCACGAGATGATCCGGAATGGTCCGGAGAATAAGATTCATATAAGGAAAGTCCCGTTTCGGAGTTCGGAAATGATTCCGGTGTTTTCATCGGGAATGTTCTAGAAGGTTCCGGAATGTCCGGCACTCCGGGGGGGGAGGGGTACATGAATGTGTCATTACATATTGGAATGATTGCATCATGTACTAAGTGTTCTTGCTGTTCCAAATAAAGGATTAAATTGAATCCTAAAACAGAAAAGTCAAATGTCCAGTTTGAAAGTCAAACGGCTAAAACAAGAAACTGTGGGAAACAAGCAAAAGGTGGTTGGAACCGACTTGGGGGAGGAGTCTCCTCTCCAAGCCGGCGCGCCAACCAAGGCCGACTTGGGGAGGTACTCCCCTCCCCTTGGCCGCACCTCCCACCTATAAAAGGAGGGGCAGGGCCTCCTCCTCTAGACACACAAGTTCCTATCCTCTAATCTCCGGTTTAGAGCCGTTTTGGTTTAGAGCTTCTAATTGCCCTAGCCTTCGGTTTAGAGCCTTCTAATTGGTGTTTCTAAACTCTATACCACTAATAGTTCTCTCTCATACTCCACCATACTCGCTCCGGCTTAAGGCGAAGCCCTGCGGGATCTCCCCTCTACTTCTAGTACCACGCCGTTGTGCTGCCGGAATCGCGAGGAGAGTGCTACAACCTCCGCTGCCTGCTGGAACAAGGGAGAGGAAGGTCTTCGTCGAGTACCGAACGTGTGACCGACTGCGGGAGCGCTGCCGGAACGCAGCGCCGGAAGGATCGTCTACGCGATCTTGAGATCGGAAAGAGTACGACTACATCACCCACGAGAATCTGCTCTCGTTAACCGCTTTGGAATCTTCGAGGGTAAGTTATTCCATCGACTCGTTGCTACAATCTAGTAGATAGATCTTGGCTTGTTTGTTTGTATGCGATAGAAATTTTTTGTTTTCCATGCTACGAACCCCTACAGTCTCCACTGCACGTCTCCTCCTCGCTCCAAGTAGAAGAAGCCGGAGGCGAGCTCAGGCTGCACCGACGCGAGGTTGGCGGCGACAGCGACATCTAGGCCCTGGCCATGGTCATGGCGGCGACAGCTAGGGTTTTGGGTGGATGGGAAGATGAGGGGGAACGCGATCTGGGTGGGGTGGTTGGGGAAGAGAGGCTCCCCCGGCTCTGCTTTATGCACGGGAGAGAGGGGACCAGGGCGGTAGACTTAGGCATGGGCTGTCGCTAGCTTTCGCAAAAGCGAGCGAGAGAGAGGGGGTTGTGGCTACGACACGTGATCGAGGAAGGGGATCAACAGGGGCCTACGAGGGGTTTAGCGAGGTGGAGCCGAGGTGGCAGAGAGATCGAGGGAGGGGCGCCCAGGGAGGTTGGCGATGGGTTTAGCTTAGGCATGGTATAGTTAGCTAGGTAGAGGGTTTGGTTAAAGGGAGATAGGTTAGTAGGGATGCAAGCTAGGGTTTAGATTAGAGAGCTTATGGACTTAATAAGGATTAACCAAACAAGATCAAAGAGGGATGAATTGAATCAAATTCAAAGGGACCAACAAATCAACTATACATGAATAAGCATAGAAGGTCACACAAGTGGTCAAGTACTCATGTGATTAGAGGGAGGCTTGATGTTGCATGCGCCATGCATGTGTGCATATTTTGTGAAGCAAAATATATCACATGTATGTGAGCCAAAGAGGTTACCAAAAGAAAGATGTGGAAGAAGAATAAATAAATACATAAATAAAACAAGGGTTTGAGAAAGGCTAAGCTCATATGGCATTTTGAATTTGATTGGATCAAACCAATATGACCATGAGTAGAAGAAAGATGAAGGTTCATACTAATATATATGACTTGATTATAAAACACAAAGAGTTTTCCTTTGCCACATATATATGCATGGTTGGATTTGTAGATAGATGGTATCGTCAAGGAAGTTGACCTTATCAAGTAGTGAGATAGAAGGATTTACAAGAGAGATGCCCTCAACTCATATTGGGCATATAACATTATATCAAAAGCCAAATACAATATATCAAGAACCAAAATACAACTAATGAGGCAAATGCAATATGAGGAGAATAACCAAATGAAATGGGTTTTATATGATGCTCAAATGTAAGGTGGCATGATGACATGAGCATGATATAATTATGATGCAACAGTTATATATAGGAAGTTGCATTTATATAGACTAGGCTAGTAGCATTGCAATTGTTAGACAATTGGGATGCTACACCCACATCAACTGACTAGGGGCCCCCACGACGAGCTGGCTCCACCCCGTGGCCACGCAGGCGCCACGTCAGACGCGGTGGAAGGAGGCGTCGGGCGGTGGTCGCCGACGACGATCTGGGCCATCCCAGCACGCGCGGAGGGGTGCGCTGGAAAGAGCGTGACGAGGGGAACCACATAGTGGCGGCGGCGCCCCTTTAGGGTCACCAGAGCGAGGCCTGCAACAAGCGGCGGCGATGGAGCTCACAGATGAACGACGCGCGGTGGTTACGAAGATCTAGGAGGAAAACAGAGGGTGCGCCCTGAGCACCAGAAGCTCACCGCGGTGCTCGACGAGGGGTCATGGAATCCAGGAGAGGCCGGAGGCGAGCTAATCGATGGCGGCGAGCTTTGTCGGCGGTCGGGGCTTGATTCCTTCAGTGGGACTAAACAGGGGACCGAGGCGGAGCTGCTGGCACCACCAAATGGTCGAGGGGAGGCCAGGAACGGCGGCAGCGGGCGGCTACTGGGGCCGGCTAGGGTTTGGCAAGAGAGGGAGAGAATGCACGCGAGGGTGAGAAAGAGGGAGAGAACGCACGACGATGCACGACGACGGATAGAGGCCACGGCGGGCAGCCTGACGGCGGGGCGGCCGGTGACGTCTACCTGTGCGCGTGCGTCGGGATCATATCAACTAAAAATTATCTACATCATCTAAATACACCTAAATCATCTAACAACTATACACCTAAAATCTAAATAATATATACATACATGCGTCTTATTTATAGGAATAGTGGGACTATCCGCATATATATATTTTCTCTATCCAGAACTTCCCAATTATATTACTACTTCTTCGTTCAGAATTATCCATTTTTGCCAGATATATAGAAAAAATATAAACATATAAAATATTGAATCAATGTAATTGGAATCATCATAAATTATATTTTCATACTATTATATCAGTTTTATTACACACCTAAAATCTAAATATATACATCTACACATGTCAAAAAAATATACATCTACATATACATCCATGCATACACACTAAAACGAAGGGCCCTCTCGGGTCGTTCATGGTACCAGCGACGACGGCAGTGGACGCGGATGGCGGTCGGGGAAGGAGAGGGAGAGGCGGCATGCCGGCACTGGACACGGGAGGGGTGGCGGCCGGAGCGCGTGGCGAGGACGACGGAGACGGAGGGCGGCCGGAGACGGAAGACGGAGGTGGTGGACGCGGGCGGCGATCGAGGAGAGGGAGAGGCGGCGGGCGGCGATGGCGGCCGGAGTGCGCGGCGGTGGCGGCCGGAGCGCGTGGCGATGGAAGACGGAGACGGAGGGTGGCCGAAGACATAGGACGGAGGTAGCGGCGCGGAGGCGGAGGCGACGGCGCTGACGACGATGGTGGGCGCGGGCAGCCTGTCGGCATCGTGGCGATCGGGGGCGTCGTCGTCGATAAGAAGCAGAGAAGAAGCAGAGAAAAGAGATGGGGAAGAAGAAGAGGCGCGCAAGTTATAAAGAAGGGAGTATACGTTCCGGACGGTGGCTACAACCGGGACTAAAGGGTCATACGTCCCGGTTGGAAAACCGAGACGTATGCTTCAATTTTTTCATATTTTGGGCTGAGCCCAAGCGGCACGCGTAGGGGGCCTTTAATCCCGGTTGGTGGCTCCAACCGGGACGTATGACCCTATTTTCAAATTTTTCAAAAATTATCTCTCTGTTCCCGCTTTATTTTTATTTTGGGGTTTAAATTTGTAATGTTTTTTAAATGATAATTAATTTAGAATTTAGAAAAAATTTAAACATAAAAGGTGTTTGAATTTGAATAGCTAATTCAAACCCATTTTCTGTTTTTAAAAATAATTAATATAACATTTAAAACTATGAACCATTTAAAATTAAAAATGGATTAACTTATATTTTTTATATATTAATTTGGAATTTAGAAAAACTTTAAACATAAAAAGTGTTTGGATTTGAATAACTAATTCAAAACCATTTTTTTAATTTAGAAAAATAATTAATGGAACCATTTAAACTATGAACCATTTAAAATAAAAAATGAGTTAAATAATATTTTTTATATATTAATTTGGAATTTAGAAAAACTTTAAGCATAAAAAGTGATTGGATTTGAATAACTAATTCAAAACCGTTTTCTATTTTTAAAAATAATTAATGTAACCATTTAAAATATGAACCATTTAAAATTAAAAATGAATTAACTTATATTTTTTATATATTAATTTGGAATTTAGAAAAAACTTTAAACATAAAAAGTGTTTGGATTTGAATAACTAATTCAAAACCATTTTTTGTTTTAAAGATAATTAATGTAACCATTTAAACTATGAACCATTTAAAATTAAAAATGAATTAACTTATATTTTTTATATATTAATTTGGAATTTAGAAAAACTTTAAACATAAAAAGTGTTTGAATTTAAATAACTAATCAAAACCATTTTCTGTTTTTAAAAATAATTAATGTAACCATTTAAAATATGAACCATTTAAAATTAAAAATGAATTAACTTATATTTTTTTATATATTAATGGGCGGGAAGAAAAGGACGGAAAATAATGGGCGGGAAGAAAATTTTATTACGATAGTACCGGAATTAAACTACATAACGCAACTAACACTAAGTTACATAAAGCACGACTGAAAATTAAGATACATAAAAGAACTAAAAATTAAGATACATGGCCAGATTAAGTTATAATCGGCCGAACTTGTTTTGCAATGTTGGAGTGATTCAATCATGCTCCTGCATACACCTGTAATACTCGCCATTGTAGTCGTCGTACTCGCCATGACCATTGTTGCTATCGTTGTTGGGGTCGCCGTAGTTGAACCTTGAAGGTTGAGTACGAGTGGGCTGGACTTGAGGGTAGCGCAGGCGGGGGTTAGAGTCGATAGCCGTGTCGTAGGCCATGACGCTCTAGAGAGTCCGGCCGCGCTACCATAGCCGCCGGCCAGCCTCGTTGAAGTTCGGAGGAGTTGGGTCGTCCTCCTCGTGCCTGGCGAGCTCCCTCTCATGCCGATCCCTGAAGAAGGCTTCCCAAGTCGGGAAATAGTCGGGATGACAGTTGGGATTCCTCCGCTGCTCCGGCATGAGCTCGAAGTAGTAGTGGTTCGTGATGGACATCCGGCGCGCCACACCTAGAGGGACAGGAGGAACCGGCACGCCTCCGGCGCTCAACATCCAGCCGAGGGTCAGGGGTAGTTCGAGGCGCAAAGCGCCTCCACCTCCCTGGGGGTTAGTCGTATGGTGGAAGCCATGGGAAAGAGTGATGATGTTGCAGATATGAGTCTAGAGATGTGCAATGACAATAGAGGCCAATCCTACATATATGTAGTGCGAAATGGCAGGAAGAAAACGCGAGAAAAAATGGCGGGAAGAAAACTACATGAAGAAAAATGGCGGGAAGAAACTTGGGTTTAGGGTTTAGGGTTTGAGATGTCCCGGTTGGGAGATAGTCTAAAAATAGGGGACGAGCATCATTTGAACTTGCATTGGATCTCTGAAGAAACCACATATTGCGAGTCTAAAAATTATTTTTTAAAAAAGCATGGGCGTTAGATCATGTACCTATAGTACAAAGCGGACCCACTTCCTACCGATTCGGCAGAAATTTGTCCTTTTACCCGGGATGGACGGAAAGGTTTGAGATGTCCCGGTTGGGAGATAGTCTATGTAAGGTGGTCTAGTATTTTAGAGAAATGGGACAGTAGCATTCTGAAACAACATTTTGGTGGTTACTTCACAAAACGACCCGTTTTTTGCGCTCGAAAAATGGAAAATGACTTTTCCATGCGACGAAAATGAAAACTTCCTCCTGCAACATTGTTATCCATACCAATGTCCACATGCATGCATAATATGGGCACAGCATCACAAACTATGTCGCGATTCAGCATATAACATCTGTTATTTGGACCGAAAGCCATGAAACCTCGAACATGATAAGTCATTTTATGAAGGTTTTTTCGAGACATGATCAATATACCAAGTCTGATATTTTTCCTTGCAACTATGTCACAAAATATGACACCACGCGAAGGATTTACATTGTTCGGACTTTTTTTGAATTTCTTATGCCTGTTTTGAATTTTTCCCTTTTCGATCTAAGGTCGAACCGGCGTGCATGAAGATAGGGGACGAGCATCGTTAGAACTTGCATTGGATCTCTGAAGAAACCACATATTGCGAGTCTAAAAATGATTTTTTTTCAAAAAATCACGGGCGTTAGATCATGTACCTGTAGTACAAACCGGACCCACTTCCTGCCGATTCGGCAGACATTTGTCCTTTTTACCCAGGATGGACGGAAAGGTTTGAGATGTCCCGGTTGGGAGATAGTCCATGTAAGGTGGTCTAGTATTTTATAGAAATGGGACGGTAGCATTCTGAAACAGCATTTTGGTGGTTACTTCACAAAATGACCCGTATTTGCGCTTGGAAAATGGAAATGGCTTTTCCATGCGACGAAAAGGAAAACTTCCTCCTACAACATTGTTCTCCATACCAATGTCCACATGCATGCATAATATGGGCACAGCATCACAAACTATGTCGCTATTCAGCACATAACATCGGTCATTTGGACCGAAAGCCATGAAACCTCGAACATGATAGGTCATTTTGTGAAGGTTTTTCGAGACATGATCAATATAACAAGTCCGGTATTTTTCCTTGCAACTATGTCACATAATATGACACCACGTGAAGGATTTACATTGTTCGGACTTTTTTTGAATTTCTTATGCCCATTTTGAATTTTTCCCTTTTTGAACTATGGTCGAACCGACGTGCATGAAGATAGGGGACGAGCATCGTGAGAACTTGCATTGGATCTCTGAAGAAACCACATATTGCGATTCTAAAAATGATTTTTTCAGAAAATCACGGGCGTTAGATCATGTACATGTAGTACAAACCGGACCCACTTCCTACCGATTCGGCAGACATTTGTCCTTTTTTACCCGGGATGGACGGAAAGGTTTGAAATATCCCGGTTGGGAGATAGTCCATGTAAGGTGGTCTAGTATTTTAGAAAAATGGGACGGTAGCATTCTGTAACAACATTTTGGTGGTTACTTCACAAAACGACCCGTTTTTTGCGCTCGGAAAATGGAAAATGGTTTTTCCGTGCGACGAAAAGGAAAACTTCCTCCTGCAACATTGTTCTCCATCCCAATGTCCACATGCATGCATAATATGGGCATGCATAACATCGGTCATTTGGACCAAAAGCCATGAAACCTCCAACATGATAGGTTCATCTTTAGTCCCGGTTGGAGGGATTTCGGCAGGCTGGGCCAGGCAGCACTAATGATAGGGGTGAGTGTCGACACTATACCAAGCTGCTTGTACTATGAATAGGCATCCTTGTGAGTCCAGTCCTCTAGCCAGATTGAGGCATCTCCAAGATGGTTTTTGAGAGCAGGGACACCACTACGACCAGTTTCAGGGAGATGCCGCTGGATCCCAGTCCTTCGGCATCTCCAAGAAACTGGTCATAGAGGCACTCCCTAATATGTGAAATTAGTTAGCTCCCATGCATAGTGATCTAGTTAGAGAAGTTACAAGCTGCAAGATGGTGTGCGAGAGCAGGGACACCACTACAGCCAGTTTGAGGGAGATGCCGTCGGAGCCCAGTCCTCCGGCATCTCCAACAAACTGGTCATAGAGGCACTCCCTAATATGTGACCACACGCGTTTGGAGATCAGATCTTAATGGTAAGTACGAATCGGGACAACTTCTTCATAGTTCGGGAAAGTCGTTCTACGAATTAGGACTAAAGGCCACAAAACGGGACTAACACTCAAGACATTTATTAATATTAAAAACCGATCCTACAAAATCGGGACTAAAGGCCCCCCCTATATATAGTCTCGGTCAAGCCACAAACCGGGACTAACACTCAATACATTTATTAAACTTGTAAAATTGCAAACATCATAAAATATCCTTCACAAAATGAGCTATCATGTCTCATGGCATTTAGGTTCACAATATGCAGCCGACCGGCCAGACATGAACTAGAGGTACACAATATGAGCATGAACTTCTTGGCATATGTCCTTCCTTATGATCGCTTCAGAATGTAACCATGGAGCATCTTCTTTACTTAACGGAATGTTTGGGTCAGTTTTCACTGTGAAGGGCGGAATTTCATCAAACTTATTATAATCTTTTGACATGTCTGTCTTGTCCTCGATTCCCACGATGTTTCTTTTCCCTGAAAGAACTATGTGATGCTTTGGCTCATCATATGATGTATTCGTTTGCATATTTTTTCTTATTTTCGGTCTGGAGGACATGTCCTTAACATAGAAAACCTGAGACACATCATTGTCTAGTACGAATGGTTCATCTCTATAACCAAGATTGTTGAGATCCACTGTTGTCATTCCGTACAACTGGTCTATCTTTACCCCTTCCCCATTCAGGTTGACCCATTTATAGCGAAACAAAGGGACCTTAAAATAGACTCCATAGTCAAGTTCCCATATCTCCTCTATGTAACCATAGTATGTGTCCTTTTGCCCATTCTCGTTCGTTGCATCAAAGCGGACACCACTGTTTTGGTTGGTGCTCTTTTTATCTTGGGCGATCGTGTAGAATGTATTCCCATTTATTTTGTACCCTTGGAAATTCAATATAGTAGAAGATGGTGACGCAGCCAACAAGTATATATGATCTCCAACAGTGGTGTCATTCAAGAGATGTGTCCACATCCAACCACCGAAAGACTTCATGTGTTCATCTGTAATCCATGATTCAGGCTTCCCCGGGTTTTTGGAACGTACAATATTCTTGTGTTCCTCGATATACGAAGCTGCCAAGGTGGAATTATGTAGAACTGTGTAGTGTGCTTTAGTGAAAGAATCCCCATCCCTACATATCATTGCTTTCTTTCCCAGCGTGCCTTTTCCACTTAGTCTTCCCTCATGCCGCGAGTTAGAAACACCAATCGACTTAAGGTTAGGAATAAAGTCAACACAAAACTCAATGACCTCCTTTGTTCCATATCCCTTGGAGATGCTTCCTTCTGCTCTAGCACGGTTATGAACATATTTCTTTAAGACTCCCATGAACCTCTCAAAGGGGAACATATTGTGCAGAAATACAGGACCGAGAATGGAAATCTCTTCCACTAGGTGAACCAGGAGATGCATCATAATATTGAAGAAGGATGGTGGGAACACCAACTCAAAACTAACAAGACATTGTACCACATCCTTCTGTAACCTTGGCAGAATATCTGGATTGATTACCTTCTCAGATATTGCATTGAGGAATGCACACAGCTTCACAATGGGTACTCGAACATTTTCCGGTAGAAGCCCCCTCAATGCAATCGGAAGCAACTGCGTCATAATCACGTGACAGTCATGAGACTTCAGGTTTTGGAACTTTTTCTCTACCATATTTATTATCCCCTTTATATTAGATGAGAAGCCAGACGGCACCTTGATACTGTAAAGGACTTCAAAAATATTTCTTTCTCTGCTTTGGTAAGAGCATAGCTGACACGACTTAAGTGACGCCCTTTATCCGTCTTGTTTTGTGTATGCATGTTCTTTGGGTCTTTCATAATTTGTTGGTCCTCCCGTGCTTCTATTGTATCTTTTGTCTTTCCATACACGCCTAGGAATCCTAGCAGGTTCACGCAAATATTCTTCGTCACGTGCATCACGTCGATTGAAGAGAGGACACGTAGGACTTTCCAATATGACAGCTCCCAAAATATAGATTTCTTCTTCCACATGGGTGCATGTCCTGTAGCGACGTCGTTCGGAACTGGTTGACCGTCGGGACCCTTTCCAAAGATTACTTCTATGTCCTTGACCATACCAAATACATCATCACCAGCAGAGAGTAAAGGCTTCTTTCGGTGATCTACCTCACCTTTGAAATGCTTGCCTTTCTTTCTTACGTGATGATTGGTCGGAAGAAATCATCGATTCGCCAGGTACACAACCTTCTTGCATTTATGCAAATATGTACCTTGTGGCATCCCGCAAAACCACTACTAGAAAATCGCGTTGTTTTTGTGCATTGCATCATCATGACCGCATGCTCATGTCATCATGCCACATTGCATTTCAGCATCGTCATCATCATGCATGGTTTTTGTCTAAACTATTTTCGAAACGCCTAGTTTTGTTTCTAATTACTCCCGTCTTTATTCAAATCAAAACCCGGGTCTCCGGAATATTTTGTTTTGTCTATCAACGGTTTTCAAACGCCCCGTTTTAAATAATAAAATATTTATTTTATTTTTAGGGGGCAGCCAAACCGGGCCGATCCGACCCAGTCGGCCACCCCCAGTTCAAACCGGTCCACCTAAACCCTTTTTCTACCTAGTCCTAACCTACCCAGTCCCCATCCACATCACCCTGACCAATGCCCTCTCGCCACCTCACCTCTCCTCTCTCCACCCACCCAATCACCCCCTGCCACATCAGCCACCCCCACTCCCCACTCCCCGGCCCCACCCCGCAGCACACCCCACGCCACACCCGCACGCATCACCGACCCACTCCCCCTGGAACCGGTCCCACCGACCCCACCTCCTGGCTACCTTCCCCCCCGCTGCTCTCTTCCTCCCGCACGCGACCCTCCCCTGCAGTACACCCGCACCGCCGCTCCTCTCCGAGCACTCACCGCCCCAGCGCCCTACCCCGCCACCGACGACCCCCTCGCCGCCTCTGGTCCTGCTCGCCGGCCGCTGCCCCAGGGCTCCTCCTCGCCGAGCAAGGCCCGGGTACCCCGTCACCGCGCCTCCCTCCGCGAGCCAGCCGCCGCCGCGGCGGTTCCCTTCGCCTCCACCCTCTCCGGCCATGGTCCCCGCCTCCGAGCGCCGCCCCGACAGCCTCCTCTCCTCTGTTCCTCTCCTCCCTCTGCTCGTCGGCCTCCCCAGCGAGCGCCGCCGGCCCGCTTCGCCCTCCTCCTTGCCAGGCCCGGAGCTCGCCGGCCCGCTTCACCGCCACCTCGCTCGTCGGCCCGCGTCGGCCTCGCGTCCTTCCTCCCCTCTGGCAACCGCCGCCGTCCTCCCCTCGAGCTCGCCGACCGTCGCTGGCCCCTCCGCCGCCTCCTCCTCCCGCGGGTGGTTCCGCGTCGACCCGCCGCCGCTGGGGCTCTGCTCGTCCCCGACGCCGGCGCCCAGCGAGCTCGGCCGCATCGCCTCCCCTTCGCCGGCGAGCCCCTCCTCGCCGACCTGCACCCTCCCCCTCAACCGCGACCCCTCCTCCCGCGTCCTCCCTCGACCTCCCCGTCGGCCGCGCCCTCGCCTCCGTGCGGACCCCGCCGCCGCGCCTGGCCATCCCGTGCGCCGCCGCCGCGTCGGCCTCGCCCCGCGCCCCGCCTACTCCGGCGGCGCCGCCGTCGCTAGCGGCCAACCAAGCATCTGCCGTCGCTGCTTGTCTCTCGCCGTCCCTGTCCGTCTCCAAGCCCGGCGCCTTCCTCCTCCGCTCGAGCGCTGCCAAGCTCGCTAGCGACCGTCTTCGCCGGCCTCGACCCCTCGATGTCGTGCGAGCTTCTGCCCCGGCGACCGTTCTTTTGGCTGACGTGAAGTCTCTGCTTGTGCTGATGCATGCCAAGGGGCCGTGCGTAGCTGTGCTGGTTGTGGTGTCTGTTGCCGGCCAGGTGTTCGTCCAGGGCTACAGATGATGAGGTGCGGAGACACGCCTATCTGGATAGAGTACCATCCGAGGATCGCCTGCATCGAAACTCAAGTACGGCATCGACATCGAAGGTGTACCCCGAGATCGATCGCCATCGAACAAGCTTGCCACGGACCGTGAAGCATGGATCCGATGGCCGTAGGTCTTCTACCCGGACGCCAAGTTCTCTATCCGGATCCGGTGGCCGAGACCCTGAACTCGGAGATCCTCTTCACGCAACGCCAAGTACGCCGACATGGAACCGACCAGTTCGCCGAGAACCGCTCCCGGACCCGATGACCGCCAAGATCGCCACCGGTACGACAAGCACTTCGCCGCGGAACGCCAAGTTCTGCATCCTGAACGCCAAGACCGACCCGATACACGGACCCGACAAGATCTTCGAGACGACAAGATCGACACCGACCAGGGCGGATCCGATGCGCCCCCGACGCCGCACCAAGTCCTTCTCCCCGGAACGCCAAGCTCTTCATCTTGCAACCGACCTTCGAAGACTGATCCCGTCGAACCCTGAACCCTGAGACCGAACCCCGAACCCCGGAAGCCCAAGTTCGCCGAACCCTAATGTGTGACCCTAAGCCCCTATTTTTATAATCATATATACTTGTTGCATATTAAATTGTTCATACTCGCATGCATATTTGTGTGTGGTTTGGGGGCATTATGCCGATTCACCTTATAATTAAATATGGGGCCCGTATGTGGACAAATCCAGTCTTATATTGGTCCCATTTAAATTTGTGTAGCGAACCGGTCATATGTTTTGCCATGTTAATACCACATTTAAAATGCGGGGTATCTAAACAACTAGAACCATATATTTAATTGTCGGGACCCCGGTTCTGTAGGGGTTCGTAGCATGGAAAACAAAAAATTTCTATCGCATACAAACAAACAAGCCAAGATCTATCTACTAGATTGTAGCAACGAGTCGATGGAATAACTTACCCTCGAAGATTCCAAAGCGGTTAACGAGAGCAGATTCTCGTGGGTGATGTAGTCGTACTCTTTCCGATCTCAAGATCGCGTAGACGATCCTTCCGGCGCCACGTTCCGGCAGCGCTCCCGCAGTCGGTCACACGTTCGGTACTCGACGAAGACCTTCCTCTCCCTTGTTCCAGCAGGCAGCGGAGGTTGTAGCACTCTCCTCGCGATTCCGGCAGCACAACGGCGTGGTACCGGAAGTAGAGGGGAAATCCCGCAGGGCTTCGCCTTAAGCCGGAGCGAGTATGGTGGAGTATGAGAGAGGGATATTAGTGGTCTAGAGATTAGACACACCAATTAGAAGGCTCTAAACTGCAGGCTGTGGCAATTAGAAGCTCTAAACCAAAACGTCTCTAAACCAGAGGCTGTGGCTAGGGTTTAGATTTAGAGGATAGGAACTTGTGTGTCTTGGAGGGGCAACCCTGCCCCTCCCTTTATAGGTGGGAGGTGCGGCCAAGGGGAGGGGAGTCCCTCCCCAACTCGGCTTGGAGGTGGGCCGCCGGTTGGAGGAGGGAACTCCTCCCCAACTCGATTTCAATCAAACCTCCTTCTCCTCTTTACCAAAACTAGCCGTTTGACTTTTCAAACTAGCCGTTTGACTTTTCAAACTAGCCGTTTGACTTTTCAAACTAGCCGTTTGACTTTTCAAAGTAGGATTTGAATAAATCCTCTATTTGGTACAGCGATTACACTTAGTACATGATGCAATCATACCAACTTGATATAACACATTCATGTACCCTCCCCCCCCCCGGAGTGCCGGACATTCCGGAACCTTCTAGAATGTTCCCGATGAAAACACCGGAATCATTCCCCAACTCCGAAACGGGACTTTCCTTATATGAATCTTATTCTCCGGACTATTCCGGATCTCCTCGTGATATCATGAATCCCATCCGAGACTCCGAACAACATTCGGTCTCTTTCTCATCATTCCATAACTACTCAAACAACGTCGAATCCTTAAGTGTGTCTCCCTACGGTTCGTGAATTATGCGGACATGATCGAGACACTTCTCTGATCAATAACCAATAGAGGAATCTGGAAATTCATATGGCTCCCACATATTTCTACGATTACTTTGCGATCGAATGAACCACTTACATACGATACCAATTTCCCTTTGTCTCACGATAGTTTACTTATCCGAGGTTTTGATCGTCGGTATCTCTACATACCTAGTTCAACCTCGTTACTGATAAGTACTCTTTTCTTGTTCCCGTGATATGTGATCCCTTGTGAGACAGTCACATGCTTGCAAGCTAATTGGATGACATTTCACCGAGAGGGCCCAGAGTATATCTATCCGTCATATGGATGGCCAAATCCCACTCTTGATCCATGTGTTTCAACCAATACTTTCTGAACACTCAATGCCACCTTTATAGCCACCCTGTTACGGTGTGGTGTTTGATGACATCAAAGCATCCATCCGGAAAAGGTGATATGCATGATCTCATGGTCGAAGGAATTAGGTTACTATGTATCAGAAAGCATATAGCAATTGAACTATTGACATGACTTGATCTTTATGCTACGCTTATCTATAGGAGTATGTCCATCACATCATTCTCCTAATGATATGATCCTGTTGTTAATAACATCTCTATGTTCATGATCAGGAAACCATGATCATATAATAACCAACAAGCTAGTTTAACAAGAGGCTTTACTAGGGACTCTTATTTTAGTTTACAAATCACACAAGTATTAAAGTTTCCGGTTAATACAATTATAGCATGGTATGTAAACATTTATCATAAGTGTGAAGATATGATAATAACCACTTTATTATTGCCTCTTGGGCATATCTCCAACAGTCTCCCACTTGCACTAGAGTCAATAATCTAGTTTTAAACCTTTGTGTATTCAACACCTATGGCTTTCCGGTGTTGTAAGTACACGTTCGCTAGTGGTCAACTGATCTCCGAATCTGACACTTCCAGATCCGTGTGTAATTGCATCTCTTTGCGTCTCTACGCATCACTCATTCTCTAATGAGATGGCTTTGTATAAGTTTGGTCTTTCGGTGTGACCTTTAGCTCTTTGGGGTTAAAACATGTTGATAATATTGTCGTACAATATATCTTCATAGTATTATCCCACTGTGAACTACACCTAGTTTGATAACAAACTACTTGACACAAATGCCCTCTTTAGCTGCTATTATAGCAGTCATATACTTAGCCTTTTGTTGTAGTATCTGTCACAATGTCTTAACTTTGGAACTCATCCAAATCCATTATGGAACTCACTTTCCATTATATTGTGCCACCCTTAGTTTAGATTGAGATAAACTTAATTTGTACTTTGTGACAAAACTAGTATCAATGTAGTACTTTTACAATGAACTAACCATCTATTTGTCACTTCTACAAATAATATATTCTTAGTTCTTCCAAAAGATCATAAGAATATCCTTACTATTGTCCAATGATCATCTTATGAATCATTCTGGTATATGCTCATAACATTTAGAGCATAGGACATATCTGGATTTGTACATATCACAACTTGATTGATACTCTTTGTGATTTCATACATCAAGTATCAATCTATACTTGAATCTTTGTTTCACTTACCAAGTGTCAATACACTCGAATATATCATCAATATTGAACTCATTCAATCCTTTCTGTGCAACAAGAACCTTTCTTATAGTTTCTATATTGAACTCATTCAATATATCATCTATGTACTTTTGGCACAACCATATTAGCGTCTATTGATGCCAAATATTTGGGTTTTGCCTAAGTCTTTCATCGGGATGAAATTCTTAATATGTGTTAATAAAAGATACATCATTTCCAATCAACAATATGTCTTCCACATAACGTATTAGAAACATGTCTTAGCGCTCCCACTTAATTTCTTGCAAATGCAAGCATCTTCATTGTCTCTGATGAAATTAAACTCTTTTAACAGTTTCATCATAGTGAAGATTCCAACTCCGATATGCTTACTTCAACCATTGAAGTTTGCATATGCTTTTAGCATCCTTTGAATTAACAAAACCCTATGGACCGTGTTACGCACATGTCCTAGGTAACAATTCTATTAGAAGAACTTGTTTTGTTTATTCAACTACCATATAACAAAATTATATGTAGTGGTTGCTACATTAATCTGTCTAGACTAAATATCGCTATGAAAGATCAAATCTTGTCATATACAACCTTTGAACATTGTTTGTGAACTCTTTCCCAACATGTCGACTATTTCATAGATGTGCAACATCCATGTCTATTTATTTATAGATCCAAACATGACTGTAAGGTCTTACACCTTTCTCGAGGGTCCTTCAAGTTCAAAACTTGATTTCTCGTGTATGGAACTATCACGGATTTTATGGCTTCAAGCCATTTGACGGAGTAAGGGCTCATCATCGCTTCTTTGCATGTAGTCGGTTCATTATTCTCAAATAATGATTCAACCCTCAAATCTTGGTATTTGATTGTTTACCCGACCTACTTGTTTCAATAGGAACTTAGATCTCCATGACCACAACCTTTGAGGCACGTGAGCCATGAGCATTATTGCTGCCTCCGGAACACTTTTCGGCGCTGCGCAACTCTGCACATATAGCTAAGGTTCTTTTAACCTTATCAAAGTTCTATTGTCCTCCCACTTAACTTTTCACGAAAAATTCCTTCTCAAAGAAACTTGACGTTCTAAGCAACAAACACTTTTGTCTCCGGTGTTTATGGAGGAATACTTAACAGTTTATACAAAGACAGGTTCATCCGACTTTGGTTGCAAACATCTTTCTTATGCAAAGCATACCAATGTTTTAAGAAAGGACAACTTGGGTTTTATCCCAAACACTAACATATGGTGTCATTTCAACGGATTATGATGAAGCTCTTTTCAGTGGAAAAACGATAATCTCTAAAGCTTTTAATCTTTAAAATATAATGGCAGTTTTATGAATTACACCTTCGATCTTACCATGTCAAACAAGGTTTAATTATATATCTCGAACGCTCCATACTCTTATGGTGTTTCGGGAAATGCAGATCCACAGAACGATTCCTTAAATCTTAGGTATTATGCTAAACTCTGTAACTCAAATATCTTCCTTTATGATCTTTATCATAAACTGTTTATATTCTTGTTACAATGATTTTGCACTTCATCTTGGAAGTCTTTGAACTTTTCAAATGTTTCATACTTCATCCTTATTAAGTAAATATTCATATATTCACTCAAATTTTCGGAGAAAGCATATGAATTTGAAATCCATCGCTCTTGACTACACATAATGGACTTCGTACAACAATATGCACAAGTTCCAATAGGCTAGTGATTCGTTCCCTTTTGGCCTATGAACGAATTTTTAATTATCTCTAGGAAAGTTACACAAGTGTCATGTGATCAAAATCAAAAGACTCCAAAATTCCATCCACATGGAGTTTCTTCATGTTTTCTTTCCAATATAATTTAAACGGCGATGTCACTTCTTAAGTGATTTTTCAATCAATTTGTCTTTCGACATTTTTAGCACTATTTTTATGGATGTGATTTCTCCAACGAGATTTGTGAATCATCCATCTTTTATGGATTAAGGCAATTATTTGAACAACCCTTTTGTTCTCATAATACCTGATAAAACAAATTTTGAAGGCAAGCTTCGAGCAACACAATAACCCTTTATTTGTTCTCGATGAACATCATCACATATTCTTTTGCTAGTTACTTAGGCCATTGTAGTTCATGAATTGTGTTGTTTCGTATGACGATTCACACCAACAAATTCAGTATCAAATACTTAAGAACCACATTGTTTAATAAGCAAAGAATATAGCCATAACATGTATATCATCTATATACTTAAACTGAACAATTCTAGTCTTTTCTTTTCTGCCATATATTTATGAGATTCTCTTTCAGTATTTCCTTTTCTGTTTGAAATAATCTATCAATATCAATAGTGGAGTCATACATATGACACATAATCCAAAACGTGTATAATTAAATACCAATGTCTTTGGACTTGCACTATGAAGTAGATCGCCATCATCAAATGTTTGGTGTTCTTTCAAATTCCTTTCTTTAGTAATCTCTTGGTGTAGTAAATATTTTACCTACATCAAATATTCACCCTTATCATGGAATTATCCATGATCAAGCTACTTTTAGCTATAAAGATGAATCGTGAGTATAATGTTGCTATACAAAACCTTTTGGTGGATTAGGACAACAAGTGTCTACAACCCTTTGCAAATTCTCATCAAAATATGAGAACATGAACTTTTGCCATATTATACTCTATCATGTTGCAACCAAAACTTCGTTTCAGATATCACAATATCTTCCACACATCATGGTTTCTGAAACAACTCTTTCAGATCCTAGATAACCTTGATATTAAGATAATATTTTGAATATCAAGAATCATGGAGACAAACATGATACTCATATACTAACACTTTGGAATTGTCACTCTTGATTTAATACCAATTATTAAACTTCATGGAGTAACCGGAACTTACTGAAAGTTTGCAATAGGACTTTTAAACTTTAGATTAACACTTCAAAACAATACGATACCAGTTCGTAAAGTAACTAACCAGAATTCTATAGTTCTATCATCTCAATTATAACTAAGCGCAAGGTGGTAAACGGATGCCAATGACTACAACAACTATGCAAATTCACTTTGATTTAGTTTATGATAAATTGAGTTCTAATTAAATTAATCTAGGTGAACTCCCACTCAAAACAATATCCCTCACATTGTTTTAGTGATCACACGAACCAAATCCACCACATCAAAACCGATCATCACGAGAGTTGATGTAGCTTCAATGGCGAACAATCAACATGTTCATCATATCTACTATATGACTCATGCTTTACCTTTCGGTGATCCGTGTTCCAAGACCATGTCTGTACATGCTAGGCTCGTCAAGATCAAACCTTAGCTTCCGCATGAGCAAATCTGGCTTGCCCACGTTGTATACACTTGCGGAATCTAACACACCCGATCATCACGTGGTGCTTCTAAACAACAAGCTTTAGCAACGGTGCTAACTAAGGGTGAACACTTTATGACTTGAAATTCATGTGCATGAGGGATCATCTTATAATGCTACCGTCGTCTATTAAGCAATACAAGATGCATAAAGGATAAACATCACATGCAATTCATAATATGTGATATGATATGGCCTTTCTTCTTTGTGCTTCCGATCTCCATCTTCAAGCACGAACATGATCTTCATCATCACCGGCATTGCATCAAGGTCAATGACGCTTCTCCATGGTTGTCGTCCACCGGCTTCAACTATTACAACTACTTTGAATAGACACGCGAGTCTTAACAGAAATTAAAGACAACCATATGGCTCCTGCCGGTTGCCGACTTACAATAAGGAACATTGCATACATCATATATAATCACAATCATGGCCATATCACATCACTGCACACCCCTGCAAAACAAAGTTAGACGCCTCTACTTTCTTTGCATATTTTACGTGGTTTGGGGCTTTCAATAAGTGTCGTTCTAACTTACGAACAAGAACCACAACATTGATACTAGTATTGTTAATCACCCGTTGTAAATTGGATCTTAACTATGCTAGGAGAAACAGACACCCGCAAAGCCACTTATGCAATACAAGTTGCATGTCAAGCGTGGAGCAAGTCTCATGAACGATGTCATGTAAGGTTAGCCCGGGCCGCTTCATCCCAACATACCGCAAGATGCAAAGTACACAAGAAGCAATCGATAATAAAAGCATCAACGCCCACAATAACCATTGTGTTCTACTCGTGCAACAGATCTACATATAGACACGGCTCTGATACCACTGTAGGGGTTCGTAGCATGGAAAACAAAAAATTTCTATCGCATACAAACAAACAAGCCAAGATCTATCTACTAGATTGTAGCAACGAGTCGATGGAATAACTTACCCTCGAAGATTCCAAAGCGGTTAACGAGAGCAGATTCTCGTGGGTGATGTAGTCGTACTCTTTCCGATCTCAAGATCGCGTAGACGATCCTTCCGGCGCCACGTTCCGGCAGCGCTCCCGCAGTCGGTCACACGTTCGGTACTCGACGAAGACCTTCCTCTCCCTTGTTCCAGCAGGCAGCGGAGGTTGTAGCACTCTCCTCGCGATTCCGGTAGCACAACGGCGTGGTACCGGAAGTAGAGGGGAAATCCCGCAGGGCTTCGCCTTAAGCCGGAGCGAGTATGGTGGAGTATGAGAGAGGGCTATTAGTGGTCTAGAGATTAGACACACCAATTAGAAGGCTCTAAACCGCAGGCTGTGGCAATTAGAAGCTCTAAACCAAAACGGCTCTAAACCGGAGGTTGTGGCTAGGGTTTAGATTTAGAGGATAGGAACTTGTGTGTCTTGGAGGGGCAGCCCTGCCCCTCCCTTTATAGGTGGGAGGTGCGGCCAAGGGGAGGGGAGTCCCTCCCCAACTCGGCTTGGAGGTGGGCCGCCGGTTGGAGGAGGGAACTCCTCCCCAACTCGGTTTCAATCAAACCTCCTTCTCCTCTTTACCAAAACTAGCCGTTTGACTTTTCAAACTAGGATTTGAATAAATCCTCTATTTGGTACAGCGATTACACTTAGTACATGATGCAATCATACCAACTTGATATAACACATTCATGTACCCTCCCCCCCCCCCCGGAGTGCCGGACATTCCGGAACCTTCTAGAATGTTCCCGATGAAAACACCGGAATCATTCCCCAACTCCGAAACGGGACTTTCCTTATATGAATCTTATTCTCCGGACTATTCCGGATCTCCTCGTGATATCCTGAATCCCATCCGAGACTCCGAACAACATTCGGTCTCTTTCTCATCATTCCATAACTACTCAAACAACGTCGAATCCTTAAGTGTGTCTCCCTACGGTTCGTGAATTATGCGGACATGATCGAGACACTTCTCTGATCAATAACCAATAGAGGAATCTGGAAATTCATATGGCTCCCACATATTTCTACGATTACTTTGCGATCGAATGAACCACTTACATACGATACCAATTTCCCTTTGTCTCACGATAGTTTACTTATCCGAGGTTTTGATCGTCGGTATCTCTACATACCTAGTTCAACCTCGTTACTGATAAGTACTCTTTTCTCGTTCCCGTGATATGTGATCCCTTGTGAGACAGTCACATGCTTGCAAGCTAATTGGATGACATTTTACCGAGAGGGCCCAGAGTATATCTATCTGTCATATGGATGGACAAATCCCACTCTTGATCCATGTGTTTCAACCAATACTTTCTGAACACTCAATGCCACCTTTATAGCCACCCTGTTACGGTGTGGTGTTTGATGACATCAAAGCATCCATCCGGAAAAGGTGATATGCATGATCTCATGGTCGAAGGAATTAGGTTACTATGTATCAGAAAGCATATAGCAATTGAACTATTGAAATGACTTGATCTTTATGCTACACTTATCTATAGGAGTATGTCCATCACATCATTCTCCTAATGATATGATCCTGTTGTTAATAACATCTCTATGTTCATGATCAGGAAACCATGATCATATATTAACCAACAAGCTAGTTTAACAAGAGGCTTTACTAGGGACTCTTATTTTAGTTTACAAATCACACAAGTATTAATGTTTCCGGTTAATACAATTATAGCATGGTATGTAAACATTTATCATAAGTGTGAAGATATGATAATAACCACTTTATTATTGCCTCTTGGGCATATCTCCAACAGGTTCCGCTTAATATTGCCCAATTGCATCGCATCTTTGCCATGTCATGCATCACACATGCATCATGCCCGATCTTCTGCCGTTGTATTAAATAGTGCATTCGGTGTTTATTCTAGTGTTTTGCTTCTTCGCGGATAAGGCCGTTGAGTTGATATGAGCTTCGCCCCGATCTTCGGTTGAACCTTCGGCAATGTTTTTCAGGCGAGCATCTCCCCCTTTCTACCTATCTTACTTTTATAGTATTTATTCCCTCCTGTTGATCTATTGCTATATGTGTGGCGTTGCTCTAGTTTTCGTACCCGTGTTATCCCGTGCAGCCTTATATTTGCCTTGGACACCTCCTATTATCTGTTGTTTGGTAGATAGTTGGACCTGCGCGTCGTAGTCGCTTTCTCAAGTGCTGTTGCGTGTCATCAAGTATCACAGTTGTTGGAGTATTGCCGCATGTTTAATGTTGGAGATCATCATGGATTTAATTATCGTTTACATTAATTACTGTTTAATAACTAAAATTGAAGTAGGTAAGCAGAGGCACAGGTGGGCAATAGATGTTATTTGGTTGTTAACCGTCCACTTGTGTCCCGTAGGACCCCGAGTTCTTAACACATGTTCCGAGATCGAGGCGCTAACCACATGTGGGATGTATGGGCACCCCATCGATTTAGTACCTGATTTCAAAGTACTGTACTGGGGGCCACAACTAGTTTGAGGTTTTATTTACTATTCTGTACTTATGCCATGCTTACTGCTTTATTTACGATTGTGCGAGGAGCACCTGTACTGTTTTGGAAGCGGAGTGTTTTCGCGGTATCGACAAGCCCAAGAGTTTCGGGTTCCCAGTCGTTTACAGCCACTGACGCAAACCCTGAGTCCGTCTCGGAGACCGGCCGACTTCGTTGCGGGTAGACTTGGTGGGGTGGCCCCCATGTACTTACTTTGGGTCTGGGAAACGTCATGACTTAGGCCCCACCGACATACCGATGGGTGTATGTTAATTGATCTGGCAAAAAGGGTCGAAGTGCGTGTGGATACTTTGGTGCACCCCTGCAGGGTTAAATCTTTTCGAAAAGCCGTGTCCGCGGTTATGGACGACTTGGAGCACAGTTCTCGATCATAGACAACTATAACTAAAGTTTACTGCTATAATTTGACTCGATATGACTAGTAAACAGCTCCACTGTAACGGAATGGCTAAATAAAAGTACCAACAACTGCTAGGTTTGGGGATATCTCATGCTATTTGTATCTCACTAGTAAGTGTTGCAACTACAACGGAATGGTTAACTAAAAGTGCCCACTGCTTATTATATCAGGATGACTACCTATACCTGACTAGTAATTGCTGCAACGATAACTGAATAAATAAAACTGCCAACTGTGTGAGTTCCTCGGTTGACTTCCTCGTCTGGTCTCGAGGGGGAAACACCAGGATGGGTATGTTTGGTGGTAGTATCAGGTTGGTTCCGAATAGGTCTTTCTTACCCCTCTCTGATAGCCGCTAGTTGTATCGAGTCTCTATAGGTTGTTTAGTGCATGCCGCGCTGCCGCTTCAGTCCACCATACCTATGTAGGCGAGGACCGCCGAATTCTAGCCTCGCCGTGTACTGGCCTCAGTACTGACCGCTCTCTCTTTTTTCCTTTGCCCTTTGTCGGCACCCCTTTTGTTTAAGCAGGTTTTGAGATCGATGTCGTTAGCAGGGTTACCCTTCCGGCTTGGCCTGGGCAGGGTTATGGACGCCATTGGTTATTCTTCAGGGCTCTTAGCTCAATTTGCATCTTGTCCGTACTCGGACGCTATATCATTTTCAAGGTGATGTGGATCTTTGTACTGTATATCTGTATTCTTGACTCATGGAGTCGTTGTTGTATATATCTGTTATGTGGGTTCCATCATGGACTATTGTGTAATGATATTACTTCATTTTCCACCCGCACGCAAGTGCCTGGTGGGCACCTTTGAATCGTTTCTATGCGGGTTTTGGAGGGAAGCGCTGAAACTTGCATAGGGCCGATTCTGAGGGTGTTACATACCTTCAGTCTTATCTAAACAGTGCGTGCATGCCTTATATCCCTTGTTTGTCTATCCTGAAAGGTTACTAAGAGCAGGTCAATCATTGATGGTTACGAAAAGCAACCCTCGTAGGTCGAATGGCTCCTGTTTGTTCTCATCCCACGCATGTACACCTGGTTTGCCTCACAGCTGTAAGAGTTCTTCAACTAATGGCCTTAGGTACACATCAATGTTGCTCGGTTGCTTCGGGCCTTGGATGAGCACTGACATCATAATGAACTTACGCTTCATGCATAACCAAGGAGGAAGGTTATAGATACATAGAGTCACGGGCCAGGTGATGTGACTGCAGCTCTGCTCCCTAAAAGGATTCATGCCATCCGTATTTAGACCAAACCATAAGTTTCTTGCGTCACCTGCAAAGTCCAGGAAGTCTCTCTCGATTTTTCTCCACTGTGACCCATCAGCAAAGTGTCTCAACTTCCTGTCTTTCTTACGGTCTTTTTTGTGCCATCGCAACAACCGGCATGCTCTTTGTTTCTAAACATGCGTTTCAACCTTGGTATTATAGGAGCATACCACATAACCTTAGCAGGAACCCTCTTCCAGAGGGGCTTGTAACACCCTCAGAATCGACCCTATGCAAGTTTTAGCGAAACCCGCCAAACCCGCATAGAAACGATTCAAAGGTGCCCACCAGGCACTTTCGTGCGGGTGGAAAACGAAGTAATAACATTGCACAACAGTCCTCGATGGGACCCACAGAACATATATATATATATAACAGCGACTCAGCGAGTCAAGAATACAGATATAATATACAAAGATCCAAATCACCTTGAAAATGATAGAGCGTCCGACTACGGACAAGATGCAAATGGGGCTAAGAGCCCTGAAGAATAACCAATGGCGTCCATAACCCTGCCCAGGCCAAGCCGGAAGGGTAACCCTGCTAACGGCGTCGATCTCAAAACCTGCTTAACCAAAAGGGGTGCCGACAAAGGGCAAAGGAAAAAAGAGGAGCGTCAGTACTGAGATCAGTACACGGCGAGGCTAGAATTCGGCGGTCCTCGCCTACATAGGTATGGTGGACTGAAGCGGCAGCGGCAGCATGCACTGAACAACCTATAGAGACTCGATACAACTAGCGGCAATCAGAGAGGGGTAAGAAAGACCTAGTCGGAACCAACCTGATTCTACCATCAGACAAACCCATCCTGATGTTTCCCCCTCGAGACCAAACGAGGAAGTCAACCGAGGAACTCACACAGTTGGCAGTTTTATTTATTCAGTTATCGTTGCAGCAATTACTAGTCAAGTATAAATAAGCAGTGGGCCGTTTTAGTTAACCATTCCGTTGTAGTTGCATCACTTACTAGTCAGATACAATTAGCATGAGATAACCCATAAACCCAGCAGTTGTTGGTACTTTTATTTAGCCATTCCGTTTTAGTTGCAATACTTACTAGTCAGATACAATTGTCGCAAGCGACAAATCAAACAAGCAATTGTTGGCAGTTTTATTTAGCCATTCCGTTGTAGTTGCAATATTTACTATTCATATCAGATACAAGTCAATTTATAACAGTAAACTTTAGTTATAGTTGTCTATGATCGATATACTGTGCTCCAAGTCGTCCATAACCGCGGACACGGCTTTCAGAAAGTTTTAACCTGGCCGGGGTGCACAAATAGCAACACACACACGATCGACCTCGGAAAAACCAAATCAAAACCCAACGAGGCTTTCACGACAAAGCAATCACAGGATTCAGAAATATTTCAGGGGGCCACCCCATTGAGTAGACCCGCAACGAAGCTAGCTGACTCCGAGACGGACTCAAGGTTTGCGACAATGGCTGTAAACGACTGGGAACCCCAAACGGGGCTTGTCGATACCACGAAAACACTCCGCTTACCTAAACAGTACAGTGTGCTCCTCGCACAATCGTAAATAAAGCAGTAGTATGGCATAAGTACAGGATAGTAAATAAAACCTCAAACTAGTTTGTGGCCCCAAGAAATAAGACTGAATCAAGCTCTGGCTAAGGGGGGCCCATAATTCCCCGTATGTGGATAGCGCGATAAATCAAGGAACAGGTATCAAGTACTCGGGGTCCTACGGGACACAAGTGGGCGGTCGGAAAACAAATATTATCTATCACCCACCGATGCCTTTGCTTACTTAATTCAATTTTAGTTGTTAAACAAGAATTAAAGTGAACGATAAATAAAGCCGAGATCATCTCCAACATCAACATGCGGCAATACACCAACAACTGTGGCACTTGACGACACGCAACAGCACTTGAGCAAGCGACTACGACACGCAAGTCAGTAATAGGAGGTGTCTAAGGCAATATAAGGTTGCAAGGGATATCGCGGGTACGAAACTAGAGCATCGCAACACAGATAGCAATAGATCAACAGGAGGGAATAAATACTATAAAAGTAAGATAGGTAGAAAGGGGGAGATGCTCGCCTGAAAACATTGTCGAAGGTACAACCAAAGATCGGGGCGAAGCTCACATCAACTCAACGGCCCAATCCGCGAAGAACCAAAACACTAGAATAAACACCGGATGCAATATTTAATACTACGGCATAAGATCGGGCATGATGCATGTATGATGTATGACATGGCAAAGGTGCGATGCAATTAGGTCAATATTAAGCGGAACCGGGGTCCCGACAATTAATTAAACGGTTCAAGTCATTTAGAACCCCCGCAATTTAAATGTTGTTAAATAAGGCAGAATATATCACCGGTTCGCTACACAAATTTTAATGAGGCCAATATGAGACTAGATTTGCCCGCATATGAGCCCCATATTTAATTATATGGTGAATCGGCATAAGGCCCCCAAACCACACAAATATGCATGCGAGATGAATGATTAATATGCGACAAGTTGTATTATATTATAAAATAGGGTTTCGGGAAGGGGTTCACACATTAGAGGGCCTCGATGAACTTGAGGTTCCGGGGTTCGGGGTTCGGTCTCCGGGTTCAGGGTTCGACGGAAACGGTCTCGGCAGAAACATTCTCGGACAACGGGGTATATCTTGTTGCATCCGGGTTCTCGGCGAACTTGGCGTTCCGATTGGAGATCTTGGCGATTCCATGTCGTGGACCCTGACGGCCGGGAAGGAGAGCTTGACGCACCGGGGTTCGATCTTCGGTGTCCATGAAGGAGGTCCTGGCGTCCGAGAAGGCGAACTTGTGTTCTGGGCATCTTCGGGTCGGGGGTCTCGACGTCTTTGGGTCCGGGAACAGCTTCGGAATCCGTGCGGCGATCTTGGCGCTCGATGTCCGTGAGGGAGTCCTTGGGGTCCAGGATGGAGATCTTGTCGGTGGTCTTACAACACGGTGCAGATCTTGGCGTGCCAGCAGTTGAGAAGAACTTGAATCGTTATTTGTCGGTCTCGTCTCATAGGATATCTTGCTCCATCGCCTCAGAACAACCACAACTTGCCACCAGGGAGACCAAACAGGCACAAGTCTCGAGCTGGCCCTGAACACGCAGACACGCACGGGGATGACGCGGCCGCGCTGCCGGGCGACGGGGTGGGCCCCGCAGGGGTGACGGTTCCAGGCGGGGCCGGCTGCTGCGCGCTGGAAGGAGGGCGAGGGGCTCTGGGAGCGAGCTCGCAGGCACGGACGCGGCCGCAAGCGGAGGACCAGGCGGCGGCCGTCGCTTGGAGGGCGGCGAGAGGGAGAGGCCGACGGGGAGGGCGAAGGAGGATGAAGGGCGCCGGGCGCGTGACAGCGGCGGCGGTGGCGGACGCACAGGCGGAGGCGGCGACGAGCTCGGAGTGGAGGAGGCCGGTCTGGGGAGGCGGGGCGCGAGCGGAGTTTGGCGCGCTGGCGACCGACGAGCGGCGGTCGGGGATGAGGCGAGGGAGACCGGAGGTGGGGAGGACGGTGGCAGGCGGCCCGACGGTGAGCCCGACGCGGAGGGGCGGCTCAGGCCGACGGGGGGTGAGCGGCCGAAGAGGAGATGGGGCGAGCGGAGGACGACGGGGCGGCCGGCGACGCGAGCAGGCGAGGTCAACGGCGAGCGAGCGAGGGGGAGGCAGGCGGAAGCGGGGGCGGCGAGCGCGGGGAGGTCGAGGTGGGCGGCGGCCGGCCGGGAGGGGAGAAGGCGGAGGGGGGTCCGGCTGCCGGGCGCGGGGCCTGCAGCGGGAGGGGGAAGACGCGGAGGAGGGGACCCGACGCCGGCGAGGAGGATGGGGTGGAGACAGGCGGGGAGAGGAGGAAGACGAGGGAGGGAGAGCGATGGGGTCGGGGCCGAGCGGGGGTGCCGGTTGGTGTGGGGCCCGCACGGGAGTGCGTGCAGGTGGCGGTGGGGTTGGGCCAGGGGAAGGAGGCGCGTGGGGAGGCTCTGGGGCAGGAGCGGGGTGGAGGCACGCGGCTGGCTGCGCGCGCGTGTGTGTGTGGTGGGTCGCGGGGTCGGGTGGGACCGGGTGGCAGGGAGAGAGGGACCAGGGGTGCTGCGTGTGTGGGCGTTGTGTGGTGTTGGGTGTGTTGTGAGGGAGTGGGGTAGGTTTGGTGGGGGTGAGAGAGGCAGGTGGGGAGAGAGAGGTGAGGTGGCGCGATTAGAGTGGTGGGGGTTTTGGGGAGGGGTGAGGTGGCGACAGGTTATTGGGCGGGGTGAGGTGGAGGCTGGGTGGGTAGACTAGGTCTGGGTGTAAAAGGGGTTTTGGGGTGGACCGATTTTTATTCTGGGGGTGGTCGTTCGCGTCGAATCGTCCCGTTCGACTGCCCCCACTAAAATAATTTAATATTTTATTTGTTTAAAACAAAGCTTCTGCAAACCGATAGCAACAAAACAAAAATAATCCGGTGACCCGGGTTTTGCGTTTGAACAAAGACGGGGCGTTTTAGAAAACACCAACAGGTTTTTCCGAAATTAGTTTTATGCAAGCAAATGCAAGATGATGACGATGCTCGAATGCAATGTGGCATGATGACATGAGCATGCGGTCATGATGATGCAATGCACAAAAACAACGCGATTTTCTAGTAGTGGTTTTGCGGGATGCCACAGGGCTCTCCCTCAACATCACCAGGGTCATCTTGTCTGATCTTATACCGCAATGCATTGCATACCGGGAATTTATCTAAATTCTCATACTCCTTACCGCGGTAGAGGATGCAGTCATTAATACATGCATGTATCTTCTGCACATCTAATCCTAGAGGACAGAGAGTCTTATTTGCTTCGTACGTACTCTTGAGAAGTTCGTTATGTTTTGAAAACTTCAGCTTCATTATTTTCAGCATCTTTTGAAATGAGGAGTCAGTTAGACCATACTCTGCCTTTCATCGCAGCAATTCCAGTGTGGTACCAAGCTTTGTGCTGCCATCTTTGCAATTTGGGTACAACAATTTCTTGTGATCTTCTAACATGCCCTCTAACTTCAACTTCTCCTTTTCTATTTCACAGTCTCGCTTTGCATCAGAAATGACCCTACCAAGTTCATCATCGACCTCATCTAATGTCCGTTCTTCACCTCATTCCTCTTCATTGTCTTCCATTGCAGTATCATTGTATTCAGGAAACATATGATGATAGTTGTTATCATCATCTTCTTCTTCACTTTCTTCCATCATAACCCCTCTTTCCCCATGCTTGGTCCAGCAATTATAGTTGGGCATGAAACCTTTCATAACCAGGTGGCCGCGAATGATTTTCGAGGAAGAGTACTCCTTGTTGTTCCGACATTGAACACATGGACAACATATAAAACCATTCTCTTTGTTTGCTGTAGCCATATCGATAAAATTTATCCACGCCTTTAATATACCCGGGTACACGCCGGTCACCGTACATCCATTCCCGACCGTTCATCTGCATCATATAATTAAGTTTATCAAAACGGAACATCATAAATAGTGAAATGACCAATTCACATCGACACATGCATTGTATCAATGACAGAGAAAAGATAAGATTGCCAACCTCGATCGAGGGAAATAAAAAGGAGAAAGCTCAAGTGCGTCTCGGACACCTTCTATATTTTTGTTCTGTGAGAAATTGAATATGATCATTCACTCAAACATTTCATCAAACACCTTGAATGCATGCATAGGAAAAAAATAAACTAGCACACCTCTCACACCTTCCACCAAGAAAAAACAGAGGGGAGGCAGAGGGCTGGGGCATCGTATTTATAGAGGGCGGGATCATAAGTACCGGTTTGTAACACAATCCGGGACTAAAGGTGTGTGCCAGTCCATGTGTCTAGCGCCCAACCTTTAGTCCCGATTTGTGTTACAAACCGGGACACATGACCCCTCACGAACCGGGACGCATGCCTCCGGCCACCTTGCCCGCTCGAACCGGGACGCGTGTCAGCATTAGTCCTGATTCGTGGCGCAACCGGGACTAATGCTGTTAGGGGGCGCGAACGGATAGCCTGTTTTCTACTAGTTTATTGATGTGTGGTGCACTTCCATGAGCATCTTCACAAGATGGGAAGTTGGCAAAAACATGCCCTTCCTATTTGCACAGGCACATCATACATAGAGGATTGAACGTGCAGTCCTTTACTGAAAATAGCCTTGCTTCCATAATTGAAGGACTCAGGACCGCCCGACTTCCACTTTGATGTTAATGGGCCAACTCCCTTGGGGCGGTGGTGCCTTGCGTGGTGTCCCAACACTCGGTACCTCCTTGCCATTCCATCGCTTCCACTTATGCAAAGGAGCGTAGGGGAGGAGGCAGATTTGACACTCGTCACACACACCCGTTGAATCGACCCCGCCGCCTCACTTCACGAGCAGTAGTTGGGAATCCTAGATTGAGAAGAGGGCAACCTTGGGCAGCCACAACCAAGTATAAGTAGGATTCTGCTCTCGCGTCCGCTCTTTGCAGATCCATGGCTGCGATTTCTTGGGCTCGGGCTAATAGGCCCGGCACACCCAACCCGTTACGCCTCACCTCCAGCCCCCTTGCCTCCTAGACCAAAATTTTGCCCCCCTCTTGTTCATGGCCTAGATGGATCCTTGCCAAGCAGAGCCGAGATGGCTCCTTGCCAACCTCCAGCCCATGGGCCACCCCCTCTTGAATAGGCTCGTCTCTCCGTCCCGTAGTCGTTAGGGGTAACACCGCCGCTATCAGAGATGTTAGGGACCCCTCTGACACCATAGGACCGTCCCCACTATCCCAAAGAGGGAGGGATCCACAGTCCTGCAACCGATCTGCATGCTCCCCTCCCCGAGACAGGTGGGGGAGCTGCCGCGGACGACCAAATCTAGAGGGAATTCAAACTCCGACGAGCGAAGCGGTTGCTGCGCCCTTCTGGAGCAAACACCACCCTCCACCTCTAGTGCACGAGATGGCCCCTCGGGCTTGCCGCAAGCTCAATGAAGCCGCCCAACGTCAGAGTTGAAGGGCCCTAGCCTTAGAGATCCATAATCCTAGGTTGTCTCCATCTCTTCCATGTAGAATCCTATTCAAGGTCAGAGCTCTCGGAATCCTCCCACCCCAGGGTCTCCCAGTGCCTTCCACATGGTCTCCCTCCCTCGAGCGTCGGCACCATGGTCCGCAAGGGGGTCGGAGTAGCCGGTGAGGACAGGGACAAGGATTCGCCTCCTGTGGTACTTGGAGTAGATTTCAAGATGCTGCAAATCATGACGCGAGGGATGGAGCCACGTAGTACCATAGGTTTCACTTGGCATTAGTACCTGAGTGTTTCCCTTGCAAATATCCATACGTGTCAACTATTACTAGAAAACTATTACGACTTAAATTGATGATAGTGACTATTTGGAATGATATCAGTTGATATGGGATCCCTCCCCTAGGGTGGCCCGATCTTCACGGATTTGATGTGGGGAGTGAGGGGTGTGGCATCCCGCAAAAACCACTACTAGAAAATCGCGTTGAATTTGTGCATTGCATCGTCATCATCATGCATTGTTGCATAAAACTATCTGCGCAAAACCCAGTTTCGTTTTCTAAACGCCATCTGTATTCAAACATCAAAACCCGGGTCGCCGGAATATTTTGTTTGTTGCTATCGGTTTGCAAATGGTGTTATTAAAACAAATAAAATTTATATTTATTTTAGCGGGGGCAGTCGAACGGGCCGTTTCGACCCGAACCACCACCCCCAGGAATTACAAACGGTCCACCTCCTAAATTCCTAAAGCTACCAACTATCTACCCCAACCCAGCCTCCACCTCACCCCACCCAATGGCAGCGCGCCACCTCACCTCCTCCCTCTCCCTCACCCACTCGCACGCCGCCACATCACCCCTGGCCTCTCCTCTCTCTCCCTCTCAGCTCACACACACCACACACAACCGCATGCCAGCCCACTCCCTCCACTCACCTATCTGGCCCCACCCCTGACCCCTGGACCCGGTCCACTCTGCCTGCCAGCCTGGCCCGCCCTGCCTTGGCCCCACCACGACCGGCCCCTGCCTCTCTTCCTTCTCTCCCCGCGTCTGAGCCACCAACCCCGCAACCCAGCTCCGGCCCTGACGCCCCCGTCTTCTCCCTCCACCGCGCGCAGCCTCCCTCTCCTCCTCCACCGCCTGCCTCCTCCCCCTCGCCGGAGCTTCCTCCGCCGCCCTTCCCCGCCTCCCCGTCTCGGAGCCGCGCCGCCAGGACCCGACCTCGCCGTGGCCGCGAGCTCCGGCCGGCCCGCCCCCTCCGCGAGCTCCGCCGTCCGCTCCCTCCTCCGCGTCCGCCTCTGCCTCGCCCCGCTCCCGTCGAGCCCGGCGCCGGCTCTCCTCCGTCCCTACCCGAGCTCGCCCGCCGCGGTCGCCCTCCGCCTCCACCTTGTCTCTGGCCGGCTCCGCCCTTCCCCGGGAGCGCCGCCGGACCGTCTCCCGTCGACCCCGTCGCCTCCCCTGGCCCTGCTCCGGCCGCCCTCGCCCCGAGGCAGAGACCGCGCCGCGCTGCCTCCGGTTCCCCGCCTCGCCACCGGTCCTCCTCCGCCCCTCCGCGTCGGCTCGCCGAGCTCGACCCGACCGCCGCCAACCTCCATCGTCCGCCCGAGCCCGCCGCCTCGTCCAGGGCCCCACCAACGTCTCCCCACCGCGTCAGCGCGCCCTCCCCGCTCGGCCTTCTTTCGTCTGCCAGTACAAGTGCAGCCTCACGCCTTCCAACACGCTTGTCCAAGGACCTAGACCGACAGGTGAACCCGAGAACTCGAAGTGTGTCGGTGCTCGAATCAAGTCTGCCATCCTCCCTGGAGGTGGATTTTCAAGGCCTTCGTCATGGATGCGACAAGAGCTCGACAAGATCCCCTTCTTGGACCGATCCTCGAGACCCGGAGACCATATCGGGATGGAGACACTCGAAGAACCTCCGACAAGATCTACACCTCGGAATCCAAAGACCGATCCCGGGGCGCCCGAACCCCGTCAAGACCCCGAACCCTCTCGGATCCGAGGACCGAAGACGGCCGGAACGCCAAGACCGACCCGGTACACGGGCCCAACAAGACCCTCGCAACGACAATCTCGACCCTGTGGGACCCGACAAGATCTGCACGACGACAAGAACGACACCGACCCGGAAGAATCCGACGCGCCCCGACCACCGCGGGTGCGCCAAGATCTACCCCCGATATCCGAGAGCGATCCCGTCGAGACCGACCCGTCGAACCGTGGACCCCGAGACCAACCCCGAACCCCGGAACCAAGATCTGCCGAACCCTAAATGTGTGAACCCCTTCCCGCCAACCCTATTTTATAAATGAAATATAACATTGTTGCATATTTAATCATTCATCTCGCATGCATATCTTATGGTTTGGGGGCCTTATGCCGATTCACTTAATAATTAAATATGGGGCCCATATGCGGGCAAATCTAGTCTCATATTGGCCTCATCTAAATTTGTGTAGCGAACCGGTGCTATCTTTTACCATGTTAAAACAACAGTTAATTGCGGGGGATCTAAACAACATGAACCTATTAATTAATTGCCGGGACCCCGGTTCCGCTTAATATTGACCTAATTGCACCGCACCTTTTCCATGTCATACATCATGCATGCATCATGCCGATCTTTTGCCGTAGAATTAAATATTGCATCCGGTGTTTATTCTAGTGATTTGCTTCTTTGCGGATAAGGCCGTTGAGTTGATGTGAGCTTCGCCCCGATCTTCGGTTGAACCTTCGGCAATGTTTTCAGGCGAGCATCTCCCCCTTTCTACCTATCTTACTTTTATAGTATTTACTTCCCTCTTATTGATCTATTGCTATCTGTGTTGCGATGCTCTAGTTTTCCGTACCCGTGATATCCCTTGCAGCCCTATATTGCCTCGGACACATCCTATTACCTATTGTTTGGTAGATAGTTGGACTTGCGCGTCGTAGTCGCTTGCTCAAGTGCTGTTGCGTGTCGTCAAGTGCCACAGTTGTTGATGTATTGCCGCATGTCGATGTTGGAGATGATCATAGTTTTACTTATTGTTCACTTTAATTCCTGTTTAACAACTAAAATTGAAGTAAGCAGAGGCATCGGTGGGTGATAGATAACATTTGGTTTCCGAACGCCCACTTGTGTCCCGTAGGACCCCGAGTACTTGATACCTGTTCCTTGATTTATCGCGCTATCCACATATGGGGAGTATGGGCCCCCCTTAGCCAGAGCTTGATTCCGTCTTATTTCTTGGGGCCACAACTAGTTTGAGGTTTTATTTACGATCCTGTACTTATGCCATGCTACTGCTTTATTTAAATTGTGCGACAGATAGCACACTGTACTGTTTAGGTAAGCGGAGTGATTACGCGGTATCGACACCCCGAGTTTTCGGGTTCCCAGTCGCTTACAGCCATTGGCGCTAACCTTGAGTCCATCTCGGAGCTTGCTTACTTCGTTGCGGGTCTACTCAATGGGGTGGCCCCCTGAAATATTTCTGAATCTTGTGATTGCTCTGTCGTGAAGACCTCGTTGGGTTTTGATTTGGTTTTTCCGAGGTTGATCGTGTGTGTGTTGCTATTTGTGCACCCCGGCCGGGTTAAAACTTTCTGAAAGCCGTGTCCGCGGTTATGGACGACTTGGAGCACAGTATCTCGACCATAGACAAACATAACTAAAGTTTATTGCTATAAATTTGACTTTACAATGACTAGTAATCAGCTTCACTATAATGGAATGGCTAATTAATACTGCCCACAATTGCTTGCTTGGAGTGTCGCTTGCGACAGTTGTATCTGACTAGTAAGTATTGCAACTACAACGGAATGGCTGAATAAAAGTACCAACAACTGCTGGGTTTTGGGTTCATCTCATGCTAATTGTATCTGATTAGTAAGTGTTGCAACTATAACAGAATGATTCACTAAAAGTGGCCACTGCTTATTTTATCAGGATGATTAACTATACTTGACTAGTAAATTGCTGCAACGATAACGGAATGAATAAAACTGCCAACTGTGTGAGTTCCTCGGTTGACTTCCTTGATCGGTGTCGAGGGGGAAACGTCAGGATGGGTTTGATTGGTGATAGTATCAGCCTGGTTTCGAGTAGGTATTCCTTACCCCTCTCTAATTGCCGCCAGTTGTATCGAGTCTCTATAGGTTGTTTAGTGCATGCTTCCGCTGCCGCTCAGTCCACCATACCTATGTAGGCGAGGACCGCCGAATTCTAGCCTCGCCGTGTACTGGCCTCAGTACTGACGCTCCTCTTTTTCCTTTGCCCTTTGTCGGCACCCCCTTTTGTTTAAGCAGGTTTGAGATCGACGCCGTTAGCAGGGTTACCCTTCCGGCTTGGCCTGGGCAGGGTTATGGACGCCATTGGTTATTCTTCAGGGCTCTTAGCCCCATTTGCGTCTTGTCCGTAGCTGGACGCTCTATCGTTTTCAAGGTGATTTGGATCTTTGTATATTATATCTGTATTCTTGACTCTTTGAGTCGCTGTTATATATATCTGTTCTGTGGGTCCCATCGAGGACTGTTGTGTAATGTTATTACTTCGTTTTCCACCCGCACGAAAGTGCCTGGTGGGCACCTTTGAATCGTTTCTATGCGGGTTTGGCGAATTTTGCTCAAACTTGCATAGGTCCGATTCTGAGGGTGTTACAAGGGGATACCCGATGAACACGATGAACGCAACACAAATGCAGGGTAAAGATACAAACATACGCAAACACAACCCGATTCGGTTTGCTCCCGTTGGCTCGAACAACCAATCCAATAGAATCCTCGGCGAGAGACCGTGAGGTAGAATCACCAAAAGAAAGATCGGCAAGCGGATGATAGAATCCAAACCAAAGGAAAGAGTAGCAACCAAGTAGAATCCCAAGGGGAGAGACCTAGCACTACTAGAATCCTTGATAAGGAGAGACCAAACACTTGAGGAGGGTCTTGACGACTTGGAGACGAACAACCGAACTCCAAGGCCTTGTACAACTCATAGATTAACTATAGAGAGGGGTTCCCATCTAGGGTTAGGCACAAGCCTTCATTCATCTTCAACTCTAGGGTTTCAAGGAGGGGGTGGGGGCTTATATATAGGCCAGCCACGAGCTAGGGTTAAAATAGGCATAAATAGGAAGTTCTGGGCATTACATGGGCCAGGCCCAACCCGAGGCGCGCAGGCCCGATACACGCGGTCCGGAGACTCCGGTGTGATGGCCGGAGACTCCGGTCAATCTCCGGTGTCGTCTCCGGAGGGGCCTTCTGACTGTCCTGGGCGCTGGTTTGGGGGTCGGTCCGGAGATGGACCGGAGACTCCGGTCTAGCTTCAGCAGCTTCTTGCGTCTTCTCTTCCAGGCCTCTTGCTTGGGGGTCTTGATCTCTGGGGTCCTCTTGTCATCTCCTCTTGGTGTCTTGGTCATGGTCCTAGTTATAGCATTGGCATGTGTCTCAAGTAGGATTACATTCACATGATAGCCAAAGGAGGAGTTTATAGCATAAAACCACCACTTTTCTACCTAAATTTCGAAAAACCACCAGTTTACGTTTGAATCACATAAAACCACCACCCTACTGCTGATTTTTTGCAATTTGCGCTAACCAGTCGATTGATACGAATTGACGCTAGATCTGACAAATGGGGCCCACCAGATTGGGACGGCCGTTAACAGACGTTAACGACATATAGCATAAAATCACCACTCTTCTGTTTCAATTACAAAAAACCACCACCTTTCGATGAAATCGCAAAAAACACCACTCTACAGATTTTTTTTGTAATGTGGACCAAACGCCGATTTCACACGAATTGACGTTGGGTATGACAAGATGACCCCGCCAACTTTGACGACGTGGCACCGCGCAGGACGGCGCGCCGTCTGCCAGTTCGCACGCAGGTCCTCAAGTTTTGAAAGCAAATTACGCAGGGGTCCCTCGCATTCACACATTTTAGTAAACATGCGGTTTATTTTAAGAAGTCCATAACTTTTGAATTCAAATTCAAAAGGAAAAACTTTTAATACAAAACATGCTCAGAAATGTTTGAATAGTTTTAAATTTGTTTCATTGTTTTATATAATTAAAATATGCAAACGATTAAAATTGCTCTTATTAGTAATACAAACTTTGAAATTCATAACTTTGATTGTATAACTCCAAATAATATAAATAATATGCCCAAATTTATTAGAAAAATCTAAGGAGTCCATTTCTAGCATCCATCATATGTGAATCACATGTGTTTATCTCTGATATGTTTATTATGAAACTCTGGCGGTGACAACCCGCGTACGTTGTCGCCAGTATCACGCTGCTCAACATGTTTGCAGTGAATCACATGTGTTTCTCTCTGATAAGCATGTGTAGCTCGCCTAGCAAGGCTCTATTCCTTCATTTTGATTCATTGTGCATGCATGCATGGGCCAAAAAGACATACATCCAATTTTATGTGACTCCAATGATTGTACAATACATTAACATGCAAGAATAAATAAAATGGCATATGTTTATTATTACGTTTGTTTGTATAATCAAAATATCCGAGGGGAACATAAGTTATTCATGCATGATGGATGTCAGAAAGTGATTCCTTGTTTTTTTCTAATAAATTTAGACATATTATTTATATTATTTGGAGTCATATAATAAAATTTATGAATTTCCAAAGTTTTCATTACTAAGAAAAGAAATTTTAGTTAGTTGCATATTTTAATTATCCAAATTAGTGAACCAAGTTTGTATTCAAAATATTCAAAAATATTTCTGAGGATGTTTCATATTAAAAAATCTATTTAAATTTGTATTCAAAATTTATGGACATTCGCAAATAAACATAAGGTTTTGTGAAAAACGTACGTGCCATGGGCCTCTACGTAATTTTCTATCAAAACTAGAGGACCTGCATGAAAAAGGCTGACGACGCGCCGTCCGGTGGTGCCACGTCGTTGGTGGGGTCGCCTTGTCAGACCCAGCGTCAATTCGTGCGGAATCGGTGTTTAGTGCATATTGCAAAAAAATTGCCGTAGAATGGTGTTTTTTGCGATTTCAGCAAAAGGTGGTGGTTTTTTGTAATTGAAACAGAAGAGTGGTGGTTTTATGCTATATGTCGTTAACGTCTGTTAACGGCCGTCCCAAGCTGGTGGGCCACATCTGTCAGATCCAGCATCAATTTGTGTTAATCGACTAGTTAGCGCACATTGCAAAAAATCAGCAGTACGGTGGTGGTTTTATGCGATTCAAACGTAAACGGGTGGTTTTTCGAAATTTAGGTAGAAAAGTGGTGGTTTTATGCTATAAACTCGCCAAAGGAGGGTGGGGTATGGAATGAGTTCACCTTTGAGGGTGTGGTTGATGTAGCATGGTGTGGACCAATGGTGAATGCCATGTGTTGGGCTGCAACATGGAAGATGGTTATTATTCATTGCATGATAAAGATCTTCTTATCTATTTGCATTTACAAGAATCTCAATATCTTGAATAGACGGTCTCAAATGCTTATTTCTCGGGTCTACTTATAGAAATATAAACCCTAAATAAGTACTATATTATCATCAGAAGATTATTAAGAGTAGAATTTAAAAAAAAAACTTTATTAAGAGTGGAATATTGTGACGTAGCATTATTGTTTTTCATTACATGCATATACCGTCTCTGCAAGAAACATGAAACAGGTGCATGCCCACATGTTTGGTTGGTGTGGCTTAACTCTCAAGTTGAATATCTATACACCGGTGCAATATAGCCATGGGCACAAGTCAGTTGATAGAGAGACGGATTTTTTTTCCCGTTAACAAAACACTATTACCGATTGCGATGAGTCCTTGGCTCGTACTGCAGGTCAACAGGACGGACACATCCATGCATGTATGTAGCCTGCGTTTAATTGTACACCAAAAGGAAACAGGAAGCCTGTCTGGATACGACGTAAGCTGCGAGAGTCTCTTCGTCAGACGGGTCTCCTTTTCCTCGTCGTCCTCGCACAAAACTAGATGTGGGATAACCTCGTGTCACCCATACGTACGGCACAACCTGCTGCGCAAAGAGCAGAGAGCCACGCACGTACGTACCGCCGCCCGCCGGTAACGATGCTCATGCCGCCGGCGACCACCGACACTGGCCGGAACCTGGAGCGGTTGCCGTCTCCGACCTCCACGGATGGCTGGGCCTCTTGCTCTTCTGTGCTCGCCCCGGCCGCATCAACTGACATTAGGATGATTGATCAGCACCAGGACCGTGATCAGGACGGCATCATGTACGTTCCGTCCTCCGCTGGGGAACAACGTGAGGCTGCACCTGGCACCGGGGATTGTGCAGCGGACACACGAGCAGCGTCCTCGCCGCAGGAGAGAGACTCGTCCGACAAGATCTCGCCGCCGGGGACGGTGAAAGGTACTGCTGCCAATGCTACCAGCCCTACCGCAGATGAGTTGGAGGAGGTCGAGGAGGAGGATACACACCGGAAGCCAAGGAAGAAGTCGACCAAGGGGGTGCCACGGTTTAAGGTCGTGAAGGATAAACGCCCCACGCCGGCGCCTAAAGCGACGCCGATAACAAAACACCCTGCAGGTGAATCTGTTAGAGGTGTCATCGTCAATAAGGTTGCAAAGCGGAGGCTGGATGTTGATTCACTAGAGATCATCACAGGGAGTGGCCTGGATGTTGATTCACCAGAGATCGTGACAGGGAGTTTCAACAGAGCCCAGCTGATCGACAACCTGATGCGCCTTGCCCTCGCCGAGACCAAGAAAATGCCGAGGAGGACGAAGATGAGAACAACCGGTGATGAACTGGCTATAGTTCCCTACCTAAGCGCTCCAACCGGCGCACCATCGTGCTCAGCACTGGTTCCGGCCGGGACCTCCGCTCAGCTTGCTACGTTTCACCATGGAGATCGCTGGAAGCCAGTGCGGCCCAAGGTGGCAGACCTCGATGCTGAGACGTTACGTGTGTATGGCGCTCTGATGGAGTGGGACAAGGTTGATGGTGAAAGTTTTGAAGGGGTGGACATCGGAAGCGGGCCTGGATGGGATGGAATACGGCGCGACTATGAAGGTCTCGTGGATTCGTTTATTTATGAAGCGAAGGGTTTATTCGGTCCTAGAAAATATTCTCGATGGGAAGGATCTGTAGTTGATTCTGTTGTCGGTACTTTCCTTACACAAAACGTTGCTGACCATTTATCAAGCAACGCCTTTCTGAACCTGGCGGCAAAATTTCCTATGGATGACAAGAAGGATAGTGCTGAAGATTGTTCAGATTTGCCTCCGTTAACAGTTGACGACACCAAAGAGAAGTTGAATTCACTGCTACCCAAACCGGATGATTTGGAGAATGATGGCTGCGTTGACGAGGTAAAAGGACAGTATGGTGAAGGCTACAAAACAGTTATGGAGAAATTTTTTGCTATTATACAAGAGAAAGACATCTCTACCTGGGGAAAGGATGATCTTTTGAACTTAGTCAAGGATAAGTCTGGAAAACCGATATGTACAGAAAGGACCCTGAGAATGTTCATAGCTACACAGAGGCTGGAAGACACTGCTCACTGGGATAAGCTACGGACAGAAGCATATGGAAAAAGTGAAAATAGAGTATCTGACACAGTAGACTGGGAAGCTGTACAGAAGGCGATGCTCGGCGACGTTGCGAAGTGCATTGCAGGCAGGGGACAACATTACCTGCTGGCATTGCGGATACAGGCTTTTCTCACGCGCATAAAGAAAGATCATGGAAGCTTTGACCTTGATTGGCTTAGACATGTACCCCGGGAAAGCGCGAAAAAGTATCTACTCAGTATAAGTGGACTTGGAGCTAAAAGTGTTGACTGCATACGTCTTCTAACGCTGGAGCACAAGGCATTCCCAGTTGATGTGAACGTAGCTCGCATTGTCACAAGGCTACAGTGGGTCGAACTCCAATGTTGTTCCGAGGAGTTTCATTCGGTTGACTTGTATCCACTCCTGGAAGATGTGCAGAGGTACTTATGGCCACGATTATGTACAATTGATAAGAAAAAATTGTACGAACTACACTGTCTCATGATAACATTTGGAAAGGTAATCTGCACAAAAGTAGATCCAAATTGCAAGGCTTGCCCTTTTCGTCCAACATGCAGGTACTATAATAGTAAGCATAATAGACCACCGCTTCCTCATGCACTTGGAGAGGAGCATGCACATCATGGTGAAGGGCAAGCAAGTATGGTTACTTCTAAGAGACTCTTTTTGTCAAATGGCAGCTGCACGCCCAGTTCTAGTAGTTGTGAGCCCATTATTGAGGTGCCACCAAGTCCCGAATATGAATACGAGGCACTTGATGAGCAAGGACTTCCCGATGAAGATGATCTTGTTGACATTGAAGATATTATGTCAGGAGGAGGACAATATGACATGGAAATCAATTTGTGTTTAAACAGGCCTGTGGTGAGCAATGACTCTTGGAGACCAGAGTATGGAAAAGGCTTGGTACTGAGCGATCCACTATACACAAGCAGAAAATTGAAAAACATAGGACGTCTTAGGACAGAGCACCATGCATATGTACTCCCAGATGGTCATGCTATTTTGGAAGAGTTTGAAAAGAGAGATCCGAAGGATTCACATCGTTATCTCCTGGTTGTTATTTCTTGTCCTGACGACAACGTGGTGAAAGGCACAATTGTGATACCATGTCGTACGGCATGCAGAGGAAACTTTCCATTGAATGGTACCTACTTTCAGTATCATGAGGTCTTTGCAGATTACACGTCTAGTTGTTTTCCAATGACCATCCCTAGAGAGCATCTCTCGAGTCTGGAGAGATGCATTGTGTATTTTGGCTCATCGATACACTCTATCACAAAAGCTCAAACAAGTCAAGACATTGAAGACTGCTTCAAGAGAGGATATGTATGTGTAAGAGAATTTGATCGGCAAACAAGATACCCGAGGCGACTATGCGCCACACTACATACCACCACCAGCGGAAACAAAGAGAGCAGTGAACAAAAGAAGGAGAAGGGAGATTGAGAAAATAATTTGTTGACATAGATGTGCACATATCGCAGCTGGAGCGACTCTTATTTGGTCTAGTTCTCTTATTATCTGTTAGTAAACATTAGAATTTGTTTGGTTCAGTTTTGCTACTATTTGTACAACTTATTGTTCGTCAGTTTAGACATGCAAGCAAGTCATATATACATAGAAACAATCACCGCAACTGCAGGTTATCAAGAATGGGTTTTCCCTGCATTTTTCGCATATCTACTTATAAACTTATTCAGTTGTCACACAAACATATAGATACTCTAAAAAAAAACTGTGACTTTGTGTGACATATTCCTTGCAGAAATAAGCTTCTGTAGCTTGCAGCATGTATGCACGTGCACCACCAGTACACGGTACACAAGCAACACCGATCGATTGATGCTTTAGGTTTTAGTACTCGATGTGTGCTGACCTCGTTCATCCCCTATATTACCACCGGTGACCCCGACCTAGCAATGACGGCGGAGGTGCTGAGGCTGCTCGATGCCTGTGGCAAGGACGCCAACGAGCTTGGCATGCCCTTCTCCGACCCCTACGCCGATAGGCCTATCATCCAGGCCTCGGCGTTGAGAGTGTGCTGGCCTGCGGGACAACGATCGACGCCGTGTTGTCCATGCTGAAGGAGGGTGACGCCGTGTTGTCCATGCTGAAGGAGGTGAAACCAATAGTGGTCTTCTTGTATTGGGCCCATCATGCGACGAGGTGAGGCAAACTTCACCGCCGCACTCAAATAAGCCGTGTGAAGGTTCTTATAGTGCCGGATCAATCTTGCGGTGCCAAGACATGTGCATTCAGGCCCCTAGGGCTCCATCTGGGTCTAGGGCGGGCTGGCAGGCCCTGCTCTCCGCATGATCTACAGGCAGCAGCAGGGTAGCTAGTGCAGGGATCCAGCAGCGGCCACGCTCGGGCTTGTTACAGCGTGGCTGCGGACTTTACGGGCTCGTCTAGGCCTGACCGGACCCTCATGGACTGGTGTGCACCCGCGGGGGTGTCACGGTTCCGCTAGACCCGACCGGATCTAACTGGGACTGGGGTGTTTGTGGCCTCGTCTGGTCGACTACCGCCCAGGCGGTGGAGGTAGTTCCCTCCCGTGCGGACGCGGTTCTGCTGGCCTGATTCTTGCTACTTTTCGCCTCTGTTTTGCAGACCTCGCGACGGAAATCTCGGTGAGCTAATGATGGTGGCTTCGTGAATGTGGTTGCGCATGCTCGTGGACGGCAAGTTTGGTGGTGGCGAGGCCTCGTCCTCGCGGGGCTCTTGTGCAACGGATCGCCCGAGGGTTGTGGATAGGGTTTTCGTGATAAATCCTTGTTGGCTTGCCCGACACCGACGCGGTGCCACCCGCGGGTGGCATATTTCCTTCCCGAAGGGCGTCGCGGCTACCCTTCTTCCACTTCCCTCTGTGTGCTAGGGGAAACCCTAGGACCAACTCTGGTCTGGGCAGCAGCGGTTGCTTTCCCTCTTGAGGTTGCTTCTTGGTGCTCGACGAGTCGGGGCAAGGAGCGTGGTGGAAATTCTCCGGAGGGCGCAGAGGTTGCGGGTCACTTTAGTTTAGTTGATCCGCCTCCGTCTTCATTTTGTTTCTTCTTTGTTTTCTTTCGGGCATGTGTTTGCTGCTGTCCAGCATGCTGCCATGCATTTTCTTTTGTTTCGAGACTATATTGGCTGTATGGTGTGATTGCTATATTAATATAGCGAGGCGAAAACATATTTTGAGAAGAGCAATAGAGCTTGTAGTGCTCAACCCTCTTCCACATTACTATATCTGAAACAGATCAGCATTTGCAGTTTCAGCCATTAGCATATTTTTGTTTTGTTTGAATTAATGGTTGTAGACCCTACTTACAACACCGACCACATCAGCAGAGAGGACGAAGGAGATCGAAGAAGCTTCACAAGGGTCCGGTTACCTTGTAAGTGTCAACGGAGTCACAGGTCCATGTGCAACCGTGGACCTGCATGTCAAAGATCGTCTAAAGGAGATTAAGCAGGTATGCATTAAAGATTTCAAATTCGCTCATATTGTCCGTAAAATAATGTACTCCCTCGGTCTTAAAATACCTCAGTCTTAAAACAAATGTCGCAGATTTGTCAAAATTTGGATGAAGAGATTAAGCAGGTCTGCATTAAAGACTTCAAATTCGCTCATATTGTCAGTAAAATAATATACTCTCTCAGTCTTAAAATAGATGTCGCAGATTTGTCAAAATTTAAATGAATCTAACACTATTTAGTATATAGATACATCTAAATTTTGACAAATTCCCAACCTATTTTGATACGGAGGGAGTAAAAGTTATTGCCCTACCTATATACTCATATGGTTCGTTTATTATCTGGAGGCAGTCACCGACAAAGCAGTGGCAGTAGGCTTGGCATCTCGACACATGAACATGTTAGACATGTAGAATCCCTATTGATGGATAAAAACATTAATCATAACAATTTACTTAAATTATATTTAATTACAAGTTTGACACACTAATTGGACTTCTACAAATGGACATAGATTGCAGGGTGGGATGAAGATGGAGTGATCATTGGCAGTACAATGGTGAAACAGTTGGGTGAAGCAGCTCCTCTAACAGAAGGGGCGAAGATTACTGATGACCCACAAGTATAAGGGATGTATCGTAGTATTTTCGATAAATAGGAGTGTCGATTTCAACAAGGAGCATAAGGTGTTGACTAGTGATTGGATCAGGAATTCCATGTAAATACTTAACAAACGGATTTTTAGGAGGTTTTGATAAAAAGTGCAAGTAAATAAAATGCAACAATAATAATTGTAGCAAGTGGTCCAATCCATTCTTTAGCAAACGGCAAGCCGGTTGTATTACTTATGAGGACCAAACATTCTCCAAGACACATGGGAATACTGTCAAGTGCTTTTGCTTCATATAGTTAATTTATTTTCTTTGGTTAGACAAGTGTTGTGTGGGTGAACCTGTGCTAATGTACCGACCTTACTTGGACTAATACATACTTGTGATTATACCCTTTGCAAGCATCTGTAACTATAAGAAAGTAATTAAGATAAAAACCTAACCACAACATTAAACTCTGAGATCCTACACTCCCTTGTGCAAAGGTTTTCTAACGGGGGTTCAGGTTTCTGTCACTCCGGCAACCTGACAATTAGTAGCCAAATACACAATGCATTCCCCTAGGCCCATAAAGTTGAAGTATCATGTAGTCGATGTTCACATGACACCACTAAAAGAATAACACCACAACTTAAATATCAAACCATTCAATATTACTCAACACAATTCCACTACTAACAACATGACTTCTCCCATGTCCTCAAGAACTAAACGAACTACTCACGAGACATCATATGGATCAAGATCGGAGATGATATAATGATGAATAACAATCTGAACATAAACAATAATTCAATGGTTCCACTCAATATCATCAACTACAATAAGTAATCAACACCGGGAAAGTTTCTCCTAAGAACTATGCAAGATTCAACCCAATTGTTACAGCGGTACAGAGTGGCGATGATGGTTCTGGTGGAGATGGTGGTGAGGATGATGATGATGATTCCGATGAAGTCTAGCTTGATGACGGTGTTGATGGCGACGATCTCCCCTCTCTGGGAAGGAATTTCCCCGGTAGAATTCTGCCTGTCGGAGAGCTCTTTCTCTTTGTAGTTTCTGCCCCGCAGAGGTGGCGTGTCAACACCCGGATTTTTAATCCCAGATTCCTATTATGCCATACATCGTAATCCCAGGATTATCATTTTTAATCCCAGATTCCTGTTATGACAGATTAGATATCATAGTACATCATCCATTACAAACCATACATAAGGTCTTACACAAATAACGATCTCATGATCTAGTTCTTAATACAACTCAAGCAGCGGAATAACGGAATAATAACGGTAGCATAGGAGAGACTCCATCTTCATGGTCACAGGCAATACTGACGATGGAAGATGATCCTAGTTGTCGTAACCTTCCTGCTGTCCATCCTCCTGATGCTCTTCTTCATAGTCTGGCCACGGGAATAGCTAGGGACAAAGCCATGAGTACTCTTTAAGTACTCGCAAACTAATACTAACAAGTGAAGTGGTTTTTGAGTAGTATATACTAAGCTCTAAGGTTGTTTTGCAAAAAGCCAGATTTATCTCTACTGAGTTCAGAAGTAAAGAAAACTAGTTGAAAGTTTTATAACACCTAAGTGGGAACTTGAATTTCATATCACAACCCTGTTGTGGTCAAGTCAAAGTCATGATTCATTTCATAAGTCATTTTGAAAACATCTGACGACGGAACAGCATGGTCACTCCAACTGTCTATAACCGCGAACACGGCTATTCGAATAGTTTGACACTCTGCAGAGGTGGTACACTTTCACCACAACATTCGATACATCCGTCAGGAACAATCCTGATTTCACCATACTCAGTATGCGGATAATCAATCTTAACCTTTCAATTACACGCCCTAGTATAGGCACCTCTCCTGTGAGTTTGGCCTCCCAACCATGACCAACTGTCATCTTGAGAACTGCACAGGTGATGTGGACATCCCTTCTATTGATACAACCGTTGTACCTACAGCAACACACATACAAGGACCCATCACAAGATCTCGTGCCAAACAACTTAACTATCAGGTACTTTCGTTTCTTGGAACTATTCCTCACATACATGAGAATATGATGCTGCCTAAATCAGATGTATTTCTTACTCTTAGGAATGATGGACCAAGCATGGATGAGAGGTACAAGCATTGGAGCATGGCATTGCATGGAGATGGCAGCAAGCATGTGATGATCCAAGATAAGGCCACGGATGAAGATTTCAGAACTTTGAGGCCACCATAATGAAGAAAGAAGGCTTGGACGAAATATTCAAGATCAATACTTTACGAATTCGTCCATATCTTAATATGGTGCTGCGACACCTTTATTTTGGGCCAGGCCCATGTAATTTTCGCAGGATTTCAATTAGCCACTTTTTAGAGTCCGTATTTGAGGGGAAAAGGACTTTTAGGGTTGGATTCGGCCACCACTTCCATGGCCGGCCGAAACCCCACCTTTTCGCCCTTAAATACCCATAGCCGTTCCCCTAGACTCGGATTTTATTTAGACATTAAGTTAGCCATCATAGCAACTTCGCCAAGGCTCGAGCGTCGCAGAGGCCTCTTGTACTTCGCACCTATTCAGGATCCCACCTCTTCAATAAAGCTTTCCTCTTAATCCGCAATATCTTGATTGCAATATTGGTTCTTACTTGTTCTCGATTTCAGGTAGGAATTAAGACCCTCGCTGGTCAGGCTGATCGTGTCTCCGCAGGATCGGTAACCTCCAGGAGATTGGCCTAGCGATTGCATTGGTGCTCGTGCTCGCACGTGTAGTTGGATCGTCAAGCCCGAACTCCACCAAATCGATTATCGTCATCTCATTGAAAGATCGGACACCTTTGCCCTATCAAGTGGTATCAGATTTCAGGTTGCTCGGTGAGATTTTACTATTTTCGTAGATTAGATCTGTTTTTACCTATAACCCACGAAAAAGCCAAAAACACAGTTAGAGTTTAGATCCATCCCATAACCAATCTACGCCTCGCATTATCTTTTCAGTTTTTGCATTGTTGAATTTGTGTCTACATCGTCGCGTCGAGTTGCTGGTCTTAGTGTCTCGTCCCTTAGAGTTTCGAGTTCTGATCATAGTAGTTACCGCCACACTCGCTGATCACCGCCACCATATTCCTCCACCATATTCCGCCGCCATATACCCAGCCACCATAAACCCTAATACTCCGCCACCGCCTTCCTACCGCGACACAGATCCGATCAGTTTTCCTACCGCGGTACGAGTCCGAGTAGAGTTATTGTTTCCTAGTTATTTCTTTTTACTTTCCTTCTTTGTTGTTTCCGTGTTAAGCTAAAGTCCGTGTCGATCTAAGAGTCCGGTCGTAAGTCCAGGAGAGCAAAAAAAAAAGTCTGGAACCGCCTCCGAAAAATTTTCTGGCTATACTGTTTTTCGACCCCGGGGATCACTTTTCTCCATTGGCCGTTATAGCGATATTTTTTTGGCGCCTGCGCGCTTTTCGGAGCAAAATAAAAAAATTGAAATTTTTTTTGGGGAACCTATTTTTAGACCCCGTAGATCAGTTCTAGATCCTCGCCATCATAGTGTTTTTCCACCTCTCGGTTCGCTTTTCAGGGTGCCATATCATCATACATTGCTTGTTGTGTCGCGTCGTGACATCGTTGGTGATCTAGGCTCGCGTCTCTAGTACGGTCTAGCCTAGGACCAGCACAGTACCGTCGTTGAGCATTCTTTCAACTTTTGCATTGCTGTTTTGATAATTGCTAACCCCCTTTGCTAAGCCTTCCCAGAGCTCCACAGATATTCTCCACGTGCGGTGTCTCGACTCCTAGTAATCGCTTGGCTCAATCTCTGGACCCACTGATCCTCGCGGTTGCACATCGCCTTTTCCTGCTGTTTGGTAAGAACTTGTAAGAGCTTCGTATATTGCTTGACGGATTACGCGTGACTTCCACCATCTTTTCGTAGCATATACCTGTGCTTTTTAAGGACTAACCATGACAGATACTTCGCGGAACCCTGCCACAATGACGAACGAAGAACTACATGCCCACTTCTCCGCGCTCTTGGTCAGTCGCGCTGAAGACGTGGATACGTGCCTAGGGGAGTTTGACACCAAGCTCACCAACGCCGTGGACAAGATCGATGGACTCGAGAAATCCTTCAACGCCAAGCTTGACGTTCGGTTCAAGGAGATTTTGAACAGATTGCCCGCACCCGCACCCACACATGGCGCACAGCGCGTTCCGATCACGGGTCGGACTGCTGGTTCGGCTGCCGCCGCACCCCCGGCGGCTACCGCTGCGGCTGACGCACCTCAGACTTCCGCCGCGGCTGCTGCTGCGACATTGGGGACAAACGACGGGTACTACTACGACCCCGACGACGACGATCTGTTTGACGAGGAGGTTGAACAACCTCCACAGGTACCTGTTGGCCGTCCCCGACATTACTACCGTAACGCTCGACCACCGGTACGTGATGATGATCATGTTGCAAAGCTTAAATTAAATATTCTATCTTTTAAGGGTAAATATAATCCTGATGCATATCTTACATGGAAGATGGAAGTAGAACAACGTTTTGCATGCTTAAAATATCCTGAGAATATGCGTGTTAGTGCTGCTACATGTGAATTTACTAAATTTGCTTCCCTTTGGTGGTCTGAGTATTGTCGTTTAAATCCTACTACTATTCCTAGTACTTGGACTGCTTTAAAAACTGCTATGCGTGTTCGTTTTGTACCTCCCACTTATCAACGTGATTTACTAAAGAATCTGACACGTTTAGAGCAAGGGAAAAATTCTGTAGAAGAGTATTATCAGGAATTGCAAACGGGGATGGTTCGGTGTGGTCTTGTTGAATCTAATGAACAAATGCTTGCACGTTTCTTTGGTGGATTAAACAAGGACATTCAGCACATATTAGATTATAAGGAATATAATTCTATCACTCGTTTGTTTCATCTTGCTTGCAAAGCTGAACGTGAAGTGCAGGATCGCCAACCACCATGGAGGAGGACTAATAATTCTGCAGGTCGCACATCCACTTGGACATCTGTGGCATCCCGCAAAACCACTACTAGAAAATCGCGTTGAATTTGTGCATTGCATCGTCATCATCATATGTTGTTTGTCAAAAACTATTTCGCAAAGCCCGTTTTATTTTCTAAAACGCCCCATCTTTAATCAAATATCAAACCTCGGGTCTCCGGATTATTTTTGTGTGTCTGATATCGGTTTGCAAACGGTGTTTGTAAAACAAATAAAAATATTTATTATTTTAGTGGGGGCAGTCGAACGGGCCGACCCGACCCGAACGACCACCCCCAGAAAACTAAATCGGTCCAACCTAAATCCTATTCCTACCAACCTATCTACCCAGCCCTCCCCTCCACCTCACCCCATCCTATCAGTGTTCGCCACGTCACCTGGCCCTATCCCCCACCCAACCAACTACTGCCACATCACCCCAAACCCCCTCTCTCTCTCCACACACCCACCTGCCAACTCACACCACCGCACACATGCACACAGCGCCTGACCCACCCCACACCTGCCGCTGCCTCCCCTGTCACCCCTGGGACCCACCCGGCCCCGCGGCCCCACCCCTGTCGGCTCGCCTCTCCCCACCGACCCCATCTTCTCCCTCCCCGCACGCCTTCCTCCCTCCTCCCCCGAGAACCTCTCCCTCACCCGACGCTCCCTCCGCCGGCGCCGGCCCGCCTCCGAGCCGCGGCCGCTTCCCCCGAGCACCTCCGCCGGCCGCGCCTTCTTCACCGCCTCCGGTGCGCCGCCGTCCTCCCCGAGACGACCCCACCCCCACCAGTCGCGCACGCCGCCCGCCGGCGCGCCCGCCCCGCCTCCGAGCCGCGGCCGCTCCCCCTCCGCTCTCCTCGCTCAGCCGCGTCCCTCCCCGTCCTGCTCGCGTGCCCGCCGGCGCCCGCTCGAGCAGCCCCCACCGCGCTCGCCCAGGACCCCCCCGACCCGCGACACCGCCTGGCCCCGCCGCTGCTCGCCCAGCACCCCGCCCCGCACAGCTCCCCGACCCCGCGTCAACGCCCCTCCAGCGTTCCCCGCCTCCGTCGACGAGCCCGCGCGCCACCCCGCCTCCCTTCTCCGGCTTGTCGAGCTCGCCCGCCTCGCCGGCCACGGCCGCTGCGACCGCCTCCCCGCCATGGCCGTCCCCGCCGAGCTCCTCCCCGCGTGGACCCTGCCTCCGCCAAGATCCGCCGTCGTCTTCCCGGGCCGTCCCTCCGCCGGTCGTCGCCCCGCCAGCAACCGCGGCCATCGCCCCTCCGCATCGCCTCCGGCCCGCGCGTCCCGTGGAGCGCTGCCGCCTGCACGCGAGGCCAGGGCCACCCCTCCTCTGTCTCCGGGCCCAGCGCCACCATGCTCTGCCATGTTTGGAAACAAGTACCTGATGGGTTCCTGTGGCGTTTGTTCTGGCTCGATACACCCGTCTTTAACGGAGAGCTCTCGTCAAGATCTTCATCGACCTGAGGAAAAACCCACACCGAGAGTTGTGGAACCTGAAGGTCGGCCTGGATCTAAAGGAATGACCACGAGGACCGAATTCTAGGCACGCCAAGACCTCCTTCCCAGACACCGAAGACCGCGGATACAACAAGTACCCCCTCTCGGACCCGAGGACCGAAGATGCCCGGAACGCCAAGATCGCCTCAAGGATCCGAAGGACCCCGGTATCGAGTCCGAGTTCGCCATCGACACCGAAGACGGAACGCTAAGACCGTGCCCGGATCCGGAGACCGAACCCGATACCGCCAAGGCCGCCGACTCGGGAACGCCGAGTACCTTTCACGGACACCAAGTTCTTCGACCCCGTTATCTGAGAACGATCCCGTCGAGACCGATCCGTCGAACCCTGGACCCTGAGGCCGACCCCGAACCCCGGAACCCCAAGATCGTCGAGACCCCTAATGTGTGAACCCCTTCCCGAAACCTATTTTATAACATAATACAACTTGTCGCATATTAAACATTCATCTTGCATGCATCTAGTCATGTGGTTTGGGGGCCTTCCGTCGATTCACCTAATAATTAAATATGGGGCCCATATGCGGGCAAATCTAGCCTTATATTGGCCTCATTTAAATTTGTGTAGCGAACCCGGTGCTATCTTCTGCCATGTTAAAACAACATATAAATTGCGGGGTAGTTAAATAACTTGAACCGTTTAATTAATTGTCGGGACCCCGGTTCCGCTTAATATGACCTAATCGCATCGCACTTTTGCCATGTCATGCATCATACATGCATCATGCCGATCTTCTGCTGTTGTGTTAAAGAGTGCATCCGGTGTTTATTCTAGTGTTTTGCTTCTTCGCGGATAAGGCCGTTGAGTTGATGCAAGTGTCGACCCGATCTTCGGATGAACCCTTCGACAATGTTTTCAGGCGAGCATCTCCCCCTCTCTACCTATCTTACTTTTATAGTCTTTATTCCCTCCTGTTGATCTATTGCTATCTGTGTTGCGATGCTTTAGTTTCCGTACCTGTGATATACCGTGCAGCCCTATATTGCCTTGGACACATCCTATTACCTGTTGTTTGGTAGATAGTTGGACTTGCGCGTCGTAGTCGCTTGCTCAAGTGCTGTTGCGTGTCGTTCAGTGCCACAGTCGTTGATGTATTGCCGCATGTTGTGGTTGGAGATGATCATAGCTTTACTTATCGTTCACTTTAATTCCTGTTTAACAACTAAAATTGAAGTAAGCAGAGGCATCAGTGGGTGATAGATAACATTTGGTTTCCGAACGCCCACTTGTGTCCCGTAGGACCCCGAGTACTTGATACCTGTTCCTTGTATTATCGCGCTATCCACATACGGGGAGTATGGGCCCCCCCTTAGCCAGAGCTTGATTCCGTCTTATTTCTTGGGGCCACAAACTAGTTTGAGGTTTTATTTACGATCCTGTACTTATGCCATGCTACTTTTGTATTTAAATTGTGCGACAGATAGCACTTGTACTGTTTAGGAATTGTGACCCGTTTTCGCGGTATCGACAGTCCCCGTTTGGGGATCTGCTATCGTTTACTGCCGGCCCCACAAACCTCGGGTCCGTCTCGGAGCTAGCTTACTTCGTTGCGGGTGTACTCCAAGGGGTGGCCCCCTGAAATATTTCTGAATCTTGTGATTGCTCTGTCGTGAAGACCTCGTTGGGTTTTGATTTGGTTTTTCCGAGGTTGATCGTGTGTGTTGCTATTTGTGCACCCCGGCCGGGTTAAAACTTTCTGAAAGCCGTGTCCGCGGTTATGGACGACTTGGAGCACAGTATCTCGATCATAGACAACTATAACTAAAGTTTACTGCTATAAATTGACTTGTATCTGATATGACTAGTAATCAGCTTCAACTACAACGGAATGGCTAATAATACTGCCCACAATTGTTTGTTTGGAGTGTCGCTTGCGGCCATTGTATCTGACTAGTAAGTATTGCAACTACAACGGAATGGCTAAATAAAAGTACCAACAACTGATGGGTTTTGGGTTTATCTCATGCTATCTGTATCTGATTAGTAATTGTTGCAACTACAACGGAAGGATTAACTAAAAGTGCCCACTGCTTATTTTATCAGGATGATTGTCCAAATCTGACTAGTAATTGCTGCAACGATAACTGAATAAATAGAACTGCCAACTGTGTGAGTTCCTCGGTTGACTTCCTCGTTTGGCCTCGAGGGGGGAAACACCAGGATGGGTTTGTTTGGTGTTAGTTTCAGGTTGGATCCGGATAGGTCAATCTTATCCCTCTCTGATAACCGCCAGTTGTATCGAGTCTCTATAGGTTGTTTAGTGCATGCTGCCGCTGCCGCTCAGTCCACCATACCTGTGTAGGCGAGGACCGCCGAATTCTAGCCTCGCCGTGTACTGGCCTCAGTACTGACGCTCCTCCTTTTCCTTTGCCCTTTGTCGGCACCCCTTTTGTTTAAGCAGGTTTTGAGATCGACGCCGTTAGCAGGGTTACCCTTCCGGCTTGGCCTGGGCAGGGTTATGGACGCCATTGGTTATTCTTCAGGGCTCTTAGCCCCATTTGTATCTTGTCCGTAGTCGGACGCCCCATCTTTTCAAGGTGATTTGGATCTTTGTACCGTATATCTGTATTCTTGACTCATGGAGTCGTGTTGTATATATATCTGTTCTGTGGGTCCCATCGAGGACTGTTGTGTAATGTTATTACTTCGTATTCCACCCGCACGAAAGTGCATGGTGGGCACCTTTGAATCGTTTCTATGCGGGTTTGGCGGGTTTCGCTAAAACTTGCATAGGTCCGATTCTGAGGGTGTTACAGAGTGGTATCAGAGCTCAGCAGTTGCGATACCCCACAAGTCCAGCCTGTAGGATAACCTAGCTAACGGCCGAAGTAGAGTGTGAAAACTATTTTTGAAAATTGGTTGGATAGTTCTGATTAGGTCTGATTTTACTTCTTACCCCTCTGCTATTCTCCTCTTACCTCTACGTGTTTTGAATCCGCTCTCTTCTCTTTCTTCGAGTCCAGGAATTCTCGTGGTTGGGTTTCCGTCGTACCTTCAGGGTTTCGCTTCCTCCTCTGATAACGGTGTTCAAGCTGCCTGATGAACCCGTCTACGGTGCTACCATTCTTTGTTCCTTGTCTGTGCCTTCCGGTGTTTTTCCGACGCGACGACATCCTCTACGCCAGAACCGATGCGGAGTCTGCATCACTCCTTTGCTTCCGAACCTCGCTTGTTGAGATCTTCAGTCTGATTCCGAGAATGGTTGCACGCTTTTCCACTGATTTTGCGGAGTAATAGTTTGGGTGCGTGATGGATTGGCCCCCATGCCGACTACCCTTTCTATTCGCTTGTGTACATTGAAGTGGATGAGAATGCATCGGTTCCCTCTTTCCATCGAAGTTAGAGGTGGCTTTATTGTGGATACCTCTACCTTCGCCCTTTTGTTTCCGGAGTGTTCTCTCGATGATCACGGACAACGTTCTTTTGTTAGTGGTGTCGCGAGGATCTACACGAAGCGAGAAGATTCGGATCGCCGCCTTCCTTCCGGTACCATGAGGCGGATCTCGAGGGCAAGATCCTTTGTTAGTGGTGTCGAATTGTGGCATCCCGCAAAACCACTACTAGAAAATCACGTTGAATTTGTGCATTGCATCGTCATCATCATATGTTGTTTGTCAAAAACTATTTCGCAAAGCCCGTTTTATTTTCTAAAACGCCCCATCTTTAATCAAATATCAAACCCTGGGTCTCCGGATTATTTTTGTGTGTCTGATATCGGTTTGCAAACGGTGTTTGTAAAACAAATAAAAATATTTATTATTTTAGTGGGGGCAGTCGAACGGGCCGACCCGACCCGAACGACCACCCCCAGAAAACTAAATCGGTCCAACCTAAATCCTATTCCTACCAACCTATCTACCCAGCCCTCCCCTCCACCTCACCCCATCCTATCAGTGTTCGCCACGTCACCTGGCCCTATCCCCCACCCAACCAACTACTGCCACATCACCCCAAACCCCCCTCTCTCTCTCCACACACCCACCTGCCAACTCACACCACCGCACACACGCACACAGCGCCTGACCCACCCCACACCTGCCGCTGCCTCCCCTGTCACCCCTGGGACCCACCCGGCCCCGCGGCCCCACCCCTGTCGGCTCGCCTCTCCCCACCGACCCCATCTTCTCCCTCCCCGCACGCCTTCCTCCCTCCTCCCCCGAGAACCTCTCCCTCACCCGATGCTCCCTCCACCGGCGCCGGCCCGCCTCCGAGCCGCGGCCGCTTCCCCCGAGCACCTCCGCCGGCCGCGCCTTCTTCACCGCCTTCGGTGCGCCGCCGTCCTCCCCGAGACGACCCCACCCCCACCAGTCGCGCACGCCGCCCGCCGGCGCGCCCGCCCCGCCTCCGAGCCGCGGCCGCTCCCCCTCCGCTCTCCTCGCTCAGCCGCGTCCCTCCCCGTCCTGCTCGCGTGCCCGCCGGCGCCCGCTCGAGCAGCCCCCACCGCGCTCGCCCAGGACCCTCCCCCGACCCGCGACACCGCCTGGCCCCGCCGCTGCTCGCCCAGCACCCCGCCCCGCACAGCTCCCCGACCCCGCGTCGACGCCCCTCCAGCGTTCCCCGCCTCCGTCGATGAGCCCGCGCGCCACCCCGCCTCCCTTCTCCGGCTTGTCGAGCTCGCCCGCCTCGCCGGCCACGGCCGCTGCGACCGCCTCCCCGCCATGGCCGTCCCCGCCGAGCTCCTCCCCGCGTGGACCCTGCCTCCGCCAAGATCCGCCGTCGTCTTCCCGGGCCGTCCCTCCGCCGGTCGTCGCCCCGCCAGCAACCGCGGCCATCGCCCCTCCGCATCGCCTCCGGCCCGCGCGTCCCGTGGAGCGCTGCCGCCTGCACGCGAGGCCAGGGCCACCCCTCCTCTGTCTCCGGGCCCAGCGCCACCATGCTCTGCCATGTTTGGAAACAAGTACCTGATGGGTTCCTGTGGCGTTTGTTCTGGCTCGATACACCCGTCTTTAACGGAGAGCTCTCGTCAAGATCTTCATCGACCTGAGGAAAAACCCACACCGAGAGTTGTGGAACCTGAAGGTCGGCCTGGATCTAAAGGAATGACCACGAGGACCGAATTCTAGGCACGCCAAGACCTCCTTCCCAGACACCGAAGACCGCGGATACAACAAGTACCCCCTCTCGGACCCGAGGACCGAAGATGCCCGGAACGCCAAGATCGCCTCAAGGATCCGAAGGACCCCGGTATCGAGTCCGAGTTCGCCATCGACACCGAAGACGGAACGCTAAGACCGTGCCCGGATCCGGAGACCGAACCCGATACCGCCAAGGCCGCCGACTCGGGAACGCCGAGTACCTTTCACAGACACCAAGTTCTTCGACCCCGTTATCTGAGAACGATCCCGTCGAGACCGATCCGTCGAACCCTGGACCCTGAGGCCGACCCCGAACCCCGGAACCCCAAGATCGTCGAGACCCCTAATGTGTGAACCCCTTCCCGAAACCTATTTTATAACATAATACAACTTGTCGCATATTAAACATTCATCTTGCATGCATCTAGTCATGTGGTTTGGGGGCCTTCCGCCGATTCACCTAATAATTAAATATGGGGCCCATATGCGGGCAAATCTAGCCTTATATTGGCCTCATTTAAATTTGTGTAGCGAACCCGGTGCTATCTTCTGCCATGTTAAAACAACATATAAATTGCAGGGTAGTTAAATAACTTGAACCGTTTAATTAATTGTCGGGACCCCGGTTCCGCTTAATATGACCTAATCGCATCGCACTTTTGCCATGTCATGCATCATACATGCATCATGCCGATCTTCTGCTGTTGTGTTAAAGAGTGCATCCGGTGTTTATTCTAGTGTTTTGCTTCTTCGCGGATAAGGCCGTTGAGTTGATGCAAGTGTCGACCCGATCTTCGGATGAACCCTTCGACAATGTTTTCAGACGAGCATCTCCCCCTCTCTACCTATCTTACTTTTATAGTCTTTATTCCCTCCTGTTGATCTATTGCTATCTGTGTTGCGATGCTTTAGTTTCCGTACCTGTGATATACCGTGCAGCCCTATATTGCCTTGGACACATCCTATTACCTGTTGTTTGGTAGATAGTTGGACTTGCGCGTCGTAGTCGCTTGCTCAAGTGCTGTTGCGTGTCGTTCAGTGCCACAGTCGTTGATGTATTGCCGCATGTTGTGGTTGGAGATGATCATAGCTTTACTTATCGTTCACTTTAATTCCTGTTTAACAACTAAAATTGAAGTAAGCAGAGGCATCGGTGGGTGATAGATAACATTTGGTTTCCGAACGCCCACTTGTGTCCCGTAGGACCCCGGGTACTTGATACCTGTTCCTTGTATTATCGCGCTATCCACATACGGGGAGTATGGGCCCCCCTTAGCCAGAGCTTGATTCCGTCTTATTTCTTGGGGCCACAAAATAGTTTGAGGTTTTATTTACGATCCTGTACTTATGCCATGCTACTTTTGTATTTAAATTGTGCGACAGATAGCACTTGTACTGTTTAGGAATTGTGACCCGTTTTCGCGGTATCGACAGTCCCCGTTTGGGGATCTGCTGTCGTTTACTGCCGGCCCCACAAACCTCGGGTCCGTCTCAGAGCTAGCTTACTTCGTTGCGGGTGTACTCCAAGGGGTGGCCCCCTGAAATATTTCTGAATCTTGTGATTGCTCTGTCGTGAAGACCTCGTTGGGTTTTGATTTGGTTTTTCCGAGGTTGATCTTGTGTGTGTTGCTATTTGTGCACCCCGGCCGGGTTAAAACTTTCTGAAAGCCGTGTCCGCGGTTATGGACGACTTGGAGCACAGTATCTCGATCATAGACAACTATAACTAAAGTTTACTGCTATAAATTGACTTGTATCTGATATGACTAGTAATCAGCTTCAACTACAACGGAATGGCTAATAATACTGCCCACAATTGTTTGTTTGGAGTGTCGCTTGCGGCCATTGTATCTGACTAGTAAGTATTGCAACTACAACGGAATGGCTAAATAAAAGTACCAACAACTGCTGGGTTTTGGGTTTATCTCATGCTATCTGTATCTGATTAGTAATTGTTGCAACTACAACGGAAGGATTAACTAAAAGTGCCCACTGCTTATTTTATCAGGATGATTGTCCAAATCTGACTAGTAATTGCTGCAACGATAACTGAATAAATAAAACTGCCAACTGTGTGAGTTCCTCGGTTGACTTCCTCGTTTGGCCTCGAGGGGGGAAACACCAGGATGGGTTTGTTTGGTGTTAGTTTCAGGTTGGATCCGGATAGGTCAATCTTATCCCTCTCTGATAACCGCCAGTTGTATCGAGTCTCTATAGGTTGTTTAGTGCATGCTGCCGCTGCCGCTCAGTCCACCATACCTGTGTAGGCGAGGACCGCCGAATTCTAGCCTCGCCGTGTACTGGCCTCAGTACTGACGCTCCTCCTTTTCCTTTGCCCTTTGTCGGCACCCCTTTTGTTTAAGCAGGTTTTGAGATCGACGCTGTTAGCAGGGTTACCCTTCCGGCTTGGCCTGGGCAGGGTTATGGACGCCATTGGTTATTCTTCAGGGCTCTTAGCCCCATTTGTATCTTGTCCGTAGTCGGACGCCCCATCTTTTCAAGGTGATTTGGATCTTTGTACCGTATATCTGTATTCTTGACTCATGGAGTCGTGTTGTATATATATCTGTTCTGTGGGTCCCATCGAGGACTGTTGTGTAATGTTATTACTTCGTATTCCACCTGCACGAAAGTGCCTGGTGGGCACCTTTGAATCGTTTCTATGCGGGTTTGGCGGGTTTCGCTAAAACTTGCATAGGTCCGATTCTGAGGGTGTTACAACATCCCGACAATCAGCGCCTCCTCGTGATTCGTCACCAGCTACTACCACATCCAAGGCCACCACAAGATTTCCAGCTGCTCCTCCACCATCATCCAATGCTCCTGCTCGCAGTGCATCTTCTATGGCTTCCACGGGTAAGACAAAGGATATACAATGCCGCAAGGGCTAGGGTTTTGGTCATATTGAGAGACAGTGCACAACACAACGTGTGATGATGGTGCGGGGAGATGGTCAATACGATTCAGCGAGTGACTTTGATGAAGATACACTAGCCCTTATTTCTGCTCGAGATGGAGACAATTCTGATGCTGATGAAGAGACAGAGGTAATGGGAGCTGAAGCTGCTGGTCAATACAAGATCTTAATTACACAACGTGTGTTGAGTGTGCAATTGAGCAAATCTGAGCAAGATCAACGCCACAACCTGTTCCAAACACGTGGTGTTGTCAAGGAAAGAGCTATACGGATCATCATTGATGGAGGGAGTTGTAATAATCTGGCCAGTGTTGACATGGTAGAGAAGCTTGCGCTTCCAACAAGACAACGCCCACATTCATATTATATCCAATGGTTTGAGAGTTCTCGCAAGATCAAGGTAACAAGAACGGTACGCGTGCATTTTACTATTGGTACATATTCTGATTTTGTTGATTGTGATGTTGTACCTATGCAAGCTTGTTCTTTGTTACTTGGTAGACCATGGCAATTTGATAGAGAATCTATTTATAATGGCAAAACTAATCACTATTCTATTATGCATGATGGACAGAAAATTGGTCTAAAACCTATTGACTCCCAAACAGATTTTAAAAGATGATCTTGCTAGAGCTAGTAGAGCTAAAACTGAGGAGAAAAATAAAAGTGAGAATCAGATTGTTGCTGCAGATTTTATACCACCAAATAACACTAAATCTGATTCTACACATGCTACTGAAATTCGTTTGAAGAGTCCATGTATGTTTGCAAATAAAATCGATATTGCTGAACAAGATGTAAAGAATACTCAATGTTATGCAATTGTCTGCAAAGAGGTTTTGTATTCATTTGAGGATATGCCTCCTTTGCCACCCGCTATTGCTAACCTTTTGCAGGAATATGAGGACGTCTTTCTCGCTGAGCTGCCACCAGGACTACCTCCTATTAGAGGAATTGAGCACCAAATTGATCTAATTCCTGGTGCCACGTTGCCCAACCGCGCGCCCTATAGAACCAATCCAGAGGAGACAAAGGAGATACAACACCAAGTTCAGGAACTACTCGACAGAGATCATATTCGTGAGTCCCTTAGCCCCTGTGTTGTTCCTATTATTTTGGTACCTAAGAAAGATGGTTCTTCGCGCATGTGTACTAATTGTAGAGCTATCAATAATATTATTATTCGATATCGTCATCCTATTCCATGTTTAGATGACATGCTTGATGAATTGAGTGGCTCTACCATGTTTTCTAAAGTTGATTTGCGTAGTGGTTACCACCAGATTCGTATGAAGTTAGGAGATGAATGGAAAACAACATTTAAAACTAAGTTCGGTTTATATGAGTGGTTAGTAATATCGTTTGGTTTAACTAATGCACCTAGCACTTTTATGAGATTAATGAACGAAGTTTTACGTGCTTTCATTGGACGTTTTGTGGTAGTCTACTTTGATGATATTCTGATTTATAGCAAATCTTTAGAGGATCATTTGGACCATTTACGTGCTGTTTTTAATGCTTTACGTGATGCACGTTTGTTTGGTAACCTTGAGAAATGCACCTTTTGCACCAATCGATTTGCGTTTCTTGGCTATGTTGTTACATCACAGGGTATTGAAGTGGATCCAACCAAGATTGAAGCTATTGAGAATTGGCCACAGCCCAAGACGGTCACACAAGTGAGGAGTTTTCTTGGCCTCGCTGGTTTTTATAGGCACTTTGTCAAAGACTTTGGATCAATTGCCGCGCCGCTGAATGAGATTACCAAGAAGGATGTGCCCTTTGTTTGGGGCGATGCACAACAATAGGCCTTCGTCATATTGAAATATAAGCTAACACATGCTCCCTTACTCCAACTTCCTGATTTTACTAAGACTTTTGAGCTTGAATGTGATGCTAGTGGAATTGGTTTGGGAGGGTGTTATTACAAGAGGGAAAACCTGTTGCATATTTTAGTGAGAAATTGAGTGGGGCTAGTCTGAACTATTCTACTTATGATAAAGAATTATATGCTTTGGTTCGGACATTAGAAACTTGGCAACATTATCTATGGCCTAAAGAATTTGTTATACATTCTGATCATGAATCTTTGAAGCATATTCGTAGTCAAGCTAAGTTGAATCGTCGTCATGCAAAGTGGGTTGAATTTATTGAGTCTTTTCCTTATGTTATCAAACACAAAAAGGGTAAAGATAATATTATTGCTGATGCTTTGTCGCGCCGTTATACTTTGTTATCTCAACTTGACTTCAAAATATTTGGATTAGAAACTATTAAGGAACAATATGTGCATGATGCTGAATTTAAAGATGTGTTGCAGAATTGTAGAGATGGTAGAACATGGAACAAGTTCGTCTTCCATGATGGATTTGTGTTCCGTGCTAACAAACTATGCATTCCGGATAGTTCTGTTCGTCTTTTGTTGTTACAGAGGCGCATGGAGGAGGATTGATGGGACACTTTGGTGTCAAGAAGACGGAGGATGTTCTTGCTGCACACTTCTTTTGGCCACGTATGTGTCAGATGTTGAGCGATTTGTGGCACGCTGCACTACTTGTCAAAAAGCTAAGTCTCGCCTTAATCCACATGGTTTATATATGCCTCTTCCTGTTCCTAGTGTTCCTTGGGAGGATATTTCTATGGACTTTGTTTTGGGATTGCCACGAACACAGAAGGGGAGGGATAGTATTTTTGTTGTTGTGGATCGGTTTTCTAAGATGGCACACTTTATTCCTTGTCATAAAATGGATGATGCTGCGCATATTGCTGATTTGTTCTTTCGTGAAATTGTTCGTTTGCATGGTGTGCCAAATACTATTGTTTCTGATCGTGATACTAAATTTCTTAGCCACTTTTGGAGATGTTTATGGGCTAAGTTGGGGACTAAATTGTTGTTTAGTACTACATGTCATCCCCAAACTGATGGACAAACTGAAGTAGTAAATAGAACTTTGTGTACTATGTTGCGGGTTGTTTTGAAGAAGAACTTAAAATTGTGGGAAGAGTGTTTACCTCATATAGAATTTGCTTATAATCGTTCGCTGCATTCTACCACAAAGATGTGCCCGTTTGAGATCGTTTATGGTTTTGTTCCTCGTGCACCTATTGATTTATTGCCTTTACCTACTTCGGTGCAACATAATTTGGATGCTACATGTAACACCCTCAGAATCGGCCCTATGCAAGTTTCAGCGCTTCCCTCCAAACCCGCATAGAAACGATTCAAAGGTGCCCACCAGGCACTTGCATGCGGGTGGAAAACGAAGTAATATCATTACACAATAGTCCTCGATGGAACCCACAAAACATATATATACAACAGCGACTCAAAGAGTCAAGAATACAGATATACAATACAAAGATCCAAATCACCTTGAAAATGATACAACGTCCGACTACGGACAAGATGCAAATGGGGCTAAGAGCCCTGAAGAATAACCAATGGCGTCCATAACCCTGCCCAGGCCAAGCCGGAAGGTTAACCCTGCTAACGACGTCGATCTCAAAACCTGCTTAAACAAAAGGGGTGCCGACAAAGGGCAAAGGAAAAAGAGAGAGCGGTCAGTACTGAGGCCAGTACACGGCGAGGCTAGAATTCGGCGGTCCTCTCCTACATAGGTATGGTGGACTGAAGCGGCAGCGCAGCATGCACTAGAACAACCTATAGAGACTCGATATAACTGTCGGCTATCAGAGAGGGATAAGAAAGACCTATTCGGAACCAACCTGATACTACCACCAATCATACTCATCCTGGTATTTCCCCCTCGAGACCAAACGAGGAAGTCAACCGAGGAACTCACACCGTTGGCAGTTTTATTTATTCAGTTATCATTGCAGCAATTACTAGTCAGGTATAGATAGTTATCCTGATATAATAAGCAGTGGGCAGTTTTAGTTAACCATTCCGTTGTAGTTCCAACACTTACTAGTCAGATACAATTAGCATGAGATATCCCAAACCCCGCAGTTGTTGGTACTTTTATTTAGCCATTCCGTTGTAGTGAAGCTGATTACTAGTCATATCGGATACAAGTCAAATTATAACAGTAAACTTTAGTTATAGTTGTCTATGATCGAGAACTGTGCTCCAAGTCGTCCATAACCGCGGACACGGCTTCTCGAAAAGATTTAACCCTGCAGGGGTGCACCAAAGTTTCCACACGCACCTACACCCTTGTTGTCGGATCAGGTAGGTACAAGATCACAAAACATACACCCAACGGTATGTCGACGGGGTTTCGGACACTGTCGTGGTGGTGTCACGGCATATGCCATGGGTAGGCTAAAGTTGGGGCCGATGGACGTGGAGGAATCCGGGGAGGGATGATGCAGTGAAGACCGCATTCGTATGAACAAAGAGAAATGCAATGTATATTGGATTGAACCTCTCAAGGGGCGATAACACCTCATTCCATACATCTAATCCCTTATAAGCTTGCCATACTTGTGGCTACAATCATGCTCCTTGATCTGTTTCCCCTATGCTTCTATCTAATCTCCCTATGAGAATGGAGGAAGAGGAAGAAGGAGAGCTCCTAGCGAGCAGAGAGGGGAGGAGCCCTTCCGGGGCCTCTCCTCTAATGATCCCCCTGGTGCTCCTTATAAAGGGGAGCCCAGGGGACAAGACTTGTTCTACACGTTTGGCATCTAGATGGCATATCCTAGGTATCTTCTAGAGATGCTCAGCATATGCCTTGGCATCTTTGGAGATGCCAGGCATATTCCCTAGCATCTTATTTGATGCCAAGAGCATATCCCTAGCATCTTGTTAGATGCCATGTGGATATTCCATACGTCATGTGCCAGTCTGAGCTGGCGGGCTCCCAAGACTGGCACGATACTTGTTGGTCCTGTCCTGGCTCGATGGTGCATTGTTGTAGATGTTGGGGTACGTCCGGATGTCAATACGGGGGCGTACGGGATGATATAGTTCGGCCCGAACGCCCCAGAGGGAGCGGTAATTCGGCCTGGACCTTGGTTGATTCGGCCTGGTCCAAGGTTAATTCGGCCTGGGCGTGGAACAGCCCAGCTGCCTCATTTATACGGCCCTGCCGAGGTATTACCTGAGTCGGCCTGCAGGGGCCCAGCCGGAGAAACCAAATCCTCCCAGGTGGTGGCCCGGCCAGATCCTCTCCAGCGTCGGCCCAAGTGAAGCAGTCCCGCGGTGGGCCACGGTGCCAGCCCACCTGGGTGAGTCGAGGATGATGGGCGCGCTGGCACTGAGGTGCAGATTCCCCGCGGTGGGCCGAATATGGCCCACCCGCGGGAAGTGGTTGAGGGAGCGGGTTGGAGTCGAGGATCACCATGAGGGGCGACACCGGCGGGAGTCTCGGTGGGAGCTGGCGACGTGAGATGATTCGACGGGCGTTCCTGGCGGGATGAGTAGGTGGCGACGAGCTCTGGTGGGCCGAGTAAAGTCTGATTCGGCCCACCCGACTTACTGCCTGGTGAGGGAGCTCGGAAGCTGGGCCGGCTGGGGTTAACTCGGCCCAGCCGGGTTATTTCCTTTGGTCAAATAATAATTCGGTCTGGAACAGTGTGAGCTGGGCCGATATTACCTTTATTCGGCCCAGGCAGGCTTTTGTTCTGTTTTCTTTTAGGGTCATTGACTTTATGCTACACATTCTTTGATATTCATTCCTTATTTCTTCATATTCTTTTATAGATACCATCATTACTCCACATAGTTCACTTTATAGCCCAACTCTAGGGTACCTGGGGTTATATCCCCGACATTAGTCCCCGAGGCTATGTGGGACTTGTAAAGTCGCTCATAGGCTTCATTACTCCCAGAGGTGTTTTTCCGAGGTATAGTTTCTCTGTCGTATTTTTCTTGGTTACGTAAACCTTTTGTGTAAGTTTGTGACATCCTGCCTTCATAGGCACTGGTCTTTTAACCCCTTAGGGTAAGTTTCTGGACTTCTGGCCTTCATGGGCACTGGTCATAACCCCTTTGGGTAAGTTACGAGTTATGGCCTTATTGGTCATTGCTTTTTTAACCCCATTGGGTAAGTCATGAGTTCCTGCCTTCTAGGGCATTGCTCTCTTAACCCCATTGGGTAAGTTATGAGGTCCTGCCTTCTTGGGTATTGCTCTTTTAACCCCATTGGGTAAGCTATGAGTCTTGGCCTTCTTTTGCATTGCTCTTTTAACCTTTTTGGGTAAGTTATGAGTCTTGGCTTTCTTTGGCACTGCTCTTTTAACCTCTTTGGGTAAGTTATGAGTCTTGGCCTTCTTTGGCACTGCTCTTTTAACCTCTTTGGGTAAGTTATGAGCTCTGGCCTTCTTGGGCACTGCTCTTTTAACCCCTTTGGGTAAGTTATGAGCTCTGGCCTTCTTGGGCACTGCTCTTTTAACCCCTTTGGGTAAGTTTATGAGTCTTGGCCTTCTTTGGCACTGCTCTTTTAACCTCTTTGGTAAGTTATGAGTCTTGGCCTTCTTTGGCACTGCTCTTTTAACCTCTTTGGGTAAGACTTTATCCGAGTCATCTGATTCCAAATCCGAGTTTCCTTACTCAAAATTTGACTTTATGCCTAAGTCTGAGCCATTTGACTCAAATCCGAGTTACATGATTAAATCCGGGTTAACTTATCCCAAATCCGAGTTACTTTACTAGATTCTGACTTTATGTCTTAAGTCTGAGTCATCTGACTCAAATTCGAGTTATATGACTCAAATCCGAGTTAACTCATCCCAAATCCGAGTTACCTTACTCAAAATTGACTCATTTGTAAGTCTGAGTCATCTGGCTCAAATCCGAGTTACATTACTCAAATCTGAGTTAACTCATCCCAAATCCGAGTTACATTACTTAAATTCGAGTTAACTCATCCCAAATCCGAGTTACTTTACTAGATTCTGACTTTATGTCTTAAGTCTGAGTCATCTGACTCAAATTCGAGTTACATTACTCAAAATTGACTCATATCTAAGTCTGAGTCATCTTGGCTCAGATCCGAGTTACATTACTCAAATCCGAGTTAACTCAACTGTTACATTACTCAAATTCGAGTTAACTCAACTCCAATCCGAGTTACATTACTCAAATTCGAGTTAACTCAACTCCAATCCGAGTTACCTTACTCAAAATTGACTTAGTCTGAGTTATCTATTTGCCATGATATAGCTTGATTTGGCGTGATGACGATAACTTGCCTTTGATATGGATCCGAGATATAGATCCGAGATTAAGCTTTGGGATATGATAATAGGGTTAACCGCCGAGAGATCCGATTCGAGATGTAGATATGAGGTATAGATTCGAGATATGATAAGCTGGCCAATAGTCATCCGAGATATGGGATAACCTGGCAAGATGGTGAGATATCAATCCGAGTCATAACATAACCTGGCAATCTGGTGAACTGAATAAAGCTTCGGCCTGAATCAGAGATACAATTAGTACGCCGAGTATGAATACCAATCCGAATTATAATGTACCCTGGCAAGCTGAATCAAATGTTAGTCCGAATCAGAGACAATTTACTGAGCTGAGTTAAAGGTTAATTCAAAGCATAAACAAATTGATTTCAAGTTATATCCGAATCAACAATAAGATGGCTGGTAAGCTGAGTTAGAGGACAATCCAAAACATAAACTAACTGACTCAAAAACTATCTGAATCACAGAGAAGATGATTCAACTTATGGACGAGTTAACAGATAAGCTGGCTGGTGAGCTGAGTTAATGGGTAATCCAAAACATAAACTAACTGACTCAAAATCTATCTGAATTACAAATACGATGATTCAACTTATGGCCGAGTTAACAGATAAGCTGGTTGGAGTATAGATCCAAATCAACATAATGCTCTCTTAATCTAAAGGTGACTCTACGGATAAGTTGACTAGTCCCCGGGTTGAGTTATTCTCTCCCTGGGATGACGGATTGAGTGTAGGTGGCTGAGTTACCTGGCACTTACAGCATACTTGGAGAAGTGTTTGGGTGAGTTTTGCTAGGTCATACCTGCCTTGCTGAGTTACTTGGTACTTACAGTAAGCTTGGAGTAGTGCTTGAGTCCTTCCTGCTGAGTCTTACCAGCTTTGATGAGTTAGACTTGTTGAGCCTCTGCGCTTACCTCTTTGTTCTCTATTGACTTGGTGAAGCTGAATGAGCCCTATGAGGAAGAAGTTGATGAAGATGCTCCCGTCCGGATGGAAACCCAACCAACGCCACTAGAAGGCCCCACGGTGGGCGCCAAATGTCGTGGTGGTGTCACGGCATATGCCATGGGTAGGCTAAAGTTGGGGCCGATGGACGTGGAGGAATCTGGGGAGGGATGATGCAGTGAAGACCGCATTCGTATGAACAAAGAGAAATGCAATGTATATTGGATTGAACCTCTCAAGGGGAGATAACACCTCATTCCATACATCTAATCCCTTATAATCTTGCCATACTTGTGGCTACAATCATGCTCCTTGAGCTGTTTCCCCTATGCTTCTATCTAATCTCCCTATGAGAATGGAGGAAGAGGAAGAAGGAGAGCTCCTAGCGAGCAGAGAGGGGAGGAGCCCTTACGGGGCCTCTCGTCTAATGATCCCCCTGGTGCTCCTTATAAAGGGGAGCCCAGGGGACAAGACTTGTTCTACACGTTTGGCATCTAGATGGCATATCCTGGGTATCTTCTAGAGATGCTCAGCATATGCCTTGGAATCTTTGGAGATGCCAGGCATATTCCCTAGCATCTTATTTGATGCCAAGAGCATATCCCTAGCATCTTGTTAGATGCCATGTGGATATTCCATACGTCATGTGCCAGTCTGAGCTGGCGGGCTCCCAAGACTGGCACGATACTTGTTGGTCCTGTCCTGGCTCGATGGTGCATTGTTGTAGATGTTGGGGTACGTCCGGATGTCAATACGGGGGCGTACGGGATGATATAGTTCGGCCCGAACGCCCCAGAGGGAGCGGTAATTCGGCCTGGACCTTGGTTGATTCGGCCTGGTCCAAGGTTAATTCGGCCTGGGCGTGGAACAACCCAGCTGCCTCATTTATACGGCCCAGCCGAGGTATTACCTGAGTCGGCCTGCAGGGGCCCAGCCGGAGAAACCAGATCCTCCCAGGAGGTGGCCCGGCCAGATCCTCTCCAGCGTCGGCCCAAGTGAAGCAGTCCTGCGGTGGGCCACGGTGCCAGCCCACCTGGGTGAGTCGAGGATGATGGGCGCGCTGGCGCTGAGGTGCAGATTCCCCGCGGTGGGACGAATATGGCCCACCCGGGGGAAGTGGTTGAGGGAGCGGGTTGGAGTCGAGGATCACCATGAGGGGCGACACCGGCGGGAGTCTCGGTGGGAGCTGGCGACGTGAGATGATTCGACGGGCGTTCCTGGCGGGATGAGTAGGTGGCGACGATCTCTGGTGGGCCGAGTAAAGTCTGATTCGGCCCACCCGACTTACTGCCTGGTGAGGGAGCTCGGAAGCTGGGCCGGCTGGGGTTAACTCGGCCCAGCCGGGTTATTTCCTTTGGTCAAATAATAATTTGGTCTGGAACAGTGTGAGCTGGGCCGATATTACCTTTATTCGGCCCAGGCAGGCTTTTGTTCTATTTTCTTTTAGGGTCATTGACTTTATGCTACACATTCTTTGATATTCATTCCTTATTTCTTCATATTCTTTTATAGATACCATCATTACTCCACATAGTTCACTTTATAGCCCAACTCTAGGGTACCTGGGGTTATATCCCCGACAGACACGACGTTTCCCAGACCCAAAGCAAGCACGGGGGGCCACCCCACTAAGCTACCCGCAACGAAGTTGGCCGGCTCCGGAACGGACCCAGGGTTTGCGTCAGTGGCTGTAAATGACGGGGAACCCAAAACTCTCGGGCTTGTCGATACCGCGAAAACACTCCGCTTACCTAAACAGTACAGGTGCTCCTCGCACAATGTAACACCCTCAGAATCGGCCCTATGCAAGTTTCAGCGCTTCCCGCCAAACCCGCATAGAAACGATTCAAAGGTGCCCACCAGGCACTTGCGTGCGGGTGGAAAACGAAGTAATAACATTACACAATAGTCCTCGATGGGACCCACAGAACAGATATATATATACAACACGACTCCATGAGTCAAGAATACATATATACAAAACAAAGATCCAAATCACCTTGAAAACAATAGAGCGTCCAGCTACGGACAAGATGAAAATGGGGCTAAGAGCCCTGAAGAATAACCAATGGCGTCCATAACCCTGCCCAGGCCAAGCCGGAAGGGTAACCCTGCTAACGACGTCGATCTCAAAACCTGCTTAACAAAAGGGGTGCCGACAAAGGGCAAAGGAAAAAAGAGAGAGCGGTCAGTACTGAGGCCAGTACACGGCGAGGCTAGAATTTGGCGGTCCTCGCCTACATAGGTATGGTGGACTGAAGCGGCAGCGCAGCATGCACTAAACAACCTAGAGACTCGATATATCTGTCGGCTATCAGAGAGGGATAAGAAAGACCTATTCGGAACCAACCTGATACTACCACCAAACAAACCCATCCTGATATTCCCCCGCGATACCAACCGAGAAAGTCAACCGAGGAACACACACAGTTGGCAGTTTTATTTATTCAGTTATCATTGCAGCAATTACTAGTCAGGTATAGATAGTCATCCTGATATAATAAGCTGTGGGCACTTTTAGTTAACCATTCCGTTGTAGTTGCAACACTTACTAGTCAGATACAATTAGCATGAGATATCCCAAAACCCAGCAGTTGTTGGTACTTTTATTTAGCCATTCCGTTGTAGTGAAGCTGATTACTAGTCATATCGGGTACAAGTCAATTTATAACAGTAAACTTTAGTTATAGTTGTCTATGATCGAGACCTGTGCTCCAAGTCGTCCATAACCGCGGACACGGCTTCTCGAAAAGATTTAACCCTGCAGGGGTGCACCAAAGTTTCCACACGCACCTACACCCTTGTTGTCGGATCAGGTAGGTACAAGATCACAAAACATACACCCAACGGTATGTCGACGGGGTTTCGGACACGACGTTTCCCAGACCCAAAGCAAGCACGGGGGGCCACCCCACTAAGTATACCCGCAACAAAGTCGGCCGGTCTCCGAGACGGACTCAGGGTTTGCGCCAGTGGCTGTAAACGACGGGAACCCGAAACTCTCGAGCTTGTCGATACCGCGAAAACACTCCGCTTCCAAAACAGTACACGTGCTCCTCACACATTTTAAATTAAGCAGTAAAGCATGGCATAAGTACAGGATAGTAATAAAGCCCCAAACTACTTGTGGCCCCCAGTACAGTACTTGGAATCAGGTACTAAATCGATGGGGGTGCCCATACATCCCACATGTGGTTAGCGCGCTCGATCTCGGAACAGGTGTCAAGAACTCGGGGTCCTACGGGACACAAGTGGACGGTTAACAACCAAATAACATCTATTGCCCACCTGTGCCTCTGCTTACCTACTTCAATTTTAGTTATTAAACAATAATTAAAGTTATGATCATCTCCAACAATAAACACACGGCAATACTCCAACAACTGTGGTATTTGACGACACGCAACAGCACTTGAGCAAGCGACTACGACGCGCAGGTCCAACTATCTACCAAACAACAGGTAATAGGAGGTGTCCAAGGCAATATAAGGCTGCAAGGGATCTCACGGGTACGAAAACTAGAGCATCGCAACACAGATAGCAATAGATCAACAGGAGGGAATAAATACTATAAAAGTAAGATAGGTAGAAAGGGGGAGATGCTCGCCTGAAAAACATTGCCGAAGGTTCATCCGAAGATCGGGGCGAAGCTCACATCAACTCAACGGCCTTATCCGCAAAGAAGCAAAACACTAGAATAAACACCGGATGCACTATTTAATACTACGGCAAAAGATCGGGCATGATGCATGTATGATGCATGGCATGGCAAAGCTGCGATGCAATTAGGTCATATTAAGCGGAACCGGGGTCCCGACAATTAATTAAACGGTTCAAGTTATTTAGATACCCGCCAATTTAAATGTTGTCTTAACATGGCAAAAGATAGCGCCGGTTCGCTACACAAATTTAAATGGGACCAATATACGACTAGATTTGCCCGCATGTGGATCCCATATTTAATTTAGGTGAATCGGCATAAGGCCCACAAACCACATGACAATATGCATGCATGAACAATTAAGTATGCAACAATTTATATAGTTGACAATTTATAAAATAGGGTTCTCGGATAAGGGTCACACATGTAAGTTTGGCGATCTTGGTTAGGGTTCGACGAGGGGTTCGGGGTTGGTCTCAGGGTTCGGATCTGGGGTTCGGAAGGAGGTCTTGACGTTCCGTGTCGGTGACCTTGGCGTTCGAGTTCTCGGGCGTCGGATCTGGGGAAGAAGTACTTGGCGATTCCGAGGGTGATCTTGTCGTCGATGGCGGACTTGAGTGGAACGGGTACCGGGGTCTTCGGATCCGTGAAGTAGATCTTGTCGCACGGTGTCCGGGTAGACAAACTTGTCGGTTCCGCGGTTTCGATTGTCGGTGTCGGGCTCGGCCTCGGCACTGGGAGATCTTGGTGTTCCGTGATGGAGAACTTGGTTTTCGGGATAGGCGATCTTGACGCTCGGTGCCCGTGAAGTAGAACTTGTCGTGCCGACACCATCACATCCGATCTTCGGTTGGAGTCTTGTCGTCCGTATTTTGTCGGTGGTCGGTGGCGAGCTTGTTCTGTACCAGGTACCTCGCATCCTTTCTTCAGAGAAGATCTTGAGCCCCCACGACACCACGACAACATCTGTCAACACCTCGGTCACCACTTCGGCAAACATCAGCACATAGCTGCTGCTGTTGAAGAGGGTGGAGGCAGGGCATGCCGACAAGGGCAAGCAGGAGGGTCGCGAGGCGCACGACGCCGGGCCCGGGAGGCGCGCAGGAGGTTGGTCACGGCGGCCTACGGAGCAACACGGGTGGCTCGCGGCGAGGTGCTGGCCGGAGGTCACACGGCGAGGAGGCGGAGGCGCGCGGGCCGGCGAGGGATGGCGAGGAAGGGGGCGTCGAGGCGGAGGCCCGGCAGTCCAGAGGAGGGAGCCGAGCAGACGGAGGGCGGCCGGAGCTTGGTACGGAGGGAGCCCACGGCTTGCAGACGCGGTCGACGGGGCGGGGACGATGGCGACGACGACGATGTGCTGCCGCAGGCGGCGCGACGAGGACAGGCAGAGGGAGGTCGGGCCGCGGTGGAGGGGGCCCTGGGAGGCGCGCAGGAGGTGGGGGATGGGCAGTGCTGAGGCGGCGAGGCCGGGGCCCTGCTCGGGAGCGGCGGCGCTCGGCGGGACGGGGAAGCGGGGAGGCACAGACCGGCGGCGGCGGGCGCGTTCGCGAGGTTGAGCGGAGGGGTGGGCGACGGCTAGACGGAGGGGAGCCCGCGGCGAGGTGGAGGCGGCTGCTGGACGGAGGGCGAAGGTGCTGGCTGCAGGGAGAGAGACGAGGGTGGAGGGTGGCCTCGCGAGAGAGAGAGGGAGGAGCGGTGGTTGGTGAGCGATGCGGGGGGAGGCGCGTGGGGAGGCGCGCCTGGAGCGGCCGGTCGGGAGTGGCCACGCGGGGTGGGGCCAGAGTGAGTGGGGCCAGGCGGGTGGTGTGCGTGCGGGTGTGGTCGCTGTGGGGGTGGTGTGGTCAGGGGGAGAGGGAGGGAGTGGGTGAGGTGCGTGAGTGATGGGGGAGAGGAGGGAGGAAGGGAGAGGATGAGGTGGCGGTTGGCTATTGGGTGGGGTGAGGTGGCTGGAGGTGAAGGGTTTCGCGGCATAGTAAATCAAAATTTTCTACGGAGCGAACAGAGGGAAAGCCAAGATCTAATCTAGGAGATGCAAACAACGAGAGAGATTGGATTAGATCTTCATACCCTTGAAGATTCGCACAGCGGAACATTCGTCGGAACGTGGGTGATGTAGTCGTACTCGCTTCTCCTCCTCGCGATCCGATCCGATCTAGCACCACAAGTGGCGGTGCCTCCGTGAGATGCACACGTGCAGCACCTCGATGTCTCCTCCTTCCTCGGACCAGCGAGTATGGTGGAGAGATAGATTGGATCTACAGCACGACGGCGTGGTGTATATGGTGGAGAATTTCTGCTGCAGGGCTTCGCCTACAAACAGTCGGGAGGGAGAGAGGAAGGTAGCAAGGCTGCTAGGGCTTGGAGGAAGGTGTGTGTGGGGGAGGGGGCGCACCACCCTCTATATATAGAGGGGGGGCGGCCAGCCCTTGCCCCTCCTCCAAGCCTATCTCTAGTTTAAACAATTTAAACTCTCCCTTATCTAGAAATCCTATCTCTAGTTTAAACGATTTAAACTCTCCCTTATCTAGAAATTCTATCCCGAGATTTAAACGAGTCAAATCTCTCTAGAATCGGCTGGGCCCTATGGGGCCTTGTCCCTGGCCCAATGCGGCCAGGACACTCCCTCATAGGCCCATGCCCCCTCCCGGAAGGGGGCCACGTTGGTCCCCTTCCGGAAGGTTCTAGAAGCTTCCGGTACAATACCGATTAACCGGAACAATTCCGAACTCCAAAAACTGCACTGCCTTATATGAATCTTATTCTCCGGACCATTCCGGAACCTCTCGTGATATCCTGGATCCCATCCGAGACTCCGAACAAAAATTCATAAACCAATTATCCAATCTATCCTAGCGTCGAGACACGTTAAGTGTGTGACCCTGCGGGTTCGAGAATATGCAGACATGATCTTCTATCAATAATCAACAGCGGGGTCTGGGCACCCATATTGACTCCCACACATTCATCGATGATCATATCGGATGAACCACGATGCCAGGATTCAATCAATCCCATATATATTCCCTTCGTCTCGCGATATTTTACTTGCCCGAGATTCGATCGTCGGTACCGTCATACCTAGTTCAATCTCGTTCACAGCAAGTACTTTACTCGTTCCGTAATCCGATATCACTTTGTGATTAACTCCTTAACCACATGCTTGCAAGCGGTGTTGATATCGATTACCGAGTGGGCCCGAAGTATATCTCTCCGACTTGGGAGGGACAAATTCCATCTCGATACAACCAAACAGATACTTTCCGATCACCTGAGAGACACCTTTATGATCACCCTCTCATAGGATGACGTTTGATGATCTCAAAGCTTTCTTCCGATACCAGGGAGTTGCATTATCTCATGGTCTAAGGAATACAATATTTGACATAGGAAAAGCTTCGCAAAGACGAACACGATGACACGATCTAATTGCTCTGCTTTGTTTGGGTCTATCCACCATATCATTCTCCCAATGATATGATCTCATTATCAATTGACAACTCATGTCTATGGTTAGGAAACCTTAACCATCATTGATCAATGAGCTAGTCCATAGAGGCGTACTAGGGACACAGTGTTGTTTACAAACCACACAAGTATTAATGTTTCCGATTAATACAATTCTAGCATGGAATATAAACTTTATCATGAACAAGAATTATAATAATAACATCTTTATTATTGCCTCTAGGGCATAATTCCAACAGTGAAAAACCGAGGTCCACATGATAAGGTCAAATTGCAACATCGCATACTAAGAAAGAAGTTCCCTCTATTGGAACAAGTGCATTTCAGTCTCCCACTTGCACTAGAGTCAATAATCTAGTTTACATTTGGCAACAATCTCACACCCATGGCACTGAGGTGTTGATCATGTTTTACACATGGAAGAGGTTTAGTCAGTGGATCTGCGACATTCAGATCCGTATGTACTTTGCTAATCTTCAGATCTCCATCTGCTATATAATCTCGGATTATATGAAACTTGCGGTTGATATGCTTGGTCTTTGGATGATATCTTGGTTCCTTAGCGAGTGCTATGGCGCCAGTGTTGTCGCACAATATCTCCAGTGGGTCCAATGCACTTGGAACCATGCCAAGCTCAGTGATGAAGTTTCTGATCCAAACTCCTTCACTTGACGCTTCTGCAGCAGCCATGTATTCCACTTCTACTGTAGATCCCGCGATCACGCTTTGCTTGCAGCTTCTCCAGCTCATAGCTCCTCCATTCAAAATATAAACGTATCCTGTCTGAGATTTAGAATCATCCTTGTCGGTGTCGAAACTAGCATCGACGTAACCTTTTACGACAAGCTGTTCATCACCCCCATAGACTAAGAACATTTCTTTAGTTCTATTTAGGTACTTTAGGATGTTCTTCACGGCTGTCCAGTGTTCCACTCCTGGATCACTTTGATATCTGCTCGTCAAACTAAGAGCATTGGACACATCCGGTCTAGTACACAGCATGGCATACATGATGGAACCTATGGCCGAGGCATAAGGCACTTTGCTCATAGCTTCCCTATCATTTACCGTAGCTGGACACTGAGCCTTGCTCAATATCTTACCTGACAACATAGGCACTGAACCTTTCTTTGCCTTATCCATTCTGAACCTTTTCAGAACTTTGTCTAGGTATGTACTTTGGCTTAAAGCTATCAGGCGTCTTTGTCTATCTCTATAGATTTTGATGCCCAATATATAAGCATCTTCACCTAGGTCTTTCATTGAAAACCACTTGTTCAAATAACTCTTCACATCGTTAAGCATGTTGATGTCATTTCCGATAATCAATATGTCATCCACATACAGTACCAGAAACGTCACCGAGCTCCCACTCACTTTCTTGTAGATGCAAGCTTCATAGCAATTTGGAACAAATCCAAAGCTCTTGATCACTTGATCAAAACGAAGGTTCCAACTCCGAGATGCTTGCTTCAGTCCATAAATGGAACGCTGAAGTTTGCATACTTTACTAGCATCCTTAGGATCGACAAAACCCTCGGGTTGCATCATATACAACTCTTCATCAATGTTGCCATTGAGGAAAGCAGTCTTGACATCCATCTGCCATATTTCATAATCATGGAACGCAACAATTGCTAATAAAATCCGAATGGACTTAAACATCGCTACGGGAGAGAAAGTCTCATCGTAGTCAACACCTTGAACTTGTCGAAAACCTTTTGCGACAAGCCGTGCTTTATAGACGGTAACATTACCATCCGCGTCCGTTTTCTTCTTGAAAATCCATTTGCACTCAACGGCCTTTAGGTCGCTAGGAGGATCCACCAAAGTCCATACTTGGTTTTCGCTCATGGATCCCAATTAGGATTTGATGGCTTTCAGCCATTTCTTAGAGTCTGGGCTCATCATCGCTTCCTCATAGTTCATAGGTTCACTGTCTTCTACCAACAAGACAGTCAAGACAGGGTTGCCATACCACTCAGGAGGGGCACGCGACCTTGTCGACCTGCGACGTTTAGTAGCAGCATCGTCCGAAGCTTCATGATCCTTGTCATTAGCTTCCTCTATTGTTGGTGCAGGCGGCACTGGAACAATTTCAGGTGCTGCGCTACTCTCCAATTCAAGAGAAGGTTCAATAACCTCGTCTAGCTCTACTTTCCTCCCACTCACTTCTTTCGAGAGAAACTCCTTCTCAAGAAAGGAACCGTTCTTTGCGACAAACGCTTTGCCTTCGGTTCTGTGATAGAAGGTATACCCAATAGTTTCCTTAGGGTATCCTATGAAGACGCATTTCTCCGCTTTGGGTTCGAGCTTGTCCGGCATCAACTTCTTGACGTAAGCTTCGCATCCCCAAACTTTAAGAAACGACAACTTAGGTTTAGCACCAAACCACAGTTCATACGGTGTCGTCTCAACGGATTTAGATGGAGCCCTATTTAAAGTGAATGCAGCGGTTTCTAATGCATAACCCCAAAATGTTAACGGCAAATCAGTAAGAGACATCATCGATCGGACCATATCTAATAGGGTTCGATTCCGGCGTTCAGACACACCATTGAGCTGTGGTGTTCCGGGTGGCGTGAGTTGCGAAACAATTCCGCTTGCTTTAAGATGCGTGAGAAAATCATAACTCAAATATTCGCCCCCACGATCGGATCGTAAAAACTTAATCTTTCTGTTACGATGGTTCTCCACTTCATTCTGAAATTCTTTGAACTTTTCAAACGTTTCAGATTTATGTTTCATTAAATAGATATACCCATATCTACTTAAGTCATCGGTAAAAGTGAGGAAATAGCGATATCCACCGCGCGTCGAAACACTCATCGGTCAGCATACATTGGTATGTATGATTTCCAACAAGTCCGTTGCTCGCTCCATCATACCGGAGAACGGGGTTTTGATCATCTTGCCCATGAGGCATGGTTCGCATGTGTCAAATGATTCAAAATCAAGAGACTCCAAAAGTCCATCAGAATGGAGTTTCTTCATGCGCTTTACTCCAATATGACCTAGACGACAGTGCCACAAATAAGTAGTATTATCACTATCTACTTTGCATCTCTTAGCCTCAATGTTATGGATGTGTGTTTCATCCCTTTCGAGATTTAGAAGAAATAAACCATTCACAAGAGGTGCATGACCATAAAATATGTTACTCATATAAATAGAACAACCATTATTCTCCGATTTAAATGAATAACCGTCTTGCAATAAACACGATCCGGAAATGATGTTCATGCTCAACGCAGGCACATAATAACATTTATTAAGGTTTAAAACTAATCCCGAAGGTAAAACTAAGGAGAGCGTGCCGACGGCCATCACATCAACTCTTGATCCGTTGCCAACGCGCATCGTCACCTCATCCCTCGCAAGCCGCCGTCTATTCCGTAGCTCCTGTTTCGAGTTACAAATATTAGCAACTGAACCGGTATCAAATACCCAGGCACTACAACGAGGGCTAGTAAGGAAAACATCAATAACATGTATATCAAATATACCTTTGATGGTGCCAGCCTTCTTGTCCGCTAAGTACTTCGGACAGTTGCGCTTCCAGTGACCCCTGTCCTTGCAATAGAAGCACTCAGTGTCCGGCTTAGGACCAGACCTGAGCTTCTTCTCAGCAGGGGCATTGTGCTTACCGCCACCCTTCTTGAAGGGCTTCTTTGCTCCCTTACCTTTCTTAAAGGAGGGCTTGTTGACCATCAACACATGATTATCCTTCTTGATGTCCACTTCCGCAGCCTTCAGCTTTGCGAAGAGCTCGGTGATCGTATCAGTGGAACCAATCTGATTATGAGTCACTACAAAACTTTTGTAGCTGGAGAGGAGTGATTGCAGAACCCTGTCAATCTTGAGCTCCTCTGGAATCGTGCATTCCAGTTGCTCAAGGCGTTGAGTGTAGCCCGACATCTTTATGGCGTGCTCACTAATGGAACTCCCTTCCTCCATCTTGCAGTTAAAGAACTTCTCAGAGATCTCATATCTCTCAGAACGGGCTTGAGTCTGAAACATGGTTTTCAGCTCCTCGAGAATCTCAAAGGGCCCGGGATAGGTTTCAAAACGATTTTGAAGCTCCGGTTCCATAGCAAACAACATGGTGCTCTTAATCACACCATAATCATCTTTGCGCGACTGATAGATAGCTTTCTCATCAGCCGGCGCAGTTGCAGCAGGGGGGTTACCTAACACTTTCTCAAGGACATAGTCCTTTTGTCCGCCAGACAGAATGATTCTTAGATTGCGGAACCAGTTGGTGAAGTTAGACCCATTGTTTCTAAGCTTTTCTTTCTCAGCAAAAACGTTGAAGTTGAAGTTGGACTTGGCCATTGGATCTACAGTATTTGCAAGTACAATTTAGACTATGTTCATGATAAATAGTTCAACTTAATCAAATTACTAGATGAACTCCCACTAAATTCAACATCCCTCAAGTTGTTTAGTGAACACGATCCAAATTCACCACACCTAATCCGATCATCACGAGAAGAGATGTGGTTTCAATGGTGGACAATGAAGTGTCGATCATATCATTCATATGACTCATGCTTAACCTTTCGGTTCTTGTGTTCCGAGGCCATGTCTGTACATGCTAGGCTCGTCAAGTTAGACCCAAGTATTTCCGCGTGTGCAAAAACTGGCTTGCACCCGTTGTATGTGAGCGTAGAGTCTATAGCACCCGATCATCACGTGATGCTTGGACACGACGAACTTTCGCAACGGTGCATACTTGGGGAGAACACAGTTTTATCTTGATCTTTAAGTGAGGAATCATCTTATAATGCTACCGTCGCGATCTAAGCATGATAAGATACACAAAAGGATAAACATCACATGCATATAACTTTATGTGACATGGTATAGCCAATCTTCGCGCAATGATCTCCATCTTGTGCGTTCCGGCATGATCTCCATCACTCCACCATGATTGCCTCCACCACGAATAGAAACTACAACTATTGCTAACTACTTAGCGATAAAGTAAAGCTATTACATGGCGTATAAGAAGTTGACTCGCAGGTCATACAAAATTATAAAGGCAACCATATGGCTCCTGCCGGTTGTGTACTCATCGACATGCAAGTCGTGAAACATTACAAAACATGATCATCGCATACAATATACACATCACATCTTGGGCCATCCCATATCACAGAAAACACTCCCTGCAAAAACAAGTTAGACGCCTCTACTTTGTTGTTGCATGTTTTACGTGGCTTTATGGGAGTAGATGCTAAGAACGATTCTTACCTACGGAAAGCCACAACGGTGATATTATGGTTGCCAAACTCCGGTGTTAATCCCATGACAACTATAGTGAGAGAAACTGACATCCACCAGCCGCATGTGTGGAACAAGCCACACGTCAAGTGCGGAGCCGGTCTCGCGAACGATGTCGCGTAAGGTTGGCCTGGACCGCTTCAATCTCACTATCCCGCGTCATAAGAAGAACACAAACAAGAGGCTTGCAACAGAAAACATCAACGCCCGCAACAACCATGTTGCGTTCTACTCGTGAATCACATCTACGCATAGATCTAGCTCTGATACCACTGAAGGGTTTCGCGGCATAGTAAATCAAAATTTTCTATGGAGCGAACAGAGGGAAAGCCAAGATCTAATCTAGGAGATGCAAACAACGAGAGAGATTGGATTAGATCTTCATACCCATGAAGATTCGCACAGCGGAACGTTCGTCGGAACGTGGGTGATGTAGTCGTACTCGCTTCTCCTCCTCGCGATCCGATCCGATCTAGCACCACAAGTGGCGGTGCCTCCGTGAGATGCACACGTGCAGCACCTCGACGTCTCCTCCTTCCTCGGACCAGCGAGTATGGTGGAGAGATAGATTGGATCTACAGCACGACGGCGTGGTGTATATGGTGGAGAATTTCTGCTGCAGGGCTTCGCCTACAAACAGTCGGGAGGGAGAGAGGAAGGTAGCAAGGCTGCTAGGGCTTGGAGGAAGGTGTGTGTGGGGGAGGGGGCGCACCACCCCTCTATATATAGAGGGGGGGCGGCCAGCCCTTGCCCCTCCTCCAAGCCTATCTCTAGTTTAAACAATTTAAACTCTCCCTTATCTAGAAATCCTATCTCTAGTTTAAACGATTTAAACTCTCCCTTATCTAGAAATTCTATCCCGAGATTTAAACGAGTCAAATCTCTCTAGAATCGGCTGGGCCCTATGGGGCCTTGTGCCCCTGGCCCAATGCGGCCAGGACACTCCCTCATAGGCCCATGCCCCCTCCCGAAAGGTGGGGCCACGTTGGTCCCCTTCCGGAAGGTTCTAGAAGTTTCCGGTACAATACCGATTAACCCGGAACAATTCCGAACTCCAAAAACTGCACTGCCTTATATGAATCTTATTCTCCGGACCATTCCGGAACCTCTCGTGATATCCCGGATCCCATCCGAGACTACAAACAAAAATTCATAAACCAATTATCCAATCTATCCTAGCGTCAAGACACGTTAAGTGTGTGACCCTGCGGGTTCGAGAATATGCAGACATGATCTTCTATCAATAATCAACAGCGGGGTCTGGGCACCCATATTGACTCCCACACATTCATCGATGATCATATCGGATGAACCACGATGCCAGGATTCAATCAATCCCATATATATATTCCCTTCGTCTCGCGATATTTTACTTGCCCGAGATTCGATCGTCGGTACCGTCATACCTAGTTCAATCTCGTTCACAGCAAGTACTTTACTCGTTCCGTAATCCGATATCACTTTGTGATTAACTCCTTAACCACATGCTTGCAAGCGGTGTTGATATCGATTACCGAGTGGGCCCGAAGTATATCTCTCCGACTTGGGAGGGACAAATTCCATCTCGATACATACAACCCAACAGATACTTTCCGATCACCTGAGAGACACCTTTATGATCACCCTCTCATAGGATGACGTTTGATGAGCTCAAAGCTTTCTTCCGATACCAGGGAGTTGCATTATCTCATGGTCTAAGGAATACAATATTTGACATAGGAAAAGCTTCGCAAAGACGAACACGATGACACGATCTAATTGCTCTGCTTTGTTTGGGTCTATCCACCATATCATTCTCCCAATGATATGATCTCATTATCAATTAACAACTCATGTCTATGGTTAGGAAACCTTAACCATCATTGATCAATGAGCTAGTCCATAGAGGCGTACTAGGGACACGGTGTTGTTTACAAACCACACAAGTATTAATGTTTCCGATTAATACAATTCTAGCATGGAATATAAACTTTATCATGAACAAGAATTATAATAATAACATCTTTATTATTGCCTCTAGGGCATAATTCCAACAGCTGGAGGGGTGGGTAGAATAGGACTGGGTGGAAAAGATTTAGGTGGTTTTAGGATTAGATATTTTAGTCTATGGTTTTATTTTATTTAAAATAAATTTTGTAATTAGTTTTAGATGAATAAAAGATCCGGCTGGACCGACGGTTTGGTTTGAACAAAGGGGGAGGGTATTAATATAGAAAACAAAGTAGGTCTTTTAGCAAAATAATTTTAATCAATTAGATGCATGCTGATGTCATGATGATGCAATGCACAAAATCAACGCGATTTTCCAGTAGTGGTTTTAGCGGGATGCCACAATTTGACACCACTAACAATGGATCTCGCCCCCGAGATCCGCCTCATGGTACCGGAAGGACGGTCGGCGGTCTGCGTCTTCTCGTTTCGTGTAGATCTTCGCGACACCACTAACAATGGTTCATTCTCCATCTTGAAATCGGCGACACCACCAACAAAGGTCGGTGCTCATGTTCGTGAAGAGAATACTCCGGAGAAACAAAGGACAAAGGTAGAGGTATCAAAAGATAAGGCCACCTCTAACTTCCACCAGAAGAGGAAAGTTACATTGATCCACCAGTTCGATGTACAAGAGTGAACAGTAAGAGTCGGGTAGGGTGATCAGTCCATCCCGTACCCAAACTATCAACTCTATACATGAATAGGAAAATCAGGCAACTCAACTCTCGAAATTTAGAATGAAGATCTTCATAAGCGGTGTTCGGAACAAAGGGATGATGCCAGCTCTGCATTGGATCTGATGTAGATGAGGTCATCACATCGGAAAAACACCAGAAGATACAACAGAAATTTTATGGAAGTACATAACGATTAGGTTTCGCAATGGTTCCATTGGCATGAACAACACATGTTCAAGGTATACCCCAACTTCACCAATGCTTGTCCTTCTCATATGTTTTTCCACGACACGGATATCCAGCAAGGAACACATATAGATAAAGATTTCAAGAGCAAAAGATTGGATGAAGGGTACAACAGACAAGTTGCAGATTTGATGATCGTAGCACCGCCGTTATAAAAGGAAGAAAGCGAAACCCTGAAGGTACGACGGAAACCCAACCACGAGAAATCCTGGACTCGAAGAAAAGATAAGAGGTGGATTCAAAATGCGTAGAGGTAAGAGGAGAATAACAGAGGGGTAAGGAGTAAAATCAGACCTAATCAGAACTATCCAACCGATTTTGCAAAAATAGTTTTGACACTCTACTTCGGCCGTTAGCTAGGTTATCCTACAGGCTGGACTTGTGGGGTATCGCAACTGCTGAGCTCTGATACCACTCTGTAACACCCTCAGAATCGGCCCTATGCAAGTTTCAGCGCTTCCCGCCAAACCCGCATAGAAACGATTCAAAGGTGCCCACCAGGCACTTGCGTGCGGGTGGAAAACGAAGTAATAACATTACACAACAGTCCTCGATGGGACCCACAGAACAGATATATATACAACACGACTCCATGAGTCAAGAATACAGATATACAGAACAAAGATCCAAATCACCTTGAAAACAATAGAGCATCCAGCTACGGACAAGATGCAAATGGGGCTAAGAGCCCTGAAGAATAACCAATGGCGTCCATAACCCTGCCCAGGCCAAGCCGGAAGGGTAACCCTGCTAACGACGTTGATCTCAAAACCTGCTTAACAAAAGGGGTGCCGACAAAGGGCAAAGGAAAAAAGAGAGAGCGGTCAGTACTGAGGCCAGTACACGGCGAGGCTAGAATTCGGCGGTCCTCGCCTACATAGGTATGGTGGACTGAAGCGGCAGCGTAGCATGCACTAAACAACTTATAGAGACTCGATATATCTGTCGGCTATCAAAGAGGGATAAGAAAGACCTATTCGAAACCAACATGATACTACCACCAAACAAACCCATCCTGATATTCCCCCGCGATACCAACCGAGAAAGTCAACCGAGGAACACACACAGTTGGCAGTTTTATTTATTCAGTTATCGTTGCAGCAATTACTAGTCAGGTATAGATAGTCATCCTGATATAATAAGCAGTGGGCACTTTTAGTTAACCATTCCGTTGTAGTTGCAACACTTACTAGTCAGATACAATTAGCATGAGATATCCCAAAACCCAGCAGTTGTTGGTACTTTTATTTAGCCATTCCGTTGTAGTGAAGCTGATTACTAGTCATATCGGGTACAAGTCAATTTATAACAGTAAACTTTAGTTATAGTTGTCAATGATCAAGACCTGTGCTCCAAGTCGTCCATAACTGCGGACACGGCTTCTCGAAAAGATTTAACCCTGCATGGGTGCACCAAAGTTTCCACACGCACCTACACCCTTGTTGTCGGATCAGGTAGGTACAAGATCACAAAACATACACCCAACGGTATGTCGACGGGGTTTCGGACACGACGTTTCCCAGACCCAAAGAAAGCACGGGGGGCCACCCCACTAAGTATACCCGCAACGAAGTCGGCCGGTCTCCGAGACGGACTCAGGGTTTGCGCCAGTGGCTGTAAACGACGGGAACCCGAAACTCTCGGGCTTGTCGATACCGCGAAAACACTCCGCTTCCAAAACAGTACACGTGCTCCTCACACAATTTAAATTAAGCAGTAAAGCATGGCATAAGTACAGGATAGTAATAAAGCCCCAAACTACTTGTGGCCCCCTGTACAGTACTTGGAATCAGGTACTAAATCGATGGGGGTGCCCATACATCCCACATGTGGTTAGCGCGCTCGATCTCGGAACAGGTGTCAAGAACTCGGGGTCCTACGGGACACAAGTGGATGGTTAACAACCAAATAACATCTATTGCCCACCTGTGCCTCTGCTTACCTACTTCAATTTTAGTTATTAAACAATAATTAAAGTTATGATCATCTCCAACAATAAACACACGGCAATACTCCAACAACTGTGGTATTTGATGACACGCAACAGCACTTGAGCAAGCGACTACGATGCGCAGGTCCAACTATCTACCAAACAACAGGTAATAGGAGGTGTCCAAGGCAATATAAGGCTGCAAGGGATCTCACGGGTACGAAAACTAGAGCATCGCAACACAGATAGCAATAGATCAACAGGAGGGAATAAATACTATAAAAGTAAGATAGGTAGAAAGGGGGAGATGCTCGCCTGAAAAACATTGCCGAAGGTTCATCTGAAGATCGGGGCGAAGCTCACATCAACTCAACGACCTTATCCGCGAAGAAGCAAAACACTAGAATAAACACCGGATGCACTATTTAATACTACGGCAAAAGATCGGGCATGATGCATGTATGATGCATGGCATGGCAAAGCTGCGATGCAATTAGGTCATATTAAGCGGAACCGGGGTCCCGACAATTAATTAAATGGTTCAAGTTATTTAGATACCCGCCAATTTCAATGTTGTCTTAACATGGCAAAAGATAGCGCCGGTTCGCTACACAAATTTAAATGGGACCAATATACGACTAGATTTGCCCGCATGTGGATCCCATATTTAATTTAGGTGAATCGGCATAAGGCCCCCAAACCACATGACAATATGCATGCATGAACAATTAAGTATGCAACAATTTATATAGTTGACAATTTATAAAATAGGGTTCTCGGATAAGGGTCACACATGGAGGTTTGGCGATCTTGGTTAGGGTTCGACGAGGGGTTCGGGGTTGGTCTCAGGGTTCGGATCTGGGGTTCGGAAGGAGTTCTTGACGTTCCGTGTCGGTGACCTTGGCGTTCGAGTTCTCGGGCGTTGGATCTGGGGAAGAAGTACTTGGCGATTCCGAGGGCGATCTTGTCGTTGATGGCGGACTTGAGTGGAACGGGTACCGGGGTCTTCGGATCCGTGAAGTAGATCTTGTCGCACGGTGTCCGGGTAGACGAACTTGTCGGTTCCGCGGTTTCGATTGTCGGTGTCGGACTCGGCCTCGGCACTGGGAGATCTTGGTGTTCCGTGACGGAGAACTTGGTTTTCGGGATAGGCGATCTTGACGCTCGGTGCCCGTGAAGTAGAACTTGTCGTGCCAACACCATCACATCCGATCTTCGGTTGGAGTCTTGCCGTCCGTCTTTTGTCGGTGGTCGGTGGCGAGCTTGTTCTGTACCAGGTACCTCGCATCCTTTCTTCAGAGAAGATCTTGAGCCCCCACGACACCACGACAAGATCTGTCAACACCCCGGTCACCACTTCGGCAAACATCAGCACATAGCTGCTGCTGTTGAAGACGGTGGAGGCATGGCATGCCGACAAGGGCAAGCAGGAGGGTCGCGAGGCGCACGGCGCCGGGCCCGGGAGGCGCGCAGGAGGTTGGTCACGGCGGCCTGCGAAGCAACACGGGTGGCTCGCGGCGAGGTGCTGGCCGGAGGTCGCACGGCGAGGAGGCGGAGGCGCGCGGGCCAGCGAGGGATGGCAAGGAAGGGGCGTCGAGGCGAAGGCCCGGCAGTCCAGAGGAGGGAGCCGAGCAGACGGAGGGCGGCCAGAGCTTGGTACAGAGGGATCCCACGGCTTGCAGACGCGGTCGACGGGGCGGGGACGATGGCGACGGCGACGACGTGCTGCCGCAGGCGGCGCGACGAGGACAGGCAGAGGGAGGTTGGGCCACGGTAGAGGGGGCCCTGGGAGGCGCGCAGGAGGTGGGGGATGGGCAGTGCTGAGGCGGCGAGGCCGGGGCCCTGCTCGGAAGCGGCGGCGCTCGGCGGGACGGGGAAGCGGGGAGGCACAGACCGGCGGCGGCGGGCGCGTTCGCGAGGTTAAGCGGAGGGGTGGGCGACGGCTGGACGGAGGTGAGCCCGCGGCGAGGTGGAGGCGGCTGCTGGACGGAGGGCGAAGGTGCTGGCGGCAGGGAGAGAGACGAGGGTGGAGGGTGGCCTCGCGAGAGAGAGGGGGAGGAGCGGTGGTTGGTGAGCGATGCGGTGGGAGGCGCGCCTGGAGCGGCCGGTCGGGAGTGGCCACGCGGGGTGGGGCCAGAGTGAGTGGGGCCAGGCGGGTGGTGTGCGTGCGGGTGTGGTCGCTGTGGTGTGGGTGGTGTGGTCAGGGGGAGAGGGAGGGAGTGGGGGTGAGGTGGCGTGATGGGAGAGGAGGGAGGAAGGGAGAGGATGAGGTGGCGGTTGGCTATTGGGTGGGGTGAGGAGGCTGGAGGGGTGGGTAGAATAGGACTGGGTGGAAAAGATTTAGGTGGTTTTAGGATTAGATATTTTAGTCTAGGGTTTTCTTTTATTTAAAATAAATTTTGTAATTAGTTTTAGATGAATAAAAGATCCGGCTGGACCGACGGTTTGGTTTGAACAAAGGGGGAGGGTATTAATATAGAAAACAAAGTAGGTCTTTTAGCAAAATAATTTTAATCAATTAGATGCATGCTGATGTCATGATGATGCAATGCACAAAATCAACGCGATTTTCCAGTAGTGGTTTTAGCGGGATGCCACACACAATCTTAAATTAAGCAGTAAAGCATGGCATAAGTACAGGATAGTAATAAAGCCCCAAACTACTTGTGGCCCCCAGTACAGTACTTGGAATCAGGTACTAAATCGATGGGGGTGCCCATACACCCCACCTGTGGTTAGCGCGCTCGATCTCGGAACATGTGTCAAGAACTCGGGGTCCTACGGGACACCAGTGAGCGGTTAAAAACCAAATATTGTCTATTACCCACCGGTGCCTCTGCATTTACCTACTTCAATTTTAGTTATTAAACAAGAATTAAAGTCTTGATCTTCTCCAACATTAAACATGCGGCAATACTCCAACAACTGTGGTACTTGACGACACGCAACAGCACTTGAGCAAGCGACCACGACGCGCAGGTCCAACTATCTACCAAACAACAGGTAATAGGATGTGTCCAAGGCAATATAAGGCTGCAAGGGATATCACGGGTATGAAACTAGAGCATCGCAACACAGATAGCAATAGATCAACAGGAGGGAATAAATACTATAAAAGTAAGATAGGTAGAAAGGGGGAGATGCTCGCCTGAAAACATTGCCGAAGGTTCATCCGAAGATCGGGTCGACACTCGCATCAACTCATCGGCCTAATCCGTGAAGAAGCAAAGCACTAGAAGAAACACCGGATGCACTATTTAATACTATGGCAAAAGATCGGGCATGATGCATGTATGATGTATGACATGGCAAAGATGCGATGCAATTAGGCAATATTAAGTGGGACCGAAGTCCAGAAAATTAATTAAACGGTTCATGTTGTTTAGAACCCCCGCAATTTAAATGTTGTCTTAACAAGGCAAAATATAACACCGGTTCGCTACACAAATTTAAATGGAGCCAATACTAGACTAGATTCGCCCGCATATGGCCCCCATATTTAATTATAAGGTGAATCGGCATAAGGCCCCCAACCCACATGACAATATGTATGCAAGCATGGCAATTTTATATGCAACAAGTAATATCATTTATAAAAATATGGGCTTACGGTCACACATCGGGGTATCGACGATCTTGGGGTCTCGGGGTTCGACATGGTTCGGTCTTCGGGACGACGGCCTTCGTATTCCGTGGATCAGGGTCTCCGGTCCTTTGGGTTCACCTTCGAGTGTCGTGCTTGGCGTTGATCCATTTTATCGGAGGCCTTGGTGAGGCTCTTGTCGACGGTATCCGACTACTTCTTGTTTTGGACGCTCTAGGGTTTTCCGAACATGCTCGACAGGAGATGGGACGAGGATGGACAGACAACCCACATAAATGACCAAGGTGTAGTCCCACTTCTGCTGAATGAAACTGAAGGCAAAACAAATTCACTCGGGTGAGGTACAGATAAAAGAGAACACATAGCAGCGAACAGGGACAGGGGCAGGGTGCCATGTCCTTTGGCGACACACAACAACCTCAAGGCGAGCTCTGCCTCGGGAAGCAGGGAACAGGGGCATTGAAGCTGGAGGCGGGGCCGGTTCTGCGCATAGGCGGACGATGCGGAGGCGCAGGTCGGCGTGGCGTCCAAGGGCGCTGGCGGCGGATGAAGACAGGGCGGCCGGGAAGAAGCTCCGGCGGGCCGACGTCATCTCTGTCGCCGCTGGGGCAGACGAGCATGGGGGGCGGCGAACTTGGGGAGGGCGACGGAGCCACACAGGCGCGAGCAGCGGCCGGCGAGGGGAGCTCGAGGCCGAGTTTGGTAGAGGACGGCGGCCGAGCTCTAACGATAGGCGGTGAGGCGGCCACGGCGCCGGCAGGGAGGGAGGCGGAGGAGCTCAGGGCAGAGGGTGGTGGCCGTTCATAGGAGGGAGCGGGGTGGCGCCGCGTGCTGGCGGTGGAGGCCATCGCGGCTCGAGGCGGCCGGGGTTGCAAAAGGGGAACCGCATGCGCGCTGTCGCGAAAGGAGGTCGACCTCGCGCGAGGCGACTGCAGTGCCTGCAGGGAACTCGAGCGGGAGGTGGGGGAGAGGAAGGGCGGAGGCGGTGGAGACGGGCTCTGGAGGCGGCGACGGGAGAAGCCCCCTGGCGGCGGCGGCAGGATCTCTGCAGGGAAGGCGCGCGAGGCAGGGGGTTGCGGGGAGATCGAGCGAGGAGAGGGGTTCCCGTGCACCGTGCGGGGGTGTGGCGGCGGTGGAGTGGGGCTGTGGGCCAGCAGGGAGGACGAGGGGGAGTTGGCTGGCGCGCGCGCGGCGTGCGAGTGCGTGTGTGGGCCGGGGAGTGGATGGATGAGGTGGCAGATGATGGTTGGCTGGAGGGGAAGGGAGTGGTGAGGGGGCGCGAGGTGAATGGTCGGGGTGAGGTGGAGGGGGTCTGGGTAGGTTAGGGTGGGGTAGGAAAATATTTTGGGTAGGCTGGTTTTGTACTGGGGGTGGCCGACTGGGTCGGATCGGCCCGGTACGGCTGCCCCCTAAAATAATTAAACATTTTATTTATTTAAAACGGGGCTTTTGCAAACCGTGATTAGTCAAAACAAAATATTCCGGAGACCCGGGTTTTAATTTGAAATCAAGACGGGGCGTTTAGAAAACAAAATCAGGCTTTTCGAGAATAGTTTCAGACAAACAAATGCATGATGATGACGATGCTCAAATGCAATGTGGCATGATGACATGAGCATGCGGTCATGATGATGCAATGCACAAAAACACGGCGATTTTCTAGTAGTGGTTTTTGCGGGATGCCACACTACACAACGCGCTGAAATGATATTAAACTTGCATAAGACTACTAGAGATAACATCGAACATATGAATGCTAAGTATAAACTTGCTGGGGATAAAGGGAGAAAGCATGTTGTGTTTGATGTTGGAGATCTTGTTTGGTTACATTTGCGTAAGGATCGCTTTCCTGATTTACGCAAGTCTAAGTTAATGCCGCGTGTTGCTGGTCCCTTTAAGGTGTTAGAGAAAATAAATGATAATGCATATAAACTTGAGTTGCCTGCAGACTTTGGTACGGTTAGTCCTACGTTTAATATTGCAGATTTGAAGCCTTACTTTGGTGAGGAAGATGAGATTGCGTCGAGGACGACTTCAAATTCAAGAAGGGGAGCATGATGTGGACATCCATTCTATTGATACAACCGTTGTACCTACAGCAACACACATACAAGGACCCATCACAAGATCTCGTGCCAAACAACTTAACTATCAGGTACTTTCGTTTCTTGGAACTATTCCTCACATACATGTGAATATGATGCTGCCTAAATCAGATGTATTTCTTACTCTTAGGAATGATGGACCAAGCATGGATGAGAGGGACAAGCATTGGAGCATGGCCATGCATGGAGATGGAAGCAAGCATGTGATGATCCAAGAGAAGGCCACGGATGAAGATTTCAGAACTTTGAGGCCACCATAATGAAGAAAGAAGGCTTGGACGAAATATTCAAGATCAATACTTTACGAATTCGTCCATAGATTAATATGGTGCTGCGACACCTTTATTTTGGGCCAGGCCCAAGTAATTTTCGCAGGATTTTAATTAGCCACTTTTTAGAGTCCGTATTTGAGGGGAAAGGACTATTAGGGTTGGATTAGGCCACCACTTCCATGGCTGGCCGAAACCCCACCTTTTCGCCCTTAAATACTCCCCATAGCCGTCCCCCTAGACTCGGATTTTGTTTAGACATTAAGTTAGCCATCATAGCAACTTCGCCAAGGCTCGAGCGTCGCAGAGGCCTCTTGTACTTCGCACCTATTCAGGATCCCACCTCTTCAATAAAGCTTTCCTCTTAATCCGCAATATCTTGATTGCAATATTGGTTCTTACTTGTTCTCGATTTCAGGTAGAAATTAAGACCCTCGCTGGTCAGGCTGATCGTGTCTCCGCAGGATCGGTAACCTCCAGGAGATTGTCCTAGAGATTGCATTGGCGCTCGTGCTCGCACGTGTAGTCGGATCGTCAAGCCCGAACTCCACCAAATCGATTATCGTCATCTCATCGAAAGATCGGACACCTTTGCCCTATCAACAGGTGGACAATCTTCACAAGGTAGCCTCAGCTCAAACCTTGGCCGCAAGGGAACCCATACTAAGGTATATAAGTTTCCAGTCAAGCCCTACCCAATCTTCGGGTATTGTGGTTGTACGGTAAAATTGGAATGGTATCGCATCCAGACAACCATCAGTTTTATAAAGGGCTAAGGCTCATGCCTTAACATTTTCATCATCAAAAATCATCTGGTGTTCAAGAACACATGTCAAAACATTTCAGTAGAATGACTCATCATTCTAAGGTTTTCATAATCCATTTCACCAAGTATTCCCATCTAAAGTTGATCAAGTTTTATGCTTAGAACTAGCATCTATAGGTGAGGGTAAACACTAATGAGGGGTGGTAAACAAGTGTATCTTATCTAAGTTCAATCTCATGCCTTAGGATGACATCAAGATTATCTAACTTAGATCAAGTTTTATGCTCTTTATGATACCTTCAGTTATCCTACTAATATCTACAAATCACTAAGTAAACTATAAGAGAAAGCTTTGATAAAGAAATAAAACACTAAGCTTGCAAGTAAAACTAGGATTAGGGATCAAGTAGTGTAAGCTGGCAAGGGTTAGCTTGCTAAGGTTTGCAAGATTGCAAGTATAGGATTGCCTTGTGCAGAGCAGTGGTTGAAGTTCTCCTCGGCTTCTTCCTCGTAGTATTCTCCTTCCTCTTCGTATCCTTGGTCGGTACTAGCGTCTATAAATAAATACGAGGTACACAATCACCAAACAATACTTAACTAGTTCTATTTATCACACCAAGGTTTTCACTAGATGATCTGGGATCATCACAAACATCACCAAGATTAAAGCAATAGTTTTATTTCCTTTATTTGAGAAAAGTAATTTCTACTCATTGAAAAACTACTTAAGATTTAATATTCTCCAACTAAAACATGCGATCATGTTGACACATGTCATCACCACATATTTTAGTACTTGGGAATGTGATTTAAAGTGGTGTCACAATTTAATAAGGTTTAACCTCTTTATTTTAATTAATAAAAGTGACTAGAATGGCCTATGAGGCATTCTTTTATTGCTTGTTCATTATTTCTGCAAGTAATCCTATATATTTTTATATATTCTGAAAGGTCTAGTTAAATGTGATTTTTAAGAGTTGGAATCAACTCAAAAGCTTTTGTGGTTGAATTTTGAAAAATGTTTGAATGCAGAAAAGCTTCTGCCTTGTTATTTTTACCATGGGTAATCTACAAATCTAAATGGTTTGAATCCAACGGGCTTGGATTAAGCATTCTAGTACCTTTCTAACAAAATTGGTTTCATGCATTTTGGTTTAGTGAATTGAGCTGGGTTGATTTTTAAATCTTGGTACAGAACTGAGTTTGAAACTAAAAGAATAAACCTAAATTTTAATTACTGGGTCGCGCGGGAGGTTAACTAGGCCGGCCCACTGCGCACAGCGTGCGGGCTGGTTTAAGTGGTTGTCCCCACTTGTCAGTGAGACAGAGAGTGGCGAAGCGGTATGGGGGGATGTGGACCGCATGATCAAGCTCTAATCCTACGGTTGCGGTTCATCGTCCACGTCGGGCAACGCCGGTGAGGCAGAACCCTAGCGCGGCTAGTGGGGGTCGTCGGAGGCTCACTTGGGATCAAGCGATGGTCGGCGACGGGGGCGAACGACGAAGTCGATGACGGCGATCCTCCTGGTACCGGCAGCTCCTCCTAGGGTGGCTTCAATCGATGTCGCACTTCTCCTCCAGAAGTGGCAGACTCCGGCCAAATTCCGTCCATGCGCTGCTCGCCTTGCTCCGGGAGTGAGGTGGGGTGCTTCTAAGAGAGAGGAAATGGAAAAGTCTCTAGGAATCAAGTTGCCAAATGTTTCTGCAAGTTTGAAAGGTGGGCCTTGCTTCACTTTTACTTGGTCTTGCAAGGGGTGAAAAGAAATGGAAAAGTTTCTGTTTGAAATCTTGTACTAGAAACACTCAAAGTGGCCTACTGAGCAAGATTGGAAAAAATGACCATTTGCTTTATTTGGTTTTTATTTTATTTTCTCTTGATTTGTTTCTGCTTGGAAATGTTTTAGATGATTTTATTTTCATCTTTAAACCATTCCTTGCTATTTAGATTAATCACACAAGTCCATTCATGCATTCATACAATCATCACATACACACATGCATTCATTTGATTTTTATTTAATAAAAGGTTTTGTTAACCCTAATCTTAGTGATTAGAATTTGATAATCATGATCAATATTTTTGGGATGTTACAAACCTTCCCTCCTTAAACAAAATATCATCTCGAGATTTGCAAAAGAAGAAAAAAGATTACCTAGGATTTAAAGAGATCGGGAAACTCTGTTTTGATGTGATCTTCTCTTTCCCATGTAGCTTCTTCTTCAATGTGGTTGCTCCACTAGATCTTGAGAAACTTGATACTTCTGGTTCTGGTGGTCCTGAAAGCTTCCTCCAAATTACGGATGGGTACTTCGGGATATGTCAGGTCATCGTTGATCTCTATGGTGCGGTGATCAATGTTCTTGAAAACTTCAGTATTCTCCGAGACTTCAAGGCATTTGCGAAGTAACGATATATGGAACACATTGTGCACCACTGGCATCTCATCTGGCAGTTCCAATTGATACGATACTTCTCCTCGACGATTCAGAATCTTGAAAGGTCTGATATATCTGGGGGCTAACTTTCCTTTGAGATGGAAACGCTGCATTCCCTTCAAAGGCGACACTTTGAGATACACACAATCTCCAATATTTAAAGCGGGTCTCGACGTCTCTTGTCGGCATAACTCTTCTGTCTTGACTGAGCGGTCTTAAGGTGCTCACAGATCTTGTGAACTTTCTCTTCTGCTTCTCGTAGTATGTCGGGTCCGAAAATCTGACTCTTTCCTACTTCTGACCAATTCAAAGGGGTACGACACTTCCTTCCATACATGAATTCAAATGGGGCCATTTGCAAACTGGCTTGATAACTGTTGTTGTATGAAAATTCTGCGAAAGGCAGACAGTCTTCCCATTTAGATCCATACTCTAGCACACAGGCTCTCAACATATCTTCGAGTATTTGATTTACTCGCTCCGTTTGTCCATCTGTTTGAGGGTGATACGCTATGCTGAAATCTAGTCAGGTTCCTAAACCTTCTTGGACTTTCTTCCAGAATCTCGAGGTAAACTGAGTTCCTCGATCCGATATAATGTTCTTGGGGACTCCGTGCAAACAGACGATTCTAGCGATGTATAACTCCGCTAGCTTCGAGCACTGGTAGGTGGTCTTGACTGGTAAGAAATGGGCTACCTTGGACAATCTGTCAACTATGACCCAAATAGAGTCATTTCCCCTACTAAAAGTAGGCAATCTGGTGATAAAGTCCATTCCAACTAAATCCCATTTCCATTGCGGAATATGCAATGGTTGCAACAATCCTGTGGATCTCTGATGTCCCGCCTTGACTCTTTGACAAATATCACACTTGGCGATATAGCTTCTGATTTCTCTCTTCATCTTATGCCACCAAAATTGCTCCTTCAAATCCTGATACATCTTCGTTCCTCCGGGGTGGATAGAATAAAGAGTATCATGGGCCTCTTTCAAAATATCCTGCTTCAATTCCGAATCTAACGGTACACAGAGACGTCCTTTGTACCACAACACTCCTTCTTCATCTTCGGTGAATCCGGGTACTTTGCATGTACCTATACGACGTCTGATTCCGTCGATACTAGCATTTCCTTTATGGGCCTCCTTGATCTAACTGATCAAAGTGGTTTGAAGTTCTATGCTAGCCAAAAATCCTTCACTTACTAGTTCCATTCCGAAATCTTCCATCTCCTTGTGCAAACTTGGTTGCTCCTTCAAAATCATGGAGTTCAAGCGGCACGGCAATCTTCTAAGGGCATCTGCTACCATATTGGCTTTACCGGGGTGATAGTGAATGTCCAGATAGCTCAATCCATCTTCTCTACCTCATATTGAGCTCCTTCTGAGTGAATATATACTTCATGCTCTTGTGATCCAAATAAATCTCACAACGGTTTCCCATCAAGTAATGCCTCCATGTCTTCAGGGCTAGAACTATGGCTGCTAGTTCAAGGTCATGGGTTGGATAATTCTGTTCATGCTGCTTCAGTTGTCGAGATAGGTAAGATATAACTTTGCCTTCTTGCATCAACACACATCCGAGACCAATCTTGGATGCGTCACAGTATACGTCAAACGGCTTCGTGATATCTGGCATGATCAAGATTGGGGCTGAAATTAATCTCCTCTTGAGTTCTTGAAATCTTGCTTCACATTTGTCCGTCCATTCGAACTTCTTATCCTTTTTCAGCAATTGGGTCATGGGTCTTGCGATGCTCGAGAATCCTTCTACGAACTTGCGGTAGTATCCTGCTAATCCGAGAAATGCACAAACTTGGGTTTGAGTAGTTGGGGCTTGCCAATCTTCCACATCCTTCACTTTTGCGGGGTCAATAGAAATTCCTCCGGCTGATACAATATGTCCGAGGAATCCTACCTCCTGTAACCAGAATTCACATTTGCTAAACTTGGCATACAGCTGATGCTCCCTAAGGGTTCCAAGAATGGTCCTCAGGTGTAGCTCATGTTCTTCTTCTGATTTGGAATAGATTAGAATGTCATCGATGAAAACAACGACAAACTTATCCAGGAAGTCCATGAAAATCTTATTCATGAGGTTCATGAAATAAGCGGGGGCATTGGTTAATCCAAAAGACATGACAATATACTCATATAATCCATATCGGGTGGTAAAGGCAGTCTTTGGAATATCCTCTGCGCGAATCTTGAGTTGGTGATAACCAGTTCTAAGATCAATCTTAGAAAACACTTTGGCACCAGTCAACTGGTCAAACAGGTATTCTATCTTTGGTAGTGGGTACTTGTTCTTGATGGTGACATCATTCAACTTCCGATAATCCGTACATAAATGGTTACCTCCATCCTTCTTGTCCACAAACAAAATAGGTGATCTCCATGGCGACGCACTTGGTTGGATCAATCCAATTTCCAACATAGCATCCAGTTGCTTCTTCAGCTCCACTAGTTCAGATGGGTTCATGTTATACGGTCTCTGGGCTATGGGTCCGGTTCTAGGTATTAGTTCAATGATAAACTCGATATCCCGCTCTGGGGGCATACCGGGCAAAACATCTGGAAATACATCGGGGTATTCACAGACTATCCGTACTTTATCAATGGTGGGTTGGGCTAGACTCTTGTTGCACTTGAATTGATGGGGCAAAGTTTTCGATACATGCTCTACTGATATTCCGGCTGTACTGGTCATGGTTATGGCTTTCTTGGCACAGTCGATTAATCCTTTATGTTTCGACATCCAATCCATTCCTAGTACTACTTCCAAACCTTTAGTTCCAACTACTATTAGATTAGCATAAAAATCTATGCCATGGATTCAGATAGGCACGACCTTGCAAATATGTCTAGCCTTGGTGGTTGAACCAGGTATTTGAACTATCATAACATGCTTCAATTTGGTGGGTTGAATCTTACTAGTGCATGCAAATTCTTCAGTAACAAATGAGTGTGATGCTCCAGAATCAAACAACACTCTTGCAAGTACTGAGTTAACAGAAAACATACCCAGCACGACGTTTGGCGCTTCTTGTGCTTCTTCAGCATGCATGAGAAAGAGGCGGCCGTTGCGGTTGAGCGAGTTCCCTGGAGCAAACCTTCTTCCAGGCTGAACACGATGTTGTTGCTGAGCTGGGGCATTTGCATTGGGTGTTGTGGCAATCTTCTTGGGACACTCATTGTAATAGTGACCTTTTGTTCCACCTTCATAACAAGTCACCTGAGACTTGTCCTTTGCTGCAACAGGCATAGCATTGCTTCCAGTCCTTGGGGCAGTGTTGGTGTTGGTGGCGACGTTGTTTTTGATCTTGGGTGGTGCATGGTTGAAATTGATGGGGTTGTTGTGATTTCCTTTGAGCCTTGGATTTCCACGGTTAGGATAGGTTGGACGGTTCATCAGGGGTCTGTTGTTTCTCGGGGAAAATCCTGGAGATGGGTTGGGGTGATACTTGGGTGTATGATGGTTTCCTGGTTGATGCATCATGTGACGCTTGCGGTTCTCATTAGCTTGGTTAATCTTGCCTTCCATCTGAATGGCAGAGTCAACTAAGGCTTTAATATCAGCAAAGTGGATATTGACTAACACTGTCTGCATATCATCGTGCAGACCATTCAGGAATCTCTCTTTCTTCTTGGCTTCAGTGCTGATATCATCAGGGGCATACCTTGACAGAGATAGGAATCTGTCACGGTACTCTACCACAGTCATTCTTCCTTGCTTAAGCTCTTTGAATTCATCTCTCATCCGCAGAATCAAACTGGGTGGCACATGGGTTCTGCTAAACTTGAGTTTGAATTCATCGCAAGCCATCATTTGTCCTCCATTCATGGTGCGAACACTGTTCCACCATGCTCTTGCATCTCCGGCCAGATAGTGGGTGGCAAACAGAACTTTTTCGTTGGCTTCCACTCCTGCAACTTCTAAGTTGTTCTCCATAGTTTGCAGCCAATCATCAGCGTCTAGGGGCTCTTCAGACTTACTGAAAATGGGTGGATTGGTGTTCTGGAAGTTCTTGAGCTTGGATCCATGGTTATCTTGATTTCCATGGCCCTGGTTGTTGTTGGCCATCTGAGCGATGTGTTGGAGGTTAGCTAGGTTGGCTTGACGCTTGGCTCTTTCAGGTTCACGGTCTGAAACTAACATTTGCAAGATCTGCAACATCGGGTCCGGGATGAACTGCTTCCTCCGTGAGGCATCTGAAGATTGATATGGATCATGAGAAAAGAGAGAAATTTCTAAGGTTCAGGGTTTTGAAAAAAAATTGAAGTTTGACTCAGATTTTTCTAGCAACTTTCTTTTCATTCATTCATAGCACACGATACAACACACACCAGAACAAAGGAAAACCGATGGTTTTAAGAACCATTCTGTGAAGCTACAATACAGTGGGACCGAATACAACTCACTAACGCTAGTGCTCAAGTGCTACTACTCCTCGGAGTCGGTGTCCTCATCATCCTCATCATCATCATCAATGAAGGCGAAGTCATCCTCATCGGTGAAGAAGTCCATGGCCTGATCCTCCAGAAAGTCATCATCGTCACTGAGATAGGAGTAGGGGTCTCCACGAAGGTCTTCCTCGGCATTCTCCCTCTCCTCCAGCTACATGTCTCTCTCGTGGACAGTCTCCTCCAACCCTGTGATCCTGTGGCGGAGACGGACAATGATGCGCTCCTTCTTGTCGAGCTGAAGACGACGAGACTGGCGATCCTTCACCAGCATGGCGATGGTCTGATCCTTCTGAATGGCGATGGTGGACTTGTGGTTGGCGTAGGAACAGGCATTATCCAACTCCTTCTGCCGGTCATACATCATGAAGCTGAGGTGGTCCACTTGGTTCTTCAGCTCAGGGTGATATGGTGCCTCTAGGGGCTGACCCATAGCATCACGCCTTGGGCAGAACTCAAAGATGGTACCCTTGATCTGATTGATACTCTGCCCACACAGACGGGCAAGAGCTTCCTGCATGGCCCTGGCAAGTCCATCTAGCCATTTGTTCTCTCTGATGGTGAACTGAATTCCCTCTGTGGTGGGGACTTCAATCTTTCCTCTAAGACTTGCAACAATTAGCCATTGCAACTCTTCTCCTTACTAGTCGTTCAGCTGAGCTCCGAAGAACTTGGGGTGCGGACGCTCCAGCATCTCCGACAGCTGGTCCAAGTTGTAGGGGTTCGTAGCATGGAAAAACAAAAAAATTCTACCGCATGCACACAAACAAGCCAAGATCTATCTACTAGATTGTAGCAATGATTCGATAGGAGAACTCACCCTTGAAGATTCCAAAGTGGTTAACGAGAGCAGATTCTCGTGGGTGATGTAGTCGTACACTTGTCGATCTCAAGATCGCGTAGACGATCCTTCCGGCGCTGCGTTCCGGCAGCGCTTCCACAGTCGGTCACACGTTTGGTACTCGATGAAGACCTTCCTCTCCCTTGTTCCAGCAGGCAGCGGAGGTTGTAGTTCTCCCCTCGTGAATCCGGCAGCACGACAACGTGGTGTCAGAAGTAGAGGGAAGATCTCGCAGGGCTTCGCCTAAGCCGGTGCGAGTTATGGTGGATTAGGGTTTCCCGGAAATCTAGGGTTTGGAAAAACGGGAGGAGGACAAGGTGTCGGTGGTGTCTAGAGCGGCGGCGACGGACCGGCGGCGACGGACCGGTGGCGACGCAAGGCGGTGGTTCGGCGGCGGGTCGGCGGCGGCTCGGGTGGAGAGGGGCTAGGGCTTGTGTGCTTTGGGGTAGCCCTCCCGCTCTATTCATGAGAGGGAGGCAGCCTTGGGAGGGGTGGGTTTGAATCCAAACCCAAACAAAGTTGCATTGAGAGAAGGACTTGTTTCTTCTCCCACTAGGAAACCATTGTTCCAGTTTGACTTTTCAAACTTCCCATTTGACTTTCAATTTAGAGCTTTAATTCTCTCTTGCAAATTCACACACCAAGTGACCTAGGACATTTTCCAATCATTCCACTTACCCATGACACATTCATGGACGATTCTCCTTCCGGACTGGTGATCCTTCTAGAACCTCTCCGATGAAAACATCGGAATCTTTCCCGAACTCCGGAATCAGAATTTCCTTATATAAATCTTATTCTCCGGGCCATTCCGGATCTCCTCGTGATATCTCGGATCCCATCCGAGACTCCGAACAACATTCGGTATCCCTACTAACATTCCATATCTACTAAACAACATTGAATCCTTAAGTGTGTCTCCCTACGGTTCGTGAATTATGCGGACATTACCAAGATACTTCTCCGATCAATAACCAATAGAGGAATCTGGAAATTCATATGGCTCCCACATATTTCTACGATTACTTTGCAATCGAATGAACCACTTACATACGATACCAATTTCCCTTTGTCTCACGATAGTTTACTTATTCGAGGTTTTGATCATCGGTATCTCTGCATACCTAGTTCAACCTCGTTACCGATAAGTACTCTTTTCTCATTCCCGTGATATGTGATCCCTTGTGAGCCAGTCACATGCTTGCAAGCTAATTGGATGAGATTCCACCGAGAGGGCCCAGAGTATATATATCCGTCATATGGATGGACAAATCCCACTCTTGATCCATGTGCCTCAACCCATACTTTCCGAACACTCAATGCCACCTTTATAGCCACCCAGTTACAGTGTGGTGTTTTATTTCATCAAAGCATCCTTCCGGTGATGGTGATTAGCATGATCTCATGGTCAAAGGAATTAGGTTACTATGTATCAGAAAGGTTATAGCAAACGAACTATTAAAATGACTTGATCTTTATGCTACGCTTATCTATAGGAGTATGCCCATCACACCATTCTCCTAATGATATGATCTTGTTGTTAATAACATCTCAATGTTCATGATCGAGAAACCACGATCATCTATTAACCAACAAGCTAGTATTATAAAGAGGCTTTACTAGGGACTCTAATTTAGTTTACAAATCACACAAGTATTAATGTTTCATGTTTAATACTGTTATAGCATGAATGTAAACATTTATCATAAACACAAAGATATAATAACCACTTTTATTATTGCCTCTAGGGCATATCTCCAACACAAGTCACGCTCAAAGATGAGGTCTCCTCCATTCCCCAACTGATCAAACTTGCTATACTTCACGTCCATCTATGTATTCCGATTCTGTTGAAGATCTCGCCACAACGCTTTGCTTTGCACTCCTCCAGCTAACTACTGCACCATTCAAAGTAAATACGCATCTAGATTGAGATTTAGAATCATCTGGATCGGTGTTCCAACTAGCATCGGTGTAACCATTAACAACGAGCTATTCATCACCTCCATAAGAAAGAACCATATCCTTAGTTCTTCTCAAGTACTTAAGGATGTTTTTGACCGCTGTCTAATGATCCACTCCTGGATCACTTTAATATATGCTAGTCAAACTAACAACATATGCAATGTCGGGTCTAGTACATAGCATGGCATACATAAGAGATCCTATGGCTGAGGCATAGGGGGTCTTACTCATCCTTTCTCTATCTTCTGCCGTTGCAGGACTTTGAGTTTTACTCAAGGTTGTATTGGGCAACATGGGCAAGAACCCTTTCTTGCTATCTTCCATTCCAAACCTCTTTAGAACTTTGTCCAAATATGTACTTTGTGACAATGATATTAGGCGTCTCGATCTATCTCTATAAATCTTTATGCCTAATATGTAAGCTGATTTGCCAAGATCTTTCATTGAAAAACTATTATTCAAATAATCCTTGACACTATTAAGAAGGTCTACATCATTCCCAATCAACAATATGTCATCTACATATAGTATTGAGAATACTACAGAGCTCCCACTCACTTTATTGTAAATACAAGCTTCTCCATAAGTTTGTATAAAACCAAAGCTTTTGATTAATTTATCAAAACGTTGATTCCAACTTCGGGGTGCTTGCTTCAATCCATATATGGACTGTTGAAGTTTGCATACCTTGTTAGCATCTTTAGGATCGACAAAACCTTTGGTTTGCATCATATACAACTCTTCATCAATGTCTCCATTGAGGAATGCCGTTTTGACATCCATCTGCCATATCTCATAATCAAAATATGCAGCGATTGCTAACATAATCCTCACAGACTTTAGCTTCGCTACTGGTGAGAAATTCCCATCGTAGTCAACTCCTTGAATTTGTCGAAACCCTTTTGCGACAAGTCGAGCTTTATAGAAAGTAACATTACCATCAGCATCTGTTTTTTTCTTGAAAATCCATTTGTTCTTGACAGCCTTCCGGCCATCCGGTAAGTACACCAAAGTCCATAATTGGTTTTTGTACATGGTAGTAGGAACATAATTACTTCATAAATATAGCAACCATCAAGATCAAAATCAAAATTAGCATCCAAGGTAGTAGAGTTATTGTTTCCCACATTTTGAAAAAATTCAGCATTCTTATTGGGTTTAGGCATTGTTGCAAAAGGAATGGGGACTTCTTCTGGTTTGCTAGCATCAACATTGGTGGTGGTAATAGTACAAATACTATTATTTCTAGCAATTTCATCTTCTCTTTCCCACTTAGCATGCAATTTAGCTAAGAGTCTAACATTTTCATCAATTCTAACTTGTATGGCATTAGCGGCATCAAAGGGATTTTCCATGGTTTCAGACTTAGCAGCCATTTTATTAATAAAAGAGGATTGTTCTTATGGCAAAGATGAAATATTTTTCAGCATTCAAAATTTTGGATTGCAAACTAGGAATTTCCCTATTTAAATTCTCAAGTTGATGACTAATATTTTTCAAAATAGTAGATTGTTCCTCCATGGTTTTAGTTAATAATTTATTATGCTCATATTGCATTTGCATGAAGTTTTTAGTGGATCTTTCAACTTCCATAATCCTATCTTCACAAGGCATTCCAGATTTACCATGATAAGTATTGTTATTATTAGGAGGATATGGCCTATAATTATTATTACCATACTGTGGCATCCCACAAAACCACTACTAGAAAATCGCGTTGTTTTGTGCATTGCATCTTCATGACCGCATGCTCATGTCATCATGCCACATTGCATTTGAGCATCGTCATCATCTTGCATTGGTTCGCATAAAACTATTTTCGAAAAACCTATTTTTGTTTTCTAAACGCCCCGTCTTTGTTTAACACGCAAACCCGGGTCTCCGGATTATTTTGTTTTGTTTGCTATCGGTTTGCAAAAGTCTGTTTGAAATAAATAAAATATTTAATTATTTTAGTGGGGGCAGTCGAACGGGCCGGACCGACCCAGTCGACCACCCCCAGTACAAAAACGGTCCGCCTAAAACCTTTTTCTACCAATCCTATTCTACCCACCCAACCAGCCACATCACCCCCACCAATCGGAGCCCGCCACCTCACCATTCCCTAGCCTCCCTCCACTCTCAGGCTGCCACATCAGCCATCCCCACTCCCTCTCTCTCTCACCCCACAGCTCACTCACCCGAGCCAGCCCTCACCCCTCTCCCTGTTCCCCGGGCCCCGCAGCCCCTTCCTCCCTCACCCCACACCGACCTGCCCCGCGCGGCCCACCGCGGGTCCCACACAACCCCCCACCACGCGTCCCCCATGCGCTCCCTCACCCCGCTCCCTCAACCGCCTCCCTCCCCACGCGCGCTCTCCACCCCTCGCAGACCGCCGGCGCCCTCCGCCGCGACGCCCCATCGCCCCTCTCCGGCCGCCCGCCCGGAGCGTCGTCGCCCGCCGCTCAGGCCGCCTTCCGTCGCGCCCGGCTCCACCACCAGCCTCCGCCCCGCGCTAGCCCGTCCCCCATCCCGAGCCGCCTCCCCCACCGCCGCCCGCGGGTCCCTCTCCCCCACCCTCCGGCTCCCCTCCTCCTGGCCATGGGCCCGCCCCCGGCCGCGGTCTTGTCGCCCTGCAGCCGCCGCCATCGGCCTCCTCGCCACCGACCCCGCACCTCCTCCCCGCTGCCCTCCGTGCCACCCGGCCCCCTTCCCTCTGGCGCTCCCCGCCGTCGTCGCCTCCTGGGCCCCACCTCCGACCCTGCTCGCCCGCACGACCCTCCGTCCTCGCCCTCCTGTGCCGTCTTCCCCGGCGCCGCGGTGACCTCGCCCGCCTCCGTCCACAATCGCCGCCACCGCTGCTCGCCCTCCCCTCTCCGGCCACCGCCTTCCGTCCCATCGGTCCGCACCTCCTCCGGCCACCGCGGCCCCAGCGGCCTCCTTCCTTCCCCCAAGCACCACCGCCGGCCGCCTCCCCCATGGGCCGCAGCATCAGCGACCGCCGCTCCCCCCACTCGTCCTCGTCCGCCTCCTCTGGCCGACCAAGCCGCCAAGCGTCGCCGTCGCGGCAAGCCGCCGTGTGCGCCTTCCCTCGCCAAGGAGCGCCGCCTCCGACGCGTCCTCCTCGCCGAGCCTCCTCCCAACGGCGTCGGTCGCGTGCGCCGCCTTCCGTGGGCCCCTGCTCGCCGACCGCCGAGGCCGCGACTCTCCTTCCCGCCTCCGGCAGCAGTTCCCGCGGCCGCGCGCCGCCAAGGTGGCCCTCACCGGCGTCAAGCCCGCCTCGGACGCCTCACGTGTGTGTGCTCCTGTGTTTGTGTTGGGAGATGTTGGGGGCAGACCTAGTACAAGATGATCTGAGGCTGAAATGAAGACAAGGATTCCAGTTGTGGAAATCTAGCGCGGCAATTTTGATGCTATGTGAAAAACGGCAACCTCGACGACAAGTTCTCCATCGCAGACAATCGAAACAAGATCCCCACATGGAACCCCCCGACAAGATCTTCAATCGGATCCGAGGACACCGAGACCCCGGTGCGCCAAGTACTCCTTCCCGGACGCCGAGCTTGCCGAGAACCCGGACGCTAGGGTCGTCGACACGGATTCGCCAAGCACTTCGCCGTGGAACGTCAAGTTCTGCATCCCGAACGCCAAGACCGGCCCGATACGACGACCCGACAAGACCTTCGTGACGACAAGATCGGCACCGACCAGGGCGAGTCCGATGTGCCCCGACGCCGCAACCAAGTCCTTCTTCCCGGATGCGACAAGACCTACCTCCGTTGTCCGAGAACGATCCCGCCGAGGCCGAACCCCAGATCCGAAACCTGAGACCGACCCCGAAACCCCGGAACCCCAAGATCGCCGAACCCTAATGTGTGACCCTTATCCGAGAACCCTATTTTATGAATTGTCAACTAAATAAACTTGTTGCATATTGAATTGTCATACTCGCATGCATATTATCATGTGGTTTGGGGGCCTTATGCCGATTCACCATATAATTAAATATGGGGCCCATATGCGGACAAATCTAGTCTTATATTGGCCTCATTTAAAATTTGTGCATCGAACCGTTGTCATACCTGGCCTTGTTAAAACAACATTTAAATTGTGGAGTAGCTAAACAACCTGAACCATATAATTAATTGTCAGGACCCCGGTTCCACTTAATATTGACCTAATTGCATCGCATCTTTGCCATGTCATACATCATACAAGCATCATGCCGATCTTCTGCCGTTTTATTAAATAGTGCATCCGGTGTTTATTCTAGTGTTTTGCTTCTTCGCGGATAAGGCCGTTGAGTTGATGTGATCTTCGCCCCGATCTTCGGTTGAACCTTCGGCAATGTTTTCAGGCGAGCATCTTCCCCTTTCTACCTATCTTAATTTTATAGTATTTATTCCCTCCTATTGATCTATTGCTATCTGTGTCGCGTTGCTCTAGTTTTCGTACCCGTGTTATCCCTTGGAGCCTTATATTGCCTTGGACACATCCTATTACCTGTTGTTTGGTAGAGAGTTGGACTTGCGCGTCGTAGTCACTTGCTCAAGTGCTATTGCGTGTCGTCAAGTGCCACAGTTGTTGGAGTATTGCCGCCAGTTGATGTTGGAGATGATCATGGTTTTACTTATCGTTCACTTTAATTAATGTCTAACAATTAAAATTGAAGTAAGTAAGCAGAGGCACAGGTGGGCAATAGATGTTATTTGGTTGTTAACCGTCCACTTGTGTCCCGTAGGACCCCGAGTACTTGATACCTGTTCCTTGAATATTCGCGCTATCCACATCCGGGAGGATTATGGGACCCCCCTGAGCCAGAGCTTGATTCATACTTATTTCCTGGGGCCACAAACTAGTTTGAGGTTTTATTTACAATCTTGTACTTATGCCATGCTTTAATGCTTTATTTACGATTGTGCGAGGAGCACACTGTACTGTTTAGGATTGTGACCCGTTTACGCGGTATCGACAAGCCCAGTTTTGGGTTCCCAGTCGCTTACAGCCGGCCCCACAAACCTTGAGTCCGTCTCGGAGTCAGCTAGCTTCGTTGCGGGTGTACTCAACGGGGTGGCCCCCGGAAATATTTCTGAATCTGGTGATTACTTTGTCGTGAAGGCCTCGTTGGGTTTTGATTTGGTTTTTCCGAGGTTGATCGAGTGTGTGTTGCTATTTGTGCACCCCTGCAGGGTAAAACTTTCTGAAAGCCGTGTCCGCGGTTATGGACGACTTGGAGCACAGTATCTCGATCATAGACAACTATAACTAAAGTAGTGCTATAAATTTGACTTTATAACTGACTAGTAATTAGCTTCACTATAATGGAATGGCTAAATAAAACTGCCAACAATTGCTTGCTTGTGTTGTCGCTTGCGACCATTGTACCTGACTAGTAAGTATTGCAACTACAACGGAATGGCTGAATAAAAGTACCAACAACTGTTGGGTTTTTGGGTTATCTCATGCTAATTGTATCTGACTAGTAAGTGTCGCAACTACAATGGAATGGTTAACTAAAACGGCCCACTGCTTATTTTATCAGGATGATTATCTACACCTGACTAGTAATTGCTGCAACGATAACTGAATAAATAAAACTGCCAACTGTGTGAGTTCCTCGGTTGACTTCCTCGTTTGGTCTCGAGGGGAAAACACCAGGATGGGTTTGTTTGGTGGTAGAATCAGGTTGGTTCCGAATAGGTCTTTCTTACCCCTCTCTGATAGCCGCCAGTTATGTCGAGTCTCTATAGGTTGTACAGTGCATGCTGCCGCTGCCGCTTCAGTCCACCATACCTATGTAGGCGAGGACCGCCGAATTCTAGCCTTGCCGTGTACTGGCCTCAGTACTGACGCTCCTCTTTTTCCTTTGCCCTTTGTCGGCACCCCTTTTGTTAAAGCAGGTTTTGAGATCGACGTCATTAGCAGGGTTACCCTTCCGGCTTGGCCTGGGCAGGGTTATGGACGCCATTGGTTATTCTTCAGGGCTCTCAGCCCCATTTGCATCTTGTCCGTAGTCGGACGCTATATCATTTTCAAGGTGATTTGGATCTTGTGTATTATATCTGTATTCTTGACTCATTGAGTCGCTGTTGTATATATATTTGTTCTGTGGGTCCCATCGAGGACTGTTGTGTAATGTTATTACTTTGTTTTCCACCCGCATGAAAGTGCCTGGTGGGCACCTTTGAATCGTTTCTATGCGGGTTTGGCGGGAAGCGCTAAAACTTGCATAGGGCCGATTCTGAGGGTGTTACAGAGTGGTATCAGAGCTCAGCAGTTGCGATACCCCCACAAGTCCAGCCTGTAGGATAACCTAGCTAACGGCCGAAGTAGAGTGTCAAAACTATTTTGAAAAATCGGTTGGATAGTTCTGATTAGGTCTGATTTTACTCCTTACCCCTCTGTTGCTCTCCTCTTACCTCTACATGTTTTGAATCCGCTCTCGTCTTTTTCTTTGAGTCCAGGACTTCTCGTGGTTGGGTTCCGTCGTACCTTCAGGGTTTCGCTTCCTCCTTTGATAACGGTGTTCTACCATCCGGTGTTCATGCTGTCTGAGGACTCCGTCTACTGTGGTACCATTCTTTGTTCTTTGTTTGTGCCTTCCGGTGTTTTCTGACGCGACGACATCATCTACGCCAGATCCGATGCAGAGTCTGCATCACTCCTTTGTTCCTGAACCTCGCTTGTCGAGATCTTCAGTCTAATTCCGAGAATGGTTGCACGCTTTCCACTGATTGTGCAGAGTAATAGTTTGGGTGCGTGATGGATTGGCCCCCATGCCGACTACCCCTTCTATTCGCTTTTGTACATTGAAGTGGATGAGAATGCATCGGTTCCCTCTTCCTATCGAAGCTAGAGGTGGCTTTATTTGTTGATACCTCTACCTTCGACCTTTTGTTCCCGGAGTGTTCTCTCGACGATCACGGACAACGACCTCTTGTTAGTGGTGTCGCGAGGATCTGCACGAAGCGCGAAGGATCAGATCGCCGACCTTCCTTCCGGTACCATGAGGCGGATCTCGAGGGCGAGATCCATTGTTAGTGGTGTCGAATTGTGGCATCCCGCAAAACCACTACTAGAAAATCGCGTTGTTTTGTGCATTGCATCTTCATGACTGCATGCTCATGTCATCATGCCACATTGCATTTGAGCATCGTCATCATCTTGCATTGGTTCGCATAAAACTATTTTCGAAAAACCTATTTTTGTTTTCTAAACGCCCCGTCTTTGTTCAACACGCAAACCCGGGTCTCCGGATTATTTTGTTTTGTTTGCTATCGGTTTGCAAAAGTCTGTTTGAAATAAATAAAATATTTAATTATTTTAGTGGGGGCAGTCGAACGGGCCGGACCGACCCAGTCGACCACCCCCAGTACAAAAACGGTCCGCCTAAAACCTTTTTCTACCAATCCTATTCTACCCACCCAACCAGCCACATCACCCCCACCAATCGGAGCCCGCCACCTCACCATTCCCTAGCCTCCCTCCACTCTCAGGCTGCCACATCAGCCATCCCCACTCCCTCTCTCTCTCACCCCACAGCTCACTCACCCGAGCCAGCCCTCACCCCTCTCCCTGTTCCCCGGGCCCCGCAGCCCCTTCCTCCCTCACCCCACACCGACCTGCCCCGCGCGGCCCACCGCCGGTCCCACAAAACCCCCCACCACGCGTCCCCCACGCGCTCCCTCACCCTGCTCCCGCAACCGCCTCCCTCCCCACGCGCGCTCTCCACCCCTCGCAGACCGCCGGCGCCCTCCGCCGCGACGCCCCATCGCCCCTCTCCGGCCGCCCGCCCGGAGCGCCGTCGCCCGCCGCTCAGGCCGCCTTCCGCCGCGCCCGGCTCCACCACCGGCCTCCGCCCCGCGCTAGCCCGGCCCCCGTCCCGAGCCGCCTCCCCCGCCGCCGCCCGCGGGTCCCTCTCCCCCTCCCTCTGGCTCCCCTCCTCCTGGCCACGGGCCCGTCCCCGGCCGCGGTCTCGTCGCCCTGCAGCCGCCGCCATCGGCCTCCTCACCACCGACCCCGCACCTCCTCCCCGCTGCCCTCCGTGCCACCCGGCCCCCTTCCCTCTGGCGCTCCCCGCCGTCATCGCCTCCTGGGCCCCACCTCCGACCCTGCTCGCCCGCACGACCCTCCGTCCTCGCCCTCCTGTGCCGCCTTCCCCGGCGCCGCGGCGACCTCGCCCGCCTCCGTCCACAATCGCCGCCACCACTGCTCGCCCTCCCCTCTCCGGCCACCGCCTTCCGTCCCATCGGGCCGCACCTCCTCCGGCCACCGCGGCCCCAGCAGCCTCCTTCCTTTCCCCAAGCACCACCGTCGGCCGCCTCCCCCATGGGCCGCAGCATCAGCGACCGCCGCTCCCCCCACTCGTCCTCGTCCGCCTCCTCTGGCCGACCACGCCGCCAAGCGTCGCCGTCGCGGCAAGCTGCCGTGTGCGCCTTCCCTCGCCAAGGAGCGCCGCCTCCGACGCATCCTCCTCGCCGAGCCTCCTCCCAGCGGCGTCGGTCACGTGCGCCACCTTCCGTGGGCCCCTGCTCGCCGACCGACAAGGCCGCGACTCTCCTTCCCGCCTCCGGCAGCAGTTCCCGCGGCCGCGCGCCGCCAAGGTGGCCCTCACCGGCGTCGAGCCCGCCTCAGACGCCTCACGTGTGTGTGCTCCTGTGTTTGTGTTGGGAGATGTTAGGGGCAGACCTAGTACAAGATGATCTGAGGCTGAAATGAAGACAAGGATTCCAGTTGTGGAAATCTAGCGCGGCAATTTTGATGCTATGTGAAAAACCGCAACCTCGACGACAAGTTCTCCATCGCAGACAATCGAAACAAGATCGCCACATGGAACACCCGACAAGATCTTCAATCGGATCCGAGGACACCGAGACCCCGGTGCGCCAAGTACTCCTTCCCGGACGCGAGAGCTTGCCGAGAACCCGGACGCCAGGGTCGTCGACACGGATTCGCCAAGCACTTCGCCGTGGAACGTCAAGTTCTGCATCCCGAACGCCAAGACCGTCCCGATACGACGACCCGACAAGACCTTCGTGACGACAAGATCGGCACCGACCAGGGCGAGTCCGATGTGCCCCGACGCCGCAACCAAGTCCTTCTTCCCGGATGCGACAAGACCTACCTCCGTTGTCCGAGAACGATCCCGCCGAGGCCGAACCCCAGATCCGAAACCTGAGACCGACCCCGAAACCCCGGAACCCCAAGATCGCCGAACCCTAATGTGTGACCCTTATCCGAGAACCCTATTTTATGAATTGTCAACTAAATAAACTTGTTGCATATTGAATTGTCATACTCGCATGCATATTATCATGTGGTTTGGGGGCCTTATGCCGATTCACCATATAATTAAATATGGGGCCCATATGCGGACAAATCTAGTCTTATATTGGCCTCATTTAAAATTTGTGCATCGAACCGTTGTCATACCTGGCCTTGTTAAAACAACATTTAAATTGTGGAGTAGCTAAACAACCTGAACCATATAATTAATTGTCGGGACCCCGGTTCCACTTAATATTGACCTAATTGCATCGCATCTTTGCCATGTCATACATCATACAAGCATCATGTCGATCTTCTGCCGTTTTATTAAATAGTGCATCCGGTGTTTATTCTAGTGTTTTGCTTCTTCGCGGATAAGGCCGTTGAGTTGATGTGAGCTTCGCCCCGATCTTCGGTTGAACCTTCGGCAATGTTTTCAGGCGAGCATCTTCCCCTTTCTACCTATCTTACTTTTATAGTATTTATTCCCTCCTGTTGATCTATTGCTATCTGTGTCGCGTTGCTCTAGTTTTCGTACCTGTGTTATCCCTTGCAGCCTTATATTGCCTTGGACACATCCTATTACCTGTTGTTTGGTAGAGAGTTGGACTTGCGCGTCGTAGTCGCTTGCTCAAGTGTTGTTGCGTGTCGTCAAGTGCCACAGTTGTTGGAGTATTGCCGCCTGTTGATGTTGGAGATGATCATGGTTTTACTTATCGTTCACTTTAATTACTGTCTAACAATTAAAATTGAAGTAAGTAAGCAGAGGCACAGGTGGGCAATAGATGTTATTTGGTTGTTAACCGTCCACTTGTGTCCCGTAGGACCCCGAGTACTTGATACTGTTCCTTGAATATTCGCGCTATCCACATCCGGGAGGATTATGGGACCCCCCTGAGCCAGAGCTTGATTCATACTTATTTCCTAGGGCCACAAACTAGTTTGAGGTTTTATTTACGATCCTGTACTTATGTCATGCTTTACTGCTTTATTTACGATTGTGCGAGGAGCACACTGTACTGTTTAGGATTGTGACCCGTTTACGCGGTATCGACAAGCCCAGTTTTGGGTTCCCAGTCGCTTACAGCCGGCCCCACAAACCTTGAGTCCGTCTCAGAGTCAGCTAGCTTCGTTGCGGGTGAACTCAACGGGATGGCCCCCGGAAATATTTCTGAATCTGGTGATTGCTTTGTCGTGAAGGCCTCGTTGGGATTTGATTTGGTTTTTCCGAGGTTGACCGAGTGTGTGTTGCTATTTGTGCATCCCTGCAGGGTAAAACTTTCTGAAAGCCGTGTCCGCGGTTATGGACGACTTGGAGCACAGTATCTCGATCATAGATAACTATAACTAAAGTAGTGCTATAAATTTGACTTTATAACTGACTAGTAATTAGCTTCACTATAATGGAATGGCTAAATAAAACTGCCAACAATTGCTTGCTTGTGTTGTCGCTTGCGACCATTGTACCTGACTAGTAAGTATTGCAACTACAATGGAATGGCTGAATAAAAGTACTAACAACTGCTGGGTTTTTGGGTTATCTCATGCTAATTGTATCTGACTAGTAAGTGCCGCAACTACAATGGAATGGTTAACTAAAACGGCCCACTGCTTATTTTATCAGGATGATTATCTACACCTGACTAGTAATTGCTGCAACGATAACTGAATAAATAAAACTGCCAACTGTGTGAGTTCCTCGGTTGACTTCCTCGTTTGGTCTCGAGGGGAAAACACCAGGATGGGTTTGTTTGGTGGTAGAATCAGGTTGGTTCCGAATAGGTCTTTCTTACCCCTCTCTGATAGCCGCTAGTTATGTCGAGTCTCTATAGGTTGTATAGTGCATGCTGCCGCTGCCGCTTCAGTCCACCATACCTATGTAGGCGAGGACCGCCGAATTCTAGCCTCGCCGTGTACTGGCCTCAGTACTGACGCTCCTCTTTTTCCTTTGCCCTTTGTCGGCACCCCTTTTGTTAAAGCAGGTTTTGAGATCGACGTCGTTAGCAGGGTTACCCTTCCGGCTTGGCCTGGGCAGGGTTATGGACGCCATTGGTTATTCTTCAGGGCTCTCAGCCCCATTTGCATCTTGTCCGTAGTCGGACGCTATATCATTTTCAAGGTGATTTGGATCTTGTGTATTATATCTATATTCTTGACTCATTGAGTCGCTGTTGTATATATATTTGTTCTGTGGGTCCCATCGAGGACTGTTGTGTAATGTTATTACTTCGTTTTCCACCCGCACGAAAGTGCCTGGTGGGCACCTTTGAATCGTTTCTATGCGGGTTTGGCGGGAAGCGCTAAAACTTGCATAGGGCCGATTCTGAGGGTGTTGCACATACGCATTATTGCCAAAAAAATTATTTCTAATGAAGTTCACATCAACTTGCTCTTGAGCAACCAAAGAGGCTAAATGAACATTATTTGGATCAATATGATCTTTTCCATTAACAAGCATAGACATAATAACATTAATTTTATCACTCAAGGAGGAGGTTTCTTCAACAGAATTTATCTTCTTACCTTGTGGAGCTCTCTTAGTGTGCCATTCCGAATAGTTAACCATAATATTATCAAGGATCTTTGTTGCAGTACCCAAAGTAATGGTCATAAAGGTACATCCAGCAGCAGAATCCAACAGATTTCTTGAAGAAAATTTTAGTCCTCCATAAAAGGTTTGGATAATCATCCAAGCAGTCAGTCCATGAGTGGGACAATTCTTTACCAAAGATTTCATTCTTTCCCAAGCTTGAGCAACATGTTCATTATCAAATTGTTTAAATTTCATTATTTCACTTCTCATAGATAAAATCTTAGCAGGAGGATAATATTTTCCAATAAAAGCATCTTTGCATTTAATCAAGAATCAATACTATTTCTAGGAAAAGATAGCAACCATTCTTTAGATTTTCCTCAGAAGGAGAAAGGGAACAATTTAAGCTTAATAATATCTCCATCTACATCCTTATATTTTTACATCTCACAAATTTCAAACAAATTATTAAGGTGAGCAGCAGCATCGTCAGAACTAGTACCAGAAAATTGCTCTTTCATAACAAGATTTAGCAAAGCAGGTTTAGTTTCATAAAAAATAGCATCAGGAGTAGGTGGAGCAATAGGTGTGCAAAGGAAATAATTGGTGTTGGTGTTAGTGAAGTCACACAACTTAGTGTTTTCAGGGGTATTCATTTTTGCAGAAGTGAAGCAAGCCAACAGAAATAGTAACTAAAGTAGGAACTAATTTTTGTGTGTTTTTAATAAGAAAAATCAAACCAAGCAAAACTAAAAAATTGTATTTTTGATAAAAAGAAACAAGCAAAACAAAGCAAAATAAACTAAGCAAAACAAAAATAAAGTAAATAGATTGGTTGTGAGAGACTCCCCTTGCAAGAATCTTCTTTCTCCCTGAAAAGTGACCGACGAGGAGTAAGAGATTGAAGTTGTCCTTAATTCCCCGGCAATGGTGCCAGAAAAGTGCTTGATGGCTCAGATATGTAGAGCTCGTTGGGAACCCCAAGAGGAAGGTATGATGAGCGCAGCAACAAGTTTCCCTCAGTTATGAAACCAAGGTTATCGAACCAGTAGGAGTAAGGAAACAACTCCAAGGCGTTGCTAACAACTTGGAACCTGCACAACACGAACTCAATACTTTGCCCCAACTTACAGTGAAGTTGTCAATCTCACCGGTTTGCTGAAAACAAAGGATTAAACGTATAGTGTGGAAGATATTGATTTTCTTATAGAAAGTAAACAGTAAACAAATAAACAGTAGATGGTATATCAATGATAAACGAATGGACCAGGGTCCATAGTTCACTAGAGGTGTTCTCCATAAGATAAATAGCATATTGGGTGAACGAATTATAGCGGGGCAATTGACAGATTGAGAAATTATAACAATGCATATACTAGACATCTTGACTCCTACGAGATTTGTTTGGGCATTACAACATAATACATAGATCGTAATCCAACTTCATCTAGGACTAATAATCCATGTTCACGTTATCATCCGAACCCCTTTCAGTATTAAGTTGCAAGCAACATATAATTGCATTAAGCAATGTGTGTAAAGTAAACAATACAATTGCCATTGGACAAAGGATTGTTGTTTTCTCCCTAGTAGCAAAAACACATCTACAACCTTAGAGATTTCTGTCACTTCCCTAGATTACTAGAGGCATGAACCTATTATCGAGCATAAATACTCCCTCTTGGAGTTGCAAGTATCTACGAACAACGGAGAGCATGCAAGATCACAAATAACATACACATGATAGAATCAATAATCAATCTGACAAAGTATCTCAATATCCATCGGATCCCCGCAAACACAACATGTATGATTACAAATAGATGATCTTGATCATAAACGGAGCTCACAAGATCTAAACATGATAGCACAAAGGAGGAGAAACAACCATCTAGCTACTGTACGGACCCATAGTCCAAGGGTGAACTACTCATGCATCACTCTGAAGGCTGGCATGGTGATGAAGAAGGCCTCCGGGATGATCTCTCCCCTCCGGCAGGGTGCCGGGAAGAACTTCAGATCCCCCCGATATAGGGACGATGGTGCGGCGTCTACGGACTGTTTCGTGGAGATTTTTTATCAGGTCCTTAGGGTTTCTGCATCGGGGTGCTTTTATAGGCGAAAGGGCAAGGTCGGTGGGCACCCGAGGGGCCCACACCTAGGGCTGGCGTGCCCCCCTGGCCGCACCGCCCTAGGGTGTGGTCGCCTCGAGGCCTCACTTCAGCTGTCCTCTAGACTCTGTGTTCCTTCTGGTAAAATATTGACTTTGTCTCTTGTCCCGTCCAATTTCGAGAATATTTCCTTACTAGCTTTTCTAAAACCAAAACAGCATAAAACAGGCAACTGGCACTACGGCATCTTGTCAATAGGTTAGTTCCGAAAAATGTATGAAAATACCTCAAAATGTGGACAAAACATAAGAAAGTTGATACAAAACAAGCATGAAGCATAAAAAATTATAGATACTTTTACGACGTATCAGCGCGCACAGGCGATGCATGCATTTTTTGGCTCAGTTTTCTTTAACAGAGGCATTTGTTTAACGATTTTTACATTAGTTTTTGCCGAATTCTGCCCATGTTTTTTCTATTCAAACTAATCCAACAAAAATTTTGTTTTAGAAAATAGAAAAGTGATAGAAATGCTTCTATAAAGTGTAAAGTTTATGAATTTTTTATTCATAATTTCCGCTACAAACAGTTAAAAGTGATATTTAAAAGTAAATAGAACAAAAGTGAGAATTAAAATTTTAAGAGCATGTTTAAAGTGAATGTTGAAACAATTATGATTCTATTATCTTATGACCAACGTTGTTAATAACATGATCATGATCCATTATATTCATTTGTGCATTTATTTCTATGTTCTGCCCAACGGTGATATAGTTTTAAATTGCATGAACAGTTGTATGTGTTAGTTTTGACCAACGTTGGATTAATACATGCAATTGTTGTTATGATCTCACTTCTTTGTGGTTTTCAAGAGGGTACTAATTGATGAGTTGCATCAAGGATGTTCCAACCCTCAAAGGTGACAACTACACAAAGTGGAGAAAGAAGGTCGACTTGGCTTTTGTGTGCACTTACGTGGATTGGGTTGTCGAAACCCCATAACCCACCAAGCCGACAGAGCCAATGAGATATGATAAAGATGATGATGATGATGCATGGGACAAAAATAAAATATATTATACTCCATTGGAGATGGCATACACCCTAGAGAACAAAAAGTGGCTAATGCCAACAAAAAGTGCATGGCTTTCATAAAGAACACAATTGAGCACACCATTATGGGCTCAATTGCAGAGTGTGCTTCCATTGGGGAGTATCTTGAAAATATAAAGAGCCAGTGATGGCTCTTCAAAGATATATGCTACCTAGTTGCTGAAGCAGCTGGTGATAGAAAAGTACATAGGAGGTGGACATGGCATAAGGGAGCACATCCTCAGGATGAGCAACATGGCTACCAAGTTGAAGCCCATGGATGCTGATATGGAGCTCAAGCCTGCACTCTTTGTTCACCTGGTCATGGATTCACTTCCAAAAGAGTTTGACACCTTTGTTGTGAACTACAACATATCGTCAGAAAAATGGGACATTGAAAAGACTATAGCCATGTGTGTGTGCAAGAAGAGGAGAGGCTCAAAACCTCAAATGGTGGTTCTTTAACAATAAAAACGGAACTTCACTCAAAGCAACCAAGGTTCCCTTTCAAAGCCACATGGAAAATCTCCCATGCACTATCAGCATCAGCAAAAGGCCTCTCCCGGTGGACAAAGATACATGTCTCCATCGCAAGAAAACAGGGCATTACAAGAAATATTGCCCTGCTTGGCTAAAGGAAGTAATGGCAAAGAGAGGTAACAACATTGTTTCCTTTGTAAATGAATCTCTTTATACATAGTTCTCAAAATCTACTTGGTGGATTGACTTAGGTGCAAATTGTCATGTTGCAAATTCTTTATAGGGATTCCATTCGACGCGGACTACTCAAAGAAGCAAAAGATGCATTGAAGTTGCAAATGGAGTCCAAGCGAATGTTAAAGTTGTTGGAAACATCTCCATGGAGCTAGTTGATGGTTTCACGATCCTGCTTATAGATGTTTTATATGTTCCTTCATTACATAGAAACTTAACAAGTGTTTCATGGTTGGACAAAGTTTATTATGAGTGTCATTTTGGACATGGCAAGTGTGCCATATGGTGGTATAATGATTGTGTGGGTGTTTCTTTCCTTCACAATGAACTTTATTTGTTATCCCTTCATGAAAAAGTATATTATATGTGTAATGTGAATGAGCATGTTTCTGTGTCGGACAAAGATCAAAATAAAGAAAGAGAACTCATGACTCTTCGAAATTATGGCACTGTCGCTTAGGCCATATTTCGAGGAGGAATAGAAAGACTAGTTGTAAATGATATTATTTCTCCATTAGAGTTCTCCGACATAGATCCATGCATAGATTGCGTTAAAGGAAAGTATGTAAAGCAGATCAAAAAGGGTGCAAAATGAAGCACCGAAACACTAGAAATCATTCACACTGACATTTTTGGACCATTTCCTGTGAAAAGTGTGGATGGTTATGACTCGTTCATAACATTCATAAACGATTACTCCTGTTATGGTTATATTTATCCAATTAAATAAAGATCGGAAACATTGGATAAATTTAAGATATTCAAAGCTGAAGTAGAGAACCAGCACAGTAAAACAATAAAGATAGTAAGATCTGACCGTGGAGGGAAGTACTACGGTCGGCACTCCCCATATGGCCAAGTCCGTGGACCTTTTGCAAGGTTTTTACAGGAGACTTGCATAGTTTCCCAGTATTCGATGTCGGAAGAGCCTCAACAAAATGGAGTGGCTGAAAGGTGTAATCGTACACTTATAGATATGGTGCGCAGCATGATGAGTTACTCCACCTTACCATTGAAATCATTCACACTTACCCACTCTTGAGCATGAAAGGGAGCAGTAGCAGCCACCTCCAATAGATACGCCACATGTTGAGACGCCTATAAGGTCTCAAAGAGTTAAAAGATCAGCAATTCCTACTGATTATAAAGTTTATAACACAGAAAGAGTTCATATGGAGAATGATCCCACTTCATTTGAATAATCCATGAGTATCCCTCACTCATCGAAGTGGCTAGAGGCCATGGAAGATGAGATGAAATCGATGAGTTCCAACGAAGTTTGGGACTTAGAGGAAATTCCCAAAGGAGCCAAAATAGTAGGTTGTAAATGGGTCTACAAAACAAAATATGACTCTAGAGGGGATGTGGAGAAGTACAAAGCAAGACTTGTGACAAAAGGATTTACACAAAGAGAAGGAGTAAATTACAATGCAACTTTTTCTCCAGTCTCATGTAAGGATTCCTTCAGAATCATAATGGCACTAGTTGCACATTTTTATTTAGAGTTGCATCAAATGGATGTAAAGACGACATTTCTAAACGGGAATTTAGAAAAAAGAGTCTACATGAAACAACCCAAGGGTTTTGTCATGGAAGGCAAGGAAAACATGGGATGCCGCCTAAAGAAATTCATTTATGGATTAAAGCAAGCTTCTAGACAGTGGTGTCTAAAGTTTAATGAGACCATTAAGAAATTTGGATTTAAAGAGAATGTTGAGAACAACTACATTTATGCAAACTTTAAAAGTGGGAAATATATTTTTCTAATTCACATATGTGGATGATATCTTTCTTGCTAGTAGTTATGTCAGTCTACTACTATAAGCAAAGAAGTTCTTGTCCTCCAATTTTGATATGAAAGATCTTGGTGAATCTTCATATGTTTTGGGCATAGAAATTCACCAAGATAGGACAAATGGGGTTCTAGGACTATCGCAAAAGGCATACCAAGAGAAGATTCTAAAAAAAATATTATGCATACGTGCAATGCCACACCTGCTCCTATAGTCAAGGTCGACAGTTTTGCGAAATTTCAATGTTTGAAGAGTCAATACAAGATCGATCAAATGAAAGCAGTACCATATGCTTCGACTGTTGGAAGATTTCAGTATGCACAAGTGTGCACTCGCCCTGACTTAGTTTTTCTCACCGGAGTACTCAGTAGATATCAAGAGAATCCAGGTATATAGCACTAAAATATGGTAACATATAGAAGGCACAAAAGACCTCATGCAAACATATAGAAGGTCTGGTTCCCTAGAGATAAGAGGGTATTTAGATGTAGATTTTGCGGGAGACAGAGATGATAGAAAATCCACGACGGGATATGTCTTCACTCTCGCAGGCATGGCTATTTCATGGAGAAGCTCCAAACAGTCGATAGTTGCATCATCCATGATATGTGAAGAATTTATAGCATGTTATGAGGCCACAGGGCAGGAAATATGGTTAAAGAAATTTATACCCGACTTAAAAGTGGTAGATTGCATTGACAAACCACTAAAGATGTATTGTGACAATCGGCCGCAGTATTTTATACTCACAACAACAAGTCAAGTAATGCTTCCAAACCTATAGAGATAAAGTATTATGTTGTGAAAGATAAAATCCAGGATCACAATATAAGTCTTGATCATATAAGCACAAAGGATATGCTTGTGAATCCGCTAACGAAAGGCCTACCACCCAATGTGTTCAAGGAACACTTAGCCGACATGGGTTTAAGGGAAAACATATAATTCCTGGAGCATAAGAGGCCCAAAAGGAACACAATTTGTTTCAAAACAGATAGGTATATTATAGTTGTATGATTCTATTGACAATTGATATTTGATGATGAAACATGCTTTATGTACTGATCTGTGATAAAACTAGTAAAACATAAAGTATAAAGTTAAAAGTAAAGTTGAGATCAAGGGGGAGAATGCTATATTGATCTCCACCCATTGAGCCCAATGGCCCAAACGGCCTAAACGGATCCCTTAGACTGCGCCCTGATCGGGGGCGCCAAACCCTCATATGGTTGGTGGGCCCCTGTCGCCAGCACCATATAAAGAGATGGGGACCGGCTGCACGCGGTACGATGTTCACCGTGTGCCGCAACCCTCACCGACACCCCTACCGATCTAGGGTTAGCTCTAGGCCGACGGGAAGCTCCGTCGCCGCTGCGTTGCCCACACATACCCACGCTCTCGCCGTCGTCCTCCACCATGGCCAACGGCTCAAGCTCATCGAGCCAAAGCGAAGGTATGTCTCCTCTCTCTCTCTCTCTCTCTCTCTCTATATATATATATATATATATATATATATATATATATATATATATATATATATAGCTGATCCCGACACGCTTTGATCCATAGAAAAAGTACACTACCGTTTTGGTCAACCCTAGCAGATCGTTCCCCAAACCACGATAGTTCAAGCCTAATATTTTGATTGCGACTAACACCGTTGTAGGTACCCTGCCAATGAATTGGCGTTTAGTGCATCTTCATGATGTCCCTTCTTTTCTATCTTCTTCTCCTCCTAGATGTCAACATACGAGGTGTCTTTGTATCCTCTTCCCCTATCACCGCATCATATTTAGCCCCATTTTCTAGCAGGAATTTCTTATTAACACTCTCCTCCTCCTCTTCATATGTCACCCTTCCATTACTAACCGTTCATGTAGGTCGTTCTCCTTATCACTCATCACCATGTCCTGTATCTTGCAGGGATAGTAGAAATATATCCCATGAATCTTCAGGTTCCTGCTCTTCCTGGTTGCTCCAAGGAATTACATGTCGAACTCCTCGTCCTGGATCTCCCTTCGGGTTGCTCTGGACTCCTCTTATTTCCGCCAAATTCTCCACATTGCATAGACCGTGGTGGTGGTTGCTTCATGTAGCCGTGACACAATCTTTAGATATTTATCTTCATCATGCCTCTCTCTTTCGCTCTTGTGCTCGTGCCCAGAATTCCGCACACCGCACATAAGGAGGCATGCTTTCAATATCTTAGCTCAAGCAACCGCATTTGCCCTCCTCGATGATCGAGAAAACCCTCGCTAGAGGGTTCCTCGCGTCATATCGAATGCAGACACACACATAGTTCCCACTGCCCCTCTTAGTTTTTTCGCTACCTCGTTGTGGTTAAAAATCCTACCTTTCTCCCAAACCAAGGCTAGTAGGAGAAATCGACCGGAGAAGTATAGAGATTCTCCGTCAACGGGAAGACAAAACCCTAGTCTCCTAGGGAAAAAAACTTCATCTCCTTCCCTTTCCATTTCATGATAGTTCTAACCATATATTAGTTGATTTTGTATATGTTTTTTTATTTGAGATGTCATGTTCTTTTATAGACTCTGCTATCTAGGGCACGTGTCCCAGATTACCATTTTTTTTTTGAATTCCCCAGATTAGCATTCTATGGGCATGGATTTAATATGGTAACTCAGCTATGGATGCATGCGTGTGATCTAGCTGTTGGATTCTTTTTCATTAATATGAAAACTGTTTTCAATGATAACTATGAAAACATGATCCATTATCTGATAACTTTTTACATTATGTAGATATAGTACAGTAATATGGCAACTGACGATAGAAAAAAATATCGTCAAAACATATTAAGATGGGATTTTGTTTTGAAGTACTCGTCAACAACCCAGCGGTGAAAACGGATCATTATCAGATCAATAGTTTAAGATATATTGTATTTTGAATTTTTGAATCATATAAAGATTCTTTGCATGCATGTAAACTTAGCTCCTCCGTTCTTATAGGGCTGATCTGACTCCCTAGACCATCCTATGTAACTAATTCCTATGACACGCTTAGCTTAGTACATTAACCATTCTTTTATACATACACTGGCACGCATTCTCCCGCGACCTTAGTACCCAGCCCAGCCCGCGAACGTTAAACGAGCCTCGACCTTTTCCTTCGGCTTTGCGTTCTTGCGCGGCCCACAACGCGTCAATCTTAGTGCACGTTGTCTCGCACACGTGGCATTCCACTAGAGACTTTTCCTCCCCGCATTTCCTATCGCCTCTCGGCTGCGGCCGTCGGCGCCGCCGCGATCTCGTCGGCTGCTTCGTTTCGTTGGCCCCAGCGGAGGACACGCCGCGCGAAGCCAGGGAATTCGGTCGCCGCCGCCGCCGCCGCCGCAGTCATGCCCATGGCCGACAGCAAGCGCAGCGTCGCGGAGACGTTCTCCAGGCTCCGGGAGCAGGGCAAGGTACTTGCTCTTTACGCCTTAACCTTTGTTTCGCGCTTTGATTTAGATGGAAATAAGCCGTGGTTCCTAATAGTGCTCTATGAGTGAGGCTGCTGTGTGTGCTGGGTTAAGGCTTGTTGGATGAATTCATTCGTTGCGGAGACGTTCTCCACGTTAGCAGGTTTAGGATGCTAGTTGAGCTGTATAAACTTTGCGACTGTATGAATTCGTTCGTCTAAGTAATGCAATGCGGTTTCATCACCGTACTCTCAATGAATTTTCCTCATGTCACGCTTTTTCAGGAAAATAGAATGATGTATGAGATTTGTCTAGATTCATATACATACAAATCTAGAGGAATCTCCGGCATCAGGGAGTACTAGCACATCAATAGGACATCACAAATGCACATATTTTTTGGGAAGGGTTTTATTATGAGACGTTTGTCTAACCTTGAAAATTTCCAGACTGCGTTCATCCCATTCATCACTGCCGGTGACCCTGATTTGGCGACCACAGCGAAAGCGCTGAAGATCCTCGATTCCTGCGGCTCGGATGTGATTGAGCTCGGTGTACCTTACTCCGATCCATTGGCTGATGGTCCGGTTATTCAGGTACACTTTCGATTTCTTTGTGCTCATCAACTTTAGTATTTGGTCATGTCATGGTTTACAAGTGTTTTTTTTTTTGCTTCATGATCATTTCAGGCTGCGGCATACCGTGCGCTGAAGAAAGGCACTACGCTCATTTCTGTCTTGGCGATGCTCAAAGAGGTTATACCGGAGCTGTCTTGTCCCATAGTTCTCTTCACATACTGTAACCCAATTCTCAAGCTCGGAGTGCCGAACTTCATGGCTAATATTAAACAAGCTGGTGTACATGGTATCTTTTCATTGATATCTTTCTCTTGTGCATGAATAAGATATAGAGATGGGCTAGCTATTTGGAAAAGTTCAGTTTTACTCCTTTTAATTTCATTTCCTTCAAATTGCATGACCATATAGCAACTTTTTTTTTATGATCTCTTCAATCCTCATTTACTGAAATTTCATAAAAACAAATTAGCTTTTGAACCTGATCATGATGCTCTTCCATGAATTGATGATATTTTTTAATTTACAAAACTTATATCTATAGTTCTTGTAGTAGTTTTTGGTTGTTGATTTGCACTTGTTATGCTGCAGGTCTTGTCGTACCTGATCTTCCCTTGGAGGAGACAACATTATTGAGGAGCGAGGCCACTCTGCACAACATAGAGCTGGTGGGTCCTCACCCTCATCTTGTCATGCAATAATGTTCATTTGAAATATGTTTCAGTTGGCGCCCTACATGTGATCAACTTTGAGGCGAGTTTTATCAGGCCACTTTCAGAAATTCAGGGCAGTGTGGTTTTTGGATCCTTCTAATTATCTACTCCCTCCGTCTCAAAATAGATGTCGCAGATTTGCAAAATTTGGATGAATCTAGACACTATTTAGTATATAGATACATCCAAATATAGACAAAATCCTGACATCTATTTTGAGACGGAGGGAGTAATTAGAATGCTAAACATGAATGTTTCTGTTACCTGCACTACCTAGTTAGAATGGTATCACAGCAGAAAGTTATGTGGATATATATATGGTGGACTGTAACCACAAATATCTTGAGTTTAATCACTTGCCAATTTATATTTTGCACTGTTGGCTACAGGTGCTACTTACAACACCAACCACACCAACAGAGAGGATGAAGGAAATTACAAAAGCTTCTGAAGGATTTGTTTACCTTGTGAGTGGCAATAAGACATCTACTATTTGCTTGAAGTTTGTCATTAGATTGGAACATCATTTCTTACTTTTATCCCCTAGTGAATAATAATTCAGTTTAAGTAATAGGAAATATTTATTAACTAGTATATTGTGTTTGCATATTGAATACATACTACATAATTTGTCATCCCCGGTTTCTTATAGAATCCCAGGAACTCTAGCATGTTTGAGCAGAGAAGTACTAAAATGGAGGCAACGGAAGCTTGCAAACTGCAAGCAGTAAAATCATGACACGTTAAGTACATGAAGGGTCATTTCATATGTTATATTATTTTTTGGGGGGCATTTTTATCGGTTATATTCACCATCACGCTGTACATTTACCCTCAAATTTTGTAAATACACTCGATTGCATCTGTACACATGGTCACTATCGTGTATGTTATGCAGGTGAGTGCTGTTGGAGTTACAGGTGCACGCTCAAACGTAAACTTACGTGTTGAGAATCTTCTTCAGGAGATCAAGCAGGTTTGCAAACTATAAACCTCTTCTCATCGCTACACCGTAAACCTGAGCAAGCATACGATTTCGCCTGTACAATTTTTTTTGTTTGAAGAATGCATCAAGTTAACGCTTCTCTCTTTGCTGAGCGTGCAGGTTACAGACAAACCTGTGGCTGTGGGCTTTGGCATATCAACTCCAGAGCAAGCGAAGCAGGTGAACTAGGCCCAGCAAAACTTTCTTGTAAATTATCCATTCTATCTCTTGTTACAGTTAACAGCTTTGTTATGTGCAATACAGATCGCAGGCTGGGGAGCGGATGGTGTGATCATAGGCAGTGCCATTGTTAGACAGTTGAGCGAAGCTGCTTCTCCTGAAGAAGGGCTAAAAAGAATAGAAGAGTATGTCAAGAGTATCAAGGCTGCTGTTCCATGAGACAGACAAGGTTCCATCATGAACGGGCCAATTATTATATTGTAAGTAAGCAGATCGTCTATCTTCCAGTATCTAGTTGAAGGGCTTGGAATATATAGTTCGTCTAGGATATTTGATTTGATCCCAGTTTGTACAGCTTAACTGCGCAAGACTACCTTTTGTTTTCTTCTTTTAGAGGAAAAAGATTGTGAAATGTTGTGTTATTGTGCAGACCAAAACATGGAATATTGAAAGGACTTATCCTGAGAGGAATAACATGATAAGGTCGTGGTGCATTTATATGGCTGGCTTGAATTTTTACAATCTGAGTCTATCATTCAACTCGTTTTCCATGGATGAGACATGAGGCGGCACAAATGGATGCGCTGAAAATGACATTGCCTTGAGGTTATTCTTCCGTTTATCGTGCTGGGCTAAAGAATGGTCCCCGTGGAAAACGTGCATTCACCATTGCTTTTATGTTACTTCCTCCGTTTCATAATCCTTGTCATGATTTTCAATTTAAATTTGAACTGAAACCACAACAAGAAATGTTCATATATTCTTGAACACATGTCATACTTACCTGGATTTTCACGGATTTCTTGGTTGTCTGGTCAACATTGTAGAGGTGAAACGTACCTGAATTTTGGGGGTAGCGTTACAATATAACAAGCCAGCAAAGCACACTGGCTCCGTGCAATGAACACCTATAGTAGATATGCATGACCTGTAATTAATCGGATAAAATCCAAGTAGCCAAGGAAAAGTCAATTGCTTGTGCATCGTTCCCGCTTCTGAAGCTTCCAAGATACCGGAGGAGAAAGAGAACATTTGCTATACTCCCTCCGACCCATATTAATTGACTTGAATTTGTCAAAATTTGCATGAATCTATATACTAAATACTGTCTAGATTCATTTAAATCTAGACAATGTGAGTCAATTATGATCAGCAACAAAAGTGCAACTTCTATTTGTTGGATTATTAATTAACACATGCGATGAAAAATGAAATAGGTATTCATCCTTTTTTTTCATTTTATGCTCAAACATGAGGATTTTCTAAATGTAAAACACATCCTATATAACTAAGGAGATCAACCCCACCACCGGAAAAATTGTACTTGGGCAGGTGAAAAAAGTAATTAATTAGATATATAATCGTGGTAGCCAAGGAATAGTCAATTGCTTGTGCATCGTTCCCGCTATCTGAAGCTACCTTCTCGCGTTCGAGAGACCGAAGGAGGAAGTAAACATTGGTTGTAACACCCGACCTTTTCAATTTTACAAACACGCGGGTGGCGAAATCTGAAATAGGTATGATCTTGTTTTCAAGTTGATACTCAAACATGTGGATTTTTTTAATATAAAACGCATTTAGATATGAGGCACAAAAAAAATGGCCGTTATTGGTAAAACGTTTCTAACGATTTGCACAATAGGAAATGTAGTACAATGGTTGATGAGGTAGTCTCTTATCTTAAGTATCACATGTACTCCCTCCATTCTAAAATAGATGTCTTAGGTTTGTCAAAATTTAGATAGATACATTCAAATTTTGACAAATCTAAGACATCTATTTTGGGACGGAGGAAGTACTAAGAGAAGACGAAAGAACATGTCATGCAATGGATTATTACCCCTTAGTATGTTATCTATAGCAAATAATGTTTGCATTCTCCCAAAATTGTGGCCTGCTTAAAAATATACAAGAAAAACATGTGACCAAGATAGGACATCTGTTGCATATATAGAAAAAAATGTTCTTAAAAAGATCATCTCTCAAAATGGCAAACTTTTTTTTCGGTTTCTCACGTCTAACTAAGCAAAACATCTTATGTTACATGGCTAAGGTAAAACCATTGTACCCCTCCGTCATGTGAAAAACACTAACCGCTAGATTTGGCATGCAAATATTTGTGATAATAATGCAATCCCATTTATCATCATTATCTTCAATGTGGAGACCTTTATCCGTGTAAAAAATATTGTAACACATACTTAAAAAAAAGTCTAGACACATTTTCTTTACAAATCTAAAATATTTTATATTTTTAAAACGAAGGGAGAGATTATTGAACACGGAATTATCACCACCGTGGGTGAAGTTGGACCACGGACGATTCCTTTGCCAAAACCGGACTCTTGCAGCCAAACGGGGAAAGTCTTCATCATCGACGAAAAGAACCTGACGGCGTTTTGCCTTTCACTTTTTTTGTTTGGATGAGACCAAGACGAGACAAGGATAGATTATCCTTTATTTAAGGAGCAAAATCAAGCCAGAGAGCATTTTGTCACGTCGTCGATCGATTGATGGTGCACCAGAAGAAAAGGGGGAGATAAGCACGGAAACGATGGGTCACGTTGCGATCGGGCGTGTCACGTCAGAAAGCCATGGTTTGTACTTTGTTGTAGAGGACCCAAACTAGAGGCGCAGGTTTCGTTTCGGGTTATTTATATTTCGGAATATTTATTTTTCGTGGCTTGTGACACGTGGCGAGTCGGTGTCACCGTATTATTATGTGGAGGAAAAGAACAAGAATAATATGCCTGTGTATTTCCGTTTCCGAAAAAGTCGGTGCGAGTCGTGGCGGCATGTATTCCGGAAAAATGGATTTCCGAATAAATGCTGCTCGCAGAAAAGTTTAAATAAGGAAGAGAATCGATACTATTTTTTTGCCAAAAAGAAAGGAAAAATCAGCAGGAAATCCGCGGTGCCGTAATAGCGCCGCGTGCGCCGGCTCGGAGCCGTGGACTCGTGATCACCAACCCGCAGGCTGAGTCACCATTTTGTACCCTTCCAATCCCCCCCTCCTCTTCATTTCCTTCCCCTTCTTCTTCCACTTCCGCTCCCCCTCTCCACCTCTCCTCCAGCCCAAACGTTCCCGATCACCAACCCCTCGGATCCTCCGACCGCTTCCTCCAATCCCCACCGCCGGAATTTCCCAACCTCCCCGCGTCGAGGCTCGGGATCCAGCACGCTCCCCGCCGGACTATGGAGCGCGTCTTCTCCGTCGAGGAGATCCCGGACCCGTACTGGGCCCAGCCGTCGCCGCGGGGCTCGGCCGGCGCCGCCCCTGGCGCGGAGGGCGCCATGAACCGGTGCCCGTCCGAGTGGTACTTCCAGAAGTTCCTCGAGGAGGCCGTGCTCGACAGCCCAGACGCCGGCGCCGCCAGCAGCAACCCTAGCCCGATGCCCGGGCCGAGCGGGGTTGCGGGCGGAGCGGAGGTCAAGCCGCCGGCGATGGCGCCGGCGCCGGCACCGGCACCGGCGGCCATGACGACGAACGCGGTGGTGGACGCGATCGAGTACAACGCGATGCTCAAGCAGAAGCTGGAGAAGGACCTCGCCGCCGTCGCCATGTGGAGGGTACGGATGTCTTAGCTCTAATCTTAGAGGACCCACCAGCGCCGCTCGCTAGCTAGCAATGCTACGCCCTGTGTTCACAATGTTTAGATCGGCCATGAAGGGGATAGTTTAAAATGTGCCCCTACGGGCGTCTGTGATCTGTCGAGCGTGCGGCGCTACACATTGCTGCGTGTTCAGGTTTAGGTAACTGGTACAATGCGGAGACTTCATGGGAGGCCGGTGTGATGGTATTGTAGCGTAAGCGGTCTGGGGGCAACCTCACAAAATCGGCCATTCATAGTGCATCCTTGTGTGTAGGTAGGTACTGGCAGCCCCTGGGTACTGGGTGTGGCATACAATATTAGATCGCAGATTGCCTTGCGAACTTGATGGTTCTGTGAGTGTTCAATGTAGCTATGGTTTGGTGAGTGTGCGACTTTTGGGTGTTCAGCGTGAACATGCTGTCGTATAGCATAGCTGTGTGTGCTTTGGTTGTGTGATGTCAGCCTAAGTTGTCGTCTCGTCTGTCCGTTTCCAGTTTCGCAACCACTGAAAATAGCTTGTTTTGTGTACTCTTATGAATTAAATGACCTTTTGACTTCAGCACATTAATAATTTGGTTCGCTTACCAGAATTGCCTTGAGTCCCTCGGTTAAATTGTGTCCCTTTTTCTGCGTACCGTTATTGCATTGCAATTCTAGTTTTTTTATTCAACATGTACACTTATATTAGAAACAAGAAAGTTCATCTGCATTGTTTCATTTTTGTCTACTGTCTTACTGTAATTCTGTTCATTTGTACATACTAGCTCATGTCAGTTTCATCCACAGGCCTCTGGTGCAATGCCTGCAGAACGTTTTGCAGCTACTTCCTCCCTGCCAAATGCTGATGTTCCACATATACGCAATATTAATCCCATAGGAGGTACTTATCTTCTGGTCACATCTTCCAACTAGTTAGAAACTGTTAAGAATGACAACTACAAATACAATATTTGCTTAATGATTCTTAGGTCTTTGATATATTACGCTTTTTCCCTGATCCTCATAAACATCAAAATGTTCTTTTGAAATGAACAACGTTTTCTTTTGGAATCTTATTAAAACATCTATTTGTTGTATCTCCTGCTAGCAATTGTGTTTATGGTTGCCTAATAAAACATCGGAATTTGTCTAGGATGGAGTACCGAATCAAGTATGAGGGAACACTTTATATCCTGTTTTTAGTGCTAAAAAATCATCCTGTTTTTTTTGTCGAGCGCACTTCACAATTTAATTACTATGTTGTGTGGTGAAAATCATGGTTCCTTGGAATCATGCTATGTTGTGTGGTGAAACATACACCAAAAGTATATATGCTATGATTCCTGACATGACATGTCTGGCTTTTGGGCACATATCAGGTAATGTGGTTCCAATTCAAAACAAGCCAGTTGGTGGTGCAAGTGGGGGATTGGCTCCACATGTGGCACAAAATGTTGATGCCCCTGTAAAGCAAGCCGCTAGCTCTTCATCACGGGAGCAGTCGGATGATGATGATATGGAAGAAGATGAGATTACTGGGAATGCGAACCCTACTGATCAAAGACTACGGAGGAGGTAATCATTTTCACCTGCTTGTGAGATATGTACATCATTAAGTTGTCTCATCATGCATGAACACCTTTTTTCCTCAAGTTAGGCATTAGCATTTTACCCAACAATTAGCTCCATCAGTTTCCTACGGCATCAACTTTTTTTTTACCATATTACTACAGCAGAGTAATTTGTGTGGCTGTTATTTTCTGGGCTTTGGCTGTTGGTCGTTGCTTATGTACTTATCATATTCATTGATACATAACTTGCGTGGTACGTACGTTCTTGAGTGGAATTTCAAAAAGGTCTTTCATAATGACCTGCTTACAACCTGAGTAAAAATGCTATCACAGTCAGATACAAGTATACAACTATACATAGCAGACAAGGTGTATAGAGCTACCTATGAACAGTGTGTGCACCAGAACCTCACTTTGTGGAAATGATGTCAGAGTTAGATATATGTATAATTATCAACCTCACTTTGTGGAAATGATGTCAGAGTTAGATATATGTATAATTATCCTCTTTACTCATTACCAACATCAGAATATCTAGCATACTGGTTTGTGATATAGTGTTTTACTTAACCTAAATAGTAATTCCTAATGTTTTGCTGGTGCTGGGGTCTTTATTGTGGTGCCATTGAGCCTTCACCTCTTGGATATTATGCTTGTTTTTTGACTGGTTCCAGGAAGCAATCCAATCGGGAATCAGCCAGGCGTTCGAGAAGCAGAAAGGCAGCTCATTTGACTGAGCTAGAAGCACAGGTTTGATAATTTACATTGTTGTTTCTGGACTGACAGGATTCTGAAATATTTGGCTAATGAGTTCTTGTGTGGATGGGCTATTACAGGTGAACCAGTTAAGAGTTGAAAACTCCTCTCTGATTAGACGACTTGCTGATGTTAATCAGAAGTACAATGGTGCTGCTGTTGACAATAGGGTATTAAAAGCGGATGTGGAAACCTTAAGAGCAAAGGTATGCTCCTGTGTTATATGCTTTTGAGCTGTACACCGGTTGGAGGTTGGCTACACCGGTGTCTGTTGTGAGCATGGTGTTAACCTTGTCAACCTGACCATGGTCATGCATAAAATTTTGCAGGTGAAGATGGCAGAGGACTCGGTGAAGCGGGTGACAGGGATGAGCGCTCTGTTCCCTGCCGCCTCAGATATGTCATCCCTCAGCATGCCCTTCACAGGCTCCCCATCTGAGGCCACATCGGATGCTGCCGTCCCAGATGACCTCAACGCGTACTTCTCAACAACCGGTGAAGCTGGAGGTCACAACGGGTACATGCCCGACATAGCTTCCTCAGTGCAAGAGGACGACAATTTCATCAATGGGGCCATGGGTAATAGCAAGATGGGCAGGACTGACTCGCTGCATCGGGTGGCAAGCCTGGAGCACCTCCAGAAGAGGATGTGCGGCGGTCCGGCTTCGTCTGGATCAACCTCCTAGGAGCCACCTGCTCCTTTGGGTCAGAAAGCCCCAAGAGATGATTGTTGGGGAGACATATATCTTCGTGGGCATTGATGGTCCTGTGTTATATTTGTTTATTGGCTGTCACCTCTAGTGTCCTTGTCTATGTTCCTAAAACACAGCAGATTTAGTAAATTTGGATGGTTGAATTCATGCATCTGCTTTCACAGTTTCAATTGAAAGTATATTTCTTGAAGCAGTTAAAAGTCTAGTAGACTCAGGTGCTAGGCGGCCTTAGTTGCTTATAAGCCTGTGCCGTAAGAGACGAGCAAAGGAGGCGATCAATAGGAGACACGACGAGGTGTTGAGCAATCAGCGCCTGGGTGGGTGGAACTGAACGTAGATGGTTCCTGGAAAGAGGTAGATGGTCGAGGTTATTGCCAGTCCCCAGGAAGCTCAAGTGTTAGCATGTAATGAAGGTTTAGCTTTGGCTTTTGGAGTGGCGTAGTAGATTGGAGGCTGTCATGATGATCAGTAGAGAACAGAATATCCTTGCTAGCGACGCTCGTCAATGAATCCAACAGACATTGCCGGTCTGGAAGAGAATGCAGAGTAACACATACGCTGAGAGATGAATGAAGCAAACCACGCCCTATAGCTCATTTAGGTCGCACTCTTCCTTGTACTAACAGAACCTGGATAACAATCCTTCTCCCTAATCAGGATAACAGTCCCTTCTCCCTAATTAATACTAGTACTGTAGTATATTTTTCCATTGGAAAAAGAAAGAACTTTCATCTTGGATTACAACGAGGAGGCTGACGACACACACAGCCCATATACAACACAAAAGATCATGCCATGCAATCCAAACAAAGAAACATGTAGGAACAAAGCATGTATATCTCGATTCCACCAATATCTAGGTTTAACCCGACGAGCATGTACATTCAGAATTCAGCTGAGCATCTGGTAGTCCCAAGTCCTAACCATAATTCTATAGAGCACGATATCAAGTCTGTGGTTCCTGTTGCTCCAGCACCCTACAATCAGCCCTCCTCAGATGCAGCACGCCATCGATGAAGAGGTTGTCGTCGGCAATGAACGCCGGCCACGGAACGCCAAAAGCATCACTGCATCCAACCGCCAAACGACCAGTGATGGTGCACTTTTTCTCAATCCTGGTCACAAGTTTCCCTGATGACGCTCTTGTTCTAGCAGCAAGCTCATAATCTACTGTCACAGCGCCGCCTTGGGTATCTTCGTGGGGGCAAAGAAGAGGCCACTCTTGTTCTTCTTACATGTTGCTAGGAGCGAGCATGAAGTCCAGCCCTGCAAGAGTGAGCGGGAGCGAGAGTATATTTCCTGACGGGTAGGGTCGTCTAGGGAGCGGCGCCGAAGCTGTCCTGGCTGAAAAGAGTACGTCGGGAGCACGTACTCCTCACGCTTATTAAGATCCCAGTAAGCTGCTTATAACCTGTGGGCAGGGTTCATCAAACGCGACCACTTTCAGAGGTTTGCACGTGTAAGTTCGCTCCGCAACTTGCCAACAAGTTGCCGTGTCTGCTGCTGCAGAACCGCCATGCCCGGCCGTGTGCTGGGTAAGCTTTGTGTACAAGTACTCCAATGAATGATAAGCTTATGGATCGCGTCTCTCGCTCCCCCGAGGGCGACGAGACGCCGCCCCTCCCTCCGGCCACCCCCGTCCCCTCCACCTCCCCCCATCCTTCGCCGCCGCCGGCTTGGGTCGCAGGGCGAAGCCCTGCTGGCGCCGGCGCCGGCGGACTGCCTTCCCCCGCGTCCTCGAGAGGGGGTCGGGGCCCCTCTTCTCCCTGGCGGCGGTGCTCTTCGGGAGGCCCTGGTCCGGCGCGGCCGGGTGGCCCAGGCGGTGGCGCCAACCTCGGGCGGCAGCCGCCATGGCGGGGAGCTCTGCTGGAGTCCGTCCCCGGCTCGAATCTGGGCATCTCGGGCCTAGATGGGCTCGAGCGGGCTCAGATGGGCTTGGGCGGGCCGGTGTGCTGCCTCGATGGCGTTCTCTGTAGGTGGCGGCGGCGGCAAGCTAGAGTGGAGGATGCGGCTCTGTAGCCTCCCATTGCAGCAGCGGCGGCTAGGGCTTTACGGGCCTATCTAGGCCCGGCCGGACCCTCCTGGGTCTGGTGTGCCCCGGCTGCCCTCTCCGGTCGATGACCGCCTCTCGGCGGTGGAGGTGAGTTCCTCCCGCGCGCTGCGGGGCTGCTGTCCCTCACTCCGGCGTTGTCGTGTACCCTCGCTGATCAGGCCACGTCTCAGTGTCCACGAAGAGGCGGGTGAAGATGATTGCAAGATCGTGGTGGCGCATGCTAGTTGGTGGCTTAGCTGGATGGTGGTGTTCCGAGGTGTTGGGTTCTATGGGGGCAGTGGTCGGGAGAAATCCCTGTTGGCGTGTTCGACCCCGACGCGGTGCCGGCTACGGGTGGCGCCACTCCTTCCTGAAGGGCGTCGCGGGATTCCTCTGCCTCCACTTTACTCAGAGTACCGGGGGAAACCCCAGGACCTTGTCCGGGTAGCAATACCGTGTCGACGGCGCTTCCCTTGGGAAGGGGCTGCTTGGTACTCAGCGCTTCGGAGCGCTTGGAGCGTGGTAGGATATAGTCGGAGGGCGCAGCGATTGCGAATCATCTTAGCCTTGTCGCTTCGCCTTTGTCTTCAATTTTTCTTTGGGCATGTTCATGTTGTGTTGTTTGCCCCGGCAGTTGTCGTGGTTGTACCGGTTTATCCCTTGGACGTTGTGCTGTCTGGTCCAATAGCGGTCTCACATGTGTGCTTTATTTATAAAGCTGGGCGCAAGCCTGTTTCAAGAGAGAATGATAAGCTTATTTACTTGATCGTGGTCCATATCGTCATCGGTGCATGTAAAACGTGAAGCGTGTTAGCGATAGTAGAATTATATTAGGACACGTTTACCAAACCGACTCGTTGTATACGAGATTTGTACGAGGCCCAGACATCCTGTACCGCATATAAATATACCACGACGGGACTCGGCCCTATCTCCTATCTTATCTGAGCTATACCAAATCAATCGTACCCTGTTTACACCAGCGAAAGTAAACGTGAACTCAAGACCTTACGCCTTTCCTGCAGTTATGTCGAGCAGAAGAGCAGGCGCGGCTGATTTCAGATTTCCAGTGTACATAAAGCTTAGAAGTTCCATGACGGCATTTTTCCTCTGTTAAAAGTAGAATAAAAACAAAAGGGCATAAAGATTAAGGGAACGAAAGTAAATGGTTGTTTAAGAATGTAATATCCCTTTGCTAGGTAAAATCGAAAAGTGAAAAGAGACAAACCGTTTCATTATCAAAGAAAGGGGGCGAGGAGGAAGAAACTCAGAAACATAACCGCATTCATTATAATAAGCACTCATGAGTTTCCGCATCAACTTTTTTTAAAAAATATATATATACTAATATCACAGAAATACCAATTACACCCAGTCTCTGCAACAACACATGCCCTAGCAGCCCTATGGATACACACAACACAGAAAAAAGAAAAAAGAATTACAAAAAAAGAAAAAGTCATGCTACATTAAGCTATTCCTCAAAGCAACGACACTGACACCATTAGAACAACACCAGTAGTACTCCACTCCAATAACAACGTCTTCAAAAAGAAAACGGTGCTCAAGCGTCGTTGTTGCCCGATAAAAAATCATAGGTTTTCACCCTGAAGAAAGTCCTCGCTTGCAAAACAATGCCTTCAACAAGGTCATTGTCAGACACAACCAGTTAAGGCCAGACTTTGGATTTTCACCCTGCAAGGTAAGATTGGAAACTCCTCTTTGTTGTCTTCCCGCACCAACAGTCGCTGCTACGAGTCACAGACCATGCAGCTAGTTCTTCGTCGCCCCAAAAACTAAAATCGCTACCCTCATTTTTTTTGAAAAAGAGTATATATTAATATCACAGGGATACCAATTACACCCAGTTTCTGCAACAACACATGCCCTAGCAGCTCTACGGATGCACACAGCCCAGAAAAAAATAAAAAAGAATTACAAAAAAAGAAAAGTCCCGCTACAAAGAACTAGTCCACAAAGTAACGACAGTGACACCATCAAAACAACACCAGAAGTCCTCCACTCCAATAACAACGCCTTCAAGAAGAAAACTGTGCCCAAGCGCCGTCGTTGCCCGATCAAAGATCATAGGTTTCACCCTGGAGAAAGTCCTTGCTCACAAAACAATGCCTTTAACAAGGTCATTGCCAGACACAACCAGTTAAGGCCAAACCTTGGATTTTCATCTTGCAAGATAAGACTAGGAACTCCCCCTGTGTTGTCTTCCTGCACCAACAGTCGCTGCAACGAGTACTAGATCACGCAGCCAGATCTCCGTTGTCACAAGAACAAAAATCACCATCGCTACCCTCATATTTCCGCTATCCTGACATTCTCCACATCTGACTTCACCATGTCTCTAAGAATGGCGCTTGGTGGGAACAAACAACAGAGCTTCGCAACGCTCCCGCCAGAACCAAACGGCCAGAAAAACAAGGTGCGCACGACCGAATACCTTCCGATCCAGCAATTGATACGTCCAATTTGTATCATCATTCTATATCATAATTTGCCTCTATTCATTGATATATGTTTTATTATGAGGTGTTACTTATGTCTTTTTCTCTGTTTTTGCATGTTGGATGATTCTTGGAGGATGAACTGCCGGAGTCAGGATTCTGATGGAAAAGGAGGTGTTTTGATGCAATTTCGCGAAGAACAGAAAAATACCAGAAAAATATTGGAAAATTATATTTTCGCAGAATATGAAGGAAGCCAGAAGGGGAGGCGTAGCTGGGCCACAGGGGGCCCATACCCCCTAGGCGCGAGTCCCCCTGGGCCGCGCCTAGGGAAGATGTGGCCCACCTGGCCGGCCTCCGACTACGCCCTCTCGCCTATATCTTCCTCATGGAACCCTAATACCAGGGGAGCGACCACAGAAAGATTTCCGCCGCCTCTGCGGGGCAGAAAACACCGAGAGAGAAAGAGCTCTCCGGTAGACAGATTTCTGCCAGGGAAATCCCTTCCCGGAGAAGGGAGATCGTCGCCATTAACACCATCGTCAAGCTAGACTTCATCGGGATCATCATCATCATCCACACCATCACCTCCACGAGCACCATCATCACCACTCCATCCCGCTGTAACAATTGTGTTGAATACTTGCATAGTTCTTAGGGGAAACTTTCCTGGTGTTGATTACTATTATAGTTGATGCTTGTGAGTGGAACCATTGGATTATTGTTTATGTTCAGATTGTTATCCATTATCACATCATCTTTGATATTGATCCATATGATGTCTCGTGAGTAGTTCGTTTAATTCTTAAGGACATGGGAGAAATCATGTTGTTAGTAGTGGATTTGTGTTGAGTTATTATTCAATGGTTTAGTATTTAAGTTGTGGTGCTATTCTTCTAGTGGTGTCATGTGAACGTCGACTACATGATACTTCACCATTTCTGGGCCTAGGGGAATGCATTGTGCATTTGAATACTAATTGTGGGGCTGCCGGAGTGACAGAAACCTGAACCTCCGTTAGGACACCTTTGCACAAGGGAGCTTAGGATCTCAGAGTTTAAGGCTGTGGTTAGATTTATATCTTAATTACTTTCCTGTAGTTGCAGATGCTTGCAGGGGGTTTAATCACAAGTATGTATTAGTCCAAGTAAGGTTGGTATGTTAGCACAGGTTCACCCACACAACACTTACAACACCAAAGAAGAGTACCCAGCTATTTGAAGCGAAAGCACTTGACAGAATTTTCATGTGTCCTCGAGAACGTTTAGTCCTTATAAGTATTTCCATCGGCTTGTCCTTTGCTAAGAAAGGATTGGGCCACTTGCTGCAGTTCTTCATTATCTTTATTACTTGGACTTTGTTTTGTTGCTTTATCAGAAAACCCCTAAAATCCGTTTGCTAAGTATTTATAGAGGTTTCCTGCTCCATACCACTAGTCAACACCTTTTGCTCCTCGTTGGGATCGACACTCCTATTTATCGAAAGTACTGCAATACATCCCCTATACTTGTGGGTCATCAAGACTATTTTCTGGCGACGTTGCCGGGGAGTGAAGCGTTATTGAAGAGTAGAACTGGTAAATGAAACTTCTACTGTGAGTATTGCTTTTTGTTTCTGTTTGTTGCTTTGTTTCCAATATGGATAACCCACTTGGTTTTGTGTTTGAGAAAACTACTACCACTGTTAGGGTGGTAGATGAACCACCACCTGTTGAGATAGATCCTTTTAAGATACCTACAAGTATTGTTGATCGTGTTATGGATAATTATTATTTAGGGGATGGAACTGTCCATCCTGGTGATCATTTGCTTTTTATTCATGAATTGTGCAGGTTGTTTAAGTGTGCAGGTATCACAACTGAACAGGTGAAGAAGAAGTTACTCTCCATATCCTTGAAAGGGAGAGATGAAGAATGGTATAAGTTGCTGAAGAATGGGCAATCCATGGAATGAGAGGAAATTGCATCTCTCTTTTATTCTAAAATTTATCCTCCCAGTGAGATTCATAAGGATAGAAATCTGATATACAAATTTTGGCATCGTGATGGAGAGAGTACAGCCCAAGCTTGGAGGAGATTGAAGTTGCTAATGCTTAAATGTCCTATTCATGAACTCCCTAACAATATTATTATCAATAACTTTTATGCTAGGATTTCTCTTCATGATAAAGATTTACTAGATGCTTCTTGTGATGGATCATTCACACGTATGAAGGAAGAAGCTAAATGGGATCTCCTAGACCATATTCAAGAGAACACTGAAGCTTGGGAGAATGACAAAGAAAGTAAGTCAGGTATAAACTATGATTATGAATGCATTAAATCTTTTATGGGAACTGATGGCTTCTGTGATATTAGTAATGAGTTTGGTCTTGACTCCCAAGTTCTTGCGAAATGTTTTGAGGCCTTTGCCTCTTATATAGAAATTCCTAAAAAGGAGTAGGACAAGTACCATGCTCCTTTAAAAACATTGTTACTCATGTTCCAAAGAAAGGGGGAATTACTGTTGTGCCTAATGAAAATAATGAGCTTATACCCCAAAGAGCAGTGGTTGGGTATAGGATGTGCATTGATTTTAGAAAGGTTAATAAATTTACTAAGAAAGGTCATTATCCTTTGGCCTTTATTGATCAAATGTTAGAAAGGTTGTCTAAAAAGACTAACTTTTGTTTCCTTGATGGCTATTCTGGGTTCTCTCAAATTGCTGTGAAAGCGCAAGACCAAGAGAAAACCACTTTCACTTGTCCTTATGACACTTATGCTTATAGGCGTATGTCTTTTGTTTTATGTAATGCTCCTGCTACCTTTCAGAGATGTATGTCTGCTATCTTTCATGGTTTTTGCGAAGAAATTATGGAGGTTTTCATGGACGATTTCTCCGTCTATGGAACTTCTTTTGATAACTGTTTGCACAACCTTGATAAAATTTTGCAGATATGTGAAGAAACCAACCTTGTTCTTAATTGGGATAAATGCCATTTCATGGTTAATGAAGGGATTGTTGGACACAAAATTTCTGAAAGGGGCATTGAAATGACAAAGCCAAAATTGAAGCAATTGAGAAGATGCCTTGCCCTAGAGATAGAAAAGGTATTCGTAGTATCCTTGGTCATGTTGGTTTCTATAGGAGGTTTATTAAAGATTTCTCCAAAATTTCAAAGCCCCTTTCCAATCTTCTTCAAAAAGATGTACCTTTTGTTTTTTATGATGATTGTAAGGAAGCTTTTGAAACTTTGAAGAAAGCTTTGACTACTGCTCCTATTGTTCAACCACCTGATCGGAGTTTACCTTTTGAAACTATGTGTGATGCTAGTGATTTTGCTGTGGGTGATGTCCTTGGGCAACGTGTTGATAAGAAATTGAATGTTATTAATTATGCTATCAAAACTCTAGATGCTGCTCAAAAGAATTGTGCTACTACTGAAAAAGAGTTCTTAGCTGTAATCTTTGCCTGTGATAAGTTTAGACCTTACATTATTGATTCAAAGGTTACTATTCATACTGATCATGCTGCTATCAAGTACCTTATGACAAAGAAGGACGCTAAGCCTAGGCTTATTAGATTGGTGTTTCTTTTACAAGAGTTTGATCTGCATATTGTAGATAGGAAGGGTGCTGAAAATCCTGTTGCTAACAATTTATCTTGTTTGGAAAATATTTCTTTTGACCCTTTGTCTGTTAATGATAGTTTTCCAAATGAGCAGTTGGCTGCAATAAGGGTAAGTCCGCATGAGAGTCCTTGGTATGCTGATTATGCTAACTTTATTGTTTCCAAGTATTTGCCTCCAACCTTTATAACCCAGCAAATAATAAAATTCTTTTATGATCTAAGGCATTACTTTTGGGATAACCCACACTTATATAAAGGAGTAGATGGTATTATGCGAAGATGTATTCCAGAATTTGAACAACAATAGATATTGAGAAAATGTCATGACAGTGCTTATGGAGGACATCATGCTGGTGATAGGACTGGACAAAAGGTTTTACAATCTGGATTTTATTGGCCTACCGTTTTCAAGGATGCAAGTAAGTTTGTCTTATCATGTGATGAATGTCAAAGAGTTGGTAACATTTCTAGACGCAATGAGATGCCTATGAATTATTCTATTATCATTGAACCTTTTGATTGTTGGGGATCTGACTTTATGGGTCCCTTTCCTCCTTCAAAAGGGTATACTCATATTCTTGTTGTTGTTGACTATGTTACAAAATGGGTAGAAGCCATACCTACAAATAGTGCTGATGGTAAGACCTCTTTAAAAATGCTTAAAGATGTTATTTTTCCTAGGTTTGGTGTACCTAGATATCTCATGACTGATGGAGGCTCTCATTTTATTCATGGTGGTTTTAGGAAAACTCTCGCTAAATATGATGTTAACCATAGAATTTCTTCAGCTTATCATCCCCAAACCAGTGGGCAAGTAGAACTTTTCAATAGGGAAATTAAATCTATCTTGCAGAAGACTGTCAATAGATCTAGGAAAAATTGGGCTAAGAAGTTGAATGACGCTTTATGGGCTTATAGAACTGCTTACAAAAATCCTATGGGGATGTCTCCTAACAAAACGGTCTATGGAAAAGCTTGTCACTTGCCTTTAGAATTAGAACACAAAGCTTATTAGGGAGTGAAAGAATTGAATAGAGATTTTAAATTTGCTGGTGAGAAAATATTGCTTGACTTGAGTACTTTAGATGAGTGGAGAAGTGAAGCTTATGAAAATGCTAGACTCTTTAAGGAAAAAGTAAAAAGATGGCATGATAGGAGAATTCTAAAAAGGGAGTTCCATGTTGGTGAGAAATTTCTTTTGTATAGGTCTTGTCTTAGATTTTTTGCAGGGAAACTACTCTCAAAATGGGAAGGACCTTTTGTTGTTAAGGAAGTATATCGCTCAAGTGCTATCAAAATATCTTCTTTGAAGGATGACACAACACAAGTGGTGAATGGTGAAAGACTAAAACATTATATCTCTGGAGACTCCTATAATGAAGATGCTGATGTTATTCAAATGGTGACCCCGGAAGAATTTATCAGAAACCAAACACTAGAATCTGCAGAGTTCATTTTGAATAGGTAAAAGTGATGAAAACATAATGTTCGTGAAAACCCAATCCTTTTATATTTTTGATGTTTTTAATGTATACAGAAGGTTACGAGACGAAATAGAGGATGAAACGAAGGTCGGGGTGGCCAAACCCACCCTAGGCGCGGGCCCCAGCTGGCCGCGCCTGGAGGGGGTTTGACCCTCCCAAGCTCCGTCTTCGCCTCATGTTCATACCAATACCTTCCTTATGCATTGAAACTTCGTAATATATAACCGCCTAGATCCCCCGAGGTTCGTGTATCTTGTTCTTGTCGTGTTTTTGTTTCGATCTATTTCTGTCAGGCAGATTCTCTTTTTTGGAGCTACAATGTCTTCCTTTGGATCACCCATAGAGGATTCCTCCTCGGATGCTATCAACCCGTACATGTACGAGTTGAAGATTCATCCCAAGGAATTGATTCTCAAGGATGGGGAGGTGCGGATGAAAGAAGTTCAAGGCCCTAAAGGAGAAGGCAGTCTGGAAGACAGGATGGAAGCATTGGAACAGGAAGTTTTCAGGTACAAGAAGATGGCGGAACGCGAGGTGGATATCATCCATAAGATAAGTTCAGAACTCATCACCAAGCACAAGGAGGAGGTTGATGAGCTCCAAAACGAAATCCTCTAACTATATCAGGCCACCAACCAATTACAAGCACAACTTTACGACATAAAAAATCAAAACTGTGAGTATGAGGCCAGATTTACTCGCTTAAGCTCTGCTGCTACTTTCAGGATTGTGGAAACCAAGACACCCTTTTTGGATGGGGAACCTTTACCTTGGAAGTCTCATGATTTCAAGGGAACACCACCACCACCGAAGGAGTAATTTATCATCAGGTTTGGCATCCCCTTGGCTTGTTCCAAGCTTGGGGAGTGCTGAGGTATCACCATCATCATCTTTTATCTTTTACCTTTTAAGTGGATTTATATCTTTGGTAGAGTATTTATCTTATAGGTTGGTTTGCATGTGGAAGTATCTCTTCTTTAGTTGGCTATCTATGTTTCACTTGGTGTGAGTGCCTTTATTGAATATTAATGAGAAGTCTCATCTTTTACTTTTTGCACTTCTTATTTTAGTTTGCAATCTCTATTATATGATTGATCTAGTTGATCAGTATTGGCATCACTTTGGGAGCATCAAGTAGATCTAAATTTTTTTGGCAAACCGAGCTCTGGTCAGTAGCAACACTTTTTGAGGTTTGGAAGGAAAAGGAGAAAAATCTTACAGGTATCTTGTATCATCTATTTTCTTTCTTGACTGGCTCATAAGCTTAGTATTCTTTATTTAAGATCTTTTGTGTCTTCAAGGAAGATTGCATGTTTGGCTTTATTACTTGTATATTTGCTTGTTTCCTTCAACTCTTGTGCTTGCTAGCCAAAAACCTGTTTTGAGAAGACATACTTCTCATGTTTCCAATCCCTGTGAACCAAACCTATGCCATTTGTGTCCACCATATCTACCTATTAGCATTATTGCTATTCCAAGCAAATTCTCAAGCTTCATCCATCTTTCGAATTAAAAAGTATTTTGTTATGTGAAAACTAGTTAGTAAATCTCTCACGAACTTGATGGTACACCTTATTTTCTTGCCCCTAATAGACTTGAACTATTGTGTCATCGAAGTTGTATATGCTTGCACCTATACGTTGGAATTAGCAGAACCATGCTCTCATGGGGAACGTTTTTAACATTGCACTTGTACTTCGTACATAGTTGATATCGTGATTTTTTGTCTGTGGATGTCACCGGTGTGAAATAAAAAGGGAGCTTGTAAGTCCATGGAGTTATGTATTTTGTGTTAGAGAAACGCCTGGGCTGCTAGCCTAATCCATGCCTAATCATGATGGAAACTTGCAGCATCACTATAGTGAGCTATCTGTGAAGCATCCTCAATAAAAATCTATGCACATAGTAAATAAAAAGATCGCTGAGATGCTCATCCTCTGCTTGCCTTGTCATTTTGGTTATGGGATAGCTCCTGTACCGTGTGCAAGGGGTACCCTATTGGCGGTTCTCTATGATACGCATGTACTTACAATGACAAGAACTTACTGGTAACTGAAGTTGAGTAGCATGAGGTGTGACCCTCATATTCAAGGGAAATGAGATTGCCAACTTATATTTCGTCAAGCATATACTCCATCCTTGTTCATTTTAACCTTAATCATCTCAAGATGCCTATGACAGGGGCAATAAGGGCTCAAAACTAGTAAGTACCATAATCTTTTGGAAGCTCTTTATGACTTGAAAACCCTGCTTCCCTCTATGAAGGGACCCTTCTTCTACTTCCAAGTTGAGTCAGTGAACCTACTTCCTCTCTATCTCCAGCAAGCATTTGAGTTGTTGTGTTCAAGCATTCATATGGTGATTTATTCAATCATGTTCTTTATCTTCTTTTTTTGCACAAAACTCTTATCTATTGAGTATTACTTTGAAAGCCTTCATTGTGAAAAACCTTTTTGAGCAAAGAGTGCTCCTGTTTTGAAGACTTCTACAAAAAACTTTTTTTGAAACTGTTTGCCAGGTGTTCTCTGACCAAGAACAAAGTTTGCCTATTCCAATTATGATTTATGTTTATGCATCTCTATTGTGACTCATGTACTTGTTGCAAGCTAAGTTATATAATGGTGAGTTGCTTTCTTCTATGAGTTGTGCAAGGTAAGTGTGCTGCTTCTTGTCTGTATTCTTTTATCGACACTCTCCATAAACCTATGGACATGTTTACTGAGCTCAGTTTTCGCTTGGGGACAAGTAAATGTCCAAGCTTGGGGGGAGTTGATACGTCCAATTTGCATCATCATTCTATATCATAATTTGCCTCTATTCATTGATATATGTCTTATTATGAGGTGTTACTTATGTCTTTTCCTCTATTTTTGCATGTTGGATGATTCTTGGAGGATGAACTGCTGGAGTCAGGATTCTGATGGAAAAGGAGGTGTTTTGATGCAATTTCGCGAAGATCGGAAAATACCAGAAAAATATTGGAAAATTATATTTTCCCAGAATATGAAGGAAGCCAGAAGGGGAGGCGTAGCTGGGCCACAGGGGGCCCACACCCCCTATGCGCGGGATCATCATCATCCACACCATCATCTCCACGGGCACCATCATCACCACTCCATCCCGCTGTAACAATTGTGTTGAATATTTGCATAGTTCTTAGGGGAAACTTTCCCGGTGTTGATTACTATTGTAGTCGATGCTTGTGAGTGGAACCATTGGATTATTTTTTATGTTTAGATTGTTATCCATTATCATATAATCTTTGATCTTGATCCAGATGATGTATCATGAGTAGTTCATTTAGTTCTTAAGGACATGGGAGAAGTCATGTTGTTAGTAGTGGATTTGTGTTGAGTTATTATTTAATGGTTTAGTATTTAAGATGTGGTGATATTCTTCTTGTGGTGTCATGTGAACATTGACTACATGATACTCCACCATTTATGGGCCAAGGGAATGCATTGTGTATTTGGCTACTAATTGTGGGGTTGCCGGAGTGACAGAAACCTGAACCCCCGTTAGGACACCTTGGCACAAGGGAGCGTAGGATCTCAGAGTTTAAGGCTGTGGTTAGATTTATATCTTAATTACTTTCCTATACTTGCGGATGCTTACAGGGGGTTTAATCACAAGTATGTATTAGTCCAAGTAAGGTAGGTATGTTAGCACAGGTTCACCCACACAACACTTACAACACCAAAGAAGAGTACTCAGCTATTTGAAGCAAAAGCACTTGACAGAATTCCCATGTGTCCTCGAGAACGTTTGGTCCTTATAAGTATTTCCACCGGCTTGTCCTTTGCTAAGAAAGGATTGGGCCACTTGTTGCAGTTGTTCGTTGTCTTTATTACTTGCACTTTGTTTTGTTGCTTTATCAGAAAACCCTAAAAATCCGTTTGCTAAGTATTTACAGAGATTTCCTGCTCCATACCACTAGTCAACACCTTCTGCTCCTCGTTGGGATCGACACTCCTATTTATCGAAAGTACTAGGATACACCCCCTATACTTGTGGGTCATCAGAAATCTTCATGCATTATACGCCCATGGGAGTTCGCCGATGGAGCCTTACGGAACCCGCTTCTCCAGACCAGATCAACGATGGCAGACATCAAGAAGATCTTCGTCTTCGTGCGGAAGAAACCAAAGGACCACCACCTTTATTAGATCCGACACAGCGATCCCCACACCGCCTGCCAGTTTCCGGAGAACGGATCGAGCATGCAATTAGGAAAAGAGAGACGATCTAGGTCTTCCAACGGAATCCCATTGTCGGCACCTCCTCCACCAGATCGCCACCCGCCCCACTCCGGAAGAGGCCGCCGCCTCCAGATCCGAGCTCCCATCGCCGGCCGGAGCCATGATGGCGAGGGGGCCCCATCCAGTGCCGGCGAACTCCATCCCACCACCGCTCACCGGGTCTCGCCGCCGTGCGCTAGACCCCGACTGCCGCGCCGGAGGAAGCCCATGCGCGCATCACCGAACCCTCCCGAGGACCTCCGCCCAGGCGCTCAAGAGGGACACGAGGAGAGGCCCCGTGCCGCCGCCGTCGACCGCACTGCTTCGCCCGACGGCTTCCTCTGGCGGTGGCGCGGGGGAGGAGAGGGACCGGCGGCTGGGGGCTAGGGTTTGGAGGTCGCCCCCGAGTCGTCCTGGGCGAGAGCGAACCGGGCACCCGTGATCTGAAATGGAGAGAGGATTTCACTTTCCCGGCCTCTGCACCAACTAGGGATGCACACGGCCATTAAGAATGAGTACCGGGATTTTTAAACTTGGTTAAGTACCAAGTCCGGTCCTCAAGATAAATTGCATGAGTACTAGGAGAGCCTGGTCCTCAAGTATAAATAGGAACCTTAATTCGCTTCCATGAGGATTTGAACTCAGGTGTCGGGTTTGTACATCCACTCCCCCAACCAGTTGAGTTAGGCTCATATTTTCGCTTTCCTGACATTCTCCACATCTGACTTCACCATGGCTCGATGAATGGCGCTTGGTGAGAACAAACAACAGAGCTTCGCAACGCTCGCGCTGAAACCAAACGGCCAGAAAAACAAGGTACGCACGACCGAATACCTTCCGATCCAGCAATCTCCAGGCATGATACGCCCATGGGAGTTCGCTGGCGGAGCCTTCCGAAACTCGCCTCTCCAGTACGGATCAACGAGGGAAGACATCAAGCAGATCTTTGTTTTCACGCGAAAGAAAGCAAGGACCACCTCCTTTATTAATGCCGATGCAGCAATCCCCACACCGCCGGCCGGTTCCCGGTGAACGGATCAAGAGTGCTGGCTCAGTCACCTGAATGGTCGATGCTTCCACCTCGATGTCGCCTTAGGAAGGAGAACGATGTCTGCAACGTCATCAACATCGTTGTTGCCGTCGGCCAAGGGTTTCTCCCGGTTAGCCCTGCCTCCAGCACCCACCAGCCGCCGAAACAGGTTCTAGGGCCGGGGAGGAGAAGCACAGGGAGGAGCAACCCTCTTCAGATCCAGTGAACTCCGCACATGGACGCCGTCCACCCGCGTGAGGCCACCGCCTCAGATCCGAGGCTCTCCAGTGCAGGAGAGTTCCTCCCTTAAGCCGCGCGAGAGCCACCAAGACAGATCCCCGTCGCCCCCTTCATCGGATCCACGCGTAACTTAGGCCGGCGGACCTCCGGGGGCGACAAGGTGGGGTAAGAGAAGGAGGGGAGAGGGTGACGGCGGGCGCTAGGGTTGGCCCCCTCGGTCGCCTGGAGGAGGCGACACGAGGGGGTGAGTTACGCGAGCCTGGAGAGTCTTCTACGTGTATCCACATTACCTGAATCAGTAATCCTAAGTGTTGGATCTTTCTGATTAGATTCTTCCATGCCATTTGAGAAAAGCTAAGAGATATGAAGCTTATCAGAAAGCATGAACTGACAATAGAATAAATGTATTTTAAAAAATGTTGGAAGAAGTACTTTGAGAAAGAAAGGACTTCTTACAGCAAGAATGGTCGAATTGATAAACATTGTCTTTACTCGTAGAAGTGGTGTATCTACCATGGATGAGGAAGACTCGATACTCTGTCCTGCATCACCTGCAAAATACCAAGATCAGATAAATAAAAGAGAAACATGGAAAATAGGTAAAAGATACATAGCACCATCACTAGACAAGTTCTTTGCTGTTAAAAACACTTGGAACACGGTTCTATCGGTGCAAAATCATTTAATTGCTCTTCAGAAATATGGTAAAAATGATCAAATAAAATCACAAAAACTGAAATGTACTCAACTCAGCTACATCCAGCAATAGAGGCATGGTTGTAGCCCACCCAAGGCCAGGGATTCTAAATGAGTATTGGGGATTCTAAATGAGCATTGAAACGTTTTCTCCCGAAACTCTCGGAGCCTCTCTTGGAGGCGACTAGGGTTTGGTGGAGGTTTGGACGGTGCTCGCTGGTTTCTTCGGTGAGGCGAGAGGAAACGCTGGCGAAGGATGGCTTCGTTGGAGCGTGCAAAGGGGAATCCCAGTGAGGCCATGTCGCCACGAGCGGCTAGGGCAAAGCTGGAGGAGGATCTGGGGAAACTGGATATCACGGATGAGGAGGCGACTCCTCTGATACTTGATGATCGTGAAGGGGATGAGATACAGAAGTGGTTGTTGGCAGGGAAGGTATTGAATCGCCATGATCTTCATATTAATACCATCTCTGGTGCCCTATGTCCGGCTTGGGGGAATCCCAAAGGTCTGCTATTCAGATCTGTTGGCGAGAACATGTTTATCGCGGAATTTGTGACAAAGCGAGATCGGGATCGAGTCTGGGATGGATCGCCTTGGCATGTAAACAAGAATGCGGTCATCCTGTCAGATTTCGAGGACTGTATGAAACCGTCAGAGCTTAAGTTTGATCGGCTAGCCCTTTGGGCGAGGATCATTGATTTGCCTTTCAATCTACGGGACCAGAAGTGGTAGTGTCCAATTGCAAACCAGATTTATAAGGGGGCAAAGGAGGTCCAGTTTGATCATGTGTGTGGATTTCTCAGGGCAAGGGTTGCAGTCGATGTAGCTAATCCGTTGAGAAGATGGATCTTAATTGAATCAACGAAGAGGCCGCGTGTGGACTTATATGGAATCCAATATGAGCAGGTGCCACACTTCTGTTTCTCTTGCGGCGGATTGGGTCATTCTGATATGTGTTGTCCAACTCCGGGCACACGAGATGTAGATGGATTTCTTCCTTTTGGGAAGGGTTTACGGGCACCGGAGGACAAATGGAGGAGTGGGTTCAGTGATGGCTTGGGAGGTCAGAGTTATGCTCAGAATAGTAAGGCTGATACGCGTAACTCGAGCACAACAGCAGAAACTAAAACCTCGAGCAATGTAGCTGAGAAGGGAGAGGTGACATCCCCTGATAAGAGGAGTACAATTAACAAGAGGAAGGGTGTGCATCAACAAGTTTATCAGAGGGTGGAGAAACCGGTGCTTACTATCACTGATGGAAGTGGTGCTGATATGGATGTTGGGGCTTCTCATGCAGCTGTTTCTGGTGAGGAGGAGAAGGATCATCTGAGTGGGAATGTGCCAAAAAAGAAGAAGCCCACTCCAACTAGTTTTGGCAACTCGGCAGCGGCTGCGGCGTAGCCCTGCCCGCCACAATGAGTTGCCTGGGGTTGAACTATCGCGGGCTTGGGAACCGGGAGACAGTTCGTGAGCTTCGCAACATGGTGAAGCTGGAAGGGCCCACTCTCTTGTTTGTCATGGAAACAAGAATTCCAGCAAAAAGAGTTGAGAGTTTAAGTGGTGTGTTTGGTTTTAAACATTGTTTCGCCATCGATAGTGACGGGTTAAGTGGTGGTATATGCCTCTTTTGGTATGATGAAGTGGAAGTTGTTATCAAAGTTTCAGTTCAGCGCATATTGATGCAACAGTGAGGATGATTGCTTCTGACTTACCAATGTGGTGTTTTACCGGTTTCTATGGGGAACCAAGAGCGGATAATTAGCACCATAGCTGGGGGTTCTTGCGTACTTTGCATGCGGTGCAGCATGGCGCTTGGTTGTGCATGGGTGATTTTAATGAAACACTTTATGCAGATGACCATTTCAGTTTAGCGGACAGGCCTGAATGGCAAATGAGAAATTTTTGGCATGCTATTGAGGATTTCTCTTTACAAGATTTGGATTTTTCATGGGTTCCGTTCATATGGGATAATAAGCAGCAAGGGAATGGAAATGTTAAAGCGCGACTTGATAGATCCTTTGTGAATGCGGAATTTTTTGCAGTTATTTGAAATGGCAAGTGTAAATCATATTAGCTCAGTGGAGTCTGATCATTGTTTTGTATTGACACAGCTACGCCAGGCTGGACGTCAGCCAATCAATGGCACAAAACAATGCCGATATGAAAATGTGTGGCAAACCCACTCCAATTATGATGAGTTGGTCAAGAAGTCATGGCAGCAAGGGTCTGTCCAGCTTGGATTACAGGGGGTGGTTTCGGCACTAAGAGAAATGCAGACGAAACTCAGTACTTGGGGCACAAAAGAGTTTGGTGGGCTTCGGAAGAAGGTTCAGAAACTACAACAGCTTTTAGAGAGACTTCGTGCTGCATCGGTGGGTTCAGGACCATCGGATGAAGAGCGTGCGGTTGCTAGAAAGCTTTGAGAAGCTTTGAGGCAAGAGGAAATTTGGATGAAGCAGCGGAGTAGAGTGCAATGGCTAAAATCAGGAGATCGAAATACCTCCTATTTCCATGCTCAAGCTGCTGAGAGGAGGAGAATAAATAGAATTTCATCTCTGAAATCTACAGAGGATGATCGTGTTTGTGAAGGAACTACTGAAATTATTGACGAAATTTAGAGTTTCTATCATGCCTTATACGGGTCGCAGGGGTATAGGGAGATGGGACAGCTGCTTGATGTGGTCACACCAAAAGTAACAGAGCAGATGAATGTTTCACTAATAAAGGAGTTTGTGGAGAAGGATGTCAAGAGGGCTCTCTTCCAGATGGCGTCGTCAAAAGCGCCAGGTGTGGATAGTTTCACGGTAGGCTTTTTCCAGAGGCATTGGGAACTTTTAAAACCTAATATAGTGCCAGTTGTTTTACATTTTCTGAATGGGAGAGATTTACCGGATGGAATGAATGACACCGCTATAACTCTAATTCCAAAGGTACGGAATCCTCAGTATATCTCTCAATACAGACTAATATCTCTCTGTCAAGTTCTATATAAGATTGCTGCAAAATCTAATGCTAATAGAATGAGAAGAATGTTGGATGATGTTATTGGGGAGGAACAAAGTGCGTTTGTGCCAGGACATCTAATAACTGATAACGTGCTGGTGGCATATGAAAGTGTGTGTTCCCTGAAGAAGAAAAAGAAGTGTAAACAAGCTTATTGTGATGTTAAACTAGATATGATGAAATCCTATGACAGAGTCGAGTGGCATTATCTTGAGGCTATTATGTTGAAGCTTGGTTTTGATAGTAATTTTGTGAGATTGATTATGAAATGCGTCTCTTCGGTGAGATTTGCTGTTGGAGAATTACAAGATTTTTTCTCGCCATCGAGGGGTTTGAGACAAGGTGATCCCATATCCCCATATTTGTTTTTAATCTGTGGAGAAGGTCTGGCCTCTTTGCTGAATAGATATGGGGCTTATGTGGATAGAGGTATCAGGGTGAGTACCCGGTCTCCTTGGGTAAATCACTTACTGTTCGCTGATGATAGTCTTATTTTCATGTCTAGAAAGGTAGAAAGTGCGGACAGTCTTAATTCTATTCTGAATATTTATGCTGATTGCTCCGGACAAAAGATGAATAAACAAAAAAGTTCTATTTTTTTAGTCCTAACGCAAGGCAGCCTCTGAAGGATGTGATTAAAAACCTGCTTGGGATTTCGGTGGAGGCTTTTACGGAGAGATATCTTGGTCTCCCAACAGCAGTGGGTAGAATTACAAGTGGAACGTTCGACCATATTAGTGAGCGCTCACGTGGTAAGATGAATGGCTGGTCTGAAAAATTCCTTTCTTGTGCAGCAAAGGAAATTCTTATAAAGGTTATTATTCAGGCCATTCCTCTGTATAGTATGAGCTGTTTTAAGCTCACCAAGAAAGTGTATAAAACGTTGATCTCAAGTATAGCAAAATTTTGATGGAGTGGTTCTCTTGACAAAAGAGCTTTACATTGGCTATCATGGGACAAGCTGGTCCAACCAAAGTCAAAGGGTGGATTGGGCTTTCGAGATCTAGAACAGTTTAACTTGGCGCTATTGGGTAAACATGGATGGCGGTTCTTGACACATCCGGACTCATTATGTGCTAGAGTGTTGATGGGGAAGTATTTCAACAATGTGGATTTTATGGAGGCTGTTGTACCTCGCGGTGCGTCAGCAACATGGAGAGCCATTGTGGCAGGTAGGGAAGCTCTCACTACGGGGCTGATCAAGCGAGTTGATGATGGAACTCAGATCAGAACTTGGGAGGATCGATGGATTCCGGGCACCCTCGTGATGACACTAATGGGCCTGAAGGGTACGTGCCCTTTGGAGAAAGTTTCAAACCCGATTAATGTTGGAAATGGTACGTGAAAAGTGGATGTTGTTTGGAATAATTTTCTAGCTCCAGATGCTGATGCAATACTGAATATTCCTTTAAGGGAGAGTGGAGGAGAGGATTTTTTGGCTTGGAACCTAGAGAGGACTGGCACATACTCTGTTAAGTCGGCATACCATGCTCTAATGATTCAAAAAGAGCATTCTGCTCTAGAAGAAGGGACTGCTATGGGAACTTCAATAGCTGAAGAGGATATGTGGAAATCTCTATGGAAATTACAAGTGTTGCCTAAGATCAGAGTATTTTGGTGGCGGGTATTGCGAGGCATCTTACCCGACAATGCTACTCTGTGCCGCAGGCATATCAAGGAGCTTGGGAGGTGCGAGGTTTGCTTTCACTCTGAAGAAAACCTTATGCATGCTCTGATTATCTGTTCACATGCGCAAGGATTCTGGGATGAAGGAAGACGGATCTTTGATATAAAATTGCCCTGTCTATACCAGAACTCATGGGCAAAGGACATTTTATGTGATCCCATGTTCTCTGATGACCAAAGGTGTATTATTATCAGCATCATGTATGCAATCTGGTCGTTAAGGAACCGATGGGTTCATGATGATGAGGCATACAATCCAACTTTATCAATGAGGAAGATTAGAGAGAAGTTGTATATGCTAGAGCTGCAAGAAAACAAGGTGAAACTTGCAGTCTTGGCGGCCACCTGACCCGAGGTGGATTAAAATTAACACATATGGCGCCATCAGTGCACATGAAGGGAAGGGAGGTGGAGGTGGAGTTGCTAGGTCTCACCTGTCTTTTATTGGTGCTTGGAGTAAACCGTTCATGGGAGTGACTGATCCATTGATTGCTGAAGTGTTGGCCTTAAGAGATGGTGTGATCTTTGCGAGACTTCGAGGCTTTTCATATGTGGTGATGGAGATGGACAGTCTAGAGGTTGTAAACCTCTGGTCTTCGCGCCAACTCTGGCATTGGCACATTTCCAAAAAAAAAAGAATTTGTAGAAATGTAACAATGCCAGAGTTGCAATGTAACCAGTATTGAGAAAGAAGCAACCAAGGCTTACCTTTGATTAGCACATTGCGCCATTACAAAGTTTGTCATCAGGTAACTGTACTGGTACTTAAAAGTTAAAACTGAGCATTCATCAAGCAAGCTAATGACAACTTAAAATGTTTCAACACACACAAAGGACATAGGTGAACAAGAGGGGGGAAAATGGTACTCTCTCCAACCCATTTTAATTGACTTGGATTTGTCTAGATTTAAATAAATCTAGACACTATCTAGTATATAGGTTCATCCAAATTTTAACAAAACTAAATCAACTAATAGAGTCGGAGGAAGTACTAATGTTAACCTTAATAAGTGCTTAAATGTTGAACAGGGAACACGGTTGTGGAGGCCGGATAGTTTGGATTTAGGAGCCGCTCCATCCTCTCCAAGAGAAGATGAAGTCGTGAAACACTCTATCCGTTGTTCCAAATAAATACAAATCCATCTAGCGGCAGGGGTCGGGGGCGGGGGACAGTCCACGCACCTTTCTCCTCTCCGGTGACGACCTCTATCCGCAGCACTTTGTCGGAGAAATTTTCCGAGTCGAACGCGAAGCGGAAGCTGGGCCCCCATCCCCCGCGCGAGAACTCAATGGCCCATCTCCGCGTCGGCCATGGTCGACCCTTCGGCGCCGGCCATGCGCGCCACCGCCTCTGGAAGTGGGAGGACGCCGCGGCCCGTAAACCCTAGCTCGCGGTAGCGGAGGCTTCTATTACGGTCTGTCAATCCCAACTTTTCGAGAACCCGCGTGTGAGCGTGTAATTTCACGGCGAACCAAAAAGAAGAGGACTGAGAGAGTGGGACTGTGGGAGTGGGAGGGAGCATGAGACCGTATGCCGCCTTCAGCGGCGCGCGGCGCCCCCGCCGCCTGAAGGAGCTGGTGGGCCGGCCCGTTAAACGGATCTCTTCCATTTTTTTCTTCCTTTCTTCTTTTCTTTATTTTTCTTTCTTTTTTATTCTCCTTTATTTTTATTTTCTGTTTTCTTTACGTTGAAAACGTATTTTTGTTGGCTCTAATGTACATTTGTCCAAACCCTTTAAGCATTTATTTTTGGTTTGAAAGTCAACTTGAGTGCTTGTAGACGTCGCTACTTTATACCGTTGTTGATGATTATGTAGACTTTTTGAAAAAATTAAAAGAAAAAAATCGCCACATTTTTTTTTCTTTTGTACTCCCTTTGTTTCAAAAGATAAGATGTTTTATCTTTGTAAAAGAAGTATATCTATATTTAATTTAGTGTGTAGATTCAGAGTAAACCTACACAAAAGGGTCTAGATACTCTTTTGATAAAGCTAAAACATCTTATATTTTAAAACGAATGGAGTAGATCACATCTGTCAGTAAAAAAAATACATGCATACCAGACATCTATACCCTTCCTACGCCTTGCAAGGTATTTTTAGCCTTCTTAATCCCTACATGTGCAAAGTATGCGACTGCACAGGGCCGCCAGATATGCAACTGCACAGGGCAAAATGTTGCTGTGAACCAAACAGCCCATTGGTGTCTTTTCCAATAAGCAGCTACAGTAGAAGTCTAGCAGATAAGGTGCAAGGTAGCCTCACTTACTTATCGTCAACAAAACTGAGAAATTACAGCATAAAATTACAGCCACATGGGAGAAATGCCCAAAACCAAAAATTATATTGCTCATTTTGGCAGTAACATTTAAGGTCAATCACAATCTGTTCAGAGATCTGCTCATTACAGCTAGAGTGCTTATCCTCAAAGCCAACATAAACTTTCTTCACGAGTGAACAATAATCAATGGATGAGGTGGTACCTCGTAAGAACATCCTAGCTACAAAAGTGCATAAATATATCCATGTATTCATGTGTTACAACAAACACTTCTGAAGCACACAACAATGCTTCTGAAGCATCCAACGCCAGAAATCCCATCTCTATCAGACAAAACGAATCCAAGACATGCTCATGGGTAGTGACGACTGTCGTCTAAGGAAAGCCCCATCCAGCCCTATGGATGAAAGATCCAAACTATCTTCCTGTTCTATCATTTTTGGGTGATATTTTGTACCTCCCTTGCAGAAACAAAACCGTGTGATCAGTCTGATCTGGGTCGACTGGAGTTCTTGTGAGAGTTCTTGTACAGTGGAAGCAGCGAGCGACTGCCCCGTTTCCTTCTACCGAAGCAACGCCAGTAAAAAAGCCAAAACAGTAGCAATAAGGCAATGGGAATTGCCCATCTGCACACACAAAAATGGTGGCATGTTAGAAAAGAAAGCAGCCCAGCAAGGTAGCAAATGCCATTACATATTTACATGGATGATAGACTACCTGTCCACATCGAGAATTGGGCTGTACACGATGGTTTCCCAGGAAGAAACGATGATGTGCCAGGCTGGATTATAGTAGAGGGATTCTGCTGACCAGAACATTCTTGTGTATGTTTCCAGGAAAATAAACATCACCCAGGCAGCAATTTCAAGTAGAAGGAACTTGATGACAAAGCGCCCGAGCACGACCATGACCAGAGAGAATGTCACCAACCAATTGAAGAGCTTGTTATTGTACTCCTTGATGAAAAGGGCACGAGACTTGTGGAGCATCTGGATGCAATATAAAATTGGATTTTAGTTATATACAAATCATAACGAGTATCAAAGAACTGAAGCAGCCTGTAGATTGATAAGGAAAGGCTGAACAGAATAATTTGCAGAATCCAAGAAATGCTCGCTGCTCCCGATTTTGAATTCAACATGCCGGCATTTAAATGACAGTTGAAAAAGCTGAAGCATGCGTCATTTTGGGATGTTTCTCATGTCTTAATGTTTATGCGTATAGTTCATTAGCTAGCATGATTCTTTTGCTATTCAAGGAACCAGTAGCGCTTTAAGGTTGCAAAGATTAACCTTCTACATGGGAAATGCTGACAATATAGAATAGCTGAATCTCTAGCAAAACAGCTAGATGATATGAAATATGACACTGACGATGAATGAGTAGCAGAAAATAGATCTGTTTTAGTTGTTGACTTGTCATGGAAAGTATGTGCGGAATAAGAGACAGACCTTTGTCATTCTAACTTCATATCTTTCCTTTGAAGGCCCCACACATTCCATTACAAATGTTCGGTTGCAGTGAAAAAAACCTGCATTGAACTTTGCCATGGAAGGAAGTTTCAAGACTTGAAGGTGATCCATTTTATCTTCACATTCCGAGAAACGTGCTTCACAAAGTTTTGAAGATTGATACTCATTTGCTAGAAGGAAGTTTCTGTACACCTACAAGTTACACCCTGTAAGTATGTAAATATATTATCTTGAGTGGAAGTTTAGTACAAGGCATGTAAGAAATGGGGCAGGAAGTAATGAAAAACCATAATCACAAAATGACTTATAGAGGTTCAACTACACCACTGGGATTATCACATTACAACATAAATAATTCAAATCGAGAATTCATCACGTGAAGATCCATTATGTTCATACCAGGAAGTTCAAATTAAGGTGCATTTTCTAGTTTGGTCTAAAATGCATCAAAACAATTAATGCTGTTTGGAATTACGTGCATTTAAATATTCATTACACAAGAACAGCATGAATACCACTAACGAACCTTTTTAATCTCTTCGTCAAGCTTGAGGAATGACTGACCAGCATGATGCTTACCAAAGTGCTGCTTATCAAAGAGCATTCTGGCTTGATCATTTGCCACCTCATGAATTTGCTGCAGTTTGTCTACTGGTACAGGTAGACCTAAGCCATCCATTTTTTCCTTATACACCGTCAGACAGCGTTCTAGAATGGCCTTGTTGAAAATTTCAACAAGAGACCCCGTTGATGGAATCTCTCCTTTGTTCAAAGCCTCAAGTATCTGAAGCATAAGAAGAGGGATTACTCTAAAAACCTTGTTGATCAGATTTATATCAATATCAACCACAACTAGTACTTTACCTGCTCCAGAAAGGACACAAATTCCTTTCCATTTAGAGTTTTCCCCTGTACAAATTTAGGTTTTATGATGGATCCAACAACCTGCTTCAATTCCTCTCGTCTTTTAACATATAACGGGTCAAGCTCTTTGTCGTCCATTTCGCATAACTTTGTTCTTTGTAGATGAGGCTGTAAAAAATATTGGGCGCCATAGTGTTAAAGGTAGGGTACCGAAAGCAACCTTTCAGAAAGAGTTTCTAAAATCAAGTTTGAAGGTAGATTTTTAAAGTTATACCAAGGCTTAAAACTGTATTGTCAAAAGCAAGCTTTGTGGAAAACCTTTTGGAGATTATAGTGTGTTTGGATTGTGGCCAAAATGTACCCTACCAATATTTTGGCTATGAATAAAAGGTTGGCTCTTGTTTGGATTGTTGCTAATTTTTTGGCATGCCAATGCTCCACTACCAACTCTAGTTCAATTTTTTAGCCAATGTTGGCCAACTTGTGGGCAAGCAAAGGCTCAACCAAAATTTTGGCTAGCCAAATATTTGGTGGGGCAATCTTGGGCACAAAACAAACACACCCATAGTACTTACGGTAAGTTTCTAAAATTAAAAACAATGTCCTCAAAATAAGCTTTGAACACAATATAAGATCTGATAACAATGTTTTACCAAAATTTTGGCCAAATAGGTCCCAGAAAAACACTTACATTACTGTTGAGATAAAGCAAGGAAAAACTGAAAGCCTGGGACTTCTTATAAACATCTAGAAATAATTGCTCAAAGATTGGTTGAAATAAATCACGAAAATTATCTAAGACTAGCTTTAACTTAAACATATCGTTCTAAAATAAAGTGTTTGGGACCGAAGCTTCCTTCTAAAATAGTTTCTCAAGAATGTTGATAAGTTTCACTCTCGATAAGTGTTTTTGAAGACGTCAGAAATAAAAGTTTCCTTCTAAGACCTAAGCTTCCTTTCATTATAAAGTTTCCAAAATAGACGTCAGAAATAAAAGTTGAAAACAAGCTTATCAAAATACTCATTTAAAATCAAGTTGTGTAAGCAATTTATGAGATTTCCTTAGGAGGTAAATATACGAAGTCTCTAGATGAATTTAAAAATATTTATATTAGGTCTCTAGATGAATTTAGGGATGAATTTTAAAAATAAGCATTGAAGCTAAAACTGTAAGAGATAATTCGGGAATACACTATGAATCAAGATAAGGTATCACACTAAGATGGAAGAGATAAAAAAATAATGTTCATATTTTTTAAGGGAAGATTTGTTTGGGAAAATAAGCTTCACAGACACTAAGGTTTGAGCCAAGAATCAGTATAGTCTGAATTTGTTACCGAGGTTAAAGTGTTAAACACAAAAAATAATAAAGAAATGTAATGGAATTTAGAACAATAAATATAAGGTTGAAAATCTTGTTTGCTCAACTGCTCGTTTTAAAATATTCCAAACTGATTTTTACATGGATAAAAAAAAAGGATGGAAGGGTAGCATGAATGCACCTGTGGTAAGCTAAAAGCAGTGCTGTTGTTGCCCATAACTGCTAACGAATCTCTGATTTGATTGACCTACAAACACAACAGAGAAAACCCTGTATCATAGTCTGGGTCTCTATGTTTTTGGTAAGGAAGTGTATATACTTCATAAATAACCATACCTCGTCAATATATTTGTCCCCTGAAGAAATAGATACAAAAAACAAATATCAGTTTAACTATGCGTATGAACTTTTTTTTCTAAAATATCATTAAGCAAACAAATAGTCGGCAAAGTTGTTTGATCTAACCATTATCGTTAGGCACCCGTTGGAGGGCTTCATTGACCATTTGCTGAACTGATTTTCCTTCTGCGCAAAAAGTGAAATTACACTCAGAAGACATTTGCATGTACTAACATAAGTGGACACTGTTAAACAGTTACATAGTAAAAGAGTGAGAAGAAAGAGTTAGAAACTTGAGACAGATGGTAACAAAATCTTTTTCTTTGGCACACGCATAACTCAAGTGACCATTTGACCAACACTAGCACCACACCATCTAATACAAAGGTGAAATGTTAACACTCAATTATAATAGCTTAAGTACAATATACTGATATCACAATAGTGTGAAATCACACAAATAGATCACAGCATTATATTTTCACAAGCTTTTCAACAGAAAGTAAGAACAAATACACATTTTTAAGGGGTAAACTATACTTGGATTTTACAGTCTGACAACAAGTCAAGCAAAACGTACTATAGGTTCAATCAAACCTTCATTATCTCATTATTAGGTAAGCTATTGGGATTCTGGAAAGAAATGAATGATATGTGACTACTCATGGTGCAATAGTTGACGTTCCATGAACTACAGCTAATGGTTTGTTGTGCTGCCAATTATGTCTATCAAAGTGGTGTAAGCTATGCTTAGTGAACCCTGACATTGACACAGAGACAAATGGTCATATACTTGTCTGTGGTTTATTACATTTAGTACAGAATAATAGCCAAAAGTTTTAGGTTCAGCCACTAGCATGAATCTTTGAATCATGCTAACAGTAACAACTATTTGAGAAGTAACTTACGCAGGAAATCCCTCTGGATAAGCCAGAGAAGCTTTGCTGGCTCAAAAGCAATATCTCCCCCCTGATGCAATTTAGAGATAAACGGCTCTGTTATAGTTATACATATTCCTACTATGCTGACATCAATTTATGAAAAAAATTGAGTATTACCTTCACTCTGCTCACCACAAGCAGCAAACAATGTTTCGAGGGAAAATGTCAGTGTTAGAAAAGATCAAATTGCAAATAAGAGATAAACAAACCTTCCGTAGAATTCTTCAGCGATATCAACAGCAAAAGAGAGCCTCGATATATCAGCTTCACGCACCTGCAATGCCACAATAAATAAAATTAATATGATCCCTGTGTGTGTGTGTGAGAGAGAGAGAGAGAGAGAGAGTCTGTGTGTGTGTGTGTGTGTGTGTGAGAGAGAGAGAGAGAGAGCACCGTCTCGGGAAGGTTATAGATAAGCACAGAACTTAAGACTGTTGCCAAAGCAAATATCCTGCCCAAAGAAAAAATTTAACATTGTGACTATCGGTCCTAGAAGAGTAAACCAGAAAAAGGCACACAGCTCACATCTGAGCACAAACCTATCGTCATATACATTGGATTTCCCAACACTCTCAAATCCTTCGGTGTCAAGATAAAGGACAGATACTTTTGTGCCATCAACATCCATCTCAATAGGTGTACCCCAAATCCAAATACCTGCAATAGAAGAACATGGATGTCATAACTTATGAGCTTCCATGAGCAGATTGTTAATACCGCTAAAAGAACACGGATCTGGACAAAAATCACCACCTTTGGTTTTAGTATCCCGCATATGACCAACTCCAAAACCTGCATGGTTAAGCTCATCAATTTTACATTAGTCCTGGTATGCATTTAATCCAATTGACGGCTTATAATACTAGGAGGGGCCAAGCAGCATCTACCTTTATCACAGGATAATGAGAGAAGTTGGTTAAGGAGAAAAGATTTTCCGGATCGATATGGACCAATGACCTGTGTTGGCCAAACAATTGCAAACATTAAGGTTGTGCTTTGGCGTTATTCAAATGAAAAATGACAAAATAGTAACAGCTCTTGCAAATTATAATCCAAACTTACACCAACAACGGCGATAGGATTTTCGATCCTTCGAATCGCCTCTAGACCTTGCTCTGAAAGGCGGAGTTTGGTGTGGCCATAATCTGGCTCCACGATGGGATACCTGTATCGGCATGCATGGTCAATACTGAATTGGTGGCTAATTCAATGAAATTCTAGTCCTTGAGGAGCATATGTAATGAGTGCAGATATGCCTTTCATCATTTTCAACAGAATGTTCACAGGCATATTCATAAAAAGTGAAGTTATCTACGTCAGAGTTGCAATTTCTAAGTATACTTATTTCAGTGATCCAACAGAACCCTACAGTGTGGTTGTCGCTGAATATCGGACATATTGTGTGTCCTCATCTATGAAGAATCGCCACTTGCATAAAAGCAAAAAAGGATGACCTTCTCACTGATCCAGCAATGTTGGACAGAGATTAACAATCTACTGGGTTCCAGGACCTATGCATCGCTGAACTTAGTTGGTGCTCTGTTTTGTGGAGTGGATGGTTAGTGTGTAACAGGGATTGGGAGTTTGGTTTGGTTTGGTTTGGTTTGGTTTGGTCAGTTTGGAGTTGGAGTTGGTTTTTTGGTTTGTAATAAACTGAATTTGTCAGCTTCTATGAAAGGAAGTTGGGGGGCTTTGTCTCCTTTAGTCGAAAAAGCGTCAGTTTGCCAAAACTAATACAGTAGAAAAGTAAACAACAGAAGAAGCAGCATCTAAGAATCAACTGTAAAGCAAGTACAATTCAGCAAATCAGCCACTGGCCAATCGAAGCTCAGTTTCCACACTGCTCCAAGATTAACGAGTATCCACTAAGAAAATGATCCATAGAAAAGCTTGTCCTCATAAGAGTCACATTGTACCTCCACTTGTCACCTACCTCGTTGTATCTAAAAGACTAACCTCCCTTGAGTGAATGGAAGGCGTGAGAAGACACATGAGGCAACAAGGCGTGGTTGCAAAATGAAAAGACAACGGAATTTAGCATCGTATGAATCAGCCGAGCACTTTCATATTGTATTGTTGTTATGCCAGGACACCGTATCATAGCGTTGCGTGCATCAGCCAGACAATCCACGGCTCCGCCAATCAAGGCACGCGGAAGCACGCACTTAGAGAGTGGTCGCAATACACGCAACGCATTGCACAATCCAACGCCAAGAAAATCGGTTGGAGGCCCTTAAACGGCCGCAGAGGCAACGCAATCGGCAGGTAGCGTAGCAGAGCAAGCACGGGCAGAGAGCAGGTTCGGGGACTCACGCTCGGTCCAGCTCGTCGGGATCGGGATCTCCCTTGGCGGCCGCGGCGAGGCAGATCAGCGCCACCGCGCAGATCCCCGGGGCCCATCGGCGCCCCATCGAGGCCCTGCGCCTCCCGGCCGGCACAGCGGCAGCTCCGGCTCAGATCTCCACCGCGCGCGCAGGGGGCACGGTCGAAATGCGGAGTGGCGACAATGGCCGGCGGGGGGGACCAGACGGCGCCGCGCGGGGACGGGGATCCAGAAATGGGGAGGTGAGGAGCTGGCTGGCTAGCGAGAGAGCGGGAGGCGCGCGGGATCTGATCCCGGGGGCCAGGTTTTGGGCGAAGGGGAGAAGGATGATTAGCCTCGGGGGTTGCTTCGGCGGGAGGCAATCGGGGAGGAGGAGTGGACGACGACGAGGTCGCTCGATCGGAGGGGAGGGGAGGTGGAAGATTTTCGGGGAGAGGGAAATCGGACAGACAGACGGGTCGACGCATTCACGCTTGCGTAGTTAAGCGAGCGTTTGATTTTCGCCCGGTTATTGTCCGGTGATTAATTGTCGTTAATCCTGTTACTTAACGTTCGTACCCCTACGTGTCAGCGGGACTGCGTGCTCGCTCGCAGGAGTGGGTTCCGAGCCAGCCACGACTCCGACCAACCTCGCGGGGACGGAGACAGGAGAGGAGAGCGTACGTTTCAGCCACGCGGGCCCACGCGGCAGTGGTCGGGAGTACCTGGAGATTCCGCACGCGTGAGTTCGATGTGGGTCCCGCGTCTGCAGTACGGACGTACTCCCACTGGAAACTCGTTTCAGATTCATATGCGTCCGCACGCGTGCGTGAGTAGTTGTGTAACTTTTTCCAGTTTAAAAAAAAAAGTTGTGTAACTTTTCCAGCTTCATTTGATTCGCAAGATTTACAAACGCAGAAACATAATTCACATGCCATGTCTTATGATATCCACAATACGTCAATGCCATAATGTTGTTGTTTTGTGGGGCATCGAATACTAGAAATGACCTCGTGTTTAATCGAACTAACTGGTCCGGCTTACAGGTTCTCTAGAGGAGGATGGCCTCTATGATATCCTAGTGGACGGTGTTGTTCTCGGGCGACGTAAGAGGAAGGATGTGCACTGTGACTAGGAGAGTGGAACAGTTGGCTCGAAGACCACCCTTGTTGCTTTGGCCGGATGAATCTTGGTTGACCTACAGGAAGGAGGCGAATGAAGCTTTGGCGTGGAGGATCACCACCACAAAACCGGCAAGGCGACTAGAATAACAATTCCTCAAGCTGGTAGATCATGGGATGATGTTGAGAGTGGTGGACAACTTCTGAAACTTAAAAGCCTCGCGTACTCGTCCTATCTTCAACTGTCGCCTAGGTTGGAATGTGTAATTGCTTCCTGTAGGTAGTTTTGTTTTCTGTCACGTAGTCTCCAAGAAGATCGTAGTTGATCTTATTCGTGGAATGATGTGCTTTAAACCCTGAGTGCAATACATTGTAAGACTTGGTTTCGATGCAATGGAACTGGGACATGCCCTTTTCTTCTAAAAAAATGTCATGTCTTATATGGAGTAGTACTCGGTATTTTATATAGTAGAATTATAAAACTACACGATTTTGATCTACAAGTGTTTGCTCACTTATATTGTAAAAGGAATTTTTAGTGGAAAGAAATTCTCCTTCAAAACAAGCAAGTGAATTCTTTGTGGTATTCCGGTGGATTGTAATCCTATGAAGAAAACTACCTTTGTACGGAAAAAAAACACGGACAATTCAGATCCTTTAAAAATCCTACAAAATTCTTTTGAATTAAAATAGCCCTTAAAATACAACACATTTTTATCGGTTAGGACAACGGCTAGACATATAGTGACTACTAGTTTACGAGATATAAATTTGACCCATGACGTCATCGGCTCTATCTCGGCACCCTTTCGTAGCGTGCAATGAAAGTCTACACCAGACCATATATGCCAAGTCAAGCGTATTTCAATTTTTTCTAAATGAGTCGCTTTTTAACTGGATATTCAAATTACCCGCGATGAGATTTAGTTTAGAAACTAATTGAAATACATATTCTATGCCTGATAGTTCAATTTGTCATCCCATAGATTATGAAATAAATGTATACATTTCAATTAGATATGGAATCGCCATGATCCGCCAAGAAAGGCCTAAACCATAGCAAGGGCAAAGCTATACAACTTAACTCTAACATGGTATATGTGGCTAGGCATAGAGGAGATCGTGAGACGATTGACTAAAACCTTTCTAAGGTTCCGTTCCTCTTGTTGGCGTCATTGTTGATGGCCTTGGGACCTTCGAGGAGCGGCGGACCACGACCCTTCGTCGTCGTGAGTGTTCCTTTTTTCGTATAAGATCTTTTGAGAGAGAAAGAGTAAAGGAGGAAGAGGAACGTGCAAGCGAGACGGCTAACAGATCAGTCGGCTGAGTTAAAATGTTTTCCTTGTGAAAATGCGACACAAGTTGGTATTTGTGAAGGTTCTAAATTAAAATTTTAACTAGTTGACTCGACTTACATTCTAATTGTTTTATAAATTTACTGTCTACCAACAATAAATAAAACGTGAACAAAATGCACCAGGCATACTACATAATTCATATAACATGCATTGTGTAACATTAACATATGGGTCATTCGAGCACAGGTGACCCGTGAGGCCTCTTTTAACACATACTCATAGTTTTCTTCCTTGATCATGTTCATCAGTCATTTAATATTAACTAATTATTATCTGCACGGGTGATGAGAAGCCATGTATGAGTCGCTCCTGAACCTGGCGTCTACTAACTTTAATTTCTGTCGATCTTTTTGGGGACTTAAAGTTGATGAGATTTCAGGCACAGCATAAGTTCTCATCGCAAATCAACTCGATTTTCTCCAAGCAAGTGGATCGTTCCATGACAAGTCTTATGTAATTCATAGCCTTGGGCTCAGCTTCAAACCCTTGCATCACCATCAACTTCAAGTTCAAGTGCTTCGAATTCTTGGATAGTTCCCACGCCATGTTTGTCTTCTCGGCATTCTCACTGAGGCATGAATGTCGTGATAACTTTTGTGGCCCAAAATAGAAACGACACACATTACATTGCAAGTTGGCATCAACCTCAATATTATAATACTTAAAAGAAGGGAACGTCTAGGGAGCAATCGGGGGCTGGTTTGCACTAGCTAGCCACCGCCAGAAATAGAAACAACAAACAGCACCCCGCCTTCCAGAAATAGAAAGAATTAACCCACCCTCCTCCGGACCACGCGCGTCCAGCTGGTTTGTACCACGCGAGTCCCCCTAGGGTTCCCCGTCCTCTCCCAGGCTCCCAGCCAAAAAGCAAAGCAAAGCCACACCACCACCACGTGACAGCAGTTCCCTCTCTCTCCCCCTCTCTCTTCTTCCTCCCCAAGACAGATCCATCTTCTCCCTCCTTCAGATCTCCATTGGAGGCCCATGGTAAAAAGCTTGAGATCTGGTCACAGCAGTATCAAAGGTGCACAACAAAACATAAACCCTGTTTCCCCCTCTCTCCCCTCCACCCTCCCCCTCCTCCTTTGATTTTCTGGCAGGTTTTTCCTTGTTTTCTATGATCCTCTCCATGATTTTGGAACACACAGGAGCAACAAACTTATAACATGGTAAAGTTGTATCTTCAACAATCTAAGAAGCAACTATGGCATATGATCTTTTTACAACTAGGTTGCAACATAGATGGCCATGGATACCTGGTTGCAGCATAGATTGAAAACAGAAACCTGATTTCAGATCTGAATAAAAACAACTATGTTCATGGATACCTGGTTGGACTAATCAAAAGTTCAAGTAGTATGTAGGGCAGATAGCCATAAACATGCAGTAGCTTAGTTAGTTATTCAGATCTGCAAAAACCTAAACTTTTGGACATCTTGACAAATTCAACATAGTTTAATACTGAGACAGAAGAAGTGCAAACTTAAAACCAACATAGTTCACTACTAAGAAACCATCTTTGCTGTTTTCCAATTTGTACATAGTTTGCTATAGTTGGCAAAAGGCATCCTTTTCCTGGTGGTGAGTATAATGAAGGACCTGAAAAAATATTGAAAGCAAATAAAATGGTGTCAGGAACTTTTCCCTTGTAAATTATAGCTGACAAAGTTATAGTTGTGCATGTGTTGTACGTAAAACACAGTTATAGTTGCTAATCAAAGAAGTGTATTCTTGTTTTTTTGTTTTTTGCAGATGTCTGGGCTTGATCTTAACGCGCTTCCTGATGATTTGGACATTCTAGATGCAGAAACAAATGCACCTGAGCCACTGTTTTGCACTCAAGCTGTCTGTGAAGAGATTGTGGAGGAATCTCTAGACAATGATATAGCTGAGAAAGTTGCAGATGGTGCTGACTCAGGAGCGCAAAGTGCTAGAGGAAATCAGTTAAATTTTATGCCGCCACAGGCCCCCGCTGGCAACCCGGACATCCCCAGCAACACTGCCCCTATAGCAACCTCTACTGACCCTAACTTAGCAGATGGTGGTGTTTCGTTGAATGAATAAGTTGCGTCTAGTCCGCAAGAACATTTCCTAGGGATGCGATTTGACACTATTGGTGATGCAAGATCACACTACAATTCTTATGCCAAGAAGTTGGGTTTTTCTATCAAATCAAATACATCACAGCGACAAGCTTTCACTAATGAACTAAGGAAGCAGACATTTGTTTGCAATAGGTACAAACCACAAAAAACAGAAGAAGAAAAACAGAAGGAGAGAATGAATGTTGTGGAAGAAGTTGGTCCTATCCAGATAGACGATGACGATGAGGAAGGTGGACAATCTGGCCGCACTAAGAAGTCAAAGTCTAGCAGCAAGCTAAGGGTTAGGTGCAAAAGAGAATCAATCATACAAACCAAGTGCCAAGCTAAAATGATTGTCAAGTTTATTAACAACAAATGGGAAGTAACTTATTTCATTTCAGAACACAACCATCCCATGGTTGTCAAGTCTTCACTTTCCAAGTACTTGAGATCACATAAAGGCATACCACCAGATGAAAGAGAATTCCTTAAATGCCTACATGATTGCAATTTAGAAATAGGTAATTTGTTGTTGTCCGCATATAAAAAACCCATAGAAATTGTACTTCTGTTTGTAGTATGACACTAACAAAGTATGGTTTTATATGTGTTGCAGGCCGAATGATGACAGTCATGTCTTCGTTTTATGGCGCAGAAGCTTTTGTCCCATATGCTCCCAAGGATATTACAAATTTGCGCACAAATTTTCGAAGTGAAAATAAGGAATGGGACATGAGTGAGACAGTTGCTTACTTTGCAGAGATAAAAGATAAGGATCCTGGTTTCTACTCGAATTTTTCTTTTGATGAAGAAAACAGAGTTGAAAACATTTTCTGGGTGGACAGCTATGCAAGAAAAGCATACACAAAGTCATATCATGATTGTGTATCTTTCGATACAACTTTCATGACAAATCACTTCAACATGCCTTTTTCTCCTTTCATAGGTATAAATAGGCATGGTCAGTCATTTATGCTTGGTTGTGGTTTCTTAAGGGATGAGAAAGAGGAAAGTTTCAAGTGGCTTTTCAGGGAATTTCTTAAGGCCATGCATGGGAAGCAACCAACTAACATTATCACAGATCAGGATTGGGCTATGAGGGCAGCAATTTCTTCTGTTTTCCCTGATGCTGTGCATCGCAACTGCCGCAGGCATGTTATTAAAAAAGCAAATGAAAAGCTCGGTGCATTCCTGGGGCGAAACCCAGGTTTGGCAATTGAGTTCAATGAATGCATTGATGAAAGTATAACAGTGGAGGAGTTTGAAGCTAAATGGGCAGAGTTGGTCTTAAAGTGGGGGTTGGCAGCACATGAAACATTTGCATGGTTAAAGAAGTGGGCACACACATGGGTTCCTTGCTACTTCAGGCACCACTTTTTCCCTTTCATGCAATCAACTCAGAGAAGTGAAGGATTCAACTCTGTATTGAAACGTTATATCAACCCTCACAATTCAATCAAGCATTTTGTGAAACAATATGAGAAAATTCGGGAAAAGATGTTGGGAAGGGAAAGCCACGCTGATTTCAGAACAGAAGTGCTTGAAGTGGAACCTTGGTCCCGGTTCCCAATTGAGAAGCATGCTTTATCTATTTACACCAGGGACATTTACCACCGTTTCAGGCTTGAGTTTGAGTTGATAGGCCGATACAATGTGCAACTTATAGGAATTAACATGTACTTGTTAGTTCCTAACAATCAGACCTGCTATCCCTATGGTGGAAGAAGCTACATGGTTAATGCTAATGGAGGCAATGACAACTACAACTGTGATTGCTGCAAATATGAGAGGGATGGTTTGCTGTGTTGTCATGTGCTGAAAGTGTTCACACATGTTGGTGTTGACTCAATACCAGAGCGGTACATATTGCGCAGGTGGACACAACAAGCTTTGGAACCCGTGGTTCAACCGGTTATCCCAGCAAGAGATGATGTGATGCCAGAGGAGTCACGGATGCAACTGCGATTTGCCAACTTGTCTACCAAATTTGTAAATGTTGCTAAGATTGGTAGCAAGTCAGAATAGCATGAAGCTATTGCTCGTAGACACATCAGGGAGATGATAACTGAGTTTGCACAACTAGACAAAGTGAAGAAGAGGAACACAACCAGTGCATCAAAGAATTCTAAGTTTACTTCAGCTCCTACGACAAAACGGAGAGCAAATTCAGGACCTACCACAACAGCCCCTGTGGCTACAGCAACTAACTTTGGAAATGCTACAACAGTTACTAAAAAACGCAAAACAACAAATTCAGGTCCTACTCCAGCAGCACCAACACCTCCAACGTCTACCAGAACTACTGGTTGGTTCGAAGCAGAACCTTCTAATATGCCTCCTCCCTCGTCTACTATGGCACCAATTGACCAAGGTCATATGGTTGAGCCTGAAGAAGAAGCAATGGTCATCCTTGACCCTCCCAGATCGACTACAAAAGGTCGGAAGAAAGGTCGATTTCCTTCTAGAATTGAGTTGCAACCTAAGAGAGTTATTGCGTGTACTTTGTGTAATCAGCCTGGACACAATTCTGCTACTTGTACAGCGGCATTAGGTTCAGGCTCATTGGGCAAGAAGTTTTGAAATCCTTGTACTCTACCCCATTTCATCTTGGACAATAACTAAATGTATTTTTTTGCTATTTGTGTTTTGCAAACAACGTTGTATCAATAAACTACAATCTATTCATGTTATAGTAGTGTGAAAAAATTCAGGAAAAAAGGAAAGAGTTTGATGGAAAACTGTACATTATTTCTTCTTCATAACTTCCTTCCACTTGATGGTGTTTTTAGCAGAAGTAACCATCGATGAGTCATAAGCTTTCTTATATTTTCAACATGTTCAGGACCATAAAATGGCAACCGTCTGCCTGACCAATTTTCTGCATTCATGAGAGCAAAAACACCACAGTCTTTGCTGCAAGAAAATAAAAAGATGTTATTTCTCAAGGTTCAGGGTGAAAAAGCAACAAAGCATAGTTGATGCAAAACAAGTCCTTCATATGTAACCAGCCTTTATATGATAAGTTCATGCTAGTTGTCTTAGTACTAGTGGTAGGCAACTTAGATGTAAAAAGTATAAACATTATACTCCTGGTAAATCCAACTTATCATATCTAGCATACAACTTTGCTTGTGAGACCTACAATCATAGTTGAAAAAAATGGATGTATCTTTGTCACTTGTTGTACTCATAATCCACTTAAGTTGTATTTAATACAGGTTAAAGTTGCTGAGATGCGTTTAGCTAGCTCCTTGCATTCTGTATTAGAAGAATACACCTAGTAGGTAACTTACAGTTGGACAGTGCAACCTAGTAGGTTTCAGGTGTACAACTTAGCAAAAAGTACATATACAACTTATATAAGAACTTCGAAAACTATGCCATCCATGTAAATTTGTTGCAAAAACTAATAAAAGTTGCTAGTTAGTACATAATATGGGAACCAACTTATGATCCAGCTAAGATGTTTCTTACTTGGTTGTCTGTTTTGGGGAAAAAATGTCACCCATATGATTCTCAAACTTGTCAACCTTGATGCGCGAGGTTGGGTAGTGTTCCTTCCATAAAGTTGTGAAAGATGCTCTAATTTTCTCAGCATTTTGGAGAAGTTTCTTGTCTACCATTGTCCTCATTGAATCAAGAAGTTCGAATCTTCTACATTTTATATTGGCAACAAACACCTAGTAGTGGTTCACTTGGATTTTTGGATCATCACTTAAATTCTCCAACACTGTAATCATGACCTGTTTGTGTGTAAAACTGATAAGACAAATTGACATTTGAAAATTCAAATGAACAGTGAAGTTAAAAAGTGTGCAAGCAACTTGAACATATTTCATATAATGTATATTGATGCTTGTAAATATCAGTATATCAACTTAATAAAAGGGACAGAAAAGGCAAAAAAGGAGATTAGAACATGAAACGTAGACAAAAAAGGAAAGAAATGGCAATTAAGATGCATGGGTAAGCAACTTAGACATAGTGGCGGGAACAACTTAGCATGACAGCAGAAGCCAACTTATTTGGTTTAGCTATCCAACTTGTACAGGTGAACAGAAGAAAAAGGAAGAAGAAGAAACCTGAACATGACACTGGAATCAACCTTAATTGGGTTCAGAAAACAACTTGACTGTTGACAAAAAACTACTTAATTATACTTAGTTGGATTTGCAAAACAACTTAGCAAGTGCGCAAAAGTAAACTTAATTAAGCTGACTAGTGAACTCATGAGTAAAGTTAGCGGTTGTGCAAAATAAAACAACTTAGCAACTAATATGCTGATAAAAAGGAAAGCTAGAAATGACACGGTCAATTCAACTTGGCCGGAATCAGGAAATAACTTAGCATCAAGGTAAAGCCAACTTAATTGTACTAGCTACAAAAATTCTACAGGATAATTAGAAGAAAATGTAAGAAGAAAAAACACAAAATCGTAGACACCTATGTATACAACTAACTATATGTGGAAGTGAACTTTGTGACCACAGAAAAAACAACTTACAAGGTTTTTCTTGTCTAGTTGTGCATCCTTCTTTGAGAAGTGTTTCTTAAGCTCCCTGTCTTCCAACTGCCCATATAGAAGTAGGCCCTATGATAGAATAAAAATAAATTAAATGCACATGTGAAAAAAAATTATTGACGTCCACAGAAAAAATAAAAAAATCTTGAGTTGCTTACCCCCATCCTCAAAGGCATCACCACCTTCTTCTCCGAGCTGTCCATTGAATGGTTGATTGCTTCCAATCCAAGTTCAACAACGATGTTCTTCAACTCACCACACGGCATCATAGAGTTTGCCAGCTCTTGTAAAGAGACAAAGTACTTCTCGAAGTTGACAATTATTGGACTTGTGTCTCTATATTGACCCCTTCCATTTCTTTTTGCATGAGCTGTGACAAGAGAGTAGACTTCTTTCACATCAGCTGAACAAGCATATGTGTTATTTTTTGAATAATCTATGTAAGGTGATTTTAGGCATGCGGGCAGTCTGATGATCCTTTTTTTGGCAACAGATGTTGCTAAGTTGCTAGCAGAACCATCTATGCACGATGCAACTTTATTGGCAGCTGTTGATGGTGTGTGTACATCGAGTTGTTGCTCCATCGCAACTGTTGGAGCTTCTTCCTTCAAACCCTTTTGCCTTTCCACCATTTTGCAGATTCAATGGCCTCCTTTTCCATCTCCGTGTTCCATTCATCATCATACTCATCAAACCTTATTTTGTTTAGGTTCACTAGTGTAATACCTCCTTTTGGGGGCGAAACAACTAAATTAACAACTCGCTCATCATTTTCCTCTTGACTACTATCAAAACCAAGATCAAAAGATGGCGGGTCACAAGCTTGCTGCCATGTATCAGTCCTTATTGTAGTTGCCACGGGTGGTGCTGAATTAGGCTGTGGTGGTGGGCAAGTTTTTCTTGTTGGGACAGATGACACCACCTTGGGATGCATGTCTTGGATTGTTGCTGGTATAGCTTGAGTACCACACTCATTTGTAGCCTGATGCTAGTTGTTAGTTGATGCACCAATAGATTCAGTTGTTGTTCCTCGGGTACTAGTTGCATATCCTTTCTGGTTTGTTGAAACTGCCCTATACATAGTTGCTGCACCTTTTGCAACCGAATGCACACTTTCAGTTGTAGCAGGTGCTTTCGATATGAAACATTCTGCTGATGGTTTAGGATGTACAGTTTCAGAATTCATGTCCGTGCTCCCGCCAACTGGTCTTCCTCGATGCACAACTGCTTTCTGTTTCATGTTCCTATTAACTTGTTTATCACCTCTGATTGCTAAGTTATCCAGCGCAATGCACTCTGCTTGCAGATTCTGTACAACTGGATCCGCGTGGAAAATACCAATTGTTGGTGTTGTTGCAGGAGAAGAGTGTTGGGCCCTCCATATTTCAGGCATGAAAATGGCATTTTGGTAGATATTTGCTGACATATCGAACACTACTGGAGGCTGGTTGTTTGACATGCTGATAGTACTAGATCCAGCTGATCCAAACTTTCTGAGCTCGGAGAACGGGCTCAACTCAGGCTGCGGGGCCTCTGTTTGCTTAGAAGACTGCATCAAACCCTGCGCTGTGAGGTTGTCTGCATCATGATGGCTCTCTCTTGGGCCCTCAAACCCATGTTCACTGTCATTGTTACACATCCTCCTTTCCATGGAATCACTAGCTGATGTGTTGCTTCTTTTTATGAACCTTGGTGATCTCCTTGGCATCTTTTGCAAGTCAACAGCGCGGTTTTCATCCCTATCCCGAGCATTAGGAGGTTCTCTAGTTGTGTTTGCATCTCCTTCATCCCTGTCTTCTTATTCTTCACTGTCCTCATCTTCATTGTCACTGCCATCATCTCCATCTTCATCTCCATCTTCATCTGCGTTGTACTCGTTATCACTGTCATCGCTCTCATCAGCTGGCCCCTTTCTTTGTCTCTTTCTTTTTCTGACATCGGTAAATCTCTTCCTGCTGTCTTCCTCTTCTAGTTCACCTATTTGTTCTACAAATGTCCCCACCATGTTTGAAATGTCTGTGCACAACTCCCCAATCATTACAGCAAGCTTCCTTTTCTTCTGCACAACACAACGCATCAACTTAGTAAAAAACAGTGAGATAAAAAAGCAACTAAAAGATACTACATATTAAATCAGAAACAACTAAGAAGTAGTTCTGTGTGAATACATTTTTCCAAACATTGAACAAAAATCAACTTAACATTTTGTGTGGTAATAAAACATCTATGGTTTTTAATTCAGAAAAGCAGATTTTTAAAACAGTCACAACTTAGTCTTACATGTGATCGACTTACCTACATGCTAAAAACAATTTCACTATGATGAATAAAACAACTTAATAGTAATCACTGTACAACTGAGGGAATGACAAAAAACAACCATACTAAAATCATCATACAACTACATATGGGTTATGATGTAACTTAGGGATACAACATAAACAACTTGATGAATCATGGACCCTATTTTGTTGTGCAACTAACTATATGTAAATTACCATACAACTTAATAGTTTTCTGTATGCAACTTAGGGTTCAACATGTGATCAACTTAACTATGTAGGTAAAACAACTTAGAAGGATATAATACATAATAGATAAACAACATCAATGGATATGCAGAAACGCAACGAAAAAGATATACGCAACATACTGATCTTTATAAAGCAAAATCCAATGGTCTAAGAGGTAGGGGACAAAACTCAAATTGGAAGGAAAAATTACAGGGAGTGTGAAGCGGATAAAAAATGGCATACCTCGTATGGAAAGTTTCTTGGAAGTTTTGACGAAACAAATTCTTCAGTCCTAGTCATCCCAACAAATAGACTGTCCCTGATTGTCAACCCGACACCATCTTTGAACTGTAAAAAAAGAAGTGTAAATTAATTGTACCATGTGGCCATAGTTGTCGCATAGAATTGAAATTAGTAATAATTACTCTCAGCTTCCCAAACTCCCCATTTGACTTTGTATCCTTACGTACAACTGCTTGTATAAGTTTGTCATCCCATGCTTCAGCGCGAATGGGGCAATCTTCTGCTGATGGCACAGGCTCGTCGACATCTAGAGAATCAAGGTACAGGATCTACACAGACACAACAATCAAAGAAGCAAAGACTGAAAACACAGTGATGTTGATAGGCGAACAAACAAAAATTTGGTTTGTCCTAAAAATTTAACGAGTAAAAAAGAAGGAAAAGTAACAACGTACCACAAGGTGTTGTAGGCAACAACACACCGATTTCTTCGAAACACCCATCTTCTTGACTTCTGTGTTTATTTGGTCAATGGAAAATTGACAAAAATTTGTTCTCCGAGTCACACTGAGGTCAACAATGCTCGGATAACACCTAGACTGATACTGCATTTAGTTGTGGGGCAAATGAAGCAGCTTATGGCGGCAGCAAAATATGCCCTTAGGAACTTTAGATCAGCTACCCCATTCATGTCCTTGATCATATTGCACCATGCCTTCCACTCTGGTGCTGACCCACCTTCAATGTTATAGGTTGAATTCATGAATGAAATTGGATCAGTTTCCATATCATATACTACAGACAAGCCTTCATTTGCGAGCCCGAAAACCTTATGGAAACTATTAGCATCTACTGGTATTATCCCCCTCCCTGGAATTGCGAGCTCACTCCTTATTGGGTCATAACAGGACAACAACCACATGCTTAAATCCGCAGGCATTTCAGATGCTTTAACCTTTAACATGCCTCCCCACCCATATTCTGTGATGAGATCCCTCTGTTCTTTACTTAAAAACTTGTTCAGTTTGAATAATCTAGCAGGAGAAGCTCTATTCCTGCCAATCTGCAAAAGAGAACATGCAAAAGTTGTCAACTAAAATGAGAGAATTGAAAAAAATAAAAATAAACACATTTAAATGCACTAACCGCCTGGATCTTTCGCCTTGGACAAGCTGGAGCTACAGAAGGACCGCCAACAACTACAGAATCTCTGGGAGGAACTACTGACAGCGTCTTCTTCCTTGCAGGTGATGGAACTACAGAAGGCCCAGGAGCAACTATATTTGAATTGGGTGCAACATTCGGGGCAGTCCTTCTACCAGGATTTCCAGTGTTAGTACCCATGCCTGCTGTCTGCGGAAAATGAAAAACACAAGTTCTCAGTGCTACAAAAACAAAAAAATGAGACAAGCTAATAAAAGAACATGGAATAAATGATAACACAAGGATGTTATACCCCCCCCCCCCCCCCGCGTTGTTGTGCTCCAGTTGATGCACTTCCATCTACTGGTACAGTTGGTAGTTGCAGCCGCGGGAAACGATTAGTCATCCCTCCTCCTTTTTACTGATAATGATATTAAAAAAGGGAGTTAAGATGGTGGGGGCAATTACATGGCTATATGAACTTATATATCCATAAACTTAGATAGCTATATGAAGTTAGTCCTAAAGCAACATTCCATTCATAAGTTGTGTTTGTTGCAGCAAAAAGTTTGTCCTAACTATACCTAAGTTGACTGAGCTTGCGCAATTAGTTTCTCACTCTGCTTAATAAGAACATGAATAGAATTTCTAACAGTAATAACCAAGTTGCTTGTGCATGTTTGCTTAGTTGCATTTAGGATAACATTTGATTACATTTACGCAAGAAAAAAAGATATGTAAACCAACTTAATAACAGACCAAATGAAAACACCTATGAAACACAACTAACTATAAAAGCTAGTGAACTTAATGACCACAGTAAAACAACTTGTGAACAACTTAGATAATTTCTTTACATAATCAGGTCACAAACTAAGTAGGGACTAAGTAACATCAAGCACACAAACTAATTGAGTATATATATTTCCATTTCATCTAAACAATTTAAAATATATATATGATGATGGTGGATGGATGATGAGGTGAGGTGAGGTTTGGTTTGGTAGACTTGACTAGGTCCGTTGAAATTCAAGTGTCAATGCTACCTTGTGAACCCCTCTCTCCCTCCCCTCTCACTTTGACAAGGCGGCAGGGCAGCTGCTTAATTCCAAATGAACAATCATTACTGCTGGACTACATATATCTGTTGATCATCGAAGGCAAATACGTAATTAAGAGCATCTCTGACAGTAGAGAAGCTACCGCCGGCATCCTCTTGTGCTCTCCACGTTGTCTACCTTCTCGCGATGTATGAATAACATCTAACAATAATAACCAAGTTGCTTGTGCATGTTTGCTTAGTTGCATTTAGGATAACATTTAGTTACATTTACGCAAGAAAAACAACTACGTAAAGCAACTTAATGACAGACCAAATGAAAACACCTATGAAACACAACTAACTATAGAAGCTAGTGAACTTAATGACCACAGTAAAATAACTTAGATAATTTCTTTACATAATCAGTTCACTAACTAAGTAGGGACTAAATAACATCAAGCACACAAACTAAGTGACATCATGACATGCACATGGACAGATTTCACCAGCAAAATCAACAAGTATTACAGTGACATGCACATGGGCAAACTAATAAGCTCACAAACACATTAATTCACTGTGTTACAGTGACATCCACATGGACAGATTTGACCAGTAAATCAGCAACTACAAAAATCCCTCCTAAGATGCACATGCCAAATCGAGATAGGGATTTTATATTTCCTAGTTCCTAAGATGTAGATCCGCAGCAAAAAACACCAGTAGAAGCCTAGATATGCAAGGATTCGATGGATTTTGTAGGAACTCACCAAACACCAGAGCTCCGCGGGGTTGAATCAAGAAGAAATCCGTCGTCTGAGCAATCTCCGTCGCCGAACTTGACGCCCTTTCGCGCTCCTCGTCCTCCCCGAGCACCACCACGTTTGCTAGCCCGATATACGTTGGCAATCTCCTCCGCCACCTCGCCAAACAGACGAGGATCTCCCGCTTCTCGCGCCGGGAAGTTCTCCGACGACGCATTGGACGCCCTCGTCCCGCGCGTCACCCTCTCAACCGGTCACCACCACCGATCTACTCGCCGCCGGTGGAATCTCCACCTCGCCCACCGCCACCGATCTCCCGCTCCTCGCGCGACGGGAACTCTCCGACGAGATGGTGCTGCCGCGTCCCCCTCTCCGCCCGTCAGCACCTGGAAATGGTGCTGCCGCCTGGCACGAGACGAGAGGGAACTCTCCGACGGGAACTCAGGGGAGAGGAAGAGGAGAGGGGAACGGGACGAGAGAGATAGGAAGCGTGAGCAACGGCTCAGTCTGGCACGCCGACAACGCCGCGCAGGTGGGCCCCAGGTGAATAGTGTCTGAAAACTGTGGGAGGCACGATGCAGATCGGACGGTTATAAATCGGTGGCTCCTCACGACAAACTGGCCATCGGTTGCTTTTTAGCTGTTGGGTAAAAGAAAGAACAATATAGCACGACATTCAAGTAAATGCACCTCCGTGTTCGGAAATTGGGATCAAGCTTGACTTTGGTGGTACCGTACTACCTTCGTTCCAAGGCTTAAAACATATAACTTTTTTCAAAAGTCAAACTACCTAAATTTGAACCAAGTTTTTAGAAAAAAAATATTAATATTTGCAATACATAATCCATATCCTATCATACATCATGAAACATATTTTCACATGGTATCTATATAATATAATAGTTCTTGATTGTTTTTTCTAAAAGTTTGGGTCAAACTTTACATGGCTTAGACTGTTCAAAAAAGTTATAGGGCTTAAGTCTTGGGACGGAGCGAGTATTACTTTTAATCAAATCGCCTTGCTAATGCTAGTAATATGCTGAATGTTTAGAAACGTGTCATGCTAGAGGTCATACTAGCATTCAGGCAACCGCAAGTAGTATCAGACTTACATGAAAATTGCGCAGGGAAGGTGCAGCTTCAAGGATAAAGAGAGTCCAATTCAGGTCACACTCAGCAAAGATTCCGAAAAGATACAGTTCCCTCAGGTTGCTGAATATAGGAGTGAGCCGTTTCGGGTGTTCCGGCTGAACCCAAATCTGCAGCAAAAAGAAGAAAGACATGGAGCATGGGCACACCATGAACATCGAGATAGTACTCCCTCCGTCCCATAATAACTACGCGGCCTCTGTACAAGTTTTCTTTTGCTAATTAATTCAAACTGTTTTAAATCATTACAAATCGGTCCTTCGATTCAATTAGGCAACCCGTCACGAGCTCCGGCGCCCGCATCCATGCGCCCGCAGAACGGGGGCCGTAACCTGCTGCGCGCAGCCGGTCTGCTCGCCCTCCTAGTGCCACGCCACCGCTCTGCTTGCCATTGGAGTCCCGCGCGGGAGCTCGGCGGAGGGGACGCGCCGGAGCTTTGACGGAGGGTGTGTGCCAGAGCTCGACGGGAGGGTGCACGACGGAGCTCGACGAAGGGGACGCGCATGCGGACCTGGAGCTCTACCACGCGCAGACCTGGAGCTCGACCACGCGCAGGCGCCCGAGCTCGACGGAGACGACGCGCTCGTGCTCGACGGAGGCCACGCGCAGGAGCTCCGCCCCTCATCGTGGACTCTCCACCACAGTTTGCAGCTGTTAGTTCCTGAATCTTGAATCACTGTCAAATTCAGTGCCAATTTGAATGACCTATCAAATTTAAAGCAATTTGAATCACTGTTAGTTCCTAAATGAATTTGAATCACTGTCAAATTCAGTGTTAATGTAAATCAATTTGAATCACTATCAATATGAATCAAATTCAGTGAAGTAGCAACATACTCCATCAGGTGACTTTATCAAGAACTAGTTGTTTGACAGCAGCAGCTAACTCTGAATCCTTGGATAACCACGAGAGAAGATCTTCACTGAATATAGAGCATGCTTCATCTTGGTGACGAGGCTTCTGGCTGTCGATTTTTGACAAGTTGCAATTGCTGTGAGCACAAGATTTACAAGTCGCTGAATGGTTCTTTGCCGTGCTCCAAATCATCTGGGACTATTAGGAAGTACTTGGACATGAACTTCCTAAACCTTTTATTGTACTCTATGGGTGAAATCACTGTCAGCAAAATATTCTTTGGTACCACGAGAGAAGTTTTCTGAAGATACACCCATTTGCATCATCTTTTAGTTTTTTTAGTGCAAGCAGGATAAACAGACAAGATAGCTATGTTTCATCGCTGCTATGGATCCAGCAAAACAGTGGCATCATATATGAAGAAATAACAAAGTTGGACATGTACCTTCAGTTTATTCCAGCACCACCAGAAATACTTCAAAAACTTCTCTTCAGAAATATCCAATCTGGTTCCATCGCAAGTTAGAAGCTAGATTAGTACATGCATAATTCCTGAGAATAGGGGTAAACTAAAAGGCACATCTGCATGCAAAAGTTTAGTCTAAAATGTAAGTACAGAGGAGCTATCTTATAGCTTATGACCATCATAAGAAAAACGTAAGAGCAAGGACAGTGGTACCCATCTAGCCGGAACCGCTCGCGCACATCCATCAAAATGCGGTGAGGTAGTCGATGATGCCAAATACAAACTCATGATTTTCTTTGCCCACTCCCACAAGTAGAGAGTAGTCATGGACAAATGTCTGAAGCTGCATGTCATATGCCTAAGCTTAGATTGTTGATGTTTTCAGTTCTACAAGGGAATCAAAATGGAGAAAGAAAATACTGGAAGTACAAGAGAACAAGAGAAGGCCGAAATTTGATAAGAAATTAGTGCTCTCCAATGCGGAAGTATAAATGCGGAAGTTTCATACCTACTTTTGTCTTGCGCAATGTCTAACTCATACTTTTGGACAGCTATCTAAAGAAACAATTTGAGATCAATCAAGAGCTCTTGGTGTGCCCCGCTCAACCTTACACAGAAGGTTCATGTTGGGTGAGATGAAGCGCCACAGTAGCACCACAAACAGGGGACAATGTCCTTTACACATAGATTTTGGGTTTGCATCAAGATCTCCACTTATCACTAGACTACTTGTATGGCACTCATTAGGAGATAAATACACCAATCACATACAAGTCCAATGAACTTAATCACAGCTAATCTAATGAAAATTAAGAAAGGGACTAGCTAGTGAGTCCACTGGTGGTTTTGGTCTCACCATTCTATTCTTTTATATATTGCATTCTATGCATATATGTTGTCTTCCACCCAGGAGCTCTATTGGCTTCAGAAGTAGAACGATCTTTATTCACTTTGCCATGGAGGAACAACGGAGGTAGCATATATATTTATTAATTCACATTAAACAGTCAACAACATGATAGCAATATGATGATCTGACTATCTGAGACATGTATTGCACAAACTCTCGCTGGGAACCTTCTATACTTCACCTACAATCGACTAAATTCCACCTTCCTAAGACATTTTTCGCATAAAGGATTGAATTTTCGCCTATTTCAATCGACATTAACCAACAGGATGCAGGGGATGCAGGGCCTGGCCTTCTCGGAGTGCTGGCTCGGGATGCAAGGGCTAGAGGGGCTGCGGAGGTTGGAGAAGTTCCCCTGCGCGTCCACGAAGCCCAGCAGCGACCTCTGCGCCCCCTTGGCCGTCGATGTCGCCTCCGCCATCAAGGTCACCCGAGGGATCCAGCACAACGCCTCCAACGCCAGGAGCAGAAGCATCAGCAGCCGCTACCGCCACGACTTCGCCTTGCTTTTCCACCTCCCTCTCTCTCTCCTCGAGATGCCGGTGGGAAGTTGGCCTTCATCCCAGATCAAAGAATCGGTTTTTAGGTGAGATTGCTGGGATGGGGGCAAGATAAGAGGGTTCAGCTTGGGGGATTGGGTTCAGTGTCTGTGGGGAGCAGACGAGGGAAGGTCGGCAGAGGACGCCGGACGAGGGTGGCCGGCGAGACGAAGGGACGGGGGTAGCGAGGCGAAGGAACGTGCGGGGGCGGCGGTCGCGCGAGACGGGGCCAGGGACGCTGAGAGGAACGGGAGGAGGAAGGAGACGGCCAGGGACTGCGGGTTTCAGGTGAAAAACGTCGGGGTGTTTTTTGCAAAAAAGCTACCGCGTCAGTTATTTTGGGACGGAGGGAGTAATAGATTAATATATATGCAGAATAAGTCGATCGAGCGTATCGGAACTTCACCATTTTGCGGTTAAAATTGAAACCCAAGCTGGACAGGTTGGTCGTCCTTGGTAATAATTCAGTCAGCGCGAACTGCGTGTGTGCACCGGGGAGGGGCACCGAAAGATATGTAGAATTGACGAAGCGAAGGAACAACCCCGAAATGCAGGAGGGGTTCCTCATGGGGCCAAGCATTGGAGGCCAAATGGCTGAGCTTAGGGAGAGAGATAAGCTGGATCTGTGTCCACCGGCAGTCCTGGAGCACGAGCAGCTGAAGCTCCGACGACGGTGTAACACCCTCAGAATCGGCCCTATGCAAGTTTTAGCGAAACCCGCCAAACCCGCATAGAAACGATTCAAAGGTGCCCACCAGGCACTTTCGTGCGGGTGGAAAACGAAGTAATAACATTACACAACAGTCCTCGATGGGACCCACAGAACAGATATACATACAGCAGCGACTCAATGAGTCAAGAATACAAATATAATATACAAAGATCCAAATCACCTTGAAAACGATAGAGCGTCCGACTACGGACAAGATGCAAATGGGGCTAAGAGCCCTGAAGAATAACCAATGGCGTCCATAACCCTGCCCAGGCCAAGCCGGAAGGGTAACCCTGCTAACGACGTCGATCTCAAAACCTGCTTAAACAAAAGGGGTGCCGACAAAGGGCAAAGGAAAAAGAGGAGCGTCAGTACTGAGGCCAGTACACGGCGAGGCTAGAATTCGGCGGTCCTCGCCTACATAGGTATGGTGGACTGAAGCGGCAGCGGCAGTATGCACTAAACAACCTATAGAGACTCGATACAACTGGCGGCTATTAGAGAGGGGTAAGAAGGACCTATTCGGATCCAACCTGATACTATCATCAAACAAACCCATCCTGGCGTTTCCCCCTCGAGACCAACGAGGAAGTCAACCGAGGAACTCACACAGTTGGCAGTTTTACTTATTCAGTTTATAGTTGCGGCACTTTACTAGTCAGGTTTAGATAATCGTCCTGATAAAGTAAGCAGTGGGCACTTTTAATTAACCAATCCGTTGTAGTTGTGACACTTACTAGTCAGATGCAATAGCATGAGATAACCCAAAACCCAGCAGTTGTTGGTACTTTTATTCAGCCATTCCGTTGTAGTTGCAATACTTACTAGTCAGATACAACTATCGCAAGCGACACTCCAAACAAGCAATTGTGGGCAGTATTAATTAGCCATTCCATTATAGTGAAGCTGATTACTAGTCATTATAAAGTCAAATTTATAACAGTAAACTTTAGTTATGCTTGTCTATGGTCGAGATACTGTGCTCCAAGTCGTCCATAACCGCGGACACGGCTTTCAGAAAGTTTTACCCGGCCGGGGTGCACCAATAGCAACACACACTCGATCAACCTCGGAAAAACCAAAACAAAACCCAACGAGGCCTTCACGACAAAGCAATCACAGGATTCAGAATTATTTCAGGGGGCCACCCCTTGGAGTACACCCGCAACGAAGTAAGCAAGCTCCGAGACGGACTCAAGGTTTGCGACAATGACTGTAAGCGACTGGGAACCCGAAAACTCGGGGTGTCGATACCGCGTAATCACTCCGCTTACCTAAACAGTACAGTGTGCTATCTGTCGCACAATTTAAATACAGAAGTAGCATGGCATAAGTACAGGATAGTAAATAAAACCTCAAACTAGTTTGTGGCCCCAAGAAATAAGACTGAATCAAGCTCTGGCTCAGGGGGGTCCCATATACCTCCTGGATGTGGATAGCGCGATAAATCAAGGAACAGGTATCAAGTACTCGGGGTCCTACGGGACACAAGTGGGCGTTCGGAAACCAAATATTATCTATCACCCACCGATGCCTCTGCTTACTTCAATTTTAGTTGTTAAACAGGAATTAAATTGAACGATAAGTAAAGCCATGATCATCTCCAACAACAAACATGCGGCAAGGCTCCAACAACTGTGGCAATTGTCGACACGCAACAGCACTAGAGCAAGCGACTACGACGCGCAAGTCCAACTATCTACCAAACACAGGTAATAGGATGTGTCCAAGGCAATATAGGGCTGCACGGTATATCACAGGTACGGAAACTAAAGCATCGCAACACAGATAGCAATAGATCAACAAGAGGGAATAAATACTATAAAAGTAAGATAGGTAGAAAGGGGGGAGATGCTCGCCTGAAAACATTGTCGAAGGGTTCATCCGAAGATCGGGGCGAAGCTCACTTCAACTCAACGGCCTTATCCGCGAAGAAGCAAAACACTAGAAGAAACACCGGATGCACTATTTAATACAACGGCAGAAGATCGGCATGATGCATGGATGATGTATGGCATGGCAAGGATGCGATGCAATTAGGTCATATTAAGCGGACCCGGGGTCCCGACAATTAATTAGATGGTTCAAGTTGTTTATCTACCCCGCAAATTAAATGTTGTATTACATGGCAAAAGATAATACGGGTTCGCTACACAAGTTTAAATGAGGCCATTATAAGGCTAGATTTGCCCGCATATGGGCCCCATATTTAATTATAAGGTGAATCGGCATAAGGCCCCCAAACCACATGATATGTATGCGAGTATGCTCAATTCAATATGCAACAAGTTTATTTAGTTGACAATTTATAAAATAGGGTTCTCGGATAAGGGTCACACATTAGGGTTCGGCGATCTTGGGGCTCGATGGGGTTCGGGGTCGGTCTCAGGGTCCAGGGTTCGGGGTTCGACGGAAACGTTCTCGGCGGTCGGAAGTAGTTCTTGACGTTCCGGGAAGCCGGACTTGGTTGGCGTCGGGGGCGCATCGGATTCTTCCGGGTCGACGCCGTTCTTGTTGTCGCGAAGGTCTTGTCGGGTCCCACGGGGTCGGTCTTGCCGTTGCGAGGGTCTTGTCGGGCCCGCGCCATCAAGACGGTCTTGGCATTCAGGATGAAGTACTTGTCGTTCTCGTGGCGATCTTGTCGGTCGTCAGGTCCGGCTCGGCGTCCGGGGGAAGGAGTACTTGTCGCACGGTGTCCGGGTAGGCAAAATTGTCGGTTCCGGCTTCGATTGTCGGTGTCGGACTCGAGTCTCGGCACTGGGAGATCTTGGCGTCCAGGGTGGAAATCTTGGCGTGTCGAGGGTCCGGTCTCCGGTACATCGGGATCGGTCTTCGGTCCGCGGAGGAGATCTTGTTCGGCGCTAATTGTCGAGGCCCTACACGGTCAGCAGAAGTGTGGTTGTGTGTGCCACAACTTGCCATAGAGCTAACCCCAACCGGGCACGCAGACGGAGGCTCGGGGATGGGGACGCCCGGGCGCGGCCAGAGCAGGCCTCGGGGCGACGGGCTCGGAGAATCTCGGGAGGCCACGGGGTGTTGGAGATGACAGCGGCGGGAGGGCGTCAGACGCGCCCCAGGGGCTGCTCTGCGGGGAGCTCGCGAGGACGCCGGGGATGAGCTCACGCCCGGCGTCCGCTGGCCAGGCGAGGAGGCGACGCGGGGCTCAGGACGCGGCCATGGCGGAGAGGACGAGCACCGGCGGCTCCGGCGGGCGACGGTCGTCGCAGAGGAGGGGAGCCCGGGCAGCGGGGCTGCGGAGCTCTGCGGCGGCGGCGGAGGCGGGAGCTGCGGGCGGCGCCGGCGAGGGTGAAGGGAGAGGCGGCGGAGAGGGAGCCGAAGAGGAGAAGGGCGAGCGGGGCGCTGGCGGGGCCGCTGGACGGCAGGCGAGGCCGGCGAGCGCGGGCGCTCGCGCTGAGCGGAGGCGGCCGTGGGGAGAGCGGGCGGCGGCGATGAGGCCTGGCGGCGCGCTAGGCTCGACGGGGGGCGCACAGGACGGGGCGGGAACGGCGCAGAGGGTGGAAGGAGGGTGGATGCGGTTGCGGGGAGGAGAGAGGGGAGGCGCGCGGGAGGCGAGCGGAGGCGCGGAGGGCGGCGCCGCGCCGGCCGGGGGAGAGATGGCCGGACGGCGGAGGGGTGGAGAGAGGAGCGGCGGAGCGAGCGGGCGACGGAGGGGCGGAGCGGAGCCGGCGCGGGGAGAGCGGGTCCAGCGGCGGCCGGCGGGCGGAGGCGAGGCGGCGCCGGAGGAGCGACGCTGGGCGGCGGGGTGGAGAGGAAGGCGGGGCTGCCGCGCGGGGCGTGCGGTTGCAGGAGGTGGAGGCGCGCGGGAGGAGAGGAGGAAGAAGATAGGGGCGCGGGGCAGGTGAGCGGGACCGGTGGGGCCAGGGCGGGCCAGGGGCTGTCGGCGGGGCCAGGGTGGGGGTCTGCGGCCGCGTGCGTAGCGTGTGTGGCTGCTGGAGGGGCAGGTGAGTGGGGCAGGGGTGTGTGCTGGGTGTGTGCTACTGGGTGGGTTTAGCCTAGGTGGAGAGAGGGAGTGGGGTAGGTGGCAGATTCTGGTTGGTTGGGGAATAGGGAGAGGGCGAGGTGGCACATGGTGATTGGGTGGGGTGAGGTGGAGGGGAGGGCTGGGTAGGTTAGTTGGTAGCTGTAGGATTAATGGGGTGGGCCGTTTGTATTTTCTAGGGTGGTCGTTCGGGTCATTCGGCCCGTTCGACTGCCCCACTAAAATAATATAATCTTTTATTTACTTTAATTGCACCGTTTGCAAACCGATAGTGGACAACAAAATATTCCGGCGACCCGGGTTTGAATTTGAAAACAAGACGGGGCGTTTTAGAAAACAAAAAAGACTTTGCGAAAAATAGTTTTAAGCAAACAATGCATGATGATGTCGATGCAATGCACAAAAACAACGCGATTTCCTAGTAGTGGTTTTGCGGGATGCCACAATTCGACACCACTAACAATGGATCTCGCCCTCGAGATCCGCCTCATGGTACCGGAAGGAAGGTCGGCGTTCTGCGTCTTCTCGCTTCGTATAGATCCTCGCGACACCACTAACAAGAGGTCGTTGTCCGTGATCGTCGAGAGAACACTCCGGGAACAAAAGGTCGAAGGTAGAGGTATCGACAAATAAAGCCACCCCTAACTTCCGTGAACGGGGTAAAACTGCTGGATCCACTGATTCGATATACAAGAGCGAATGATAAGAGTAGTCGGATGGTGATCAGTCCATCACGCACCCAAACCATTACTCTGCACACGAATAGGCGGATTATGCAACCAACTCTCGGAATCAGACTGAAGATCTCGACAAGCGAGGTTCGGATCAACGGAGTGATGCAGACTCTGCATCGGATCGGGCGTAGATGATGTCGTCGCTTCGGAAAACACCGGAAGGCACAAACAAGGAACAAATAATGGTACCACAGATAAAGGATTCCTCGGATAGCATGAAGACCAGATGGTAGAACACCGTTATCAGAGAAGGAAGCGAAACCCTGAAGGTACGACGGAATCCCAACCACGAGAATTCCTGGACTCGAGAAAGAGACGAGAGCGGATTCAAAACACGTAGAGGTAAGAGGAGAACAGCAGAGGGGTAAGGAGTAAAATCAGACCTAATCAGAACTATCCAACCGATTTTAAAAAAAAATAGTTTTGACACTCTACTTCGGCCGTTAGCTAGGTTATCCTACAGGCTGGACTTGTGGGGTATCGCAACTGCTGAGCTCTGATACCACTCTGTAACACCCTCAGAATCGGCCCTATGCAAGTTTTAGCGAAACCTGCCAAACCCGCATAGAAACGATTCAAAGGTGCCCACCAGGCACATTCGTGCGGGTGGAAAACGAAGTAATAACATTACACAACAGTCCTCGATGGGACCCACAGAACAGATATACATACAGCAGCGACTCAATGAGTCAAGAATACAGATATAATATACAAAGATCCAAATCACCTTGAAAACGATAGAGCGTCCGACTACGGACAAGATGCAAATGGGGCTAAGAGCCCTGAAGAATAACCAATGGCGTCCATAACCCTGCCCAGGCCAAGCCGGAAGGGTAACCCTGCTAACGACGTCGATCTCAAAACCTGCTTAAACAAAAGGGGTGCCGACAAAGGGCAAAGGAAAAAGAGGAGCGTCAGTACTGAGGCCAGTACACGGCGAGGCTAGAATTCGGCGGTCCTCGCCTACATAGGTATGGTGGACTGAAGCGGCAGCGGCAGTATGCACTAAACAACCTATAGAGACTCGATACAACTGGCGGCTATTAGAGAGGGGTAAGAAGGACCTATTCGGATCCAACCTGATACTATCATCAAACAAACCCATCCTGGCGTTTCCCCCTCGAGACCAACGAGGAAGTCAACCGAGGAACTCACACAGTTGGCAGTTTTACTTATTCAGTTTATAGTTGCGGCACTTTACTAGTCAGGTTTAGATAATCATCCTGATAAAGTAAGCAGTGGGCACTTTTAATTAACCAATCCGTTGTAGTTGTGACACTTACTAGTTAGATGCAATAGCATGAGATAACCCAAAACCCAGCAGTTGTTGGTACTTTTATTCAGCCATTCCGTTGTAGTTGCAATACTTACTAGTCAGATACAACTATCGCAAGCGACACTCCAAACAAGCAATTGTGGGCAGTATTAATTAGCCATTCCATTATAGTGAAGCTGATTACTAGTCATTATAAAGTCAAATTTATAACAGTAAACTTTAGTTATGCTTGTCTATGGTCGAGATACTGTGCTCCAAGTCGTCCATAACCGCGGACACGGCTTTCAGAAAGTTTTACCCGGCCGGGGTGCACCAATAGCAACACACACTCGATCAACCTCGGAAAAACCAAAACAAAACCCAACGAGGCCTTCACGACAAAGCAATCACAGGATTCAGAATTATTTCAGGGGGCCACCCCTTGGAGTACACCCGCAACGAAGTAAGCAAGCTCCGAGACGGACTCAAGGTTTGCGACAATGGCTGTAAGCGACTGGGAACCCGAAAACTCGGGGTGTCGATACCGCGTAATCACTCCGCTTACCTAAACAGTACAGTGTGCTATCTGTCGCACAATTTAAATACAGAAGTAGCATGGCATAAGTACAGGATAGTAAATAAAACCTCAAACTAGTTTGTGGCCCCAAGAAATAAGACTGAATCAAGCTCTGGCTCAGGGGGGTCCCATATACCTCCCGGATGTGGATAGCGCGATAAATCAAGGAACAGGTATCAAGTACTCGGGGTCCTACGGGACACAAGTGGGCGTTCGGAAACCAAATATTATCTATCACCCACCGATGCCTCTGCTTACTTCAATTTTAGTTGTTAAACAGGAATTAAATTGAACGATAAGTAAAGCCATGATCATCTCCAACAACAAACATGCGGCAAGGCTCCAACAACTGTGGCAATTGTCGACACGCAACAGCACTAGAGCAAGCGACTACGACGCGCAAGTCCAACTATCTACCAAACACAGGTAATAGGATGTGTCCAAGGCAATATAGGGCTGCACGGTATATCACAGGTACGGAAACTAAAGCATCGCAACACAGATAGCAATAGATCAACAAGAGGGAATAAATACTATAAAAGTAAGATAGGTAGAAAGGGGGGAGATGCTCGCCTGAAAACATTGTCGAAGGGTTCATCCGAAGATCGGGGCGAAGCTCACTTTAACTCAACGGCCTTATCCGCGAAGAAGCAAAACACTAGAAGAAACACCGGATGCACTATTTAATACAACGGCAGAAGATCGGCATGATGCATGGATGATGTATGGCATGGCAAGGATGCGATGCAATTAGGTCATATTAAGCGGACCCGGGGTCCCGACAATTAATTAGATGGTTCAAGTTGTTTATCTACCCCGCAAATTAAATGTTGTATTACATGGCAAAAGATAATACGGGTTCGCTACACAAGTTTAAATGAGGCCATTATAAGGCTAGATTTGCCCGCATATGGGCCCCATATTTAATTATAAGGTGAATCGGCATAAGGCCCCCAAACCACATGATATGTATGCGAGTATGCTCAATTCAATATGCAACAAGTTTATTTAGTTGACAATTTATAAAATAGGGTTCTCGGATAAGGGTCACACATTAGGGTTCGGCGATCTTGGGGCTCGATGGGGTTCGGGGTCGGTCTCAGGGTCCAGGGTTCGGGGTTCGACGGAAACGTTCTCGGCGGTCGGAAGTAGTTCTTGACGTTCCGGGAAGCCGGACTTGGTTGGCGTCGGGGGCGCATCGGATTCTTCCGGGTCGACGCCGTTCTTGTTGTCGCGAAGGTCTTGTCGGGTCCCACGGGGTCGGTCTTGCCGTTGCGAGGGTCTTGTCGGGCCCGCGCCATCAAGACGGTCTTGGCATTCAGGATGAAGTACTTGTCGTTCTCGTGGCGATCTTGTCGGTCGTCGGGTCCGGCTCGGCGTCCGGGGGAAGGAGTACTTGTCGCTGTAGAGGTTCGTAGCATGGAAAACAAAAAATTTCTATCGCATACAAACAAACAAGCCAAGATCTATCTACTAGATTGTAGCAACGAGTCGATGGAATAACTTACCCTCGAAGATTCCAAAGCGTTTAACGAGAGCGGATTCTCGTGGGTGATGTAGTCGTACTCTTCCCGATCTCAAGATCGTGTAGACGATCCTTCCGGCGCTGCGTTCCGGCAGCGCTCCCGCAGTCGGTCACACGTTCGGTACTCTACGAAGACCTTCATCTCCCTTGTTCCAGCAGGCAGCGGAGGTTGTAGCACTCTCCTCGCGATTCCGGCAGCACAACGGCGTGGTACCGGAAGTAGAGGGGAAATCCCGCAGGGCTTCGCCTTAAGCCGGTGCGAGTATGGTGGAGCTTATGAGAGAGGCTATTAGTGGTCTAGTAATTAGACACACCAATTAGAAGGCTCTAAACCAATTAGAAGGCTCTAAACCGCAGGCTAAAGCAATTAGAAGCTCTAAACCAAAACGGCTCTAAACTGGAGATTAGAGGTAGGAACTTGTGTGTCTAGGAGGGGAGCCCTGCCCCTCCTTATATAGATGGGAGGGGGCTGGCGCGCCAGGGGAGGGAGGGAGTCCCTCCCCAACTCGGCCTAGGGCTGGCCGCCGGCTTGGAGGAGAGAAACTCCTCCTCCAAGTCGGTTCCAACTCCTCTTGCTTGTTTCCCACAGTTTCTTGTTTTAGCCGTTTGACTTTCAAACTGGACATTTGACTTTTCTGTTTTAGGATTCAATTTAATCCTTTATTTGGGACAGTAAGAACACTTAGTACATGATGCAATCATTCCAATATGTAATGACACATTCATGTACCCCTCCCCCCCGGAGTGTCGGACAATCCGGAACCTTCTAGAACATTCCCGATGAAAACACCGGAATCATTCCGCAACTCCGAAACGGGACTTTCCTTATATGAATCTTATTCTCCGGACCATTCCGGATCACCTCGTGATATCCCGGATCCCATCCGAGACTCCGAACAATATTCGGTCTCTTTCTCATAATACCATAACTACTCAAACAACGTCGAATCCTTAAGTGTGTCTCCCTACGGTTCGTGAATTATGCGGACATGATCGAGACACTTCTCCGAACAATAACCAATAGAGGAATCTGGAAATTCATATGGCTCCCACATATTTCTACGATTACTTTGCGATCGAATGAACCACTTACATACGATACCAATTTCCCTTTGTCTCACGATATGTTACTTATCCAAGGTTATGATCGTCGGTATCTCTGCATACCTAGTTCAACCTCGTTACTGATAAGTACTCTTTTCTCGTTCCCGTGATATGTGATCCCTTGTGACCAAGTCACATGCTTGCAAGCTAATTGGATGACATTCCACCGAGAGGGCCCAGAGTATATCTATCCGTCATGTGGATGGACAAATCCCACTCTTGATCCATGTGTCTCAACCAATACTTTCCAAACACTCAATGCCACCTTTATAACCACCCAGTTACGGTGTGGTGTTTGATGTCATCAAAGCATCCATCCGGTAAAGGTGATATGCATGATCTCATGGTCGAAGGAATTAGGTTACTATGTATCAGAAAGCATATAGCAATTGAACTATTGAAATGACTTGATCTTTATGCTACGCTTATCTATAGGAGTATGTCCACCATATCATTCTCCTAACGATATGATCTTGTTGTTGATAACATCTCAATGTTCATGATAGGGAAACCACAATCATTAATCAACCAACAAGCTAGTGAAGTATAGAGGCTATACTAGGGACTTCAAATTAAGTTTACAAATCACACAAGTATCAATGTTTCCTTGTTAATACTATTATAGCATGAATGTAAACATTTATCATAAACACAAACATATAATAATAACTACATTTATTATTGCCTCTAGGGCATATCTCCAACAGTCTCCCACTTGCACTAGAGTCATCTAATCTAGATTACATGGTAATATACCGAACACCCATGGCAGTTTGGTGTTGGTCATGTTTTGCCCTCGGGAGAGGTTTAGTCAACGGATCCGCCACATTCAGATCTGTGTGTACTTTGCAAATCTTTATATCCCCATCCTGGATATGTTCTCGAATAGCGTGAAAACGTAGCTTGATATGCTTCAGCTTCTTGTGTGACCTTGGTTCTTGCGCATTGGCTATGGCGCCCATGTTATCACAGTAGATAGACATTGGGTCCAGCGCACTAGGAACCACACCCAGCTCTGTAATGAACTCTTTCATCCATATCGCTTCTTGTGAAGCCTCCGAAGCAGCCATGTATTCCGATTCAGTTGAAGATCTCGCCACAACGCTTTGCTTTGCACTCCTCCAGCTAACTGCTGCACCATTCAAAATAAATACGTATCCGGATTGTGATTTAGAATCATCCGGATCGGTGTTCCAACTAGCATCGGTGTAACCATTAACAACGAGCTGTTCATCACCTCCATAAGAAAGAACCATATCCTTAGTTCTTCTCAAGTACTTAAGGATGTTTTTGACCGCTGTCCAATGATCCACTCCTGGATCACTTTGATATCTGCTAGTTAAACTAACAGCATATGCAATGTCGGGTCTAGTATATAGCATGGCATACATTAGAGATCCTATGGCTGAGGCATAGGGAGTCTTACTCATCCTTTCTCTATCTTCTGCTGATGTCGGACTTTGAGTTTTACTCAAGGTCGTATTGGGCAACATGGGCAAGAACCCTTTCTTGCTTTCTTCCATTCCAAACCTCTTTAGAACTTTGTCCAAATATGTACTCTGTGACAATGATATTTGGCGTTTTGATCTATCTCTATAAATCTTTATGCCTAATATGTAAGCTGCTTCGCCAAGATCCTTCATTGAAAAACTATTATTCAAATATTCCTTGACACTATTAAGAAGGTCTACATCATTCCCAATTAACAATATGTCATCCACATACAGTATTAAGAATGCTACAGAGCTCCCACTCACTTTCTTGTAAATACAAGCTTCTCCATAAGTTTGTATAAAACCAAAACTTTTGATTACCTTATCAAAACGTTGATTCCAACTTCGGGATGCTTGCTTCAATCCATAGATGGACCGTTGAAGTTTGCATACCTTGTTAGCATCTTTAGGATCGACAAAACCTTTGGGTTGCATCATATACAACTCTTCATCAATGTCTCCATTGAGGAATGCTGTTTTGACATCCATCTGCCATATCTCATAATCATAATATGCAGCGATTGCTAACATAATCCTCACAGACTTTAGCTTCGCTACCGGTGAGAAAGTCTCATCGTAGTCAACTCCTTGAATTTGTCGAAACCCTTTTGCGACAAGTCGAGCTTTATAGACAGTAACATTACCATCAGCATCTGTTTTCTTCTTGAAAATCCATTTGTTCTCGACAGCCTTCCGGCCATCCGGTAAGTCCACCAAAGTCCATACTTGGTTTTCATACATGGATCCAATCTCGGATTTCATGGCTTCTTGCCATTTATTGGAATCTGGGCTCATCATCGCTTCCTCATATGTCTCGGGGTCATCGGTGTTGTCCACCAACATGACATTCATAACGGAATCATACCAATCTGGAGTGGTACGAGTTCTCGTTGACCTCCGAGGCTCTGTAGCAACTTCAACCGAAGTTTCATGATCACCATCATTAGCTTCCTCTCTTATTGGTGCAGGCACCACAGGAACTTCTTCCGGTGCTGCGCTACTCGCAATTTCGAGAGAAGGTTCGACAACCTCGTCGAGTTCTACTTTCCTTCCAGTCACTTCTTTCGAGAGAAATTCCTTCTCTAGAAAGGATCCATTCTTGGCAACGAAGATTTTGCCTTCGGATCTATGATAGAAGGTATACCCAATAGTTTCCTTCGGGTATCCTATGAAGACGCATTTTTCCGCTTTGGGTTCAAGCTTGTCCGGCTGTAACTTCTTTACATAGGCTTCGCATCCCCAAACTTTAAGGAACGACAATTTAGGTTTCTTCCCAAACCATAATTCATACGGTGTCGTTTCAACGGATTTAGATGGTGCCCTATTTAAAGTGAATGCGGCTGTTTCTAATGCATAACCCCAAAATGATAGCGGTAAATCTGTAAGTGACATCATAGAACGAACCATATCTAAGAGAGTTCGATTACGACGTTCGGACACACCATTACGCTGTGGTGTTCCCGGCGGTGTCAATTGTGAAAGTATTCCGCATTTCTTCAAATGCTCGCCAAACTCGTAACTTAGATATTCACCTCCACGATCAGAACATAGAAATTTAATCTTCTTGTTACGTTGATTCTCTACCTCACTTTGAAACTCCTTAAACTTCTCGAAAGTTTTGGACTTATGTTTCATGAAATAGATATACCCATATCTACTCAAGTCATCCGTGAAGGTAAGAACATAACGATAACCACCGCGCGATGCTACACTCATTGGACCACACACATCGGTATGTATGATTTCCAATAAGTCCGTAGCTCGCTCCATCATACCAGAAAATGGAGTCTTAGTCATTTTACCCATCAGACATGCTTCGCATCTTTCAAGTGATTCAAAATCAAGTGATTCAAGAAGTCCATCGGAATGGAGTTTCTTCATACGTTTCACTCCGATGTGACCAAGACGACAGTGCCACATATAGGTCGAATTATCGCTTGATTTCAAACGTTTAGCCTCAATGTTGTTGATATGTGTATTTCCACTATCGAGATTCAATAAGAATAGACCATCTATCAAAGGTGCATGTGCATAAAACATATTACTCATATAAATAGAACAACCATTATTCTCGGATTTAAACAAGTAACCGTCTCGCAATAAACAAGATCCCGATATAATGTTCATGCTCAACGCAGGCACCAAATAACAATTATTTAAGTATAAAACTAATCCCGATGGTAGATGAAGGGGTAGCGTGCCGACCGCGATCACATCAACCTTTGATCCGTTTCCCACGCGCATCGTCACCTCATTCTTCGCTAGCTTCCGTTTATTCTGCAGCACCTGTTTCGAGTTACAAATATGAGCAACCGAACCAGTATCAAATACCCAGGCACTACTACGAGTACTAGTGAGATACACATCAATAACATGTATATCAGATATACCTTTCTTCTTGATGTTGCCGTTCTTCAAATCCGCCAAGTACTTTGGGCAATTCCGCTTCCAGTGACCTTCTCCCTTGCAGTAAAAGCACTCAGTATCAGGCTTGGGTCCAGCCTTGGTCTTCTTCGCCGGCGTGGTAACTTTCTTACCACCCTTCTTGAAGTGTCCCTTTTGCTTAGACTTGCCTTTCTTGAATTTGGTGGTCTTATTGACCAACAACACTTGGTGCTCTTTCTTGATCTCCACTTCTGCAGATTTCAACATGGCAAAGAGTTCTGGCAACGTCTTGTTCATGTTCTGCATGTTGTAGTTCATCACAAAGTTCTTGTAACTTGGTGGTAGTGATTGGAGGACACGGTAAATCCCCAAAGCATTAGGAATCACTATACCCAAGCTTTGAAGTTTGTTTGCGTGTCCAGACATCTTAAGCACATGCTCACTGACGGAGCTGCCCTCTTCCATCTTGCAGTTAAAGAACTTTTCAGAAGCCTCATAGCTTTCAATTGCCGCATGAGTCTCAAAAATCAATTTGAGATCCTCGACAATATCATATGGGTCTGAATCCTCAAACCTTTTCTGAAGCTCCGATTCCAAACCATACAAGATAGCACACTGAACTATGGAGTACTGATTCTTCCGAGCGAGGTAAACATTCTTTACTTCATCGGGAGCATCAGCTGCAGGTGGGTCACCCAGCGGTGCATCCAGCACATAGGTCAAATTACCAGCTGTGAGGACAATCCTCAAATTGCGGAACCAATCCGCGAAGTTGCTTCCATTGTTTTTCAACTTTTCTTTCTCTAGGAACGCATTAAAATTGATGGTAGGGGCTGCCATTGATCTACAACATATTTGCAATAGTTTAGACTAAGTTTATGACAAATTGAGTTCAAATTAATTAATGTAATTAAACTAGGTGAACTCCCACTCAAAACAATATCCCTCACATTGTTTTAGTGATCACACGAACCAAATCCACTACATCAACACCGATCATCACGAGAGTTGATATAGTTTCAATGGCGAACAATCGTCATGTTCATCATATCTACTATATGATTCATGCTTTACCTTTCGGTGATCCGTGTTCCGAGACCATGTCTGTACATGCTAGGCTCGTCAAGATCAAACCTTAGTTTCCGCATGAGCAAATCTGGCTTGCTCATGTTGTATACACTTGCGGAATCTAATACACCCGATCATCACGTGGTGCTTCGAAACAACAAGCTTTAGCAACGGTGCTAACTAAGGGTAAACACTTTATGACTTGAAATTCATGTGCATGAGGGATCATCTTATAATGCTACCGTCGTCTACTAAGCAATACAAGATGCATAAAGGATTAACATCACATGCAATTCAATATATATGTGATATGATATGGCCTTTCTTCTTTGTGCTTCCGATCTCCATCTTCAAGCACGAACATGATCTCCATCATCACCGGCATTGCATCAAGGTCAATGACGCTACTCCATGGTTGTCGTCCACCGGCTTCAACTATTACAACTACTTTGAATAGACACGCGGGTCTTAACATAAATTAAAGACAACCATATGGCTCCTGCCGGTTGCCGACTTACAATAAGGAACATTGCATACATCAAATATAATCACAATCATGGCCATATCACATCACGGCACACCCCTGCAAAACAAAGTTAGACGTCTCTACTTTCTTTGCATATTTTACGTGGTTTGGGACTTTCAATAAGTGTCGTTCTAACTTACGAACAAGAACCACAACATTGATACTAGTATTGTTAATCACCCGTTGTAAATTGGATCTTAACTATGCTAGGATAAACAGGCACCCGCAAAGCCACTTATGCAATACAAGTTGCATGTCAAGCGTGGAGCAAGTCTCATGAACGATGTCATGTAAGGTTAGCCCGGGCCGCTTCATCCCAACATACCGCAAGATGCAAAGTACACAAGAAGCAATCGACAATAAAGCATCAACGCCCACAATGACCATTGTGTTCTACTCGTGCAACAGATCTACATATAGACACGGCTCTGATACCACTGTAGAGGTTCGTAGCATGGAAAACAAAAATTTTCTATCGCATACAAACAAACAAGCCAAGATCTATCTATTAGATTGTAGCAACGAGTCGATGGAATAACTTACCCTCGAAGATTCCAAAGCGTTTAACGAGAGCGGATTCTCGTGGGTGATGTAGTCGTACTCTTCCCGATCTCAAGATCGTGTAGACGATCCTTCTGGCGCTGCGTTCCGGCAGCGCTCCCGCAGTCGGTCACACGTTCGGTACTCGACGAAGACCTTCCTCTCCCTTGTTCCAGCAGGCAGCGGAGGTTGTAGCACTCTCCTCGCGATTCCGGCAGCACAACGGCGTGGTACCGGAAGTAGAGTGGAAATCCCGCAGGGCTTCGCCTTAAGCCGGTGCGAGTATGGTGGAGCTTATGAGAGAGGCTATTAGTGGTCTAGTAATTAGACACACCAATTAGAAGGCTCTAAACCAATTAGAAGGCTCTAAACCGCAGGCTAAAGCAATTAGAAGCTCTAAACCAAAACGGCTCTAAACCGGAGATTAGAGGTAGGAACTTGTGTGTCTAGGAGGGGAGCCCTGCCCCTCCTTATATAGATGGGAGGGGGCTGGCGCGCCAGGGGAGGGAGGGAGTCCCTCCCCAACTCGGCCTAGGGCTGGCCGCCGGCTTGGAGGAGAGAAACTCCTCCTCCAAGTCGGTTCCAACTCCTCTTGCTTGTTTCCCACAGTTTCTTGTTTTAGCCGTTTGACTTTCAAACTGGACATTTGACTTTTCTGTTTTAGGATTCAATTTAATCCTTTATTTGGGACAGCAAGAACACTTAGTACATGATGCAATCATTCCAATATGTAATGACACATTCATGTACCCCTCCCCCCCCGGAGTGCCGGACAATCCGGAACCTTCTAGAACATTCCCGATGAAAACACCGGAATCATTCCGCAACTCCAAACGGGACTTTCCTTATATGAATCTTATTCTCCGGACCATTCCGGATCACCTCGTGATATCTCGGATCCCATCCGAGACTCCGAACAACATTCGGTCTCTTTCTCATAATACCATAACTACTCAAACAACGTCGAATCCTTAAGTGTGTCTCCCTACGGTTCGTGAATTATGCGAACATGATCGAGACACTTCTCCGAACAATAACCAATAGAGGAATCTGGAAATTTCATATGGCTCCCACATATTTCTACGATTACTTTGCGATCGAATGAACCACTTACATACGATACCAATTTCCCTTTTCTCACGATATGTTACTTATCCGAGGTTATGATCGTCGGTATCTCTGCATACCTAGTTCAACCTCGTTACTGATAAGTACTCTTTTCTCGTTCCCGTGATATGTGATCCCTTGTGACCAAGTCACATGCTTGCAAGCTAATTGTATGACATTCCACCGAGAGGGCCCAGAGTATATCTATCCGTCATGTGGATGGACAAATCCCACTCTTGATCCATGTGTCTCAACCAATACTTTCCAAACACTCAATGCCACCTTTATAACCACCCAGTTACGGTGTGGTGTTTGATGTCATCAAAGCATCCATCCGGTAAAGGTGATATGCATGATCTCATGGTCGAAGGAATTAGGTTACTATGTATCAGAAAGCATATAGCAATTGAACTATTGAAATGACTTGATCTTTATGCTACGCTTATCTATAGGAGTATGTCCACCATATCATTCTCCTAACGATATGATCTTGTTGTTGATAACATCTCAATGTTCATGATAGGGAAACCACAATCATTAATCAACCAACAAGCTAGTGAAGTATAGAGGCTATACTAGGGACTTCAAATTAAGTTTACAAATCACACAAGTATCAATGTTTCCTTGTTAATACTATTATAGCATGAATGTAAACATTTATCATAAACACAAAGATATAATAATAACTACATTTATTATTGCCTCTAGGGCATATCTCCAACAGTCGCACGGTGTCCGGGTAGGCAAAATTGTCGGTTCCGGCTTCGATTGTCGGTGTCGGACTCGAGTCTCGGCACTGGGAGATCTTGGCGTCCAGGGTGGAAATCTTGGCGTGTCGAGGGTCCGGTCTCCGGTACATCGGGATCGGTCTTCGGTCCGCGGAGGAGATCTTGTTCGGCGCTAATTGTCGAGGCCCTACACGGTCAGCAGAAGTGTGGTTGTGTGTGCCACAACTTGCCATAGAGCTAACCCCAACCAGGCACGCAGACGGAGGCTCGGGGATGGGGACGCCCGGGCGCGGCCAGAGCAGGCCTCGGGGCGACGGGCTCGGAGAAGCTCGGGAGGCCACGGGGTGTTGGAGATGACGGCGGCGGGAGGGCGTTAGACGCGCCCCAGGGGCTACTCTGCGGGGAGATCGCGAGGACGCCGGGGATGAGCTCACGCCCGGCGTCCGCTGGCCAGGCGAGGAGGCGACGCGGGGCTCAGGACGCGGCCATGGCGGAGAGGACGAGCACCGGCGGCTCCGGCGGGCGACGGTCGTCGCAGAGGAGGGGAGCCCAGGCAGCGGGGCTGCGGAGCTCTGCGGCGGCGGCGGAGGCGGGAGCTGCGGGCGACGCCGGCGAGGGTGAAGGGAGAGGCGGCGGAGAGGGAGCCGAAGAGGAGAAGGGCGAGCGGGGCGCTGGCGGGGCTGCTGGACGGCAGGCGAGGCCGGCGAGCGCGGGCGCTCGCGCTGAGCGGAGGCGGCCGTGGGGAGAGCGGGCGGCGGCGATGAGGCCTGGCGGCGCGCTGGGCTCGACGGGGGGCGCACGGGACGGGGCGGGGAACGGCGCAGAGGGTGGAGGAGGGTGGATGCGGTTGCGGGGAGGAGAGAGGGGAGGCGCGCGGGAGGCGAGCGGAGGCGCGGAGGGCGGCGCCGCGCCGGCCGGGGGAGAGATGGCCGGACGGCGGAGGGGTGGAGAGAGGAGCGGCGGAGTGAGCGGGCGACGGAGGGGCGGAGCGGAGCCGGCGCGGGGAGAGCGGGTCCAGCGGCGGCCGGCGGGCGGAGGCGAGGCGGCACCGGAGGAGCGACGCTGGGCGGCGGGGTGGAGAGGAAGGCGGGGCTGCCGCGCGGGGCGTGCGGTTGCAGGAGGTGGAGGCGCGCGGGAGGAGAGGAGGAAGAAGATAGGGGCACGGGGCAGGTGAGCGGGACCGGTGGGGCCAGGGCGGGCCAGGGGCTGTCGGCGGGGCCAGGGTGGGGGTATGCGGCCGCGTGCGTAGCGTGTGTGGCTGTTGGAGGGGCAGGTGAGTGGGGCAGGGGTGTGTGCTACTGGGTGGGTTTAGCCTAGGTGGAGAGAGGGAGTGGGGTAGGTGGCAGATTCTGGTTGGTTGGGGAATAGGGAGAGGGCGAGGTGGCACATGGTGATTGGGTGGGGTGAGGTGGAGGGGAGGGCTGGGTAGGTTAGTTGGTAGCTGTAGGATTAATGGGGTGGGCCGTTTGTATTTTCTAGGGTGGTCGTTCGGGTCATTCGGCCCGTTCGACTGCCCCACTAAAATAATATAATCTTTTATTTACTTTAATTGCACCGTTTGCAAACCGATAGTGGACAACAAAATATTCCGGCGACCCGGGTTTGAATTTGAAAACAAGACGGGGCGTTTTAGAAAACAAAACAGACTTTGCGAAAAATAGTTTTAAGCAAACAATGCATGATAATGTCGATGCAATGCACAAAAACAACGCGATTTCCTAGTAGTGGTTTTGCGGGATGCCACAGACGGCGCGTCGATCGTGAGCGGCCCAGCTGGGTCGACGCTGTCACATTAGGTCAGGTGAAGGCGCACTAGCTTGTGGCAAGCCCTGATGAGGTCGCCGATGTCGAATCCCCCGAACGCGAGGTCCTTGAGGTATAGCCCCGTGAGCCACCGGAAGGCGCCATGGCAGGCGCGCGAGAAGGTCATGAGGTGCTGCGGGGAGCCGTGGGGCGCCGTGAGTCGCGTTTGGCGAGCATATGACGAACTCGAAATGCTCGGTCCTGCCGCGGCCGAGGGATGCCATCAGGTCGGGGTCCAGCACGAGGAAGAAGTTGAGGATGATGGTCTTGATGACACGGCTGTGCTCGCACTTGGGACAGGGAGACAGGAACCTCTCGGTCGCGCGTGTGAACGCGTCAAAGATGGCGCGCGACGTGGTGTGAGAGCGGTGTTGGAAGGGGACGGGGACGAGGTGCAGGCGCGAGAGCTGGTGGGGGAGGTAACGCCACCGCGCCGAGGCTGCGCCTGTTGAATTACTAGTCATAATTTTCACGATTAATTTCAGAATATAAATCATGATAAAATCAGTTACTAGCTCATGTAACTCGAACATACTAGATGTACTAAACAATATGATGATCGGAAACAAACAACAGCTTAACATGTACTCGCAGAACATGATGAATAACCAAACAGGATCACGTAGCACGTACCGTTCGGTTGTCGTAGTAGAAACTTTGGGAAAGAGTGATCGCAGCAGATGGCGACGAAGACGGCGGTAGGCAGCACCGCCTGACTTGGATGGAAGACGACTCGTGATGAAGAACTCGAGCAGTCGCGCAGAGCGCTTTCCAAAAACCTTATTCGCCCTCTCCCGTACAGGATCACAAAGGCGAGTGGTTCCGGAGACCTGCTCTCCCGTCCGCCGGTGCACGCCGGCAAGCGGGATGGAGTAGACTACGGTGACGGCGCAAGTAGAGAGGATGGCAAAACCCTAGATTGGTTTTCGGTGGTTGTTGTGGCGGTAGCCGTGCAGGAAACCCTAATGGAGGCGAATGTGGGCCGAGTCCACGTTACGCACGTTTGGGTCGATTATAGTAGCCCACGATCCGAAAGCGATCCGAATAAGCTAACTGTTTGACACGTCTGTCAATTTTTCCTGAGCAGCAAAATAAAGCTCGACTCGGCGAGATTCCCGCAACCCGCGGTGACGAGGCGAGCGTGCGTGCGAGCGGCGGCAGCGTCGTCGGAGGAGCGCGCTTGTGTATCTCTCATATTGCCACTCACTTACAAAGTGGTGCAACACTCCACCTTATAAGGTGGTGCAACTCTCCTCCAACTTTCCATGTGGGACTAAACTTTAGCTTCCACTCCACTGCCATGTGAGCTGCCACAAACATGGGCCCAAACACATATAGGCTGCCACAAATTTGGGCTTTGAGATTTAGGGAAAATTTGAAATACACATGGGCCTAAATGGATTAGCCCCATTATTTTTATAAATCCCCCACCAGATCTCAAATGCCCATTTGAAGATTTGCTAATCCTTGCTACTTGTTTATATACCAGTGTTTCAACAGAGACTGTTAAGTTGAACTTCCGCCTAGAATCTTAAACTACGTCTATCAACAACTTGAACAATGGACGAACCTTGAATTGCAAGTTTGGTGCCAATAGATTTCGCTCAAAATTATAACTAGTACTCAGTAGCCTACCCCGTGGGTATGAGCATATGCGTCATACTTCCTGGTCTCTTCATGAGTTTACTAGAGATCACCCAAGTCTCATAGACCGCGACGTTTACAGTCGAGCTCATATAGGTGTGTTCTTTCAAGAATGCCCTGTAGGACGGCATCTTTGCTAATTAAAGCTAACAGAAACACATTAAGGCATGTTGCCAACCTGCCTTACAGATTATGAGAGTCATGCATCTTCACATAGAGAGGGTTACAAAATACTCTCCCCAGTCAAACCACTAGCTTGTTCTTCCCAGGTCCTAATTCACGGGATCTCCGATCACATAGATTGGATTACCACTAAGGTGTGACATCCATGGGTCTCAACCCCATCTCTCTCGATGCACTTTCTATCACATTTCGTGGTAGTCCCTTTGTAAAGGGATCTGCCAGGTTTTTGTCTGTTTGAATATACGTAACAGTTATTACTCCGGAGTTTCTCAATTTCCTGACAGATTTCAAACGTCTCTTCACGTGTCTTGATGACTTCGCGTTATCCTTAGAATTTTTCACTTTGACAATAACAGTTTGGTTGTCACAATTCAAAAGGATTGCCGGCACAGGTTTCTCAACCACAGGCAAGTCCATCAAGAGCTCACGCAGCCATTCTGACTCAACAGTGGCTGTGTCTAAAGCAGTAAGTTCTGCTTCCATAGTTGACCTCGTCAATATGGTTTGTCTACGAGACCTCCATGACACTGCGCCACCTCCAAGGGTAAAAACATACCCGCTCGTGGCATAGAGTTCATCAACGTCAGAGATCCAATTCGAATCACTATATCCTTCAAGCACAGCAGGATTCCCTGAATAGTGAATTCCGTAGCTCATTGTACCACATAGATAGCGCATGACCCTTTCAAGTGCATGCCAATGATTAATACCCGGGTTAGACATGAACCTACTCAACTTGCTCACAGCAAAAGAGATATCGGGTCTTGTAGCGCTTGCTAAGTACATGAGAGAACGAACAACTTGTGAATATTTCAGCTGATCTGTTGGTTCCTTCTTATTATTTCGTAATGTCAAACTGGGATCATAAGGTGTTGGAGAAGTCTTTCCATCATTAAAGCCAAATCGTCTCAAGACCTTCTCAACATAATGAGATTGCGTTAAAGTAATCCCATTCTCGTTCTTAATAAGCTTGATGTTCAGAATGACATCAGCCTCTCCCTGATCTTTCATATCAAAACTCTTTGACAGGAAAGACTTGACCTCATTTATCACTTTCATGTTTGTACCAAAGATCAGAATGTCATCCACATACAAACATAATATAACGCTATCGCCCCCACCATGGCGATAGTAAACACACCTATCGGCCTCGTTAATGACAAAGCCAGCAGAAAGTAGAGTTCTGTCAAACTTCTCATGCCATTGCTTAGGTGCTTGTTTCAGGCCATATAAAGATTTTAATAACTTACACACCTTTGTCTCTTCACCTTTTACCACAAACCAATACGGCTGATCCATATAGATCTCCTCTTCCAACTCTCCATTAAGGAAAGCTGTCTTCACGTCCATTTGATGAACGAGAAGACCATAAGAGGCAGCCAGGGATAGTAGTACTCGAATGGTGGTCAGTCTAGCGACAGGTGAATAGGTGTCGAAGTAATCTTCGCCTTCTTTCTGTGTGTAGCCCTTAGCCACAAGACGCGCCTTGTACTTCTCAATAGTACCATCAGGCCTTAGTTTCTTCTTGAACACCCACTTACATCCCACAGGTTTACAACCATAGGGTCGTTCTGATAATTCCCAAGTTCCATTAGAAAGAATCGAGTCCATCTCATTTTGGACAGCTTCTTTCCAATCATCTACATCAGGAGATGCATATGCCTTAGTAATGGATCTGGGAGTATCATCCACAAGGTACACGATGAAGTCATTACCAAAGGATTTTGCAACCCTCTGTCTCTTACTCCTCGTGAGAGGTTCATCGTCATCCTTCTCAAGAAATTCCTCATGTGGTTGTTCAGAATTCTCAATAGATGCACTAGATTCAGGAAGTATTTCAGAAGAAATCCTACCAATGCTATGCATATCTTTCATAGGAAAAATATTCTCAAAGAATCTTGCATCACGAGATTCCATTATAGTATCAACATGCATATCAGGTACCTCAGATTTACCCACTAGAAATCTATAGCCTACACTCCGTGGAGCATATCCTAGAAAGATACAATCCACTGTCTTGGGTCCGAGCTTGCGTTTCTTGGGAATCGGTATGTTTACCTTCGCCAAACACCCCCAAGTGCACAGATACGAAAGTGATGGTTTTCTTCCAACCCACTCTTCATAAGGGGTCTTTTATTTATTCTTATTAGGAACTCTATTCAGGACATGACATGAAGTCAACAGAGCCTCCCCCCACCATGCCTTTGATAAACCAGCGGTGGCTAACATGGAATTCACCAAGTCAGTCAGCGTGCGGTTTTTCCTCTCGGCAACCCCGTTTGATTGGGGCGAGTAGGGAGGCGCCCTCTCATGAATAATTCCGTGTTCCTGACAGAATTCATCAAATATTTTGGGAAAATACTCACCACCACGATTCGACCTAAGACGCTTGATCTTTCTCTCTAGTTGATTTTCAACTTCGGCCTTATAGATTTTAAAGTAGTCTAAAGCCTCATCTTTAGTTTGCAACAAGTAAACATAGCATAATTTAGTAGCATCATCTATCAACGTCATGAAATATCTCTTTTCACCTTTTGTCAACACACCATTCATCTCGCATAGATCAGAATATATGAGTTCTAGAGGTGCCAAGTTTCTCTCCTCGGCAGCCTTGTGAGGCTTTCGAGGTTGCTTTGATAACTATGGCACTTATAACCTTTGGCAATAGTGAAATTCGGAATTAAACTCATGCTGGACATCCGAGATATCAAACCAAAATTAATGTGACATAAACGAGAATGCCAAATACTGGTATCATCATTAACACCACCACAAATATGATTCACGGATTTATTACAGAACTCTGAAAGTGAAAACCGAAACAAGCCTCCGAACTCATAACCTTTACCAATAAATTGTCCATGTTTCGAAACAACGACTTTATTGGACTCTAAGACAACCTTAAACCCATCTCTACAAAGAAGGGAGCCACTAACGAGATTCTTGTTCATAGTAGAGACATGATGCACGTTCCTCAGCTGCACGATCTTTCCGGAAGTAAACTTCAGATCCACCGTGCCAACACCACGAACAGAAGCATGTGATCTATTCCCCATTAGGAAGGATGAATCCCGAGCGCCCTGATAAGAAGTGAACATAGAGATGTCAGCACACACATGAACATTAGCACCCGTATCAAGCCACCAACACGATGATTGAAATACTGAAAGAACAGTAAGTAAATTACCATACCCATCCGTATTGCTAGCGGTCACGACGTTGACAGTCTTGGCCTTTTTCCCTCTGCGGTCTGCGCGTTCTGGACAGTCCTTGGAAAAGTGGCCGGGCTCTCCACAAGTGTAACAAGACAGTTCACTCTTGTCCCTGTTCGTCTTCTTCTTCTTGAAGGTTGTAGTCTTTACAGGCTTGTTAAAGGAGGGTTTGAAGTTCCCTTTGTTCTTGCCTACAGATTTGCCTTTCTGCACAAAGTTGGCAGTAGCAAGACCCTCTCCTTTCTCAGTAGTGTCCTTAGCCCGAGCCTTCTCCTCAACATCAAGGGACGCTATCAGATTTTCAACTAATATCTCCTGTCTCTTGTGTTTGAGAGTTGTGGCAAAGTTCCTCCATGAAGGGGGCAACTTAGCAATAATGCATCCCGCCACAAACTTGTCGGGTAAGGTACACTTAAGGAGTTCGAGTTCCTTGGCAATGCACTGTATCTCATGAGCTTGTTGAACCACATGAAGGTCCTTAGTCATCTTAAAATCATGAAAGCTCTCCATGATATACAGTTCACTACCAGCATCTGCAACACCAAACTTGGCATCTAGTGCATCCCAGAGCTCCTTCCCGTCTTTTATGTGCATAAACACATCACACAGACGGTCAGCAAAATGCTCAGAATACATCCTAAAAAGACAGTATTGGCATCCTCGAACTTCTTCTGATCCTCGTCAGATATAGTTCCTTCAGGTTTGCCTTTACTGATATGGAACACTTTCATCGTGGTCAGCCAAAGCTCAGCCTTGTACTGCCACCTCTTAAAGTGCACACCGGTAAACTTATCCGGCCTCAGTGCATCGGTAAAACCATCCATTGTTAATTCAGGAAATTGCCTATAATAAGGTTTTTGGATTGTCGGATTATTAGGCATAATTTCCATGATTAATTCCAGAATATAAATCATGACAAAACCAGCTACTAGCTCATGTAACTCGAACATACTAGATGTACTAAACAACAGGATGATCGGAAACAAACATCAGCTTAACATGTACTCGCAGAACATGATGAATAACCAAACAGGATCACGTAGCACGTACCGTTCGGTTGTCGTAGTAGAAACTTTGGGAAAGAGTGATCGCAGTAGATGGCGACGAAGACGGCGGTAGGCAGCACCGCCTGACTTGGATGGAAGACGACCCGTGATGGAGAACTCGAGCAGTCGCACAGAGCGCTTCCCAAAAACCGTATTCGTCCTCTCCCGTACATGATTACAAGGGCGAGTGGTTCCGAAGACCTGCTCTCCCGTCCGCCGGTGCACGCCGACAAGCAGGATGGAGTAGACTAAGGTGACGGCGCAAGTAGAGAGGATGGCAAAACCCTAGATTGGTTTTCGGTGGTTGTTGTGGCGGTAGCCGTGCAGGACTTTATATAGAGCGGCTCAGGAAAACCTAACGGAGGCGAACGTGGGCCGAGTCCACGTTACGCACGTTTGGGTCAGTTACAGTAGCCCACGATCCGGGAGCGACCCGAATAAGCTAACTGTTTGACATGTCTGTCAATTTTCCCTGAGCAGAAAAATAAAGCTCGGCTCGGCGAGATTCCCGCAACCCGCGGCGCGCGCGCGTCGTGAAGTGACGAGGCGAGCGTGCGTGCGAGTGGCGGCGTCGTCGTCGGAGGAGCGTGTGTGTGTATCTCTCTTATTGCCACTCACTTACAAAGTGGTGCAACACTCCACCTTATAAGGTGGTGCAACTCTCCTCCAACTTTCCATGTGGGACTAAACTTTAGCTCCCACTCCACTGCCATGTGAGCTGCCACAAACATGGGCCCAAACACATATGGGCTGCCACAAATTTGGGCTTTGAGATTTAGGGAAAATCTGAAATACACATGGGCCTAAATGGATTAGCCCCATTATTTCTAACAGCGCCGGGGCACAAGGCATCGTGCAGGTCCAGGCGTTCGAGGATTCCGATGAGGAGGTCGTCCGGGAGCACGCTAATTCTCTCCTTGTGGCCTCACCGGACTTTTAGTGGCGGCTCCATGACAGGAATCCTTTGATAGATGGGATCATCCGACCGCAGTTGAGGATTAGAGCATCTTGGCGAAAATAGGTCGATCGCGGTGGACCCGGTCGATCCCGCCGTTGGGACTTGGAGTCCCTGAACACCACGGCTAGATTGATACTAGTATCCTGTTCCTACAGTACACACATCATGCCCGGCGTATGCCGATAAACTACCCCGGACTCTCGTAAGGCCTACTCCTCGTCTGTGGGCGGCAAGGTCGATGAAGACCTGCGGCGGGGGCATGGGCCGCCCTGGGCCAGAGCGTGGGGGGCATCCGGGCCTGCGCGGCCACCTAGGACTCATGCGGCGCCTGGGTGGTGCCGTCCCACCGCTTCTCCTCCTCCAGTTGCGACATGAGGATGGCGGTCTAGAGCTCCTCCTCCCCCGTCATCGGCCGGGGCTACCGCTCCGGACCCTCCTCCTGCTTGACCGCTAATGGCGCCTAATAGCGCTTCGTCGGGAAACCCCAAGAGCAAGGTGTAAAGAGCACAACAACAAGTCTTTTCTCAGTAAGAAACCGAGGTTATCGAACCAGTAGGAGGAATGAAACGTCTAAAAGGTGTTGCTAGCAACTTGGAAACCTGCACAACACAAACTCAAGACTTTGTCCCAATGAATAGTGAAGTTGTCAATCTCACCAATTGCTGTAACAAAGAATTAACTATATGGTATGGAAGGTGATAGTGGTTTGCAGAAAGTAAACAGAAACAATGAAAGATGTATCAATGGTAAAGACTGGACCGGGGTCCATAGTTTACTAGAGGTGTTCTTCTTAGATAAACAAACATGGCATGCTGGGTAAACAAATTACAGTAGGGCAATTGACATGACTGAGCAAGGCATAACAATGCAATACTAGACATTCATGATCCTATGAGATTCGATTGGGCAATACAACAAGATACATAGACCGCCATCCAACTACATCTATGACTAGAAATCCACCTTTAGGTTATCATCCGAACCCCCTCCAGTATTAAGTTGCAAGCAACAGATAACTGCTTTAAGCAAAGTGTGTAAGGTAAACAATCCACTTGTTCTATGAACAAGAGACCGTTGTTTTCTCTCTAGTGGCAACATCACATCTACAACCTTAGAGATTTCTGTCACTTCCGTTAGATTAAATAGAGGCATGTACCCACTATCTAGCATAAATACCCTCTCTTGGAGTCACTAGCATCTACTTGGCCAAGATAGCTACTAGAAACGGAGAGCATGCAAGATCACAAATAACACAGACATGATAGAATCAATAAGACAAAACCATTAATCAATCTGACATAGTAATCTCAATATTCATCGGATCCTCGCAAACACAACATGCATGATTACAAATAGATGATCTTGATCATGAACGGAGCTCACAAGATCTAAACATGATAGCACAAAGGAGGACATACAACCATCTAGCTACTACATGGACTCGTAGTCCAAGATGGAACTACTCACGCTTTATACCGAAGGCTGGCATGATAAAGAAGAAGGCCTCCAGGATGATCTCCCCTCCGGCAGGGTGCCGGGAAGAGCTTCAGATCCCTCCGATCTAGGGACGATGGTGGCGGCGGCTACAGACGGTTTCGTAGAATATTGATCGGGTACTTAGGGTTTTGGCATCGGGGGGTCTTTATAGGCGAAGAGGTGAGGAAGGGGGTGGCCAGGGTGGTCACCCCCTAGGCGCGGCTAGCCCTAGCCCGCGTCACCAGGGTGTGTGCCCCCCTGGTTCCTCCCCTCTGTCTTGTACTCTGGCTCCGTGTTCCCCACGGTAAAATATTGACTTTGGCGTTTATCTCGTCCAATTCCGAGAATATTGATTTTCTGCCTTTCTGGAACCAAAAACAGAAGAAAACAGGCAACTGGTACTGTGGCATCTTGTTAATAGGTTAGTACCAGAAAACATATAAAACACCTCAAAGTGTAGACAAAGTGTAGCATCCCAATTGTCTAACAATTGCAATGCTACTAGCCTAGTCTATATAAATGCTACTTCATATATATAATTGTTGCATCATAATTATATCATGCTCATGTCATCATGCCACCTTGCATTTGAGCATCATATAAAACCCTTTTGTTTTGGTTCTTCTCTCATATGCATTGTAAATTGTATTTGCCTCTTGATATTGTATTCGGTTATTGATATATTGTTTAATGCCCAAGTTGAGTTGGGGGCATATCTTTTATTCAACTCCATCACCTTTCTCTGCCACCACCTTATAATTCCACCATCCAACTAAATATGAGCTTTGCACTTTATTGGGTTTTACCTCTAGCTCATGTGGGTTGGGATGGATCCAATTCTATTTCCACATGATCTCATCTTAGCATCATGTCGTTTTCACATTATTGATATGTGGAGCCACCTTTGCATGCATTATGAGTAGTGATCCTTTTTCCTAGCTTTCATATGGATTATCATGGATTTATGCTCATGTTGGGATATTTTTGGGACTATTAAACATCTAGTGGAATATACACACTAGCAAGTCCCAATTATAATCAAATGTGATCATATCCATCTACTCCATCTGGAACTTTCCTTTAAATTCTTTTGCTTGGCTTTATTCCAATTTTGGGGATGCATAAGAATAATGCCATGTTAATATTATTGTTCTCACAAGAATAAACATGGCATTAAATATTTTGCATGGGCCATGCAACCATCACCATCTTTTGTCCTCTTTTGGTTTTATTTGTTTTTGAGTGGATCATCTTCTCATCTCTCTCTTTCTCTCAATATTTTCTACCTTGCTTTGTTTCTTGCCTTGTGCCATCAAACCTCATCCACCTCTTTTGTGTAGTGCCATGCAAGACCATCCCCATGCCCATCTTTTCTCTCTCTTGATCATGCATACCAAAGCTCTCTCTATCCTCTCTCCTAACACCTAACACCTCATCTAAACCCTAAACCCCCTCTCTATTTTTCCATCTCTAACCCTACCACCACCATGATCTACCCCCATATGCCCCTCTCCCTACCATGCAGGCCCCACCTAGCCACCCTACTCCCCCTGGCCGAGCTACCCTCCTACCCCAACCCTAGCACCAGCCCTAAACCGAGCTACTACTCCTCCTCCAACCCTAGCTCCATGCCACCCTCCCTCTCTCCTTCTCTCGCTGCCACAAGGCCCCACACCGAGCCTGGCCTCCTTGACCTCGCCTCGACCCCACCTGGCAGCCTCAATCTACCCCTCCCTCTGCCCCTGCCGTCCAGCCGAGCACGTGCTCGAAGGGAAAAAGGTGGCACCGAGGCCACCCTCATCTACCCCTGCCACGGCTGCTCCTCCTTCCTCCCTCCTTTTCCCCCTTCCACACGGCTCTCCTCTGCCTCCCAGATCCACCCCAGAGCCCCTGCCCTCCTCCCCTTCTTCTGCACCGACGCCACCAACGGCCGCCGCCGCCACCAGCACATCGTCGTCCACTCGCTCCTGTCGGCAAGCTCGACGTGGTGGTGATCGAGAAGACCGAGGCGACCCTCTGCAACGCCCCATCCACGCCAGCGAGGAGGAGAAGCCCCGGACCTGCCGCAGTACTGCGATGCCGACGAGAAACCCTAGCTGCGCCGACCGTCTGCGTCCTCGCCTCTCCGTCGCCTCCCTGCATGATCCGACCGCACCGATCTCTCCGCGGTGAGCACCTCCTTCTCCCTGACATCCTCCGCTTCATCACCACCGTCTAGCGCCGCCGTTCTATTCGTCGAACGCCGTCAGTGCGTCGAGCTCGTCGGTGTCCGCCAGTTTCCACGCCACCTAGAACCTTACCTAGGCCCCATCCTTCCTCCTGTCACCAACCCCAGCCTACCGCAGTGGCTACCGCCGCCGAGCGCGAGCCCCAGGTCCCCGGATCGAACCCCCGTGCGCCGCGCCCTGCGCCTGACACGCACGAATCTGTCCGCGCGTTCGCAGAGAAGAGGAACAGTGGGGCCGTGGCCGATTTTCAGAAACCCCCCCAACCTTTTTAATTCCTTAACCCGCGGACCAGCCTGCCCCACCGTCAGCCTCAGCGCTCGTTTTGCAGATAGACCCCCTAGTTCTTCCAGCCTCAACCCGAACTCCTCCGGATCCACCACGTGTCGCGTCCCAGCTGGCTGCGCGCGCCGTGGACCCTTACACCCTACCGGCCCCACCTGTCATTCGCTGAGGCTAGATTAGCTCGCGGTGAGGAAACCCTTCTCTGTGCGCGTTTGGTCCCAGTCAGCCAGTGGCCCACCTGTCATTGTCTGTGGCTAACTTAACCTGAGTAGAAAAAGTATTTCTGTATTTCTGTTTCAATTCAAACTTTTCCAAATTAATTTAAATTCAAATTTCAAATCTGTTTTCAAATAACTTTTAAAATATAAATTCAAATTAAACATGTAATATATGTTTTGAAATCAGAAAAATGTGAGGAATTCAAATCTTCCATCCAAAATATATTTTGAACACTTAAAAGTTCAAGTTGATTAAAATTACAATAAAATGCCCTTTTGCCTTAATTAATTAATAACTTTTGTTTTATAACTCCAAATTCGACAAATAATATGTCTAAAATGATTAGCTCGACAAGACCTTTCTGTTTATGCATTCCATGTTCTGTTTTGCAGCATGCATAATATAAATATAAAGTATACAGCAACTTATTCGAGAATAAAATGTGACCAAAACTCAATAAAATGTTTATTTCTTGTATTCTACACCTCACCCATGCCATGCTACTTTATTGCCATGCAAATTGTGCATCATTCATCATGGCATGATTGTTTGCTTGTCGCATTTTATTTATATGCTTGTGCACTTTATTTATGTTGGCCCTTGTTTGTTTGGTTCTTCTTCGAATAGACGCTGAGCAGGGGATATATCAAGAAACCCAGGAGCACTACCCAAATCCTTCTCTCGCTTCAACTGAGCTGCCAGGCAAGCACTACCACATGCTTGCATACATATAGTACCTATTGCCTCTATCTTATTCTTGCATCATTGAGTCGCGATCGCATTAAACTGAATCCCAAGTACTGCATAGCCTTTACTTTTAAACCCCACCGAAGCTTGTTCCTCCATCCCATGAGCCTTTACTACAGGAGTTGTTTGAGACATGCGGGTCGTAGAACAACATGTGTAGGGTATGTGAGTGTCTGATGGATAACGAGGTACCTAAACAACTTAACCTGAGTAGTATGGGATAACTAATGAAAGTGGCACCGGTGAGCAATATCTGCTATTTGGTTTTTCATGCTCACTTGTGTCCCGTAGGACCCCGAGTACTTGATTCCTGTTCCTTGAATATTCGCGCTATCCACATCCGGGAGGCTTATGGACCCCCCTGAGCCAGAGCTTGATTCATTCTTATTTCTTGGGGCCACAAAGTAGTTTGGAGCTTTATTACTATCCTGTACTTATGCCATGTTTTACTGCTTTATTTACGATTGTGTGAGGAGCACCTGTACTGTTTAGGTCCGTGACACGTTTTCGCTGTATCGACAAGCCCAGTCACACTTTCGGGTTCCCAGTCGTTTACAGCCGTCCACACAAACCTTGAGTCCGTCTCGGAGCCGGCCAGTTTCGTTGCGGGTAGCTTAATGGGGTGGCCCCCTGAAATATTTCTGAATCCTATGATCTCTTTGTCGTGAATGCCTCGTTGGGTTTTGATTTGGTTTTTCCGAGGTTGATCGAGTGTGTGTTGCTATTTGTGCACCCCTGCAGGGTAAAACTTTCTGAAAGCCGTGTCCGTGGTTATGGACGACTTGGAGCACAGTTTCTCGATCATAGACAAGTATAACTAAAGTACCGCTTTTAATTTGACTAAGTACCTGACTAGTAAACAGTGCAACACCCACGGAATGGTTAATAAAACTGCCAACGGATGGGGGGGTGTTCGTCCGCTTCCTCGTTGGTAAGCGAGGATGAGGATGGATCTGTTAATATTACTGTTATAACTGTTGTTATTAATTCACGGACACCCGTCTATCTTTAGTTAGACGGATAGTTAGCGAGTATCTATAGAATTGTTAGGTATTATCTTTTGCTGCAATTGCGTCACCCAGGTTGTGTCCCCTTTAGAGGCATAAAGACTTGCTGAGTACCCCTAGGGTCTCACACGATAAATTATTTGATTAAGATGAACAGGTACACTCACAAGATGGATACTGGGTGGAGGAGACGGACGATGTGGGCAACGATCATTCGGTGTAGAGATTCCGGGAACGGGGATCCGTGAGATCTGTGGGCGGGATGTGTTTATTATGGGGCATCTTATGCCTATTTGCTTCTTATCCGTACTCGGATCTTGTTTGCCGCTTCCGCCTGATACTCTGATGTTTGATGTATGAGGAGATATCCTAAACTATTATATCTATCTAGGACATTTGGATCTTGCCGTATGGCGTTGCAATATTTCTATTTCTTTTAGATGGAATGGCTCTGAGGACTGTTGTATGGTGGCTTGCATACATACTCATTTGTGTATGTAGTTGATCCCTTCGCCTGCCGATTACGCCGCCCGTTCTTGTCCCGATGTTTGGAAATGGTTAGGACGGCCGAAAGGTCTACCTGTGAGTGGCATTTGGGCCCCACCGTACTATTTTAACCATTTCCGCTCATCCAGGCTTGTAACTAGGAGCGTAATTCACCGAGGTAGTTACACAAAGAAAAGCAAAGTAGATACTAAACAAGCATGGAACATCAAAAATTATAAATACGTTTTCAACGTATCAACCACACCTCGGACGCGATGGTGTCAGCGCCCCGATAGCGCGACCAGTATGGGATGTCGGGCTGCGGTGGTGGGAAGTGGAGGCCGCCGTCATCGTCGTCCTCCTCCACGCCGGAGTCCCTGTTGGACCCCTCCCAGTAGTCCTCGTCGGTGTCGTCGAGGTTCTCAAGGTGGGACTCTATGGCCTCGCGCTGCGTCGCGTGCTCCGCCTTGAACCACCTGTCCTAGACCGGGGAGTCGATGGCATAGGCCGAATACCGCCGCAGATCTAGCAAGAGAAAGGCCCAACACAGACATATCTCGTGGCGGCGTGAAGGGCCCGAGCTTGGGATGGCTAACACTGACATGCTGTCATTGTTGAGGTGCCACCCCGCCGACGGGTGGACGTTCGGCCACGAGCAGGGAATGCCTGCCTCGGCAAGTGTGTGCGAGGCCTTGAGGCTCACGTACACGCGCCGCTCGGAGCGCGGGGGCGGCGACCTAGAAACGGAATGGCGACCACGACCACTGTCGGCCGAGGAGCCGACCTCGTGGTCATTCCGGCCTCGTCGGAACCAGCTGTTCCAGCTACCCTTCGTCATCGCGGCCAGCGAGGGAGGAGCTTGTCGGTGGGGAGGGAGCGGCTAGGGTTTTGGGGTTTGTCCCAAGTGGGGACTGGGAGTGGGAAAGTGGAGTGTGGATGTGGATAGGGACGCTGTGGTACCATTAAAAAGGACACAGTCCCTCTCTCTGGGACACCGCCATGTGGGACCCGAGGAAGACTCGGCTAGACACGGGCGAACGAGGCCGGCGAACGAGCCCCCGCAAACCAGCCCCAGGTTTCGGCCCGGTTTACGCTGAAACGGACTACGCCTCGCTGGCTGGTCCGTATGCGGGTGCGCCGTGGCCACAGTCCGAAAGGACGCGTTCAGACGCGCGGAGTTCGTCTGCAGGGGGCCGTTGGAGTTGGCCTAACAAAGGTGGACAATGGGACGCTTTGCCCGGCCTCTGGTGGTGCAGCAGTGAGACCATCGGCTCGTGCCAATTATACAGTCGTCGCTAGATTATTCATTGATCTATTATACTTTCTTAAAATATAAGAAGTTCTAGATTTGTAAAAGGAGTGTATCTAAACCTTTTAGTGTGTAGGTTCACTTCGAATCTATACAAACTTACATGCTAGAAAAGGTTTAGATATACTTTTTTCCTAAAACTAAAACATCTTAACGAACGTAGTAATTTTTATTATTTTTTTACTCCTTTTGCACCGCGTTGATGATAATTTTGAAGAAGAAAAACACTAACATAGAATATGAGAAATCGACCAGGCGAGGATCTGCATCTGCCATACCTCACCTTGGGCAAGTCGAGGAGATTGAAACCCGAGATGCTCCCGCAAGACGGGGATTCAGATTCTCCGACATAGAGTGACTTTGAGTAGATCACATGTGGGCCCTCTAGCTGATGGCTTAAAGTGTGAGTGAAACAAAATAGTAGTCACTTAATTTAAGTTGGAGGATCCGTGCCCTTCCTCCACATCCCACTGCCAGGCCTCGGGCGCAATGTTAGTCATCATATTGCTAGTTACTATTTCCTCCATTTTATGATATAAGATGTTTTATTTTTTATGAAATGAATGTATCTAGAAGTTTTATGAAATGAATATCAAAGAGTAGCAAGTGTTATGTTCCACACATATGTGTGATATCATGATCCGTTGGTGTTTGGATATAGAATTCAAAAGAAAAGTTACTTGTTTAGTTCTCTAGATCTTGGCCAACGAAGAGGTTGTGGGGCATATGGGGAAGACAAGGAGTATGTCAACATTCTACGCTGGTGGCAGTTGCGCTCAACGGTAGAGCGTGAGAGTTTGTGCCGCCATGCAATCTCGTCAAAAAGGGGAGGGAAAAGGTCTGCAAAGATGGTATTGGCAATATACGTGATTAGATTATTGCAGAAAGTAGACGGAGAAAATGATGTTTGGTAACACAGTTCGGTAAAGCCTATATCTGCGGGACATGCTTTACGGACGCTCATCCCCTGATACTATAATCAAAGTACCGTCGACGACAAGCCCGTCACGGTGTACAGACACATCAGATCTATAATACGCCACGCCGGTCCAGCGCCCCTGCCACGAGCACCGGACGGTCCCCGAAACTCGATCTTGTGTCTAACCTGTCTTGCGTCTAGCCTATTTTGGCTATTCCCGGCGCCTTTATATAATAGGCCAGGTTACAAGTGTCCGACTCAAACACCTAACCCTACCGCACAGTCCAAGTCCAACTGTAGCCTATACACATATTCGACACTATTACAACAATCTCCACCTTGGCGAATATGTCGCAAATGGAACCGCCGCCTTCGCGCGAACACCTTAGTGTATGTTGAACTTGGTTTTCTTGTTGCTCACTTGCATGCACTGTTGGATTAGGCGGCGCCTAGGCAACGCTTAAGCACGCTTAAGCACTAGGCGGTAGACAAACGCCTCGCCTAGAGCATAAGCGGAAGTCTAGGCAGGATAACTAATAAATTTTCTTATCGAGCAAGAAATCATGAATTTTTTTCACTTTTTAGATAGCCGGGCCATATTCCAATGGCGGTCGTTGGTTGTTTTACTCATTTACATGCTCTAAATTAATGTATATCACATATAATAACCCATATATACCCTTGATGGTAAAAACTATATGCTCGCCTAGGCCACGCCTAGGGCGCTCTAGCACCGCCTAGGCTCTAGGCGAAGGCCAAACGCCTCGCCTACGCCTAACGCTTTTTCCAACCTTGCTTGCATGAGCCGTCGTCCGAGCCCTCATCGGACCCGGTCGCCCCAGCTGATCCTGCCGCCTCATCATGCTTCTCTTCAGCTCCACCTGGAACGATGCTCACACGCACCTTGTACATGTTATTCCTAGTCCTTCTGCCCTTCAGCACCAGCTTCTTGTTCTTCTTGACCCGCATAGACAACTTGTCCCTGTCAACACGATAGGTATAACCGTTGTCATGGAGTTCTTCCAGTGAGATTAGATTCTTGCAAACCCTCAGCACATATCTAACATCCTGGAGCACCATTTCACCACCATCTTTAGACTTGATCTTGATATCTCCCATGCCCATGATGCGCTGAGGCGCACCATCGACTTGATAGACAACTCCAAAATCACCAGGCTTGTAGGTAGAGAACCACTCCTTGTTAGACGTCACATGATAAGAGCTCTCTGAATCCAACATCCACACCTCATCGAACAATTCGCTTACCAAAGCCAGAACTTCACTATCAGAATCAGCTGCGGATTTAGCAGCAATATTTGCAACTCCATTAGCCTTATACGTTGGACAAAACCTCCTAATATGACCCCACTCCTTACAATGATGACACTGTGGCTTTCCCTTCTTTTTCTTGCCCTTTCCACCATGATTGGCCTTGACCACCAGCCCTTGTCCATCACTAGCACCAGCGGAAGTACTTTCTCCGGAAGTCTTTTTTTCACGTTGATCATATGATAACAACGCAGTTTGTACCTCGCTTGAAGTGATGCTTGACTTGTCGTATGTCAGGGTAACCATCAAACTCTTGTAGGATTTTTGCAATGAAACAAGCATGAGCAAAGCCTTGTCCTCGTCCTCCACCTTGGACCCAATCCTCTCCAAATCCAAGACCACACGGTTAAAGGTATTGATGTGTTCAGTAAGGTTCGCCCCTTCTTCCATCCTCATCTCGTACAGTTCCTGCTTCAGATACAACTTATTGGGCATAGTCTTGTCCAAGAACTGATCCTCCAACGTCTTGCAGATTGCACTCGGCGACTCCTCATTCATCACATGGTACAGGACCTGATCAGCTAGGCTCAGCCGAATAGTACTGGCCGCCCTGATTTGCATCTCAGCCCAGTCATCAGCGTCCAACTTTGCAGGCTTCACCGCATCAGTCTTGATTGTCCTCAGGAGTCCCTGCTGCCCCAACAAATCCTTGACCCTCGACTGCCAAAGCGGGAAGTTGCCCGTACCATCGAACTTCGTCACCTCGAACCTGGTGGAATACATCGCGTCCTCCCGCTGCTCTCCCACGAATAGCCACCGACCAGATCGTTTAGGTCAGGACGATCCAACCGATCAGAGCCTCTCCTTCGGTTCAGCAAAGCCTTATCGCCTGTGCCGCCTCGCCTCCAAAATTTCGTGCTCGAACTTAGGGCAAATCAACTTGTGAGCTCTCCGTTGCCTCCTCAGCCCTCCTTTTATTGACCTCGAGATAGTTCGGATCTATCTCCACCTTCAAACTGAACCGTACGTGACTCTCTTTCCTAAGTTCCAAGCAACGCCTTGCGTCATCTAACTCGGCCTTCCTTGTTCCGTGTGTACACCATAATAGAGTCGGTCCACGCCATGTCGAATTGAAACCGTGTTGGACTCCACCAGATGTTCCGAATCTTAGAGTCCACACCCGCACGCCTGTTTATGTGCCTCAGAGACCATAACCGTCACGACATCAGAACACGTCGGGTCCTTGCCGTATTGAACCTGGTCTCCTTTCGTCGAGCCGACCTCTCTGGTTGAACCAGCCAGTCTGATCGCTCGAACCATGTTACGCTGCCTCAGTCGGTACGATCTCCCCCAACTCGCGAGCCAAGCTATCCAACCAACTGTGCCTGCTAATCGGATATGCTTCGACGACATGGCCGCCTCGCGTCGTCACGCCCGCAATCAATGCCGTCCTTTGTTGATGGGGTTCCGCCGCCATCAACAACGCGTACCATAGCGCGGGGGGACACCTCCCGCACCCCCCATAGGAGCGTAAGGAACCTTGATTCGCTCCGTCCTCCGCTCGACAGAAACCCTCCACCCACCAGAACCTCCATCGACTAGCCTTCCTCTACGATCATCCGCACCATGAATTCGATCTTTTTACCTGATGGCTCTGATACCACTTGTTGGCAATATACGCGATTAGATCATTGCAGAAAGTAGACGGAGAAGACGACGTTTGGTAACGCAGTTCGGCAAAGTCTACATCTGCGGGGCATGCTTTACGGGCGCTCCTCCCCTGGTACTATAATCAGAGTACCGTCAACGACAAGCCCGTCACGGTGTACAAATACATCAGATCTACAATACGCCACGCCAGTCCGGCGCCCCTGCCACGAGCACCGGACCGTCCCCGAAATCGATCTTGTGTCTAACCTGTCTTGCGTCTAGTCTATTTTGAATACTCATAGTGCCTTTATATAATAGGCTAGGTTATAAATGTCCAACTCAAACACCTAACCATACCGCACAGTCCAAGTCTAACTGTAGCCTATACACATATTCGACACTATTACAACAGACGGGAAACGAAATTTGAGAGGAACATGTCTAGTAGGGATAGAATGTCATTTCCACCCATAGATCTTGGTACGCTGACAAAATTACAATCAGTCGGGACCCGACTTTTCCCTATCCATTGTTTTATTTTCCTGTTGAGCCAACCTGGTCCACCTCTTATCAAGCCCATACTTAAGCCCAAGTGGTCGTATTAGTGTGATATAAGATCAATCAGCCGATTCGGTGATTTTGGAGAGTATAGTTGGTTTACTCTTATAGACTTGACCCTTCTAGAACTATCTCACTTAGGAGCCAAGGAGCACTCCATATTATTATGTGCATAACCAAATTTCTAGATGTTGCCATTTTTTAACATGGGAACACCCACTCTCAAAACCTCTCCCCGTCTGCAGCTCTCTCTTCCTCCTCTCGTTTCTGACCGCCCCTCTCTAGATCCCGGGCCCCTCCCATGGCCTCTCCGCCGGAATAGCCGGTCGGAGTTGGCAAGGAGGAGGCGCCGGTGTAGATAGGGTTAGGAGTAGTGTCTTGATGCCAGTAGTGGGCTCTTTGCCTGGTGATGTGGGCTCTCCAGGCAGGCGCAGCCAGATCTGGAGGTTAGGGTTTGCCCTCATGGTCTTTATGCTCCTCTGGCCAGAGCTAGGGACGACGATAAAGACCACCACATCCAATAAAGTCGTTGTGTGTTGTTTCCTTCGCCTCGTCGTCGGGGTGCTCTGCTATCCTCATCTGGTCAGCCTTGGAGGCGGGGGGGTGGAGGTGGAGAGGACATTGACATGCGTTTTGGGGAATGGCGGGAGTTTCTCCTTGCTAGAGTATCCGCGCGATGTCGGCAAGCGGTGGTTCGTGCCAGATGCTTTTTTTTCTTCCAGCCAGCCGTGGCGGCGAGGAGATCAAGAAGAGAAGGAGAAGGCGGACGGCCAACTCCCACCGCATCACGCGCGGCCGCCACGTTGCTGTTGGTGGTTCTTCTGCTGCTCGAGAACACCTGGCCTCCTTGGCGGCGAGGAGGTGGATGCAAGCGTGTGGTGGACTGCTTCTGCTGTGCGGGACGTTGGGGATCTTCCGGAGTTTCTTCTCCCTGTGACGTTCTCCAAACGACGACGACGGACCACCGCCGCTATTCATGGCTGGATGGGTGGCCGCGCCGTGTTTGACATCGATTGCGCGAGATCTTCTATCTTCTTCGGGAGGATTTTATCCAGTGGTGGAGCAACACTGATGCCCCTCGTCTAGCCAAGTAGTTTTGTCCCCGACTGGTGCAGAGGTGGTGTTGCCTCGCCGCTATTCGTCGCCGGCGGCTGCTTTGGACCCGATTGCGTTTCTACAATCTCTATTAGGGTGGTTCCTGCAAAATGTAGGGGTCGAGTTGTAATTTTTATTTTCTTATTGGACCTCCTTGTAATTGATCACCCACCACTGGAATGAAACTCCCGGGCCCTTCGAGGCCTTATCTGTTCAAAAGAAAAACCTTTTAGTATGCTTGTCCAACAATAGGATATTCCACTATTTGCTTCTATATTCACGAGATATCAGTAAAGCACTATTTGGCTGATAAAACTTGAGCGCACGTGTACGCTGGATTTTCATAATTATCCAAGTTAATGGCTTGCAACCATGGTGAGGTTGATAGAATACAAATCTTCAAATCACAACCCTCCGTCATTGTTGTCTTTGTCATATTTTACCAATTGTTCCAATGTATCTTCTTCACTTTGTCCCTATTACTCCACTAGTAACTTCCTATCATTGAACTGATCGCATCACACATAGACTTATTAAGATAAAAACATCCTTGGCATAAACAATATCTAGCGCAGCAAACTTGATTAGGATCCACTACCTTCTTTAGAAAGAAATTCAGCCTTCCATCATTGTAGTTTATACCATACTCTTGCTTTAGGTATTAGAATGATTTCACTTTAACTTTTACCAATATACACTTGTAACCTCGGATATTTTCCTAAGAAGCCTTCTCATGCAATGTTTAGCTAATCCATCAAGTCACATGTATTTTCAGATTTTGTGGTTTTGTACTAGACAAGATAGTCAAAATTTTCCCTTATTTATAGTATGATCAGAGCATGCTTCATAAATTATAATATCATGTTCAACCCTTGCACACTGCTATTTTCTTCACATATAAGAAGTTGGTCCTACGAAAATAATAAATGACCTGCACTTGGAACTCTATTACGTATTTGAATTCCTTTTAATCACCCATTTATCTTAGCTTCATGTAACTTGGCTAAGAAACCCTCGTCACATACTAAAGAAAAGATATGGGTAGAGGGGATCACCTGGGTGAAACCCTGCTCTGGAATGATGGTCGCAGTTGTGTTACCATTCACCTTAATGAAATTGTTGGCGCTAGTGATATACTTCATCACAAGAACAATCCATCTTCTATTGAAAGTTTAGAACCCAATCTCAGCTTACAAGAATTTTTAGGGAGTGAGCCTAGCTCAACTGGTTGGGGGAGTGGATGTACAAGCCCAACACCTGAGTTAAAATCCTCACGGAAGAGAATTAAGGTTTCTATTTATACTTGAGGACCAGGCTCTCCTGGTACTTATGCAATTTATATTGAGGAGCCTGGAAATCCTGGTACTCATGCTTAATGGTTGTGTGTATTCCTAGTTGGTACAGAGGCCGGGGAAGTGAAATCCTCCCTCCATTTTAGACCGCTGGCAGGTATTGTACTACGGGAAGTCCTCTCTCTAAAACGGGAGGTACGTATCCCCCGCGTGTCGCACCCCAGGGCGACACCGGGGGCGTCGCCGCCAAAGATCTCCCGCCGCTGCTGCTCCTTGCGCCGCCGCTGCCGCCGGCCTCGCCGCGGTGGCGGCAGGCCCGACCGCTAAAGGTGGTTCGGGGTGGATGGAGGCCGGAGTTAGCCGCCATGGCTGCTGGGCAAATGTGGTTGGATCGATGACGACCGGGAACCAGGGCGGTGACCCTAGTTGGTGAAGGGTTTCGCGGCATAGTAAATCAAAATTTTCTACGGAGCGAACAGAGGGAAAGCCAAGATCTAATCTAGGAGATGCAAACAACGAGAGAGATTGGATTAGATCTTCATACCCTTGAAGATTCGCACAGCGGAACGTTCGTCGGAACGTGGGTGATGTAGTCGTACTCGCTTCTCCTCCTCGCGATCCGATCCGATCTAGCACCACAAGTGGCGGTGCCTCCGTGAGATGCACACGTGCAGCACCTCGACGTCTCCTCCTTCCTCGGACCAACAAGTATGGTGGAGAGATAGATTGGATCTACAGCACGACGGCGTGGTGTATATGGTGGAGAATTTCTGCTGCAGGGCTTCGCCTACAAACAGTCGGGAGGGAGAGAGGAAGGTAGCAAGGCTGCTAGGGCTTGGAGGAAGGTGTGTATGTGTGTGGGGGGAGGGGGCGCACCACCCCTCTATATATAGAGGGGGGCGGCCAGACCTTGCCCCTCCTCCAAGCCTATCTCTAGTTTAAACAATTTAAACTCTCCCTTATCTAGAAATCCTATCTCTAGTTTAAACGATTTAAACTCTCCCTTATCTAGAAATTCTATCCCGAGATTTAAACGAGTCAAATCTCTCTAGAATCGGCTGGGCCCTATGGGGCCTTGTGCCCCTGGCCCAATGCGGCCAGGACACTCCCTCATAGGCCCATGCCCCCTCCCGGAAGGTGGGGCCACGTTGGTCCCCTTCCGGAAGGTTCTAGAAGCTTCCGGTACAATACCGATTAACCCGGAACAATTCCGAACTCCAAAAACTGCACTGCCTTATATGAATCTTATTCTCCGGACCATTCCAGAACCTCTCGTGATATCCCGGATCCCATCCGAGACTCCGAACAAAAATTCATAAACCAATTATCCAATCTATCCTAGCGTCGAGATACGTTAAGTGTGTGACCCTGCGGGTTCGAGAATATGCAGACATGATCTTCTATCAATAATCAACAGCGGGGTCTGGGCACCCATATTGACTCCCACACATTCATCGATGATCATATCGGATGAACCACGATGTCAGGATTCAATCAATCCCATATATATATTCCCTTCGTCTCGCGATATTTTACTTGCCCGAGATTCGATCGTCGGTACCGTCATACCTAGTTCAATCTCGTTCACAGCAAGTACTTTACTCGTTCCGTAATCCGATATCACTTTGTGATTAACTCCTTAACCACATGCTTGCAAGAGGTGTTGATATCGATTACCGAGTGGTCCCGAAGTATATCTCTCCGACTTGGGAGGGACAAATTCCATCTCGATACATACAACCCAACAGATACTTTCCGATCACCTGAGAGACACCTTTATGATCACCCTCTCATAGGATGATGTTTGATGACCTCAAAGCTTTCTTCCGGTACCAGGGAGTTGCATTATCTCATGGTCTAAGGAATACAATATTTGACATAGGAAAAGCTTCGCAAAGACGAACACGATGACACGATCTAATTGCTCTGCTTTGTTTGGGTCTATCCACCATATCATTCTCCCAATGATATGATCTCATTATCAATTGACAACTCATGTCTATGGTTAGGAAACCTTAACCATCATTGATCAATGAGCTAGTCCATAGAGACGTACTAGGGACACGGTGTTGTTTACAAACCACACAAGTATTAAAGTTTCCGCTTAATACAATTCTAGCATGGAACATAAACTTTATCATGAACAAGAATTATAATAATAACATCTTTATTATTGCCTCTACGGCATAATTCCAACAGTCTCCCACTTGCACTAGAGTCAATAATCTAGTTTACATCTGGCAACAATCTCACACCCATGGCACTGAGGTGTTGATCATATTTTACACGTGGAAGAGGTTTAGTCAATGGATCTGCGACATTCAGATCCGTATGTACTTTGCTAATCTTCAGATCTCCATCTGCTATATAATCTCGGATTATATGAAACTTGCGGTTGATATGCTTGGTCTTTGGATGATATCTTGGTTCCTTAGCGAGTGCTATGGCGCCAGTGTTGTCACACAATATCTCCAGTGGGTCCAATGCACTTGGAACCACGCCAAGCTTAGTGATGAAGTTTCTGATCCAAACTCCTTCACTTGACGCTTCTGCAGCAGCCATGTATTCCGCTTCCACTGTAGATCCCGCGATCACGCTTTGCTTGCAGCTTTTCCAGCTCACAGCTCCTCCATTCAAAATATAAACGTATCCTGTCTGAGATTTAGAATCATCCTTGTCAGTGTCGAAACTAGCATCGACGTAACCTTTTACGACAAGTTGTTCATCACCCCCATAGACTAAGAACATTTCTTTAGTTCTATTTAGGTACTTTAGGATGTTCTTCACGGCTGTCCAGTGTTCCACTCCTGGATCACTTTGATATCTGCTCGTCAAACTAAGAGCATTGGACACATCCGGTCTAGTACACAGCATGGCATACATGATGGAACCTATGGCCGAGGCATAAGGCACTTTGCTCATAGCTTCCCTATCATTTACCGTAGCTGGACACTGAGCCTTGCTCAATATATTACCTGACAACATAGGCACTGAACCTTTCTTTGCCTTATCCATTCTAAACCTTTTCAGAACTTTGTCTAGGTATGTACTCTGGCTTAAAGCTATCAGGCGTCTTTGTCTATCTCTATAGATCTTGATGCCCAATATATAAGCAGCTTCACCTAGGTCTTTCATTGAAAAACACTTGTTCAATTAACTCTTCACATCGTTAAGCATGTTGATGTCATTTCCAATAATCAATATGTCATCCACATATAGTACCAGAAACGTCACCGAGCTCCCACTCACTTTCTTGTAGATGCAAGCTTCGTAGCAATTTGGAACAAATCCAAAGCTCTTGATCACTTGATCAAAACGAAGGTTCCAACTCCGAGATGCTTGCTTCAGTCCATAAATGGAACGCTGAAGTTTGCATACTTTACTAGCATCCTTAGGATCGACAAAACCTTCGGGTTGCATCATATACAACTCTTCATCAATGTTGCCATTGAGGAAAGCAGTCTTGACATCCATCTGCCATATTTCATAATCATGAAACGCAGCAATTGCTAATAAAATCCGAATGGACTTAAACATCGCTACGGGAGAGAAAGTCTCATCGTAGTCAACACCTTGAACTTGTCGAAAACCTTTTGCGACAAGCCGTGCTTTATAGACGGTAACATTACCATCCGCGTCCGTTTTCTTCTTGAATATCCATTTGCACTCAACGGCCTTTCGGTCGCTAGGAGGATCCACCAAAGTCCATACTTGGTTTTCGCTCATGGATCCCAATTCGGATTTCATGGCTTCCAGCCATTTCTCAGAGTCTGGGCTCATCATCGCTTCCTCATAGTTTGTAGGTTCACTGTCTTCTACCAACAAGACAGTCAAGACAGGGTTGCCGTACCACTCAGGAGGGGCACGCGACCTTGTCGACCTGCGACGTTCAGTAGCAGCATCGTCCAAAGCTTCATGATCCTTGTCATTAGCTTCCTCTATTGTTGGTGCAGGCGGCACTGGAACAATTTCAGGTGCTGCGCTACTCTCCAATTCAAGAGAAGGTTCAATAACCTCGTCAAGCTCTACTTTCCTTCCAGTCACTTCTTTCGAGAGAAATTCCTTCTCTAGAAAGGATCCATTCTTGGCAACGAAGATTTTGCCTTCGGTTCTGTGATAGAAGGTATACCCAATAGTTTCCTTAGGGTATCCTATGAAGACACATTTCTTCGCTTTGGGTTCGAGCTTGTCCGACATCAACTTCTTGACGTAAGCTTCGCATCCCCAAACTTTAAGAAACGACAACTTAGGTTTAGCACCAAACCACAGTTCATACGGTGTCGTCTCAACGGATTTAGATGGAGCCCTATTTAAAGTGAATGCAGCGGTTTCTAATGCATAACCCCAAAATGATAACGGCAAATCAGTAAGAGACATCATTGATCGGACCATATCTAATAGGGTTTGATTCCGGCGTTCAGACACACCATTGCGCTGTGGTGTTCCGGGTGGCGTGAGTTGTGAAACGATTCCACTTGCTTTAAGATGCGTGAGAAAATCATAACTCAAATATTCGCCCCCACGATCGGATCGTAGAAACTTAATCTTTCTGTTACGATGGTTCTCCACTTCATTCTGAAATTCTTTGAACTTTTCAAAAGTTTCGGATTTATGTTTCATTAAATAGATATACCCATATCTACTTAAGTCATCGGTAAAAGTGAGAAAATAGCGATATCCACCGCGCGTCGAAACACTCATCGGTCCGCATACATCGGTATGTATGATTTCCAACAAGTCTGTTGCTCGCTCCATCATACCGGAGAACGGGGTTTTGATCATCTTGCCCATGAGGCATGGTTCGCATGTGTCAAATGATTCAAAATCAAGAGACTCCAAAAGTCCATCAGAATGGAGTTTCTTCATGCGCTTTACTCCAATATGACCTAGACGACAGTGCCACAAATAAGTAGTATTATCACTATCTACTTTGCATCTCTTAGCCTCAATGTTATGGATGTGTGTTTCATCCCTTTCGAGATTTAGAAGAAATAAACCATTCACAAGAGGTGCATGACCATAAAAGATGTTACCATATAAATAGAACAACCATTATTCTCCGATTTAAATGAATAACCGTCTTGCAATAAACACGATCCGGAAATGATGTTCATGCTCAACGCAAGCACATAATAACATTTATTAAGGTTTAAAACTAATCCCGAAGGTAAAACTAAGGAGAGCGTGCCGACGGCCATCACATCAACTCTTGATCCGTTGCCAACGCGCATCGTCACCTCATCCCTCGCAAGCCGCCGTCTATTCCGCAGCTCCTGTTTCGAGTTACAAATATTAGCAACTGAACCGTTATCAAATACCCAGGCACTACAACGAGGGCTAGTAAGGAAAACATCAATAACTTGTATATCAAATATACCTTTGATGGTGTCAGCCTTCTTGTCCGCTAAGTACTTCGGACAGTTGCGCTTCCAGTGACCCTTGTCCTTGCAATAGAAGCACTCAGTGTCCGGCTTGGGACCAGACCTGAGCTTCTTCTCAGCAGGGGCATTGCGCTTGCCGCCGCCCTTCTTGAAGGGCTTCTTTGCTCCCTTACCTTTCTTAAAGGAGGGCTTGTTGACCATCAACACATGATTATCCTTCTTGATGTCCACTTCCGCAGCCTTCAGCTTTGCGAAGAGCTCGGTGATCGTATCAATGGAACAAATCTGATTATGAGTCACTACAAAACTTTTGTAGCTGGGAGGGAGTGATTGCAAAACCCTGTCAATCTTGAGCTCCTCTGGAATCGTGCATTCTAGTTGCTCAAGGCGTTGAGTGTAGCCCGACATCTTTATGGCGTGCTCACTAACGGAACTCCCTTCCTCCATCTTGCAGTTAAAGAACTTCTCAGAGATCTCATATCTCTCAGAACGGGCTTGAGTCTGAAACATGGTTTTCAGCTCCTCGAGAATCTCAAAGGGCCCGGGATAGGTTTCAAAACGATTTTGAAGCTCCGGTTCCATAGCAAACAACATGGTGCTCTTAATCACACCATAATCATCTTTGCGCGACTGATAGACAGCTTTCTCATCAGCCGGCGCAGTTGCAGCAGGGGGGTCACCTAACGCTTTACCAAGGACATAGTCCTTTTGTCCGCCAGACAGAATGATTCTTAGATTGCGGAACCAATTGGTGAAGTTAGACCCATTGTTTCTAAGCTTTTCCTTCTCAGCAAAAACGTTGAAGTTGAAGTTGGATTTGGCCATGTGATCTACAGTATTTGCAAGTACAATTTAGACTATGTTCATGATAAATAGTTCAACTTAATCAAATTACTAGATGAACTCCCACTAAATTCAACATCCCTCAAGTTGTTTAGTGAACACGATCCAAATTCACCACACCTAATCCGATCATCACGAGAAGAGATGTGGTTTCAATGGTGGACAACAAAGTGTCGATCATATCATTCATATGACTCATGCTTAACCTTTCGGTTCTTGTGTTCCGAGGCCATGTCTGTACATGCTAGGCTCGTCAAGCTAGACCCAAGTATTTCCGCGTGTGCAAAAACTGGCTTGCACCCGTTGTATGTGAGCGTAGAGTCTATAGCACCCGATCATCACGTGATGCTTGGACACGACGAACTTTCGCAACGGTGCATACTCGGGGAGAACACAGTTTTTATCTTGATCTTTAAGTGAGGAATCATCTTATAATGCTACCGTCGCGATCTAAGCATAATAAGATACATAAAAGGATAAACATCACATGCATATAACTTTAATGTGACATGGTATAGCCAATCTTCGCGCAATGATCTCCATATTGTGCGTTCTGGCATGATCTCCATCACTCCACCTTGATTGCCTCCACCACGAATAGCAACTACAACTATTGCTAACTACTTAGCGATAAAGTAGAGCTATTACATGGCGTATAAGAAGTTGACTCGCAGGTCATACACAATTATAAAGACAACCATATGGCTCCTGCCGGTTGTGTACTCATCGACATGCAAGTCGTGAAACATTACAAAACATGATCATCGCATACAATATACACATCACATCTTGGGCCATACCATATCACAGAAAACACTCCCTGCAAAAACAAGTTAGACGCCTCTACTTTGTTGTTGCATGTTTTACGTGGCTTTATGGGAGTAGATGCTAAGAACGATTCTTACCTACGGAAATCCACAACGGTGATATTATGGTTGCCAAACTCCGGTGTTAATCCCATGACAACTATAGTGAGAGAAACTGACATCCACCAGCCGCATGTGTGGAACAAGCCACACGTCAAGTGCGGAGCCGGTCTCGCGAACGACGTCGCGTAAGGTTGGCCTGGACCGCTTCAGTCTCACTATCCCGCGTCATAAGAAGAACACAAACAAGAGGCTTGCAACAGAAAACATCAACGCCCACAACAACCATGTTGCGTTCTACTCGTGAAACACATCTACGCATAGATCTAGCTCTGATACCACTGATGGGTTTCGCGGCATAGTAAATCAAAATTTTCTACGGAGCGAACAGAGGGAAAGCCAAGATCTAATCTAGGAGATGCAAACAACGAGAGAGATTGGATTAGATCTTCATACCCTTGAAGATTCGCACAGCGGAACGTTCGTCGGAACGTGGGTGATGTAGTCGTACTCGCTTCTCCTCCTCGCGATCCGATCCGATCTAGCACCACAAGTGGCGGTGCCTCCGTGATATGCACACGTGCAGCACCTCGACGTCTCCTCCTTCCCCGGACCAGCAAGTATGGTGGAGAGATAGATTGGATCTACAGCACGACGGCGTGGTGTATATGGTGGAGAATTTCTGCTGCAGGGATTCGCCTACAAACAGTCGGGAGGGAGAGAGGAAGGTAGCAAGGCTGCTAGGGCTTGAAGGAAGGTGTGTATGTGTGTGGGGGGAGGGGGCGCACCACCCCTCTATATATAGAGGGGGGGCGGCCAGCCCTTGCCCCTCCTCCAAGCCTATCTCTAGTTTAAACAATTTAAACTCTCCCTTATCTAGAAATCCTATCTCTAGTTTAAACGATTTAAACTCTCCCTTATCTAGAAATTCTATCCCGAGATTTAAACGAGTCAAATCTCTCTAGAATCGGCTGGGCCCTATGGGGCCTTGTGCCCCTGGCCCAATGCGGCCAGGACACTCCCTCATAGGCCCGTGCCCCCTCCCGGAAGGTGGGGCCACGTTGGTCCCCTTCCGGAAGGTTCTAGAAGCTTCCGGTACAATACCGATTAACCCGGAACAATTCCGAACTCCAAAAACTGCACTGCCTTATATGAATCTTATTCTCCGGACCATTCCGGAACCTCTCGTGATATCCCGGATCCCATCCGAGACTCCGAACAAAAATTCATAAACCAATTATCCAATCTATCCTAGCGTCGAGATACGTTAAGTGTGTGACCCTGCGGGTTCGAGAATATGCAGACATGATCTTCTATCAATAATCAACAGCGGGGTCTGGGCACCCATATTGACTCCCACACATTCATCGATGATCATATCGGATGAACCACGATGCCAGGATTCAATCAATCCCATATATATATTCCCTTCGTCTCGCGATATTTTACTTGCCCGAGATTCGATCGTCGGTACCGTCATACCTAGTTCAATCTCGTTCACAGCAAGTACTTTACTCGTTCCGTAATCCGATATCACTTTGTGATTAACTCCTTAACCACATGCTTGCAAGCGGTGTTGATATCGATTACCGAGTGGGCCCGAAGTATATCTCTCCGACTTGGGAGGGACAAATTCCATCTCGATACATACAACCCAACATATACTTTCCGATCACCTGAGAGACACCTTTATGATCACCCTCTCATAGGATGACGTTTGATGACCTCAAAGCTTTCTTCCGGTACCAGGGAGTTGCATTATCTCATGGTCTAAGGAATACAATATTTGACATAGGAAAAGCTTCGCAAAGACGAACACGATGACACGATCTAATTGCTCTGCTTTGTTTGGGTCTATCCACCATATCATTCTCCCAATGATATGATCTCATTATCAATTGACAACTCATGTCTATGGTTAGGAAACCTTAACCATCATTGATCAATGAGCTAGTCCATAGAGGCGTACTAGGGACACAGTGTTGTTTACAAACCACACAAGTATTAAAGTTTCCGCTTAATACAATTCTAGCATGGAACATAAACTTTATCATGAACAAGAATTATAATAATAACATCTTTATTATTGCCTCTAGGGAATAATTCCAACAGTTGGGGTGGTGGCGGAGGTCTTTCCCGATGGCGCCATGAGCGGCGGTGGAAGTCCAGGGCCAGGCCGGTTGGTGCTGGAAACCCTAGATCTTGAGATCTGGTGCTCCGGCGTCGCCTTCCCGGACCTCTTTGCTGCTGGTAGGGACGGATCCGGTGGGGGTCGACCCTGCTCTGCTGCCATCGCTCTCGGTACTAGCCTGGCCGCAAGGCTGCTGGTAGGGTTTGGTGCGGCGGATCTTGCAGGTTGCCGACGAGTGGCGAGGGGGATGCGGACCCGGTTTGAATAAAGGGGGTGGTCCTTGGATTCCTCTCACACCAAGACGAAGATCTACTTGATCCGTGTCTCCATTGATTTGGCCAGAGTGGCTGGTTCCGGAAGGCTCCGCCTGTGAACTCCCATGGGCGCATATGCTTGAAGCTTGCCAGATCGGAAGGAATTCGGTCATGCACACCTGTGTTTTTTTGCTGGCCTGTTTGGTTTTAGTGGGAGCGTGGCGAAGCTCTGCTACATGTTACCATCATGTGACATGTCTATGACAATACATATGGTGAGGTCAGATGCGGAAAATGTCATGAAGCTAGAGACATGTGGGTGAGCTATGGTGGATTGAGTCTTTATGGCGATGAGGATCTGGCGTGGTTATCTGTGACTCGCGGTAGCGTCTGTTAGAAGGGACGACATCACAGGAGGAGTTCACAGTGTTACCTTGCAGGGTGAAAACACAAGGTCTGCCCTTCATTGGTTGTGCCTGACAATGGTCTTGTAGAAGGCATTGTTTTGCGAGTGAGAACTTTCTCCAGGCTGAAAACCTAAGATCTTTGATCGGGCGATGACAGCGCTTGTGCACCGTTTCCTTCTTGGAGGCGTCTCTTTTGGAGGGGTTGGACTTCTGGTGTTGTTTTTGGTGGTGGTAGTGTTGCTGCTGCTAAGAATCAGATTACTATAGCAGGACTTTCTTTTTTGTAATTTTTCTTTTTTTTTTTAGTTGTGTGCATCCGTATTGCCAATAGGGCATGCGTTGTTGCAGAGGCTGGGTGTAATTGGTATCCGTGTAATATTAATATATGCTCTTTTTCAAAAAAAAAAAAGAATTTCCGGTATAGACGTTCATATGATTTACCCATGTCTAACTTAATTGATGCGTATCTTTTCGTTACAATTTTTAATTCAAGAAATGTGCATGTTAATAGGCTAGAAGAATATTGGCCAAAGATCATTAGTCTTTGGGACAAAAGCGCTATGACTTTCCTAAAAAAAATCAGGAACGATTAACTTAATCCTATATGTGATTACCTTGAAGGTTAGTTTGTAAACCACACTGCATAGGATTATTTCTCGCAAACCCATTCAAATTTTCCGGCGTTACAGAATATATTGGTTATTAGTTTTTCCTAAATCTGCAAGCCTTGATCAAATTTATGTAAGAAAAATTGCTTCTACAATACCATATAAATGCAATTTAAAAGTATATTACGTGATGGAGTGCTACATCAATACTAATTCGAGTCGAACGACACTCGTGTAATTTCACATCAAGTCTTGCGAGGTTTTAATATTGCACATAGCCCTAGGACAACTTAGCTTTTCTCACAAGTTGTGCAATTCATATCACAAAAATTAGAAGGCATGTCTATGGCCACGAGGATTTCAAAGACATATTACGAACCTATGAAGCTTATGTTCTGTTCTAGAGACAATGTGAAAAGGGTGGTGCTAAGCGCATTCCGCACATTCTAGTAAAAGATTGAACACCTACCATGCCATCTAATCTTACTTAAAGCATGATTATGGTAGGTTAGACCATGAAAAAAAAGAAAACCCATGATCGCAACATTTTTATAAGTTTGGGAATGATCACATATGTTGACCAGAGGGGGGAGTGAATATGCATGGACAATTGCGTTGAAAATTTGAGGATTTTAGAGAAGTGTGGATATAAGTGTCCCCTAAAATGTAATTATGTGGACGACCTATATGCAATATCACACTAGAAGACAAGATAGGCAAAATACAAGTAGACTAAGCACAAGAAGGTAAAATTAACCAAAGTGGAAGAATGCAACGAAGTACCTATGTATCCCTAAGTTTAAGGCCTTGGAGGAAAGGAAAAGAGACTAGTTTTCGTTGGATAGATCGTGGCAAACATAAGGGTTGCAAGTGTGGGTTCCGCTTGAGCCTGCAAAACTGGATGGTCAGTACAAATTTAACTACATCCACCGATTAGAACTAGTCTGCAAGTTATACTATCTTGATATGAGCTAAGTCTAAATCAGTTGCCCGTAAGCCCGCCCCGCTTGCAACCCTAAACAGAACCCACGATTTTCTTGAGACCTAGCCTTTTTCTCTCCATGAGATCTGGTCACAACGGTGCTAGATCTATGTTGCATCCTGTCCTCCTCCCTGGCGTTGACATCAAAGTAGTGGCATTAGGAGTACAATCTTCTTTGCACCTTACTAACTGCGCAATTATTTACAACAGTTAATAGCGAGATTTACAGTAAACTGTCTGTCAACTTCGGTGCTTTGCATAACAAGGAAACAAAAGTGCACTAGGTGCCGCTTTGCTGGCGGTCATGCCGAAGTCCTTGGAGCATACAAAATAACGCCACGCGCGCGGTGCGTCCGAAGAAGCGTAGATAGCTCATTGGAAATACTGCAAACCTTTCAACACCTAACGACAGCTCTTTGTTAGCTTCTCGTCGATCTCTTCTATAATCGTCACCATCGATTTTGTTTTTTCGTCTTATTATGCGTTCCTAATATTTATTGCCTCGATCGGTTCTTCTATATAATCGGCCACGGAGAAGTTCAAAACTCTCATGCAAATTATACTACACACACTGGGAAGCGAAGCACACACTGATTAGCTCGAGTTGGTGTCGATCAATCAATGGGGGACGCCACGACCACGACGATGACGGCGTCGCCGTTCCCGACGGTGCACAAGTGCTCGTCGGTGGGCCGGAGCGGCGACACGGTGGTGGCAGACCTGGACGGGACGCTGCTGTGCGGCCGGAGCTCCTTCCCGTACTTCGCGCACATGGCGTTCGAGACAGGCGGAGTGCTCCGTCTGCTCCTCCTCCTCGTGCTGGCCCCGCTCGCGGGCCTGCTTTACTACCTCGTGTCCGAGTCCGCCGGCATCCAGGTGCTCATCTTCGCGTCCATGGCCGGCGCCGAGGTGGCCGAGATCGAGGCCGTGGCGCGCGCGGTGCTGCCCAAGTTCTACTGCTCCGACCTCCACCCGGAGTCCTGGCGCGTGTTCTCCTCGTGCGGGCGCCGCTACGTGCTCACCGCCAACCCGAGGATCATGGTGGAGGCCTTCCTCAAGGAGTACGCCGGCGCCGACGCGGTGCTCGGGACGGAGCTCGTCGTGTGGCGCGGCAGGGCGACGGGGCTCGTCGCCTCCCCCGGCGTGCTCGTCGGCGAGAAGAAGGCGGACGCGCTCCGCCGCGCGTTCGGCGAGGCCGCCAGCGCTAGGCCGGAGATCGGCCTCGGCGACAGGAAGACGGACTACCCGTTCATGCGGCTGTGCAAGGAGGGCTACGTGGTCCCGCCGACGCCGAAGCTCAAGCCCGTGCCGCGGGAGGACCTGCCGAAGCCTGTCATCTTCCACGACGGCCGGATCGTCCAGAAGCCGTCGCCGGCGCTCGCGCTGCTCACCGTGCTCTGGATGCCCGTCGGCTTCCTGCTCGCCTGCCTCCGCATCGCCGCGGGCGCGCTCCTGCCCATGCGCGTCGTGTACCACGCCTTCACCGCCCTCGGCGTGCGCGTCACCATCAAGGGCACCCCGCCCCCGCCGGCCAGCCTCGAGACGGGCCAGACCGGCGTGCTCTTCATCTGCTCCCACCGCACCCTCCTCGACCCCATCTTCCTCTCCACAGCGCTCGGCCGCCCCATCACCGCCGTCACCTACTCCGTGTCGCGGCTCTCCGAGATCCTGTCGCCGATCCGCACGGTGCGGCTGACCCGGGACCGCGCGGCGGACGCGGCCATGATCCGGCGCCTGCTCAAGGAGGGCGACCTGGTGATCTGCCCCGAGGGCACCACGTGCCGGGAGCCCTTCCTGCTGCGGTTCTCGGCGCTGTTCGCGGAGCTCACCGACGAGATCGTGCCGGTGGCGATGGAGAACCAGATGAGCATGTTCCACGGCACGACGGCGCGCGGCTGGAAAGGGCTGGACCCATTCTACTTCTTCATGAACCCGAGCCCGGGCTACGTGGTCACCTTCCTCAACAAGCTCCCCCATGAGCTCACCTGCAAGGGCGGCAAGACCAGCCACGAGGTGGCCAACTACATCCAGAGGCTCATCGCCTCCACGCTCTCCTACGAGTGCACCGGCTTCACCAGGAAGGACAAGTACAAGGCGCTCGCCGGCAACGATGGCTCCGTCGTCTCAAAGCCCAACATCGACAAGAAGAAGTTCATGGGTTCATGAGAAAATTGAAGATGCCATGAATGGCTGCTTCTCTCTTCTCGTTGGTTGTTGATCTGATGCGTGATCCTGTTATGTATTTTTGCGTTAATCATGTGCAACAATGTATCTGAGTTTAGCACACCAAATTTATGTGATTACAAGGAGAACGCTCACACTAACATACACACCACCAAAATCACTAGCGCATGCTAAATCCTGCGTTCTATCAATGATAAATCAAGATGACTCATCAGTGCACTGTTTGAAGAAATCATTCTTACATGCTAACATGTTTGTTAGCATAGCCTCTCACGCCGAGTACTTTCCGACGACACCGACGAGGAAATTCCGACGAGACAACACGCACGTATCCGATAACTTCCGCCTTGATGCACGTGCTACTAGCCGATCGATTCTTTTGATCTAACTAATACACTCACGCACGCACACGCAAAACAACTTTGATTGCCAAAGGCTCTTGTCGAGCCTTGCTTTCTCTCTTGTATTGCTCAACTCCACGGTGTTGTCCGGTACAAGATTACAAGGCCAGGTGTGTGCATATATATATGCACTACTAGGACCTAATCAACTAGGAGTCGATGTACTACTCCAAAACCTAGTCTAACACATATACGTATACTACCTGGACACTACACCTATTCAGACTGCAATTCCAATACGTGTAGACCACGTGATTATCTAACCATCACCCTCTAATCACGATGTGCTTCTTTACATCGACCTGGGTCCCAAATGCGCCAACTGCTCCTCGCCGACCTCTTCCTCGACATTGCTTTTGCCGTCTCCTTCCTTGGCACCCATGTCACCGACATTGCTTTCGCCGGCTTCTCCATGGCTTCACGTCGACCCTTCTCGTCCGCGTCCTTCTTTTCCGTGTCCTCCTTGTCGATGTCGTCCATGACCGTGCCTTCGGTCATCATCGGTTCCTTGATGAACAAAATTGATTTTCGTACTCCATCTCTACCAGATAATTTACCGTCCTAAATTCTTTCTTCGGATAGTAGTCCAACACGCCTTGCATGCGTGCTCGTGTCGGCCGTAGTCCTCTCATCTCCAGTGCAGTCGGAGGTTCTATGACATACTCTTCTGTGTCCGACAACGCGCTTGTTTCTTCAGTTTCTGAACCATGTGTGCCTCCACATAAAGCTCCTGGAGCCAACGGCTCTACATGCAGCGTATCCTGCATGCCTATTTCTGAGACAATTTCTTGACTCGCCACCACATCACATGGCCCTTGCACTTCTGGACACTCCTTTGACCCAAGATCTTCACGTGGATCATCACCTCCTGTACTAGCAGATGATGAGTTAAACACAACACCTTCTAGCTCTGTTTTTTCTGACCACGGAGTAGCCTTTTCTCCGGACACTTTTTCTTCTGGGAGTATCCCTAGTGCTTCTGGCCTGGTGTCCACGCCTAGAGCATCCCCTAGGCCTTCAATCTCTTCTGGGTCCAAATTTGCTGACAAAGATAAGCTTGGTTGATCCATATTTTCTTCATACTCAAGATCCCACGTGATGTGAAAAGATGAATATTCCGGTTCCTTGGAGCCCCAATTCCATGATTTCTCTTCCTCAAAGACTACGTCGTCCGTGAAAACCACCTTATTGGTATAAGGGATTGCACAAACGGTACTTCTTCGAGCCTTCATATCCTGTCATGATCATTGGATTCCTCGTCTCCGCCACATGCGCCACGCATCCAAAAGTGCGAATATGATCAACCGAGGGCTTCCGTCCGTACCATCCTTCATACGGAGTCATACCAACTCCACTATCAGTTGGCTCCATGTTCAGCAAATACGCAGCCGTATTGACTGCCTCACCCCAGAAGTTTCCTGGCAAACCTTTACTCTTCATCATCCTCCGTGCCCTGGTCAACACGTTTTGATGCAGCCCGCCTTCCTGATCAATGCGTAGAGATCTTATCTTCGCCTCCACCTTCGGCTTCCTTGATCTTATTAAATGCTTGTTGAGCTTGACCCTTACTTTTTAGCAACACAATCCACATGTATTTACTATGATCATCCACCACAAGCATGAAGAACTTATTGCCGGACGGAGTTGCAGGTGAAATTCCAACGCATAGATCACCATGATCAGATTCTGAAGCTTCACTCACCTCAAACGTGACATCACGCAGAAACGGGGCACTCCGTTGCTCGTGATCCACACACGGTAGATCGTGATCCACTTGCGCCACAATCTCCGTACCCGGTGATGGAGGATCCTCCTCATCATTCGGCTCAGTTACTTCGAGCATCAGCATCATCGGTCCATCATCTCCTTCCTGGGCGATGAGAGCCCTCTCCTTCGATGATTTCTTGCAATCCTTCTTGAAGTGACCGAGCTCGCCACACTTATGACATCTTACTTTCTTGATGTCAAACTTCCTCCGCGGCGGAGCCTCGTCCTCGTCCTCCCCTGCGATATACTTTTTCGCTGGGCGAGAATCTTCTCTATCACTCCTGCTGCCGGATGCTTTATCGCCCTTCTTCTCCTTGGCAAACAACGCTCGAGCCATAAGCATGAGATGCTCATCCACTTTCGCGTCGCCGTAGGTGATCTTCACGACGGCGCGCGGCTGGAAAGGGCTGGACCCATTCTATTTCTTCATGAACCCGAGCCCGGGCTACGTGGTCACCTTCCTCAACAAGCTCCCCCACGAGCTCACCTACAAGGGCGGCAAGACCAGCCACGAGGTGGCCAACTACATCCAGAGGCTCATCGCCTCCACGCTCTCCTACGAGTGCACCGACTTCACCAGGAAGGACAAGTACAAGGCGCTCGCCGGCAACGATGGCTCCGTCGTCTCAAAGCCCAACATCGACAAGAAGAAGTTCATGGGTTCATGAGAAAATTGAAGATGCCATGAATGGCTGCTTCTCTCTTCTCGTTGGTTGTTGATCTGATGCGTGATCCTGTTATGTATTTTTGCGTTAATCATGTGCAACAATGTATCTGAGTTTAGCACACCAAATTTATGTGATTACAAGGATAACGCTCACACTAACATACACACCACCAAAATCACTGGCACATACTAAATCCTACATTCTATCAATCATAAATCGTTGAATCATCGGGGTACTGTTTGAAGAAATCATCCTTACATGCCAACATGCTAAATCCTGCGTTCTATCAATGATAAATCAAGATGACTCATCAGGGCACTGTTTGAAGAAATCATCCTTACATGCCAACATGTTTTCATAAAAGAGATAATTTCAAAATCTTGGGGTAAGTTGTTGTCTCGTGATTTAGTCAATTTGACACCTTTTATCGGCCATGTGCCACATGGCAAAAGAGATGGTTCTCTCTATTTTTTTCTTTATATCGGGCTAGAATTGAACAAACCCGTGTGAAAGTTTTTGAAGGGATTCGTAGCATGGAAAATAAAAAAATTCTACCGCATGCACAGAAACAAGCCAAGATCTATCTACTAGATTGTAGCAACGAGTCGATAGAAGCACTCACCCTCGAAGATTCCAAAGCGGTTAACGAGAGCAGATTCTCGTGGGTGATGTAGTCGTACACTTGCTGATCTCAAGATTGTGTAGACGATCCTTCCGGCGCTGCGTTCCGGCAGTGCTTCCGTAGTCGATCACACGTTCGGTACTCAATGAAGACCTTCCTCTCCCTTGTTCCAGCAGGCAGCGGAGTTTGTAGTTCTCCCCTCGTGATTCCGGTAGCATGACGGCGTGGTGTCGGAAGTAGAGGGAAGATCCCGCAGGGCTTCGCCTAAGCCGGTGCGAGTTATGGTGGATTAGGGTTTCCCGGAGATCTAGGGTTTAGAAGTCCGGGGACGAGAAGGAGGTGTCAGGGGCGGCTAGGGCGGCGGGGCTGCGACGGCGGTGGCTCGAGTGCGGGGAGATGGGCTAGGGCTTGTGTGCTTTGGGGCAGCCCTCCCCCTCTATTTATGAGAGGGGACAGCCTTGGGAGGGGTGGGTTTGAATCCAAACCCAAACCCAAGTTGGATTGAGAGAAGGACTTGTTTCTTCTCCCACTAGGAAACCATTGTTCCAGTTTGACTTTTCAAACTCCCGTTTGACTTCAATTTAGAGCTTTAATTATCTCTTACAAATGCACACACCATATGTCAACACCCGGATTTTTAATCCCAGATGCCTGTTATGCCATACATCGCAATCCCAGGATTACCATTTCTGCGAGACATAACAGAATTGGATACCATAGTACATCATCCATTACAAACGATACATAAGTTCTTACACAAATAGGGATCTCAGGATCCAGTTCTTAATACAACATCAAGCAGCGGAATACGTAATAATAACGGTAGCGTAGGCGAAGCTCCATCTTCGGGGTCACAGGCAATGCTGACGATGGGAGATGATCCTAGTTGTCATAACCTTCCTGGGGTCCATCCTCAAGGTACTCCTCTTCATAGTCTGGCCATGGGAATAGCCAGGGACAAAGCCATGAGTACTCTTTAAGTACTCGCAAACTAATACTAACATGTAAAGGTTTTTTTTTGATAATAGGACACTAGGCTCTAGGGTTGTTTTGCAAAAGCCAGATTTATCTCTACTAAGTCTAGAAGCAAATGAATGCTAGTCACAATTTTATAACTCCTAAGTGGGAACTTGTATTTCATATCACAACCCTGTTGTGGTCAAGTCAAAGTCTCAAATCATTTCACAAGTCATTTTGAAAAGTCTGACGGGGGAATAGTATGGCCACTCCAACTGTCCATAACCGTGGACGCGGCTATTCGAATAGTTTGACACTCTGCAGAGATTGTACACTTTCACCACAACATTCGATACATCCATCAGGAACAAATCCTGAATTCACCATACTCAGTATGCGGATAATAAATCCTAACCTTTCAATTACACGCCCTAGTATAAGCACCTCTCCTGTGAGTTTGGCCTCCCAACCATGACCAACTGTCATCTTGGGTACTGCACAGGTGGACAATCTTCACAAGGTAGCCTCAGCTCAGACCTTGGCCGTGAGGGAACTAATACTAAGGTATATAAGTTTCCAGGCAAGCCCTACCCAATCTTCGGGTATTGTGGTTGTACGATAAAATTGGAATGGTATCGCATCCAGACAACCATCAGTTTTATAAAGGGGCTAAGGCTCATGCCTCATCATTTTCATCACCAAAATCATCAGGTGTTTGGAAACACATGTCCAAAACATTTCAATAGAATGATCCATCATTCCAAGGTTTTCATAACCATTTTTCCACCAAGTATTCCCATCTAAAGTTGATCAAGTTTTATGCTTAGTACTAGCATCTACAGGTGGGGGTAATCAATAATGAGGGGTGGTAAACTAGTGGAGTTCTAACTAAGTTCCATCTCATGCCTTAAGATGACATCAAGATTATCTAGCTTAGGCCAAATTTTACGCTCTTTATGCAACCTTTAAATATCCTTATAGTATCTACCATTTATTTCAGTAAACTCTAAGTAAGAGTTTTGATAAAGAATAAAGTAATAGACTTGCAAATAAAACTAGGATTGGTTTATCAAGTGGATATGATCACATATGCTTAAGGCATATAGTGGGCATAGTAACAAGTAGTGGTTTGTGGCATTAGTAGGGTATCTTGCAAGGGTTAGCTTGTATTGGTCCACTTAGTTAATAAAGCTTGCACAATATCAGTATAAGCTTGCCTTGTGCAGAGCAGTGGTTGAAGTTCTCCTCGGCTTCTTCGTAGTATCCTCCTTCCTCCTCGTATCCTTGGTCGGTACTAGCGTCTATAATTAAATACGAGGTACACAATCACCAAACAATACTTAACTACTTGCAATCATCACACACAAGGGTCCTATAGATGATCTAGCATCATCTCTAACATTACAAGATTAAAGCTTGGTTTAATTCCTTTCATTTTTAGAAAAGTAATTTCTACTCATTGAAAAACTACTTAAGATTTAATATTCTCCAAACCAAACATGGGATCATGTTGACACATGTCATCACCACATATTTTAGTCCATGGGAATGTGATTTAAAGTGGTGTCACACTTTAATAAGGTTTTACCCTTTTATTTTAATTAAATAAAATGACTAGAAATGCCTATGTAGCATTCTTTTATTACTTGAACATTATTTTTGTAAGTAAACCTATATATTTTTATATATTATGAAAGGTATGGTTAAATGTGATTTTTGAGGGTTGGAATCAACTCAAAAGCTATTATGGTTTAAATTTGAAAAATGTTTGAATGCAGAAAAGCTTCTGCCTTGCTATTTTTACCATGGGTGATCTATAGATCCAAATGACTTGAATCCAACGGGCTTGGATTCAGCATTCCCAGACCTTTCTAACAAAATTAGTTTCATTCAATTTGATGCACTGAATTGATCTGGGTTGATTTTTGAAGTTGAGTACAGAAGTGAGTTTGAAACAAAATGAAAAAGGTTTAATTCAAATAACTGGGCTGCGCGGGAAAAGTTAACGGACCGGCCTGCTAAGCGCAGTGCTCCCACGGGCTGCTTAAGTGGGTGTCCCCACTTGTCAGTGAGACAGGGAGGGGCGAAGCGATACGGGGCAACGTGGTGCGTTCGATCTGATTCTAATCCAAGGGCTGAGGGTCATCGTCGACGCGGAGCAACGCCGGCGAGAAAGAAACCTAGTGCGGCCAGTGAGGGGTGCTGGGGGCTCACCGGGGTGCAGACGAGGATCGGTGAGGCGGGCGAACGACGAAGTTGACGACGGCGAATTCAGGGGTGGTCGCGGCAGCTCCTAGGGTGGACGAAATCGATGGCGCCCTTCTTCTCTAGAGGCGGCGGGCTCCGGTGAAATTCCGAAAAGGTGGTGCTCGCCTTGCTCCGGGAACGGTGTGGCACGATCAGTGAGAAGAGGGGAGTGAGATGGTGTGAAGAAATCGACTGAGGGTGGCCTCTATTTATAGTCGAGCGAGGGGACCAACGGGGCGCACAGTGAGCTCGTCGGGGGCGATGTTACATGCGGCTATTGGCATGGGCGAAGGTAGGGGACAGTGCGGTGTTCCCTGGTGATGCTCAACGACATGGTTTCGAGGCATGGGGCGGTGCGGCTTGGTCGGAACGCGACGGTGCTCTGCGTGTGCCCGACGGAAAATTTAAGGCCGCACAGCTCGCGTGGTCCGCGCGGCGGTGAACGAGCGTGTCTGCGGGGTTGCTGGGACGATGGGGATTGTGTATGCACGCGGCGAGGGCGGCGCGCGGTCTGTGGGTGCTGGTCGAGGGTGGCGCTCTGGCGCACGCTCGGCACGGTTGCTAGCGAGGTTGGCATGGTTCGTGCGTGTGGTCCAGGGCTTGGCAACGCTCGCGGCTGGGACAGTGAGTGGCGGTGGACGGTGGTCTGCCTCCTAGACATGCTGTCTAGGCTTGCTTCTCTCCCTAGCTTGCTGTCGACTTGGGGGTGACATGGGTGTGCTCGGCTGTTCACCATTGATGGCAATGGCAAGCTTACAGTGATGCTAAGGGTTAGTTTAGGTTGTTAGATGATATACTAAGGCTAGTGGTGTCCAGAGAGGGGACAAGTTAGGCTTCAATCACTGCTCACTATAGTGTTTAGGATTTTTATGATTTGTGTCTGCAACCTGTTTGATGAAATGGCCGCATGAAATCAAGTTTGGAATTTTGAAAAGATTTTTGGTGGGTTTGCTAGATTGGTGCTGGTGAGTCTGCAGATGCTTGGGTTTTGAAAGTTGAGCTTGTTTGAGTGGTTTTTGAAAAAGTGGGATCTTCCCATATGATAAAGATTCAATTTTGAATTGTCATTTAAACTATGCATTTGAAAGTTTCTGGATGATCACAAAGTGGGCCCTGATACTTTGTTATGAGTACATTCAAGAGGTGCAAAGATCCAGAAACGTTTCCATTAGGTTCTAAAAGTTTGAGACAGCCAAAGTAGGCATGGGAGTTAAATTGGTCAAAATGACCATTCCTTTATTTTATTGGTTTTGATTTATTTGTCTTTAGGAAAAGTTTGGGAAATGTTTAGATGATGTTTATTTCACCTAAGAAACATTTTACAAGCAAGGAAACGCACAAACAAGGTGGTTCAAAAGAATTTCAAATTAAATGCATACACATATGCATGCCTTCATAATTTTAATTAGAAAAGTTTTTGTTAACCCTAAATTTGATGATTATAGTTTGATGATTCTAGTTTAATATTTTTGGGATGTTACACCATATGACCTAGGATATGATCCAATCATTCCACTTACCCATGACACATTCATGGACCATTCTCCTTCCGGACCGGTGAACCTTTTAGACCCTTCTAGAACCTCTCCGATAAAAACATCGGAAACTTTCCTAAACTCCGAAATAGGACTTTCCTTATATGAATCTTATTCTCCGGACCATTTCGGATCTCCTCGTGATAACCCGGATCCAATCGAAGACTCCGAACAACATTCGGTATCCCTACTAACATTCCATATCTACTAAACAACATTGAATACTTAAGTGTGTCTCCCTACGGTTCGTGAATTATGCGGACATGACTGAGACACTTCTCCGATCAATAACCAATAGAGTAATCTGGAAATTCATATGGCTCCCACATATTTCTATGATTACTTTGTGATCGAATGAACCACTTACATACGATACCAATTTCCCTTTGTCTCACGATAGTTTACTTATCCGAGGTTTTGATCATCGATATCTCTGCATACCTAGTTCAACCTCGTTACCGATAAGTACTCTTTTCTCGTTCCCGTGATATGTGATCCCTTGCGAGCCAGTCACATGCTTGCAAGCCAATTGGATGACATTCCACCGAGAGGGCCCAGAGTATATCTATCCGTCATATGGATGGACAAAACCCACTCTTGATCCATGTGCCTCAACACATACTTTCCGAACACTCAATGCCACCTTTATAGCCACCCAGTTACGGTGTGGTGTTTGATGTCAGCAAAGCATCCTTTCGGTGATGGTGATTTGCATGATCTCATGGTCGAAGGAATTAGCTTACTATGTATCAGAAAGCTTATAGCAAACGAACTATTAAAATGACTTTATCTTTATGCTACGCTTATCTATAGGAGTATGTCCATCACACCATTCTCCTAATGATATGATCTTGTTGTTAATAACATCTCAATGTTCATGATAGAGAAACCACGATCATCTATTAACCAACAAGCTAGTATTATAAAGAGGCTTTACTAGGGACTCTAATTTAGTTTACAAATCACAGAAGTATTAATGTTTCTGTTTAATACTATTATAGCATGAATGTAAACATTTATCATAAACACAAAGATATAACCACTTTTATTATTGCCTCTAGGGCATAACTCCAACAATCTCCCACTTGCACTAGAGTCAACTAATCTAGATTACATGGTAATATACCGAACACCCATGGCGGTTTGGTGCTGGTCATGTTTTGCCCTCGGGAGAGGTTTAGTCAACGGATCCGCCACATTCAGATCTGTGTGTACTTTGCAAATCTTTATGTCACCATCTTGGACATGCTCTCAAATAGCGTGAAAACGTAGCTTGATGTGCTTTAGCTTCTTGTGTGACCTTGGTTCTTGCGCATTGGCTATGGCGCCCATGTTATCATAGTATATAGACATTGGGTCCAGCGCACTTGGAACCACACCGAGCTCTGTAATGAACTACTTCATCCATATCGCCTCTTGTGAAGCCTCCGAAGCAGCTATGTATTCTGATTCAGTTGAAGATCTCGCCACAATGCTTTGCTTTGCACTCCTCCAGCTAACTGCTACACCATTCAAAGTAAATACGTATCCGGATTGAGATTTATAATCATCCGGATCGGTGTTCCAACTAGCATCGGTGTAACCATTAACAACGAGTTGTTCATCACCTCCATAAGAAAGAACCATATCCTTAGTTCTTCTCAAGTACTTAAGGATGTTTTTGACCGCTGTCCAATGATCCACTCCTGGATCACTTTGATATCTGCTAGTCAAACTAACAGCATATGCAATGTCGGGTCTAGTACATAGCATGGCATACATAATAGATCCTATGGCTGAGGCATAGGGAGTCTTACTCATTCTTTCTCTATCTTCTGCCGTTGCAGGACTTTGAGTTTTACTCAAGGTCGTATTGGGCAACATGGGCAAGAACCCTTTCTTGCTATCTTCCATTCCAAACCTCTTTAGAACGTTGTCCAAATATGTACTCTGTGAAAATGATATTAGGCGTCTCGATCTATCTCTGTAAATCTTTATGCCAAATATATAAGCTGCTTCGCCAAGATCTTTCATTGATAAACTGTTATTCAAATAATCCTTGACACTATTAAGAAGGTCTACATCATTTCCAATCAATAATATGTCATCTACATATAGTATTAAGAATGATACAGAGCTCCCACTCACTTTCTTGTAAATACAAGCTTCTCCATAAGTTTGTATAAAACCAAAACTTTTGATTATCTTATCAAAACGTTGATTCCAACTTCGGGATGCTTGCTTCAATCCATATATGAACCGTTGAAGTTTGCACACCTTGTTAGCATATTTAGGATCGACAAAACCTTTGGGTTGCATCATATACAACTCTTCATCAATGTCTCCATTGAGGAACGCCGTTTTGACATCCATCTGCCATATCTCATAATCATAATATGCAGCGATTGCTAACATAATCCTCACAGACTTTAGCTTCGCTACTGGTGAGAAAGTCTCATCGTAGTCAATTCCTTGAATTTGTCGAAACCCTTTTGCGACAAGTCGAGATTTATAGACAGTTACATTACCATCAGCATCTGTTTTCTTCTTGAAAATCCATTTGTTCTCGACAGCTTTCCGGCCATCCGGTAAGTCCACCAAAGTCCATACTTGGTTTTCGTACATGGATCCAATCTCGGATTTCATGGCTTCTTGCCATTTATTGGAATCTGGGCTCATCATCGCTTCTTCATATATCGCAGGGTCATCGGTGTTGTCCACCAACATGACACTCATAACGGGATCATACCAATCAGGAGTGGTACGAGTTCTCGTCGACCTGCGAGGTTCCGTAGCAACTTCAACCGAAGTTTTATGATCAACATCATTAGCTTCCTCTCTTATTGGTGCAGGCGTCACATGAACTACTTCCGGTGCTGCGCTACTCGCAAGTTCGAGAGAAGGTTCAACAACCTCGTCGATTTCTACTTTCCTTGCAGTCACTTCTTTCGAGAGAAACTCCTTCTCTAGAAAGAATCCATTCTTGGCAACAAAGATTTTGCCCTCGGATCTATGATAGAAGGTATACCCAATAGTTTCCTTCGGGTATCCTATGAAGAAGCATTTTTCCGCTTTGGGTTCAAGCTTGTCCGGCTGTAACTTCTTTACATAAGCTTCGCAACCCCAAACTTTAAGGAACGACAATTTTGGTTTCTTCCCAAACCATAATTCATACGGTGTCGTTTCAACGGATTTAGATGGTGCCCTATTTAAAGTGAATGCGGCTGTTTCTAATGCATAACCAAGGTTGGAAAAAGCGGTATTAAGGCCGTGTTCGGAAGCTTCCCGGCTTCTCCAAATCCACAAATCCGGCTCCACAATCACAGTTCCGGCGTCTGGGTTGGAGCACTGAACGTTCGGGGCGTTGTGTGCCGCTCCATTTATTCTGAATGGGCTAGAAGCCTACTAGGCTGCTTTGGGCCCGTTCTGGCAAAGCAATCGAGGCACGGGAGCAGTTCAACCATTTGTTTTTCCCGTCCTGGTCGTCTTCCCCAACGCCCTCATCTTCCCCAACCGACCCCTCCCGTCAATTGCCTCGCCTAGTGCCCTGCCCCGCGGGGACGGATGAGGCAGCAGGGGCGGCGCCGAAAGTGCGCCGAGGTGGATCGAGATTGTGGCGGTGCTGGCGGTTGGGGTTAGTCGAGTGAGGAACAAATCGGCACGCTAATTTCTTTTTCTCGACTCTGTCACGCGAGGAACCAAACGAGATCAGCAGAGGAGACGGTGGTGAGCTTTTGCTGCAGGTAGGGTGGAGGCAGACGAGGTCGGGTCAGATCAGAGGAGATTGGGGATGCTGCGGCCTGCAGCCATAGGCCCCTAGCCATATCAGTTGCTGGTCACGAGGTCGAAAGAGGACGCCGCCGGCAAGCTTGGGGTTGGATGTTGGCATGGGCGCTGCTTGTGCTAGAGTCACGACCAGAGCTCCTGTCGGACGAGGATGGAGGTGGCCTCAGGGTCACGGCCAGTACGGTGTGGATGTAGGGTGGCTTCGGGACATATGCATTTCTCGCGTTGAATGTTGCGTGGACAAGAGGAGGAATAGAACGACCGAAGCTTTTCACTCGACGGTGGCATATATTCTGTAATTTAGTGCTGCTCCGGGATTTGCCGTGCCAAGAATCTGCAGAAGGGGTGCTCCGCGATTTACACATGAAAATGGCCCAGCTTCTCGGATCTAGCTCCGCGGAGCTGGTCTGTTCGGCACCGCTCCGATCTAGATTTACGAGAAGCCAGAAGTTGTGCAAGTTCCGAACACGCCCTAAGCGTGCGCCTAGGCGCGCTGAAGCAATCGGCGATGGCCCATCGCACAGCCTTGGACCTAATCGGTGTTCTAGGCGATCCCACCACTTAGGCGGAGAAACGCATGCGCCTACGCACGATGAAGCGGAGAAAAACGGCGAGGAGGCGGCGCAAGGCGGAGGGAGGCGATTGGAGATCAAGTTGGTGCCGTTGAAATCACAGATGGAAGGCAGCGAGAAGATCGCGGGAGGATGGCGAGAAAATTGCGAGCAGTTGGCCGAAAATATAAGGGAGGAATGCTAGGTTTTGGAGCAAGACCAAGAGGCGGCGGCTGGAGTTCGTTCATCTTCAATCCATCCTCCGGCCGGCCGGAAACAAGAGAATCACCTAGTCCTCTCGCTCCACAGCGAGGACTTAATTTCTTGGCCATCTCTCTGCAGAACCAGGACCTCCGGTCCAGTCTCATCCCCTTCAAGGCTTCACGACGTCATTTCTCCTTGCTGTAGGTAAGATCCACTGCTTTTTCTCCATTTTCAAGATCTGCCGCCGTTTCTCCATTTCCCCTGCATCTGTGTTATATGGTGATTGTAAATTGAAAACTTATATGGAATAACATTGCACGATTGTGAGTTTCATTTGGATTGCTAGTTAGATAATGTTCCATGTCTCGATCTGTACTCCCTAGTGTGTGTTTCTTTTTGCGACTAGTTGCATATTTTATATTTCTCTGTACTTGGTTAAGCCTTTATTACATTGCTGGTATGTAGACAAACATATACACTTATTTTCAAGGATCGATGCTTCTATCCTGCATAGGACATGCATAAAAAAGACCAACAGGACAGCTTTTCTTAGTTAACAGAGTAGTATTCAATAGCTTTTCTTCAGTTAATAGAGTAGTATTCAGCTTATTCTGATCATGTATATCCATGAAGTAATACTGGGACACGCATATAGGAAAGTTCAGACGTTCCACTCATATTATACATGACCATAACCGATTAAGATATCATCAAGTGGATCTTACTTTGTCAATTATATTTCTGTAAATTAGACCATTGCACGTGCTACTAACTGATGGAGTACATCGTCTTATACATGAATGCAAACAGTAATAAAGTTCTATTAATAATGCCTACAGTAGGAAATAGTACTCACTGGACATGTTCATCATAGTAGAAACTATAATGTTTGCTTCTATAGATTATAATTCAACAAATCCGCCAATACTAGCCAGTATTATAGAGAAACATGTATATTTCAAGTTCAGGCCCCGTTCGCCGCAGAGGAATGAAAAACATAGGAACGTAAAAAGGTGTAGGAACAAGAAAAGTACGCTAGATCAAAACTTTGGAATGTAAAACATATGAAACTGTATGAGCATAGGCGTTCAGATGAGCCATGGAGAGACGAAACAAACATCGGATGTGAACAGTGCCTTCTAGACTTTTTAATTCGGCTGGCCAACAAGAGAGCAACGATGAGACATCGTTTAGCATTTCTTTTATTTGTGCAGAAGCACAGCTATGGAAATATTTCCATTGCGATTTGCAGAGAAACTATTTTTTTTAATTGACTAACTCGCCATCATGCCTTGGGCATCCGTGCAAACAAGACACCAGACTGGATGTTAGAATTCCTATGGAATCATACAGAAAACACAGGAAAGAGAAACTTTCCTAAGAAATTGGTGGTGCAGTTTCCTGTGTCCCGAACATCTGCAAAGGAAAAAATTCCTTAGGAAACAAAACCTCCAAATTTCCTATACAATTCCTCCATGCTGAACGGGGCAGGTTCACTAGACTTTCTAGAGATTATTTTTTTAGATGATGTAATATGGTCTCACGGACCCAACACTTTATTGAACCTTGTTTCCAACCACATAGCCAAAGCCATTATTCTTTTAATTATTCTATGACTGTTCTAAGTGAAAAAAGAATGATATGTGGTACAGAGTATTGTCCCGTTCCACTTGTTACGTAGAAAGCTTATGTAATTTGATTATTGAGCTTGGCCCCTTCTTCGGTGCATTATTGGTGTCAGTTACTAAACTAACGATTGCTGTTTGTTTGAGTATTTGTAGGATGTCTGAGACGAATGAGTGTCCTTAAGAGGAAGTCAGATGATGTAGGATGGGAGTATGGGAGTCTGGTTGATCCTTCCAAGCTAGATAAAGTGAAGTGTATGTTCTGCAACCATGTGAGCACCGGAGGTGTTTATCGCCTGAAGCAGCATGTGGATCCTATTGGTACTGTTGTGCAGAAATTCAAGAAGAGCTCGCAAGAAGCTAAAGATAGGTGCAAGAAATCTCTTGAGGATGCATCTAACAATAGGAGGGAAAAGGCTGCCCGTGAGATAGAGCTTAGAGAAAGTGTGAATATTTATCGTGTTAGGGATGAAGAAGTTGCCTGTATGGGAAGCTCAGAGCCACACAAGTTAGGTCCCATTGACAAGTGGACTCGTCCTATTGATCCTAAATTAAATCAAGCTGAAGCCTTGCATCGACAAAAGATAAATAAGGAGCTTTGGAAAAAGAGAACCCATGAAGTGCAACATTATGTGGCTAGATGGGTTTACAATCATGGTAATTATTTTCATCGTCACTTCCATTTATTATAGACTACTTGGCAATGTTAACTATTAGCTTTACTTTTCCTTTTCATATTGTATTTGCAGCAATACCATTCAACTCTTGTGACAATGATGATTTCAAGCTAATGTGTGAAGCCATTGGGAGGTTTGGCCCTGGATTTGAGCCCCCTTCTAAACATGACCTTCTGGAGACTTTGTTGAGTGAGGAGCATTCAAGAATGAAGAGTTTGATGCAGAAACATGATGCTAAAAAGATGAAGAATGGTTGCTCCATTATGACTGATGCTTGGTCTGGTAGGAAGAGGAGAAGTATAATGAACTTGTGCACAAATTGTGCTGATGGATCAAGTTTTATCAAGTCAAAGGAGATGTCATTTGTATCCCACACAAGTGAAGTCATCTTTGAGCTAGTAGATGAAGAAATTGAGGAAGTTGGCCCTAAACATGTGGTGCAAGTATTGGCTGATAATGCTTCTAACAATATGGGAGCAAAGAAGTTGTTGTTGGAGAAGAGGCCAATCATGTTTTGGAGCTCTTGTGCAACACACACCATTAACTTGATGCTGCAAGGAATTGGCAACCTTCCAAGGTTCACGAACGTACTTGACAAAGCAAAAGCCTTCACCATCTTTGTCTATGGGCACACAAGGACCTTGGACTGCATGAGGCACTTCTCTTCTGGGAAAGAGATCATAAGGCCAGGGGTCACTAGATTTGCTTCTGCTCTAACCTTGGAAGCCTTCTGGACAAGAAGGACCAGCTAAGGAAGATGGTGGTTGATGGTAGATGGGACATGTTGAGAGAAGTTAAATCAAAAAATGGAAAGGCAACAACAACTACAATTATGAACATGGCTTTTTGGAAAGATGTGAAGCTTTGCTTGAGTGTATTTGAGACTTTGGTAAAAGTCCTTCATTTAGTTGACGGTGATGTCAAACCATCCATTGGTTTTGTTTATGGAGAAATAGTTAAGGCAAAGAAAGAGATCAAGGAAGTATATGGCAATGTGGAGTCTCGTTACAAAGATGTGATTGCTGTTGTTGAGAAAAAGATGAAAAATCGACTTGATTCTCCATTGCACTTGGCTGCATACTTGTTGAACCCACATTATAGTTATGCTAATACAAACATATTTGATGATGGCACAATAACTGAAGGGTTCATCAGCTATGTGGAGACTTTTTATCGTGATGATGATTGCAAGCAAGATCAAGCTGTCAATTTCGAATTGAGAAAATTCCAGAATAGAGAAGGATCCTTTGCAAAGAAGCTTGCGAGGACTTGTCGGAATTTCGATTATAATGCAGGTTTGCATTGCGACTCAACATGCAATATATATTTATAATCTCCCACCATGACATATGCTTTGTTTGCTTAATTCATTCATACTCTACTCTCATTGCTAGCATCTTGGTGGAGGCTCTACGGAACAGATGTGCCAGCTCTACAATGGCTATGAGAATCCTCTGATTGACCTCGAGTGCTTCGGGTTGTGAAAGGAATTGGAGTACCTTCGAAAATGTTAGTTCCCAAAGTACCTAATCTCACGTCTCAACTGGTCAATTACATTTAAACTAATTCTCATGTTGTGTTCTGCAGATTCATACAAAGAAAAGAAATAGGCTGACTACGGAGCGCCTAAACTCTCTAGTTTTTGTACAATTTAATTCAAGAATGATGGCCAAGAAACACATGATCATGGAAAAGAAGATTGCAGATGTCCTCTTATATGCTGAAACTACTGAAGCTCAAGGTTTTCTCTATGAGGGAGGAGACGGTTGTGCAGTGGTCATTTATAGAGATGAGGATGAGGAAGAGGTGGATAGTACAATGGGGATGCAAGGGAGTGTTACTGGAGAAGAAATGGAAGTTCATGAACATCTTGAGCCATGTAGAAGTGCAAGACTAAGACAACTTTATGAAGCATAGGAGTTCGATTCAAAAGAGGAGGAGTTTGATGATGAGGAGATGCCTTCGGAAGATGATGCAGATGACTATTGAGGAGGTGCGAGTGCATGAGTGTCCCTTGTCAAGTACTTATGTTATGTCCTATCTCTGTTTTATTTGTCGAACTATCATGTGATGTGTGAACCTGTGTGGAATTTCCCTTTTATGATCTTAGTAACAGACATTAGTGCATGTTGCCAGTTTCCACTGTCATTCTACGCTTTACATAAATTTGTCTGGGTTCCAGCAAAGTAGCTCCAACACGAGATGTGTCACTTGTGTGCACGAGTTTTGCTTGCCTATTTATTAATATATTAGGTGATGTGTTTCCATGTTGTGTTTGTGTGATCTGTACCATAATTTATTTCATTATTTATGTGGTTGATGAGAGTACAAATATCTAGTTTCTTAATCTCATTTTGGTATAACGACTTGTACAAAAAATGTCAGGATTTACCCATCCAGAACCTTACAAAGTGTTTGCTAACTAGTATTCTTCATGCACCTAATGTCATAAACATTAGAAATGTTTACATGTATGTACGAAATATATCTAGAAAAAGTGACTTATGTTTATGTATCCAAGTAGTTTGAAAGACAGAAAGATAATGAATACTCACTCTGTTTCGAAATATAAGATGTTTTAGTCTTTCTTTGAAAAATATAAGATGTTTTAATCTTTCTTTAAAACACATCTATCTAAGTTTCAGAGCAAAACAAGTGAACCTATACACAAAAAGGTGTCTAGATACACGTGTCTCAGAAGAAGGGTAAAACATCTTATATTTAGAACATATTTAGAACGGAGGGGTATTATTTATATTGTGTTATCTATATTTGTAACAAAACATTATAAACTCATCTCCAGACCCATGGTAATATAAAAGCACCTAGTATCGCCTAGGCTACACCTAAGCAGGCTAGGTGCTAGGCAGAGGGTCACCGCCCGCCTACCGCCTAGCGCTTTCTGAAACCTTCTGCATAACCCCAAAACGATAGCGGTAAATCTATAAGTGACATCATAGAACGAACCATATCTAAGAGAGTTCGATTACGACGTTCGGACACACCATTACCCTGTGGTGTTCCCGGCGGTGTCAATTGTGAAAGTATTCCGCATTTCTTAAAATGCTCGCCAAACTCGCAACTTAGATATTCACCTCCACGATCAGATCGTAGAAATTTAATCTTCTTGTTATGTTGATTCTTTACCTTACTTTGAAATTCCTTAAACTTTTCGAAAGTTTCGGACTTATGTTTCATGAAATAGATATACCCATATCTACTCAAGTCATCTGTGAAGGTAAGAACATAACGATAACCACCACACGATGCTACACTTATTGGACCACACACATCGGTATGTATGATTTCCAACAAGTCCGTAGCTCGCTCCATCATACCAGAAAATGGAGTCTTAGTCATTTTACCCATCAGACATGCTTCGCATCTCTCAAGTGATTCGAAATCAAGTGATTCAAGAAGTCCATCGGAATGGAGTTTCTTCATACGCTTCACTCAAATATGACCAAGACGACAGTGCCACATATAGGTCAAGTTATCGCTCAATTTCAAACGTTTAGCTTCAATGTTATTAATGTGTGTATTTCCACAATCGAGATTCAATAAGAATAGACCATCTATCAAGGGTGCATGTGCATAAAACATATTACTCATATAAATCGAACAACCATTATTCTCGGACTTAAACAAGTAACCGTCTCGCAATAAACATGATCCAGATATAATGTTCATGCTCAACGCAGGAACCAAATAACAATTATTTAAGTTTAAAACTAATCCCGATGGTAGATGAAGAGGTAGCGTGCCGACCGCGATCACATCAACCTTTGATCCATTTCCAACGCGCATCGTCACCTCGTTCTTCGCTAGCTTCCGTTTATTCTGCAGAACCTGTTTCGAGCTACAAATATGAGCAACCGAACCAGTATCAAATACCCAGGAACTACTACGAGTACTAGTGAGATACACATCAATAACATGTATATCAGATATACCTTTCTTCTTGATGTTGCCGTTCTTCAAAACCGCCAAGTACTTTGGGAAATTCCTCTTCCAGTGACCTTCTCCCTTGCAGTAAAAGCACTCAGTATCAGTCTTAGGCCCAGCCTTGGTCTTCTTCGCCGGCGCGGTAACTTTCTTACCGCCCTTCTTGAAGTTTCCCTTTTTTAGACTTGCCTTGCTTCTTGAATTTGGTGGTCTTATTGACCAACAACACTTGCTGTTCTTTCTTGATCTCCACTTCTGCAGATTTCAACATGGAGAAGAGTTCTGGCAATGACTTGTCCATATTTTGCATATTATAGTTCATCACAAAGTTCTTGTAACTTGGTGGTAGTGATTGGAGGACACGGTGAATCCCCAAAGCATTAGGAATCACTATTCCCAAGCTTTGAAGCTTGCTTGCGTGCCCAGACATCTTAAGCACGTGCTCACTGACGGAGCTGCCCTCTTCCATCTTGCAGTTAAAGAACTTTTCAGAAGCCTCATAACTCTCAACTACTGCGTGAGCCTCAAATATCATTTTGAGTTCACGGACAATATCATGTGGGTCATGGTTCTCAAACCTTTTCTGAAGCTCCGATTCCAAACCATACAAGATAGCACACTGAACTGTGGAGTACTGATTCTTCCGAGCGAGGAAAACATTCTTTACCTCATCAGTAGCAGTAGCTGCAGGCGGGTCACCCAGCGATGCATTCAGCACATAGGTCAAATTACCAGCATTGAGGACAATCCTCAAATTGCGGAACCAATCCGCGAAGTTGCTTCCATTGTTTTTCAACTTTTTTCTCTAGGAACGTATTAAAATTGATGGTAGGGGCCGCCATTGATCTACAACATATTTGCAATAGTTTAGACTAAGTTTATGACAAATTGAGTTCTAATTAATAGTTAAATTAATCTAGGTGAACTCCCACTCAAAATAATATCCCTCAAATTGTTTTAGTGATCACACGAACCAAATCCACCATATCAAAAACGATCATCACGAGAGTTGATGTAGTTTCAATGGCAAACAATCAACATGTTCATCATATCTACTATATGACTCATGCTTTACCTTTTGGTGATACGTGTTCTGAGACCATGTCTGTACATGCTAGGCTCGTCAAGAACAAACCTTAGCTTCCGCATGAGCAAATCTGGCTTTCTCACGTTGTATACACTCGCAGAATCTAACACACCCGATCATCACGTGGTTCTTCGAAACAACGAGCTTTAGCAACAGTGCTTACTAAGGATGAACACTTTAAAACTTGAAATTGTGTGCATGAGGGATCATCTTATAATGCTACTGTCGCAAACTAAGCAATACAAGATGCATAAGGATTAACATCACATGCAATTCATAATATGTGATATGATATGGTATTTCTTCTTGTGCTTCCGATCTCCATCTTCAAGCACGAACATGATCATCATCATCACCGGTATGGCGTCAAGGTCAATGGCGCTGTTTCATGGTCTTCGTCCACCAGCTTCAACTATTACAACTACTTTGAATAGACACGCATGTCTTAACGGAATTTAAAAAAACCATATGGCTCCTGCCGGTTGCCAACTTACAATAAGAAACATTGCATACATCATATATAATCACAATCATGGCCATATCACATCACAGCACACCCCTGCAAAACAAAGTTAGACGCCTCTAATTTCTTTTGCATATTTTACGTGGTTTGGGGCTTTCAATAAGTGTCGTTCTAACTTACGAACAAGAACCACAACGTTGATACTTGAACTATCAAGGTCCCGTTGTAAATTGAATCTATACTATGATGGGAGAGACAGACACCCGCAAAGCCACTTATGCAATACAAGTTGCATGTTAAGCATGGAGCAAGTATCATGAACGATGTCATGTAAGGTTAGCCCGGGCCGCTTCATCCCATCATACCGCAAGATGCAAAGTACACAAAAAGCAATTGATAATAAAAGCACCACCGCCCACAATGACCATTGTGTTCTACTCGTACAACAGATCTACATATAGACATGACTCTGATACCACTGAAGGGGTTCGTAGCATGGAAAACAAAAAAATTCTACCGCATGCACACAAACAAGCCAAGATCTATCTACTAGATTGTAGCAACGAGTCGATAGAAGCACTCGCCCTCGAAGATTCTAAAGCGGTTAACGAGAGCAGATTCTCGTGGGTGATGTAGTCGTACACTTGCCGATCTCAAGACCACGTAGACGATCCTTCCGGCGCTGCGTTACGGCAGTGCTTCCGCAGTCGGTCACATGTTCGGTACTCGATGAAGATCTTCCTCTCCCTTGTTCTAGCAGGCAGCGGAGATTGTAGTTCTCCCCTCGTGATTCCGGCAGCACGACAGCGTGGTGTCGGAAGTAGAGGGAAGATCCCGCAGGGCTTCGCCTAAGCCGGTGCGAGTTATGGTGGATTAGGGTTTCCCGGAGATCTAGGGTTTAGAATTCCGGGGAGGAGGACGAGGTGTTGGTGGCGGCTAGGGAAGCGGCGACGGACCGGCGGCGGCGCGCGGGCGGCAGCGGCGAGCGGCGACGGGGCGGCGGCTCGAGTGCGGGGAGATGGGCTAGGGCTTGTGTGCTTTGGGGCAGCCCTCCCCCTCTATTTATGAGAGGGGGGCAGCCTTGGGAGGGGTGGGTTTGAATCCAAACCCAAACCCAAGTTGGATTGAGAGAAGGACTTGTTTCTTCTCCCACTAGGAAACCATTGTTTCAGTTTGACTTTTCAAACTCCCGTTTGACTTTCAATTTAGAGCTTTAATTCTCTCTCACAAATGCACACACCATATGACCTAGGATATGATCCAATCATTCCACTTACCCATGACACATTCATGGACCATTCTCCTTCCGCACCGGTGAACCTTCTAGACCCTTTTAGAAGCTCTCCGATGAAAACATCGGGAACTTTCCCGAACTCCGAAATAGGACTTTATCTTATTCTCCGGACCATTCCGGATCTCCTCATGATATCCCAAATCCCATCCGAGACTCTGAACAACATTTGGTATCCCTACTAACATTCCATATCTACTAAACAACATCGAATCCTTAAGTGTGTCTCCCTACGGTTCGTGAATTATGCGGACATGACCGAGACACTTCTCCGATCAATAACCAATAGAGGAATCTGGAAATTCATATGGCTCCCACATATTTCTACGATTACTTTACGATCGAATACTTACATACGATACCAATTTCCCTTTGTCTCACGATAGTTTACTTATCCGAGGTTTTGATCGTCGGTATCTCTGCATACCTAGTTCAACCTCGTTACCGATAAGTACTCTTTTCTCGTTCCCGTGATATGTGATCCCTTGTGAGCCAGTCACATGATTGCAAGCCAATTGGATGACATTCCACCGAGAGGGTCCAGAGTATATCTATCCGTCATATGGATGGACAAATCCCACTCTTGATCCATGTGCCTCAACACATACTTTTCAAACACTCAATGCCACCTTTATATCCACCCAGTTACGGTGTGGTGTTTGATGTCATCAAAACATCCTTCTGGTGATGGTGATTTGCATGATCTCATGGTCGAAGGAATTAGGTTACCATCTATCAGAAAGCTTATAGCAAACAAACTATTAAAATGACTTGATCTTTATGCTACGCTTATCTATAGGAGTATGTCCATCACACCATTCTCCTAATGATCTGATCTTGTTGTTAATAACATATCAATGTTCATGATCGAGAAACCACGATCATCTATTAACCAACAAGCTAGTATTATAAAGAGGCTTTACTAGGGACTCTAATTTAGTTTACAAATCACACAAGTATTAATGTTTCCGTTTAATACTATTATAGCTTGAATGTAAACATTTATCATAAACATAAAGATATAATAATAATCACTTTTATTATTTCCTCTAGGGCATATCTCCAACAGTTTTGAGATTCTTTAACTTTTGGCCAAAATTAGTTTGAAAATTCAAATTTATTTGAAAAATTCCATTAATTCAAACTGTATGTAATCAAACTTGGAGCTATTTCAGCCAACCCTTTTATTTTGTTTACACTTTTTGTAATTTTCGTGTAAAAATTGCTCAAAATTCCAACCTTTAAGAAAATACGAGCTCAATTCCATTCCTTTATTCCATGAGTGAACTTGACTGAGAAGTCATATTTTTTCAAAATATTGATTAAATTTTGTCCAAAAGTAAAAGGACTATGAAAATTTAAAACGACTTTGGCTAAATGACCTCAAAATGTCCCATTCTTACTAGATTAGTTTGAATTACATGATTTTTTCATATTCTTTTTAATTTTGAATATTTTTTGGCCAAAGTTTACAAAAAAGATACGGAAATTAAATATGGCTCGGCAAAATTATTTGAAATTTTCTAGTTTACTCGGTGCATGTAGTTTGGATGGAATAGGAGCAAAGCAAATGGACGAAAGTTACCAGACACACTCACAGGCTCGAGCATGCCTTCTATCGAGGATGAACCAATGAATGAGAGCTACAACGTTGTAGGGTTTTCCTTACCGTGTTCCTTAAAAATGAACCAAAGGGACAGTAGAACTTTATCACTCCGTGAATTTATTCATTGAAGAAATCATTTGTTAGATAAGTAATAACTACATTTTTTGGGGGAACATGCGATGTGGGTTTTTACTTAAACTGTATAATTGCCATTTTACCAACATGGTCAGAAATAGCTCTCTTGTCTCCATCCATTCGTTGAAATATAGATTTCTTCATATAGGGTTCCATCACTTTTCTGTGGTAAATGTTTTGGTGCTCTTATCTCCCAACCTTTCCCCGGAAACGAAGCTTTGTATTGTATCCTTATGCCCATATCATTAAGATGTATACAAATTTTCTCTCACGTCAAGCACTTCATAATAAACTGCATTACTCATTGGATTTAACTTTTGTGTATGTTTATCTTTCATATGTTGTATATATTGATCAATATTTTTACCGATTGGATGCTTTCTAGGATGTGAACTAACTTAGAGCTGATGTTTTCATACTGTGAACAAGTAAGGACATTCCGTTCCACTCCGTGTTACCGGTTGAACCTGAAGTAATATGCTTGACGGTACAATTGTTCAATAAATAATTTGTGTATTTTTCTTTCAGAAGCAAAAAATAATTCTTTGTGGATAATGAAAACATACCTCCTAGTCTGTGTAATCCGAAAGTGTACACAACTAATTGTTACAAAGTGTTACAAGCTTAGGATAAACACATACAAGTTTATGAACAACAACAAAAAAGAGCAACATGAATCCAACACTTTGTAACAAGTGTACACAACTAATTGTTACACAGTCTGTCGCAGCCACGTTGTCACATGAAGCGCATGATAGCATGTTCTCCCAACTGGATCCTCCGTGAAGTATCAGAAATGCAAATTCAATCTATACCCTCTTCTTCTTCTGAGCAGAAGATGCAGGCGATGGCGCCGAGCAGGAGCAGAGACCACGCAGAATTGCAATTACAGCAAACGCAATGTATGGAACATACAGCAGAAGCAGCTTCGTTGTTGCCCTTCCCGAGAACAATATTTCACCAAGTATCGCAGACTGAAATAGTTGCGATCACTGTTAGAAACAAATCGAAAGACTCTGAAGAACTTTTTTCTTTTCCAAAGACTCTGAAGAACGAATCCAGCCAATGTGAATCTATTCATTGCTAAGTACTAGCAAGAACGAATCCAGCCAATGTGGGTTGAAATAAAATTATCTCGGTTCAACTAGTTGCTTATTTATTTCTCATGGAAACCACTAGTTGCATCGGATGAGAGCATTCATACGAAGTAGGCAGAGCTGTTCTCTGATTCTCTCCATCGCAGATCATCGTGAATCGTACATCTAGAAATGGTTCTATTGAGAGGCAAAGCAATTCATGCAGAAGCTCGAACCGACGATGTCCATGGCAGATCAAATGGAAGGAACTTGGTGGCTCATAATGAAGATCTATGTCATCTTGTTTTTCCTAAGATTCTCGAAGCAGAGGTCAACTCATAGAGAGAAAACGAGAAAGAGCGGGGAGGGCGCGAAAGATTGACTTGACTTACCGAGGAGGTGAGGGTGGAGACGCCGGCCATGAGGGAGGTGGTGGCAGCCCAGCGGCGGCGGGCGAGGACGCCGTAGAGGGTGGCGATGGCGAGTGGCCAGAGGAAGACGAGCTCGAGCCAGAAGAGGCCGCGGAGGAAGGCCGGCGGCTGGGCCAGGAGGTAGTCGCCGAACTCGGCGACGTACCACCGCTTGAAGTCCTGCAACGGCGCCGGGTAGAGGCTGCCCGGGAGGACCGACTGCCCGCCGAACAGCGGGAACGATAGCGTGATGGTGAGGGCGAATAGGACGACCGCCGCGTCCGCCACCGCCGAGACGACGCCCATTGCTGACTGCTTGCTCGCGGGTTGTGTGTGCTGGAGGAGAACTAGTGCTGGTTAGAGATCTCAAGTCGATTTGTTGACTTTGTGAAGAGATCTGACCGCCTCTGCCCTCTCATATACACCAAAAAAGAATTGGATCCGACTGCTCCCAAGACTGAACTTCAATATTCTAATCGACTGACCTTTTTGTTGTTGTTGCATTTCAGTGGAAAACACAAAAAATATCAGTGACACGCAAAACACATTGGTTCACTCAAACAATAAAAGACTGTAAAATGGCAACAAAAGATACAGAAACATACTCTCTAACAAAAGAGATCATTTTTTCACATTACAAAACACACGTGTTGCAGTGCAACTAATTTATAGTTACAGTGTAATCAACCATCAGAGTAAAAAATTGCAATCAACCAATTACAGCTTAGAAAACAAAATAAGTTATCAAAATATTGTTTTGTAATGTAAAGAATCAATTAACACAATTAAGTACCACATTAGACATTTTAAAAAAATACTTATTGCATATTTTCAAAATTTTGTTGTTACTGTATATTTAAAGTGCAACCAGCTAATTGTTTTTTTGAAAAAAAAATAAAGTTAATAATTAAAAGAACAAAATAGTAGTTTCAAATCACTGATACAAGGTGCCTAGCAGGACGAGCGTTGGCCGGCCAGCGGCACCGCCGGAACCCCCCACGCTACGGCTAGTCATAATTTTTTTATATATATTTTGACAGCCCAAGACCTTTATTATAATTTGTATAATTATTTTCTTCAACTTTTTTTGCGGGGGTGGCCCTTGGGGGCATAGGACACCGCAAACGGGCTCCCCCCTCCCCCCCTTGCCAAACGGACCGAATGGAACACATTCGGTGTCCGAAATACGAGGGCCTGTTAGAGATGGCCTTAGAACAAGGAAGTGCATGCACAAGGCTGTCGATGAGGGTTCACTGACAGGCTTTTCTCTCTGCACCTCTCCGGACAGCTCATATTTTGGTTCAGCCTTCAGTACCCAAGGTGCCTGGACTTCAGCCCGGGGAGCGGGTTCCTCTATGTCGGACATGCCGAGAGGAGGTTTTGCCGTACAAGCTGCACCACTATCAGAACGCCTAGGACTCGCCTCCAGTTTTGACACTGTATTTTCTGCTTCGAGTAAACTCATGTTATCTGTAGCTTGATTCATCTTAATCCTTTTGTCTTATGAGTAGTTTTGTCACATAGGTATCATAATGCTTAATGCAATACCCTGCTTGTTCTCTCTTATATGCAAGTTTTGTAATACTTGCATGTGCCCATTGTTTGAGTGCAGAACTAGGGTGTCAAGTGGGATCCCACCTAAATCCCACCTTTAGTTTATTTTAAAATTTTGACAAAATTTTGCACTATAAAATTCAAAATAAACTAGAAGTGAGATCTAGATGGGATCCCACCTGACACCCTATGCAGAACTTCTACTAGAGGAAAGAATGGAGCCTTGTAAACGGTCTAGTTGTGGTTAACTCTTCATGTGCTTCAAGTCGTTTTCACCATGATCAACGGATGAGGATGATTCTTGTCGGTGATCTTACGAGTCATGCTGCTTGCGCAACATGTACTATTCAATGTTGTACTATGATTTAATTATGTGGCTTCGATTCAGGTGATGATGCCTACTGTTTTTTTCTTCTTTTCTTGTACGCTCGTTTATCAGGACATCCTTGTAATGTTTTGTTTTGATATATAAACACTCTGGGGACTAACTACAGGGCTGAAACATCAAGTAGGCATTTTATCAACAATCTGTCAGGAACCTCTTGTTCTCAGATGGTCCTTTCTTATCCAGAATACTTGCAGATTGGGTAAAACTATTTTGCTTCATTTGATCTGAAACTAACAATATGTATTAGGGTGTAGAGTTGCTTGCTTCTCCTAGTGTCAATGTTACTAAGACATACTAGTGTTCCAGAAATAGTTGTACTTCATCTACTATATAATCCAGTCTTTAGAAAATGTAAATAGTAATGGCTATAAGCTTAATAATGAAAAGTTTTGCTGTACAAGCTGCACTGCTATCAGAACGCCTAGGACTCGGCTCTAGTTGTGATGCTGTATTTTCTGCTTCCAGGTGTTATGTGTAGCGTGACTCTTCTTAATCCTGTTGTCTTATGAGTGGTGTTGTCACAGATATTCTAAAACCCCTGGTCGTTCTTTCCTCTATGCAAGTTTTATTACACTGCTGCATGTTACCGTTGTTTGAGTGGAAGTTTCAGCGTGCCGTTAAGAGGTGGGTATAGCTGGCTATGTAAAATGATCTGATGAGTTGTGCTGATTACGCTTACGCAGTGTGTATTCATCTCGTAGTGTAATGTAAGTATGTAATGTTGATTGGCGTCAAGACATGTACTGTTTTTCTCGAATCTAATTGATGCTTACTTGTGTATCTAGACTGCATGTAACATTCTGTTTCAGTATACAAACAGTCTGGGGACAAACAACAGAACTGAAACGTAAGTTGCTATTATCAGTGTATATCACCAATTTGGCCGGAAAATCTTTTTATATAGGAGTATATAATAGTGTATATTGTTTCTGGCATGCAGGAGCCAGATGGTCTGTAATAAAGCGCCATTTCCAAAAAAAATAAAAGAGCCAGATGGTCCATGCTTGTAGTAATTCGTTTATTTTGACTAGGGAAACTCTGAACCAGAGCTGAAACATTAAGTCAGCGTTATCAGTAATCAGTTTATCATCAATCTGGCAGAAAAGATCTTGTATTATACTAGCTTCGTTCACTAATATAAAACGTTCCAAAACATATTATATTATTAACAGTGTGCCATGTTCCTGACTAGCAGGAGTCTCATGGTCCTTTCTTGTCCAGAAATACATGCAGATTGGGTAAAAACGATTGTTACATTTAATCCGAAGCTAACAATAGATATACGGTTGCTTGCTTCTTCTAGTGTCAATGCCAGTGAGACAGACTATGTTAGAAATAATGGTCTAAAACATTAGACCAGGTGTGATATTAGATTTTCTTTAAATCTCAAAGCCATGTGTGTGAAAGCCCATATATGATTTGGTCTAAGTTGGTGACAGCTCACATGTGTGTGACAAAAAATAGTAGGAGCTAAAGTTTAGTCCCACATGGGAAGTTGAAGGAGAGTTACACCATCTTGTAAGGTGGAGTGTCGCACCACTTTGTAAGTGACTGACAACAAGAGAGCTACACGCGTTCCTCCTCCTCCTCCGACGCCGCCGCCGCCGCCGCTCGCACGCCCGCACGTCTCGTCACGACACAAGCGCGCCGCGGGATGCGGGTTGCGGGAATCTCGCCGAGTCAAGATTTATTTTCCTGATTACATGATGGTTAACAATGTTAGTCGAACAAGCTCATGAGATACAATGCTTTGCCAAAAAGATTGGAATCCTTAAGTGTATCTTACCCGACAAGTTTGTGGTTGGGTGCATTATTGCAAAGTTGCGTTCTTCATGGAGGAACTTCGCCACAACTCTCAAACACAAGAGACAGGAGATATCGGTTGGCGAGGAGAAGGCTCGGGCTAAGGATACTATTGAGAGAGGAGGCGAGGGTTAGTCTAGCGCCAACATGGTGCAGAACAAGACTTTCGGCAAGAACAAAGGAAACTATAAGCCCTCCTTCAACAAGCATGAAAAGACTACAACCTTCAAGAAGAAGGAGAAGCCGAACAAGGCCGAGCTATGTTTCTATTCATGTGGAGAGCCCGGACACTTTTCCAAGGACTGTCCAGAACATGCAGGTCACAGAGGAAAAGGTGGAAAGACTGTCAACGTCGTGACCGCTAGAAATACTGATGGATATGGTAATTTATTTACTGTTCTTTCAGTATTTCAATCACCATGTTGGTGGATTGATACGAGTGCTAATGTTTATGTGTGTGTTGGCATCTCTATGTTTAATTCTTATCAGGTCATTTGGGATTCATCAGTCCTAATAGGGAATAGATCACATGCTTCTGTTCGTGGTGTTGGCACGATGGATCCGAAGTTTACTTTCGGAAAGATCGTGCAGCTAAGGAATGTGCAACATGTCCCTACTATGAACAAGAATCTTGTTAGTGGCTCCCTTATATGCAAAGATGGGTTTAAGGTTGTATTAGAGTCTAATAAAGTCGTTGTTTCGAAACATGGATAATTTATTGGTAAAGGTTATGAGTTCGTAGGCATGTTTTGATTTTCACTTTTAGAGTTTTATAATAAATCAGTGAATCATATTTGTGGTGGTGTTAATGATGATACCAGTGTTTGACATTCTCGTTTATGTCACATTAATTTTGGTTTGATGTCTCGAATGTCCAGTATGAGTTTAATTCCGAATTTCACTATTGTCAAAGGTTCTAACTTCCATAGTCTTGTGCAATCAAAGCAACCTCGAAAGCCTCACAAGGTTGTCGAGGAGAGAAACTTGGCACCTCTAGAACTCATACATTCTGATCTATGCGAGATGAATGGTGTGTTGACAAAGGTGGAAAGATATATTTCATGATGTTGATATATGATGCTACTAAATTCTGCTATGTTTACTTGTTACAAACAAAATATGAGGCTTTAGACTACTTTAAAATTTATAAGGCCAAAGTTGAAAATCAACTAGAGAGAAAGATCAAGCTCTTAGGTCGGATCGTGGTGGTGAGTATTTTTCCAAAATATTTGACGAATTCTGTGAGGAACACGGAATTATTCATGAGACTACGCCTCCCTACTTGCCCCAATCAAACGGGGTTGCTGAGAGGAAAAACCGCATGCTGACTGACTTGGTGAATTCCATGTTAGCTAGTGCTCGTTTATCAAAGGCATAGTATGGGGAGGCTTTGTTGACTTCATGTCATATCCTGAATATATTTCCTAACCATAATAAAGAAAAGACCCCTTATGAGGAGTGGGTTGGGAGAAAACCATCACTTTCGTATTTGCGCACTTGGGGGTGTTTGGCAAAGGTCAACATACCGATCCTCAAGAAACGCAAGCTTGGACCTAAGAAAGTGGATTGTATCTTTCTAGGATATGCTCCACAGAGTGTAGGCTATAGATTTCTAGTGGTTAAATCTGAGGTACCTGATATGCATGTTGATACTATAATGGAATCTCATGATGCACAATTATTTGAGAATATGTTTCCTATGAAAGATATGCATACATTGGTAGAATTTCTTCCAAAATACTTCCTGAATCTAGTGCATCTATTGAGAATTTTGAACAACCACATTAGGAAGTCCATGAGAAGGATGACGATTAACCTCCCATGAGGAGTAAGAGACAAAGGATTGAAAAATCCTTTGGTAATGATTTCATCGTGTACCTTGTGGAGGATACTCCCATATCCATTGTTGAGGCATATGCATGTCCTCATGCAGATGATTGGAAAGAAGCTATCCAAAATGAGATGGACTCAATTATTTCTAATGGAACTTGGAAATTATCAGAACGACCCTATGGTTGTAAACCTGTGGGATGTAAGTGGGTATTCAAGAAGAAGCTAAGGCCTCATGGTTATTGAGAAGTACAAGGCATGGCTTGTAGCAAAAGGCTACACACAGAAAGACGACGAAGATTACTTTGACACCTATTCACCTGTTGCTAGACTGACCATCATTCGAGTACTAATTTCCCTAGCTGCCTCTTATGGTCTTCTCGTTCATCAAATGGACATGAAGACAACTTTCCTTAATAGAGAGTTGGAAGAGGAGATCTATATGGATCAACCAGATAGGTTTGTGGTAAAAGGTGAAGAGATAAAGGTGTGCAAGTTATTAAACAAATTGTATGGCCTGAAACGAGCGCCTAAGCAATGACATAAGAAGTTTGAGAGAACTCTACTTTCTGCTGGCTTTGTCATTAATAAGGCTGATAGGTGTGTGTACTATCGCCATGGTGGGGGCGATAGTGTTATATTATGTTTGTATGTGGATGATATTCTGATCTTTGGTACAAACATGAAAGTGATAAATGAAGTCAAGTCTTTCCTATCAAAGAGTTTTGATATGAAAGATCTAGGAGATGCTGATGTGATTATGAATATCAAGATTATTAAGAACTAGAATGAGATTACTTTAACGCTATCTCATTATGTTGAGAAGGTCTTGAGCCGATTTGGCTTCATTGACGACAATACTTCTCCAACACGTTATGATCCTAGTTTGATATTACAAAAGAATAAGAAGAAACCAACAGACCAGTTGAAATATTCATAAATTGTTGGTTCTCTCATGTACTTAGCAAGTACTATAAGACCCGATATATCTTTTGCTGTGAGCAAGTTGATTAGGTTCATGTCTAAACCAGGTATTGATGATTGACATGCACTTGAAAGGTTCATGTGCTATCTATGTGGTACAATGAGCTATGTGATTCACTATTCAGGACACCCTGTTGTGCTTGAAGGATATAGTGATTCGAACTGCATCTCTAACGTTGATGAACTCTACGCCATGAGAGGGTATGTGTTTACCCTTGGAGGTGGCGCAGTGTAATGGAGATCTCGTAGAAAGACCATATTGACAAGGTCAAGTATGGAAGCAGAGCTTAATGCTTTAGACACAACCATTGTTGAGTCAGAATGGCTGCATGAGCTCTTGATGGTCTTGCCTGTGGTTGAAAAACTTGTGTCGGTAATCCTTTTGAATCGTGACAACCAAACTTTTATTATCAAGGTGAACAATTCTAAGGATAACACGAAGTCATCAAGACACGTGAAGAGACGTTTTAAATCTGTCAGCAGTTTGAGAAACTCTGGAGTAATTACTGTTGCGTATATTCAGATAGACAAAAACCTGATAGATCCCTTTACAAAGGGACTATCACGAAATGTGATAGAAAATGCGTTGAGGAAGATGGGGTTGATGTTGGAGATATGCCCAAGAGGCAATAATAAAGTAGGTTATTATCATATCTTCATACTTATGATAAATGTTTACATACCATGCTATAATTGTATTAAAAGGAAACATTAATACTTGTGTGATTTGTAAACATAAAAGAGTCCCTAATAAAGCCTCTTGTTAAACTAGCTTGTTGGTTAATATATGATCATGGTTTCCTGATCATGAACATAGAGATGTTATTAACAACAGGGTCATATCATTAGGAGAATGATGTGATGGACATACTCCTATAGTTAAGCGTAGCATAAAGATCAAGTCATTTAATATAGTTCATTTGCTATAAGCTTTCTGATACATAGTAACCTAATTCCTTCGACCATGAGATCATGTTAATCACCATCACCGGAAGGATGCTTTGATGACATCAAACACCACACCGTAACTGGGTGGCTATAAAGGTGGCATTGAGTGTTCGGAAAGTATGTGTTGAGGCACATGGATCAATAGCGGGATTTGTCCATCCATATGACGGATAGATATACTCTGGGCCCTCTCGGTGGAATGTCATCCAATTAGCTTGCAAGCATGTGACTGGCTCACAAGGGATCACATATCACGGGAACGAGAAAAGCGTACTTATCAGTAACGAGGTTGAACTAGGTATGCAGAGATACCGACGATCATAACCTCGGATAAGTAAACTATCGTGAGACAAAGGGAAATTGGTATCGTATGTAAGTGGTTCATTCGATCGCAAAGTAATCGTAGAAATATGTGGGAGCCATATGAATTTACAGACTATTGGTTATTGTTCGGAGAAGTGTCTCGATCATGTCCGCATAATTCACGAACCGTAGGGAGACACTGAAAGAACATTTCTTAATCCCTAGTGTTTTGAGTGTTAGATAACAATACCAAGGATCTTTTAATGTGTGTTGAAGTGTTGCAGCTCAGAACTCTGCCTTTGGGGGCGGATAATCCGGCCCCACCAGGGGCGGATAATCCGCCCCTCCCTGTGCCCAAGCAAGCGCAAGCCCCAGAAGGGGGGGCGGATTTTTGGCCGGACTTTTCGGCCTGGCCGGATAATCCGCCCCTCAGGGGGGCGGATAATCCGCCCCTCCTGCTCATCGCCAAGGCGCAAGCCCCAGAGAGGGGGAGGAGTTTCGGCCGGACTTTCCGGCCTCGCCGAATAATCCGCCCCTCAGGGGGGCCGGATTTTCCGCCCCCAAAGATTTTCTCCAAGCTTCACCAAGGCGCAAGCCCCAGAGAGGGGGCGGAGTTTCCCCCGGAGAGTCCGCCCTTGGGGCGGAATTTTCCCAGGGGGTGGATAATCCGCCCCAAGTGGGGGGCTGATAATCCGCCCCCAAAGTTGTGCAACGGCCAGATCTGGGGAGGAGGTATTTAAGCCAGCAATCCACCTCCTGCCAGACTTCTTGATTCAACTCGAAAAAGAACAGATCAGATCTCAAAACTTCATACAAGAGTGCTCCACCAAGATCCACCCAAAGGCCCCATCCCTTTGGGAATCGAAGGAGGAGAACTCGATCTTCATCATCAGCAATCAAGCGCTTCATCTCCTCTCCATTCATTTGGAGAACCTCCGATCTAGTATTTCTTGCAAAGATCTAGATCCTTGTTTTCGTTTATATTGATAAACCTTGTTTTTGTGACAGCTTGTTGTCATCCCGGGAGCCCCCAATTCGGTTGTGGGTGTGTGCCCCGATAGTATTGTAAAAGGCACCGGTTCCCGCCTCGAAGGAATCCAATAGTGGAGAAGGTGGATCAGGCCTCTCGTGGCGAGATCCATCGGAGAATAGGGTGAGGCCTATTGTGGCGTGGTGGTCTTAGAACCGCCCACCCCTCCAACGCAGATGTACTTCCCTTAACAAGGAAGGAACTGCGGTAAAACAAATCCCTGTGTCTCCGCGTGCTCCACTACGGTTTCCTCGCTCCTCCTTTACGTGCTTAGTAGTTAGGGTTTCATATAGGGAAATTCTCGTAGTTGCATATCTAGAGAATTTACTTTGTGTAAAGCCTAAAATTGGAAAAAGTATTAAAAATTGGTTAGCACCTATTCACCCCCCCCCCCTCTAGGTGCCCATACGATCCATTTCAATTGGTATCAGAGCCTCGGCTCTTATTTCGGGCTTAACAGCCTAAGAGAAGTATGGGTTCCAAGGGAGATGGGAGTGATGCTCCGGAGGTAGTCACCATGAACGATCTCAAGACGTTGGAAACAACCTTGGCGAGTTCTATGGAGGCTAAGATGGAAGAGATGCGTCAATTGATAATGCGTCTCTCCACATCCGCAGCATCACCTCCATCTAACTCTGAGGATACCACTCCGCAATCCAAGGAAACGGGTAAAACTGTTTCCAAAGATAACGAAGTGGTAGGTGATGATACAAGTAAGAGCTCCTCCTCGAAAAAGGATAGCGGTAAGGATGGATACAATGAGGTTTCTCATGTGTATTCCCCTGATCCGCCTATTCCTCACCCACATATACATAATAGGGGTGATCCACCCAAACTGTCAGCTTCTACTTTCTCTCAATGGCATTTTTTTATGAAATCTCATGTGTGCAGTTCCTCCATAGAGTTGTGGAAGATCATCGAAAATGGCCTTCACGTTGGAAATCCTAACAATCTCACAAGGAGAGAAGTGGTCGATAGCCAACTCAATGCTACGGCCCTACACATGATACAACTTGGTGTGGGAGATAAAGACATGCCACACATTCAGCATCTTAGCACAGCTAAAGAAGCTTGGGATGCTCTCACCGAGCTCTTCATCGGGAATGAAAGTATGAGAAGGAATAGATATGATGCCTTGAGCAATGAAGCTGAAGGATTTTATATGCTGGATGGAGAAGACCACGAGGACATGTATAGGAGGCTCAAGGCAATAGCTACTACCTTCAGAAACCACGGCGCGGCTTATGTTGATGATGCTTGGATCAAGCGCAAGTATGTCAGTGCTCTTATGCCATTTGAGCCCACAGATTTGAAAAGTCTCCAAGGTAGGCATAATTATCACCTCATGTCATCCAATGAGGTAATGCAAGAAATGGCCGCATTCAAAGTGGCTGCCAAGAATGCCGAAGATGCTCGTGCTCGAGCTATGGGGATGCAAAAGGGGGTAAACATGGCTTTGAAGACTAGTGTGGTTGATCATGATGAATATGCGGTAGAAGGCCTGGACTGTCCCAAAGATATAAAAAGGATCCACGGACAATACTTGGATCTTTATGCAAGAAACTTTTGGAAAGATCCAGCCAAGGCTAAAGCTGAACTAGATCGCAAAAGTGGAGCCTATGGAAGAAAAGAAAATGGTCCCAAGCTGAGAACTTGCTTTAATTGTGGTGACCGGTTGCACTTCGTAGCTGAGTGTCCATATCAAAGTAGAGAGGATAATGGAGGAAGACTCATTTTCAAGGACAAATCAAAAGCTCCACGTAAGAAACAGTTTGTAAAGAAAAATGCTCCTTTCAAGAAGCAACCAAAGATTGTTCTAGTAGCTCAAGAAGAATATTCATCGGGGAGTGAAGATGAGGACGAGGACGATAGCTCTCAAGAGGTGGCTTCTATAGCCACCACATCTACATCAACATCACTCTTCGACTCTCCAAACGAAAACATCATCAACAAGAATCCTACTTGTCTCATGGCAAGAAGCTCCAAGGTAACTTCTTCTAACTCTTCCTTTCCCAAGGCTATGATAGACATGGATGATCCTGCTAGTCTTAAGGTTAAAGAAGAGATTATTGCCTTGGATTATTTCTATACTAACTTGCAAGGTGAGCACAAAGTTCGTTTTGAGGCTCTTATGGATCAGTTGGCCCAAAACGAAGCTCTCCTCGAAGAAAAGGGCAGAATTGAAAGGGAGGATGCAATGGAAATTGCATCCCTAAAAAATGCTCTTGAAGAAGAAGAAGCTCGGGTCTCTCTTGAAGAGAGGCTTGAGTCTATGGAAGAGTCACATGAAGAAATTGTGACTAAACTCGTTAAGGAACGTGACAATGCGGTCACCAAGGCAAAGAAGTTAAAGAAGGAAAGGATTGACTTTGGGGCTGCTCATGATAGACTCTCCGAGGAATTGGAGAAACTTGACAATGCTCACAAGGCGTTGAAAAACGAGTTCTCTATCCTCAATGAGTCACATGATCAGCTTCAAAGTCGATTGGCCATATATGATACTCCTATCTCGTCCAACTCAACATATAGTAACAAGAAAAATGCTAATGTGGAAAAAGGAGTGATCAAGGACATCACTACAAAGGACAAAGGTGTGCTTGATGAAGTCCTTGACAAGCAAAGGTCAAATCATGGTAGAGAGGGACTTGGATATGTCACCAAGTCCAAGAAGAAGAAAACCAAGAAGAACAAGACCAAGAATGTGCAATTAAAGACAAGCATGGCTGAGAAGGTTGTCACAAAAGACAAGACTAATAATATTGGTTTTGCAGGTTCTCACAATCCGAATTATGAACTCTTTTGTGATGATTATGGCGATGTTTATGCTTATTATGTTGGTCCTTTTGATGAATTTATTGCTTGGTCTATTTGGGTCCCAAAGACCCTTGTTACTAACATGAAAGGACCCATTGAAAAATGGGTACCTAAAACCAAGAAGTAATTTTCTTGCAGGGCTATGCTTCCGGTGGGTCGAAATGGGTGTTGGATAGTGGCTGCACTAGTCATATGACCGGAAGCAAGGAGATCATCACGGAGATGCGTCCAAATCTTGATAATATCACAGTCTCCTATGGTGATAAGTCTAAATCTCAGGTATTGGGTCTTGGCAAGGTTGTGGTTGCCCACGATATCTCTCTCGTGGACGTCATGCTTGTTGAGACCCTTGGCTATAATCTTCTTTCTGTTCGTGCCCTTGGCAAGATGGGTTTTGCTGTTTTTATCGATGATGGTTTGGTGGTACTCTTATGGAGCAAGTCTCTAAAGGTCGCTTTCGTTGGATACGTCGAAAATGACCTGTATGTGGTGGACTTCTCGGGGAAAACCACTTCGGGTCCGATGTGTCTATTCGGAAAGGCCGATGTGGGCTGGCTATGGCATCGCCGTTTAGCCCATGTCAACATGAGAACTTTGCAAAGTCTCCAAAAGGGTGGCCACATTCTTGGACTAAAAGACAATGTCTCCTTTGCCAAAGACCGTGTCTGCAGGGCCTGTGTTGAAGGAAAAATGCATGATTCTCCCCACAAGAGGAAGACTATTGTGTCATCGAAGAGGATCTTGGAATTACTCCATGTGGATTTATTTGGACCGCCTTCTCATGCAAGTCTTGGTGGGAAGAAATATTGCTTGGTCATCGTCGATGATTACTCAAGATATACATGGGTATATTTCTTCAAGCTGAAAAGTGAGACTCAACAAACTGTCATCGACTTTGCCAATGAAGTTCAACGTCAACACAATGTTCCCATCTTGGCAATTAGAAGTGACAACGGCACAGAATTCAAGAACTACACTTTAAACGAGTTTCTTAGCGAAGAGGGGATTAGACACCAATATTTCGCTGCGTACACCCCTCAACAAAATGGTGTAGCCGAGAGGAAGAATCGGACTTTGATGGATATGGCAAGATCTATGCTAGCTGAATTTAAGTCTCCTTATAATTTTTGGGCTGAAGCCATATCAACCGCTTGTCACTCATCAAACCGGCTTTACCTTCGGAAGATCTTGGACAAGACCCCATATGAAATACTTACCGGCAACAAACCCAATATCTCATACTTCAGGGTATTCGGGTGTAAGTGCTTCTTTCTTATTAAAGGTGTCCGTTTGTCAAAATTTGAATCCAAGGCTTTAGAAGGCATTTTTGTTGGTTACGGTGCCGAATCCCACACTTATAGAGTCTACAACAAGCTCACTGGGATTGTTGTAGAATCTTGTAGTGTGGAGTTCGATGAAAATAACGGCTCCTTTGTAGGGCAAGTTGATGTTTGTGATGCAGATGTTGAAATACCCCAAGATGCCATAAGAAGAATGGGCGTGGGATTTTTCCGCCCCATTGAGGAACCCCTTGTGGCGGATCGGGAAGGACAATGCTCCACTCAAGTGGAGCCCTCATCTTCACAAGATCAACAAGCTCCTACTGTTGGAGAAAACTCTGCACCAACACCGCAACCTGCTGAAGATCATCAGTCTTCTGGACAAGATGGTAGTCCCAGGCCGGATTATCCGCCCCCTCCAAGGGGCGGACAATCCGCCCCTGGCACTCCAACTTGTACCAGGGGATCCGAAGGAGAAATCAACACCTCTAAAGCTCCCAGGCCGGATTCTCTGGCCCCCAGGGGCGGATTATCCGGCCATGGCTCTCCAACTCCAGTCAGGCTTTCTCAGGAAGATGGTTCTGGTACTTCACCTCCCAGGCCGGATAGTCTGGCCCCTCCAAGGGGCGGATTATCCGGGCCTGAAGAAAATGCTCAGCAACAATCTTCTGGCAGTACTGGTGACCAAGATCAAGGGCAATGCAGTAATCAAGACAAGGATACAACAATTGAATCCACTCCTTCAAGAAACAATAAGGATATTGAGGCTCGTCGCAAGGCTCGTGCGGATCGCAACCTTGAACTAAGAGGTCACACTCTTGACAAGGTAGTTGGTGATCTACGACGAAGGGTATCCACTCGAAGAGAGCTTGCTAGCTTCTGTGATCATCAAGCTCACATTTCCATGGTTGAACCAAAGAAGGTTTTCGATGCTCTTGAAGACCCCGATTGGGTTGTTGCAATGCATGAAGAATTAAACAACTTCGAACGCAACAAAGTTTGGAAGCTCGTAGAAAAGCCAAAGGATTGCCGCAATGTTATCGGCACCAAGTGGATCTTCAAGAACAAACAGGATGAAAATGGCATTGTTGTGAGGAATAAAGCACGACTCGTGGCTCAAGGATTCTCTCAAGTAGAAGGAATTGATTTTGGCGAGACCTACGCTCCTGTAGCTCGCCTTGAGTCTATCTGTATCCTTCTTGCATATGCCGCCCATCATAATTTTAAGCTACAACAAATGGATGTTAAGAGCGCTTTCCTTAATGGTCCTCTACATGAGTTAGTATACGTCAAGCAGCCCCCGGGGTTTGAGGACCCCAAATTTCCGAACCATGTCTACAAACTCGATAAGGCGCTCTATGGCCTTAAACAAGCCCCACGTGCGTGGTATGAGCACCTTAAAGAGCTTTTGCTAGACCGTGGATTCGAAGTTGGGCAAATCGATCCCACTCTTTTTACTAAGAAGGTCAATGGGGAGCTTTTTGTATGCCAACTCTATGTAGATGACATTATTTTTGGCTCTACTAACCAAGCTTTTAACGATGAATTTTCAAAGCTTATGACTGACAGGTTTGAGATGTCCATGATGGGTGAGCTCAGGTTCTTTCTTGGATTTGAAATCAAACAACTTAGAGAGGGAACCTTTATTAATCAAGCTAAATACATCCAAGACATGCTCAAAAGGTTCAAGATGACGGATCTCAATGGCGTTGCTACCCCAATGCAAACAAAGTGTCATCTTGATCTCAATCCCAAGGGTAAAGATGTGGATCAAAAGGTATACCGATCCATGATCGGCTCTCTCCTTTACCTCTGCGCATCTAGGCCCGATATCGTGTTAAGTGTAGGAGTGTGTGCAAGGTACCAAGCCACTCCTAAAGAAAGCCACTTAGTGGCGGTCAAGCGAATCTTCCGATATTTGGTTCATTCCCAAATTTTGGGTTATGGTATCCCAAGGGTTCAAGTTTCTCTCTGTGTGGTTACACCGATTCAGATTGGGCTGGTGACAAAGATGATAGGAAATCAACCTCTGGTGCATGCCAATTCTTGGGCAGGTCTCTAGTGTGTTGGTCATCAAAGAAACAGAATTGTATTTCACTCTCAACCGCCGAAGCTGAATATGTTGCTGCTGCAAGTGCTTGTACTCAATTGTTATGGATGAGGCAAACTTTAAAGGAATATGGTGTCAATTGTGACAAAGTGCCTCTTTTATGAGACAATGAAAGTGCTATCAAAATTGCTTACAATCCTGTGCAGCATACAAGAACAAAACATATAGAGATTCGCAACCACTTTATTCGGGATCATGTTGCTCGTGGAGATATTGCTCTGTCCTTTGTGAGCACGAAGAACCAACTTGCTGATATTTTCACGAAGCCCCTCGATGAAGCAAGATTTTGTTATTTGCGGAATGAGCTAAATATCGTAGATTCAAGGAGCTTGGCTTGACTATTTTTGCACACTCACTTGCTCTTATTCATGTATTTGGTTTAGATGCGGGCATAGACATAGGGGGAGTGTGGTCCTAATTGATTGGGCCAACCCTCCCCCCATAATGCCGAAAGCAAGTCAAATCATTTCCCTTAATATCATTTTGTGATATGTGGGTCATCGATGAGCATTGGTTTTGAACTCAAGATACATCTTCGCGGTGTCATGCCATGCGCTCCAACATGGTGGCTTCGGCCACCGCCCTCTTCCTCGAGAAGAGTTGGTTTTTCATGGGTCTCGTTGGATTTTCTTGCATACCTTTTGTTCTTATGGAAAACACACTCAAATTTGGCTTTTGATTGATTTGATTCTTGCAAATTTGGGTGCGTAGTACCATCTCAGTTTGTTTCTTCCTTTTTGGCGTTTCGATGCCAAAGGGGGAGAAGTAGTTCTATTAGGTCTCGTGGATTTGCAAGGGTCGGGCACAAGCTTTTTCGATTTTAGTCGTTTTTCATTTGCTTGCTTGTGCCTTTTCTAGCGTGAACTTGTTTGCTATTTGTGGTTGTTTGTGTAAGACTATGTCGTACTCCACAGTTTGGTACTAAGTTTGGTATTCATGGATTTCTGGATTTATCTATCATGGACCCCATGGAATTCTGGAATTATGGAGCATATTTGATGACATATGGATTCATGGGATTATCTATGTATGCCTTGGCTATATATTCCGGTGGTATGACTTTCTTTCACCAAACCTTAAAGTAGTGTTCTACCTAGTGTGTGTATTTGTATTCAAATGCAAATCTTAAATATGCACACATCTAGGGGGAGCGTCTTTCATTATCTAAGGTGGCACTTGCCGGTTTCACTACAAATCCTAGTATTGTCATCTAACACCAAAAAGGGGGAGATTGAAAGAACATTTTTTAATCCCTAGTGTTTTGAGTGTTAGATAACAATACCAAGGATCTTTTAATGTGTGTTGAAGTGTTGCATCTCAGAACTCTGCCTTTGGGGGCGGATAATCCGGCCCCACCAGGGGCGGATAATCCGCCCCTCCCTGTGCCCAAGCAAGCGCAAGCCCCAGAAGGGGGGGCGGATTTTTGGCCGGACTTTCCGGCCTGGCTGGATAATCCGCCCCTCAGGGGGGCGGATAATCCGCCCCTCCTGCTCATCGCCAAGGCGCAAGCCCCAGAGAGGGGGCGGAGTTTCGGCCGGACTTTCCGGCCTCGCCGGATAATCCGCCCCTCAGGGGGGCCGGATTATCCGCCCCCCAAGATTTTCTCCAAGCTTCACCAAGGCGCAAGCCCCAGAGAGGGGGCGGAGTTTCCCCCGGAGAGTCCGCCCTTGGGGCGGAATTTTCCCAGGGGGCGGATAATCCGCCCCAAGTGGGGGGCGGATAATCCGCCCCCAAAGTTGTGCAACGGCCAGATCTGGGGAGGGGGTATTTAAGCCAGCAATCCCCCTCCTGCCAGACTTCTTGATTCAACTCGAAAAAGAACAGATCAGATCTCAAAACTTCATACAAGAGTGCTCCACCAAGATCCACCCAAAGGCCCCATCCCTTTGGGAATCGAAGGAGGAGAACTCGATCTTCATCATCAGCAATCAAGCGCTTCATCTCCTCTCCATTCATTTGGAGAACCTCCGATCTAGTATTTCTTGCAAAGATCTAGATCCTTGTTTTTGTTTATATTGATAAACCTTGTTTTTGTGACAGCTTGTTGTCATCCCGGGAGCCCCCAATTCGGTTGTGGGTGTGTGCCCCGATAGTATTGTAAAAGGCACCGGTTCCCGCCTCGAAGGGATCCAATAGTGGAGAAGGTGGATCAGGCCTCTCGTGGCGAGATCCATCGGAGAATAGGGTGAGGCCTATTGTGGCGTGGTGGTCTTAGAACCGCCCACCCCTCCAACGCAGATGTACTTCCCTTAACAAGGAAGGAACTGCGGTAAAACAAATCCCTGTGTCTCCGCGTGCTCCACTACGGTTTCCTCGCTCCTCCTTTACGTGCTTAGTAGTTAGGGTTTCATATAGGGAAATTCTCGTAGTTGCATATCTAGAGAATTTACTTTGTGTAAAGCCTAAAATTGGAAAAAGTATTAAAAATTGGTTAGCACCTATTCACCCCCCCCCCCCTCTAGGTGCCCATACGATCCATTTCAGACACACTTAAGGATTCGACGTTGTTTGAGTAGTTATGGAATGATGAGTAAGAGACCGAATGTTGTTCGGAGTCTCGGATGGGATCCGGGATATCACGAGGAGATCCGGAATGGTCTGGAGAATAATATTCATATAAGGAAAGTCCTGTTTCGGGGTTGGAGAATGGATCCGGTGTTTTCATCGGGAATGTTCTAGAAGGTTCCAGAATGTCCGGCACTCCGGAGGGGAAGGGTACATGAATGTGTCATACCAAGTTGGAACGATTGCATCATGTACTAGGTGTCATCGCTGAACAAAATAAAGGGTTTAATCAAATCCTAGTTTGAAAAAGTCAAACGCCAATTTGAAAAGTCAAACGGCTATTTTGGAAGGTGGAGGGGAAGTAGGAAACCTACTTGGGGAGGAGTTCCTTCCCTCCACCGCCAACCCACTTGGGATCCTAGTTGGGGAGGGACTCCCCTCCCCTGGCGCGCCTCCCTCCACCTATATAAGGAGGGGCAGGGCTGCCCCTCCAATTACACAACACCTCCACCCAAAACCCTAGCTCCCAGCCGCCGGCGCCGCCACTTCCTGTCGCCGCCGTCGCCTCGGGAAACGCTAGCCGCCGACTTGGGCAGCTCCAAGCCCTAGCCGCCGGCCCTAGACCCTCCTCCTTGGTGCGTCTAAACCCTAGATCGCCGAGGATCTCTCTCATAGTCCACCATACTCGCTCCGGCTTAAGACGAAGCCCTGCGAGATCTCCCCTCTATTTCCGGTACCACGCCGTTGTGCTGCCGGAATCGCGAGGAGAGTGCTACAACCTCCGTTGCCTGCTGGAACAAGGGAGAGGAAGGTCTTCGTCGAGTACCGAACGTGTAACCGACTGCGGAAGAACTGCCGGAACGCAGCGCCGAAAGGATTGTCTACGCGATCTTGAGATCGGAAAGAGTACGACTACATCACCCACGAGAATCCGCTCTCGTTAAACACTTTGGAATCTTCAAGGGTGAGTTATTCCATCGACTCGTTGCTACAATCTAGTAGATAGATCTTGGCTTGTTTGTATGCGGTAGAAATTTTTTGTTTTCCATGCTACGAAACCCTACAGTTAATACCCATGGATGTCATACCATAGTGGTAACCCAGTCTATGTGATCGGAGATCCCATGAATTAGGACCTGGGAAGAAGAAGCTAGTGGTTTAACTGGGGAAAGTATTTTGTAACCCTCTTTATGTGAAGATGCATAACTCTCATAATCTATAAGGCAGGTTGGCAACATGCCTTAATGTGTGTTATGTTGGCTTGAACTAGCAAATATGCCGTCCTACAGGGCACTCTTGAAAGAACACACCTATATAACCTCGACTGTAAATGTCATGGTCTATAAGACTTGTGTGATCTCTAGTAAACTTATAAAGATACTAGGGAGTATGACACATATGCTCCAACCCACGAGGGGCAGGATACTGGTGGCCAGGTGCTAGTTATGATTTTGACTGAAATCTATTGGCACCAAACTTGCAATTCAAGGTTCGTCCATTGTTCAAGTTGTTGATAGATGTAGCTCAAGATTCTAGACGAAAGTTCAACTTAACAGTCTTTGCTGAAACACTGGTATATAAACAAGTAGTAAGGATTGACAAATATTTAAATGGACATTTGAGATCTGGTGGAGGAATGTTAGAAATAATGGGCTAAATAATTAGACTCATGTATGATTTTAGATTTTTCCTAAATCTCAAAACCCATATGTGATTTGCTCCAAGTTGGTGGTAGCTCACATGTGTGTGCAAGAGTAGTGTGAGCTAAAGTTTAGTCCCACATGGGAAGTTGAAGAAGAATTGCACCACCTTGTAAGGTGGAGTGTTGCACCACTTTGTAAGTGAGTGACAATAAGAGAGTTAAACACGCTCCTCCTCTAACGACCCCCCCCCCCCTCGCCGCCGCTCGCCCGCTCGTCTCATCGCCGAGCCGAGCTTTATTTTTCTAAAACGATCCGAACGTGCACGACATATTCTTGGTCCACATCGTGTCCTTTACGAGAAAAGCCTGTGCAGCTTCCACAATGTCCAACATAGATTGCCAGCCTCTCTGCTTACACCGCCACCGTAGTCTACTCCATCCCGCTTGTCAGTGATCGGGAAAGCATGTCTCCGGAACCACTCGCCTTTATGATCATGTACGAGAGAGGATGAATAAGGTTTTTGGGAAGCGCTCCACGCGACTGCTCAAATTCGTCATCACGACGTGTCTTCCCGATCGTCAAGCCGGACCTCGTGCACGTCGTCTTCAACGACGTCTGCTTCGACAGGCTACGGTAAACACTGCACCAACCGCGACTTCATCGGCAAGATCAGTACGTATACCGTTATCCGATCTGTTGCTTTACTATGAATGTCAGTGTGTATACTCTGCAACTTTTCATGTTGATCAATACATCTAATATGTTAGAGGTTCACGTGATTATAGCTATTGCTGTCATGATTTAATTCTGAAATTAATTATAGAAAGTATGCCTAATAGTCCAACAAACTAGTGTTTGAAAAGCAGTTATATTTCTTCTATATATAATTCAGTCTTCATAAAGAAAAAAGACAGAGATCTACATCAACTATTGTCAATCATGCTTAGGTTAGACTACTGAAGGGCATGTAGAAAGGGCATGTAGCAGGCTAGCTACGCAGCCAGCGTCTTCTCCGTACCCTCCCTCACTATGATCTTAAGCAGCGGCGACAGACGGTTCAAAAGTTTGCTGGAGCAAATTTGTAGACATGTATCATTGTTTAATTAAAACCATGGAGTGCTGAGGGGGGGGGGGCAGATTCCCCCTTCTCAATGATTTTTATTTATCGGTTATTCAAGGATTTCAATTAACAACTGGTCGTACAACACAAGATAAAGCTACAACTATAAGGTATAAGCAACTTATGTAAATAGAAGTAGAACCTATGAATCTAACAATAATAAAGCTTTAATTCTTTTCATAAAAAAATGAAACAGTGCTAAGAGGAACTAGACACTTTGTTTATATAGTAGAAGGGGGTCGGCGTGAGAATTCCAGAAATTCGTCCCTTACATGGATCAAACTCTGATTGCTGGGATGCGCCAACTGCGACCCATCCACTAGACTACTGCCTCGTTCTCAAAGATGAAAGAGTGTCTAGACACTACTCATATATAGGAGAAGGTGAGATTTAAACTTGGACTCCTCTAGCACACCACCTCATGTGCTAGCCAGAAGACCCCCAAGTCTTTCTCTTAAGTCCTAGGCAATGGCAAAGTTCTAGCTTTAAAAAAACCTTTCTTAATTTAACCAAGATCAAGACGTCTGAATGTCCCTCGCTCAATATAGTAAGATTTTACTAGCTTTCTATTTACAGTAAGATGTGTAGTGATTGCATGGATATTAGACAAATTCCGAAATAGCATGCAGTGAAACTCGGAGTTTCTCAGAATGTGTCGTTCTTGGACTTCCCCTCTGTGGAAGGCCCCCCTCCCTTTGAAGATTAAGATCTTCCTTTGGCAGTTGTTACGTGATCGGCTTCCTTCCGGGGTGGAGGTGGCCAAGCGGCAGGGCCCGGGGAATGGCATGTGTCCTCTTTGTGCGGTCCCGGAAACGGGGCATCACATCTTCTTTTTCCTGTCCCGCAGCTCGCTTCCTTTGGAACTTTACCCATGAGGCTCTGGGGCCCGCGTGGCAGGCCGCGGACCTGGGGGAATTCCTGGATGCCAATGCGAACCAGACCGGTAGGAGGAGGCGCCTCTTCTGGTTCCTGTTCGCAGGGATGACCTGGACATTATGGAACATCCGGAACAAGATGGTCATCGAGCGTGTCTTTCTTCGCAGGGCCTCTGAATCGACCTTCAAATTTCTCGCTTTTTTGCAGCAGTGGTACCTGTTGAGTAGACAGCGGGACAGGGCGCGACTGGACGGGATGATTGAGCACCTCATCGTGGCGGCACGCCAAATTGCTTCTCCCTCCGGGTCCTGAGTGCGCCCTTGGGGCTTGTTTGTATCCGTGTGTGTTAGACTGTGTGGGTGTTGAGTGTGTTACGTGGTCTGTGTGTTTGGTGTTGAACTGTGTCGCGTGGTCTGGATATTGTATGGTTGTTGCTTTATTTATAAAGCTGGGTGTATGCCTGTTTCGAGGAATGTGTCGTTCTAGCATCCGTCCTTATAGATCGGCAAAAGGCTTTGCCAAATAAAAAACAAAACACAAAAGTACTAGGTATTTTTCAAAGCTTTCATTTGCCGATTAAACGTCCAATCTAAGTTCGTATGTGATCAGAAAGTCTGTTTTAATGAGAAAAATAGCGAAAATTGTATCATCGAATATATATATGTAGTTTATTTTTTGACAAAAAATAAGTAGGGCGGCCGCCCTAGCTTTCCCTAAGGGGAGCTCCGCCCCTGATCTTAAGGTCCCTATCTTCCTGAAGATGGACAAGCAATGCCTTGGAGCTCCCACATTGCATCCTCAAGCCCTCAGCTGCCAGCCTAGTTTCTCCCTAAATCTCTTCGGGGCATTTCGACGCCGAGCTCTCCAATAGGAGTTTATCAACATGCCTCTCAGGCTCAGCTAACTTGGATGATTAGAGAAGTTGCGGCGGTGCAGCTGCAGGCTCTAGGATATAGATGTTTATCTTCTGAGTTGAGTTATCGCATTTCACCGGTTTTCTATTACTCTTTCCGTTTTTTATTACTTCGCGTTTTAGGATTCTTTAAAGTCAAACTTTGTCAATTTTGACCAAAAATATAGGAAAATATATAAACATTCATTATTCCAAATTCATATATTATGGAAATATAACTTACAAAGATTCAAATACTATAAGTTTTATATCATAGATAATTTTATTTTTTGCTAAATATTTGATCAAATTTTAAAAAAATTGACTTTGACTAAATCCAGAATACGATTTAATTGTGAACGGAGGGAGCATTGACATCTTCCTTTTAGTTAACAGATAAGCCAAAGCTTTCACCTAGTTGCAAAAAAAATCTTCTCGGTTGTGATTTCATTTGTCCGATCGAGTAGATTTTTTTTTGCTAGCTTGACCGGCCCGATTCGCTGAAACCAAGTGCCGCTCTGTTTGCCCAATAACGAGAAGGAGCACCGGCCGGTTGATCAGGCAAACTCGCCTAGGCAATTAGGCATTGCTGCGGAGCCAGATTCAGCAAACGCACTGTAGCAAATTTCTCGACCGTAATGGGGTACGCTACATGGATCACCATATTCTATACGGAAGCTCGTTTCTTAAAACATGTAACACTTCATAGGCTTAACCTACGCGTCTCCACATATACCGCTGCATCACATCCTAGCCATATTTGATCAAAACTGTCTGCCTTACTTGCGCGCGATCCAGTGATACGAAAAAAACAAGTTTTTTTTTTCGAGGATACGAAAAAACACAAGTGGAGTGGAGGGCATAGCATTGACCTTCTTTTTGGGCCAAAAGGCCTAGAGTCCTATATTATCTAAAATCAGCACATGTAAAAACATTCCTGCAAGAAAAGTAAAGAAAAAAAAGACATATAAGTCTTTAAAAAGTTTAGCACCATCTTCCTTCTTCATCTCTCGACGATGCACCATAGGCAAAACTCGATGCCACCTCCGAACCTCTAGCGTAGCGAAGCTCGTGCCGTACAAAGCTTGAAAAACCTAGACCTTGTAGAATCAGCGGCCAGAAAATCATCGATGTAGAAGATGTCGGCGACCACAATCTTAAGAGATTGTTGTCCTGGAGAAGTTAGTACTTGGTGGGCTAGGAGATAAGCCCAACTCCGGCCAGATAGAAATGGGGCACAAAACACACAAGTTACCAAACAAAGTCGTAGCTGGCCGAACTTCATGACGCGGAGCCGAAACTTAAGGACATTAATATGTTGTGACATCATCCCCCATAGAATGCTACGGTCATACATAAACACCTACCATGTCATACCTAATGCCCAACGATTGATTCCAAACGCTAGGCCGTCGACGATTCTTCGTGAAAGAACATCAATCTAGGACGGGCTGAAGGACCTTTATTCTCATCCTCGCCGATATCCTTCATCAGAGATGGAAAACTCAAAGATCCTATTGGACCAGACACCCGATCTGAGGTTTCTCCACTCTCGTAACAATATTACGGATGTCGGAGGCTAGGAGGACCGTCGACTGAGGAGACACTTGATCACCTCCTGCTGGAAACGCTAGAAAAACGCTTCGCATACGAGGGTATTGACCTTGTGTCCTTATGGCCACCAAGATTTGTCGTGGTGTTAGTTATAAGTGTTTCGGGTACAACAATCGGCAATCCTACAATGAGAAAATCACAAGTATTCCCTTCATCCAAATTAATTAAGTAGCTTTGTCTAGATACGACGTGATTTATATGTAGACAAAGCTACGATCTATTATTCGGGGACGGTGGAGTATTTGAGATAGGAACTAACTAGGGCGACTTTTGCGTGGTACATGGTTTTGTGTGGTAGAGCAGCACTTGCCACATCGTTTTCCCTTGTTTTATTACATGATGACATACGTAGAGTTTTGCTTTGTCTTTGAGCACGGAAAACGAGGCTCTGCTTTTTGGTGAAAACAACTCAAGATACAAGAACCATCGATGAAAACGAATTTCCAGGAGGTTTTTCTTAAAACATACTTTCGGTATGCCATGCTATGAACTGAAAACAAAAAATCCTGAGATGCGCCTGGCTGGGTCAGAACAAACACGATATAGATAAATAAGGTACAAAACAAACCTCCTTTTTTTAATTTCCTAGACTAGGCTTCCGATCGACCTCTGTATTTTTCTGTGTGTATGTGACGATCTCTATGGCGAGCCGAAAGGGACCGGCGACGGAAGAAGCCAAAGCGAGGCACCTCTCACCGAAAACGAAAGCAAACCGCTACCCCACCAGGCCACCACACTCTCTTTTCTTTCTTTCTTTCTTCCCCTCGTCGATTTATTTTGACAATCTTGGATCGATCCTTTTCCCCTTGTTGGCATGTACATGTCCTCCCTTCGATTCCTTTCTTGAAAAAGTTTTCCATCGCCATGTTTTTTGTTTGCTTGCTTGCTGCGCGCCTTCTTCTTTTCCTTTTGCTCCCATGGCCGAGCCCCTCGTGAGGAGAAAGATGAGTAGCAGTTCATGTCCTTTTGCTTTGCTTGAGTTTTTTTTGTCTTCGGGAGATTTTTCTTTTTTTCTTTGTCTTTACTCGAGAGGTAAAGTTGTCACGGCCTTCTTTTACAAGAACGACGAATATGACAGGACGGGAGATTCGATTTTATTTTTTTCAGTCTGATGACGCGAACTGCCGACGGATCGATTTGTATATGGATGGATATTACTCTGCCTCGTTGCTCGTATGCAGGACACACCCAGATAGATGAAGAAGAAGACATGTACATTAATTTAACGCGAGTCACGGTCATGGAAAGGAAGAATGGATGTTTTCGTGTTGCGTCCAGGTTCTTCTGCTTCGGATGGATATTTCGATGTCTCAATTTCCCAGCAAAACCATGTTCTATGATTAAATAAAGTTATATTACTCCAACTCGGTCACTGCAACGCTTACTTTTACCAGCACAAAAAATTCACCACTCCAACTCGGTCACTGCATAATTAAATCGATCCATCCTCGAACAAGAGCAAGATGCTAACCAGAGTTGTCCACAAACGGCACATTCGTTTTACCACTTTGCCGTGACCCTGAGGGAGCAAAGAAAAAGAACCGGAATTTTCCTCTCCTTCACCTTTTTTTTTTCAGAAAAAAAGGATAATCCGGCATCTCCAAGGGTACATAAGCCATCTTTTTTGTCAGAAAGAACCGGATCTATTCCATGAGTTCTTAAGTACAAAATACCCTGAACAAAATAATTACATCGAGCTCATTGGACCACCTAGCAACCAAAATTACCATCAAAGCGGGCCTCTGTCACCGCTCACTTATCGGAGCCGGACGAACGTTATTGATGACAGTCGGAAAGTCTTCATGCACGTTCCCCTACAGACCGGCGCCCAAGAACCAAAATCGCCGTTATTGAACCCTTGAATTGACCCGAAACTTCTAATATCAAACCTATAATACAAGAAGACCGGACGAGATCCACCACTCCATGGAAGCGACGACCAAACGAATTCCCGCCCTCCTCATCACTAACTGGTAGGTGTACGAGGAGATGGGTATATATACATTATTTTTATCCCACACAACACCTTTATAGCCACCATATCATAATGTCGATACCGGTTGAACATACTCTAACTTTAGCGACCTTACTACAACATGAGCGCATGTCTAAGGTCTCAACCCTCTCCTGCTGCTGGAGTGGAAATAAGAGGAGGTTAGGACCTGTTTATCTTGGTCGTAGACGACGCACTATTAGGAAAACGGCTATAGGTAATCCCCACATTCGTGACGCACGTGTCAATGATGCCCACGGGGAAAATAGGTGTGGCGTACTGCCAACAAGTACTCTACGGCTAAGCAGCATAACCGTGGCGTACATATGGCGATGGTGCGCCACAGCTAAGTGTGGGCCAGGGCAGAGGTGAACGCAGACCACTTACCACCCGTGACACACTACTATGTGGTGTCCTACGGGTAAGTATGCTGCCTATTTTTCCAACTCCAGCCCCCCCACTGGATCGTCTCTTTAGTCTTGCAAAAAAATAAAAACACTTCAAATTTAAAAATTCTTTGACATCTAGGTAGGTAATGTGGTCTAATTTGTAGGAAAATTAACAAACAAGAATTTCGACTTTTTCTTGAAAAAATGTCATGGCACGATAAAAACGGACATAACTTTTGCATACGAAGTCGAAAAAAAAATTAATATACCAAAACGACGAGAACGAAATTTCACATTCACTCGTAACGCCCTGCAGAAAAAATGAAAAGAATAAAACGTTATGGTCAAAAGATCATTTTTTCTGCACGTAGCGCACCACCTTATAGTACGCCACGAGTAAGTTAGGCGGGATTCGAAATTCGAATCACTACCCTGACCACCTACCCTCTCCTTTTTCCTCCCCCTTCTCCTCCCTTCTCCTTCTCCCTTCTCTTTCTCCTTTTATTTTTCCTTCTTCTTCTCCTCCTTCCCCTTCATCCCTATCTGGCCTCCTTGCTTCGGTCTCCTCCTCTCTTTGCAGTGACGACGTCAATGGTAGCCTTCTCCTCCTCCTTGCAGTGATGACGACGGTGGCCTCCTTCTCCTCTCCTACCTCCTTTCCTCCATCTCTTCTTCTCTTCCTCCCTCTCTTCTTACCTCCCGTTCTCCGACCGCCTCCTCCAACCACACCTCCTCCTACCGTCTCGATGCCGGCGAGGACTAGCATGGCCACGGCCTTCTGCACCTCCCTGCGGTGGTACTTCATGGCCACAACCAACATGCTCCGGCGAGGCGACACGACGGCGGCGATGCGCTGACCCGATTGCTTTTGCAATTCAAAACGAGGGTATTTCTTGTATTTTTTTTTCGAAAAACACAATCATGCCGCACCTATACCCCTACCCGTGGTGCATCGGGTGGTGCGCCACGGGTAACTTTTTTAACCGTAAAGCACCATACAATGCGTCACATGTAAGTTTTACCTGTAGCGCGCGCCTTGTGGCGCACCCCTAGTGCGCCACGGATGGCCAAAACAGATGCACCACTAACATGTTTTTTTCTAGTAGTGGCGAGGACAAGGAAGATGCGATGACAGCGGACTAGGGTTACCTCTTTCTTTTGCGGGGATGTAGCCATATGTTATTGCAAAGTATTATCCATACAAAATGTGATACAAAGTACTCCCTCGGTTTCAAAATATAAGATGTTTTAGGTTTGTGAAGAAAATGTATTTAGACTTATTTTAGTTTGTAGATTCATCCTAAACTTGAGTGAACCTATATACTAGAAGTAGTCTAGATACATTTGTTTCACAAAGCTAAAACATCTTATATTTTAAAATGGAGGAAGTATTATCCAAAAAAATTGAGTACTTGTTAGAGTCAATACATCATAGCATGCTAAACTGTAGTACTTTTACAAACCATAATTTTCTAAGAAACTTTACAAATGCTTTGCTACCAAATTGCATCATTCGCCTTCTTACTTTTTACAGAACTTATGAAATTTCCATAGTATCTGATGAAAATTTACATAGATATAAGAGCATCCTCACTCGTTGGGTGTTTCCGGGCCGAAAAACGGACCAAAATATGGCCGGACGAGCTCATTTTCGGTCTGGGAACACCGAGTTTCCCACTTGCGTTCCAGACCGAGTTCCTGCTACGTCCTTTTTTGTCCAAATTCGGTTCAAGTTCGTCCAGATTTCTGTCAAAACACTGCAATCACTGCCTTGCAGAACTTGTACAAGCAATTGATGACGGTGGACTCGGCCATGCAGAGATAGTCATCGGCACTGTCACCCGGCGCTCCATATGCAAGAAACCTCATCGCCACTGTGCACTTCAGCAGTGAGGAAAATCCAACCATGTTGGTGCAGTCCTTGTTGCAAACGAAATAGGGGTCAAATTTCCGGATGACATGCACGATCTCGCGGAAGAGCTTCCGGCTCATCTTGAAACGGCGTCGAAACACGGCCTCTTCGTGGAGCGGCTCATTGGCGAAGTAGTCAGCGTACAACATGCAGTAGCCCTCTATCCTTTGCCTTGCCTTGCACTTCTGGCGACCCTTCGCCGAACCTCCGCGCTTCGCCTTCGCCGTCTGTAGGTACAGCTGGGCGAGGGAGGCGGGGATCTGCATGTGCTTTGCATCTTCGGCAACAACGACGTTCTCTTCCTCGAGCAACACAGCGAGTATCTCCTCGTCGTCGGAGTACATGGCCGAACCGGCAAAACGCCGAACATTTGGTAGGCGAGGTGGTGGGATCTCGCAGCGAAGCCGAGCTACGGCGAAGATTGGCTAGCAAAAGCGGCGGCGTATGGGGCGGCGACTACAGCTAGCCTATCTAGAGGCGTGGGCATGTCTCGGCGTGGAGGAGTTCCGCCGGCGAAGCCATGGCGGTAGAGACAGCTGGGGAGCTCTTTGCCGTAGACTGGGCGAGTGGGTGTGGGGAAATGGGGATGTGTCACCGACAAAGCTGGCCCACACCCGTTTTCGCTTTGTCCGACGTTCCTGGGACGTTCCCGGGATATTGGGAGTGGCTTGAAAAGTCCGGACCAAAGTCTGTTCAAATTTTGGGGTCCTGGTACCGCAACTGGGCCGATTTTCGGCGTCCAGACCTAAACTACGTCCTGAAAAACCGAATGGAGATGCTCTAAGTTTGAACTTTTTCAGGATTACATAGCTTAAATTTTGCTTTTTTTTGTAAAGACCTACAAAGTTTTACACGACGACTGCGATGCGTGGACCAGATTGCTTTTGCAATTCAAAACGAGGGTATTGTTTCCTTTAAAAAAAAAAAACACAGCCATGCCGTATTTGTACCCCTACCCGTGGTGCATCGGATGGTGCGTCACAGGTAACTTTTTTTACCCGTAGCGCGCGCCTCGTGGCGCACCCCTAGTGCGCATCCCTAGTGCGCCACGGATGGCCAAAACAGGTGCGTCACTAACAGGCTTTTTTTTAGCGACGATAGCGGATTAGGGTTACCTCCTTATCTTTTGCGGGGATGTAGCCGTCTGTTATTGCAAAGTATTATCCATACAAAATGTGCTATGAAGTATTATCCAAAAAAAAAAGTTTTGAGTACTTGTTAGAGCCAACACATCATGGCATGCTAAACTGTAGTACTTTTACAAACCATAATTTTCTAAGAAACTTTACAAATGCTTTGCTACCAAATTGCATCATTCGCCTTCTTACTTTTTAAAAAACTTATAAAATTTCCATAGTATCCGACGAAAGTTTACATAGGTATAAGTTTTCAACCCGGTATTATGTACGTGAACTTTTTCAGGATTATACATAGCTTAAATTTTCTGTCTCTTTTTGTAAAGACCTACAAAGTTGTGCACCAGAAGATATATATCTAGTCTCCATGAGTTCCAAAACACTGAGACCAAAAGACAGTCTAATAAGAGCAAACCAACCGTAAATTTATGTACTGTCAGAGATCATCATCATCAGTCGAAGACAACCGGAGAAACCCAGTGTTGAGCACACAGCCGGAGAGAATCTAGTCAGCTAAAAAACTTGCTAGTATTCCAACGTGTTGGAGCAACCCATAACCAAATCTAGGAAAGCAAGCTGTTATCCCGAAACCACAACTGCACATGCGTTTTACCTCTTTTATTTACTTGAGGAGGAAGAATGGGGAATTCCGACTCCCAGTTCGCACGCACCCTCACACAGGAGAGGTGATGATGGTGAGAAAGACCCGTCATCTTTTCTTTCTCCAGCTTTCGTTTTTCCTCTGCTCCTCTCTGAGGCTTTCACTTTTCCGGGACCTCCCTCCCTCGCGCCCGGCCCGGTCGCCCCTCTCTTTCATACCATACCACACCACTTCCGTCTCTTTCCTCTCTGATGAAGGTCAGAGTCATCAGAGCCCATGCCTTGCCTGTGAAGTTTTGCACCCTGTGCCATGCATACGCTCTCTCTCTATACCCTGCGACACACTTTCCGTTCCTCTCTCTGGAAAGCCCTCCCGTTTCCAGCCCAATGATGCTTCAGTATTTGGGTGGGGCGAAGAAGAGAGAGAGGGATGACACTTTTTTCTCCTCAGTCCTCAGTAACAGTAGCTGCTGCACGCAGTAGTAGTAGTAGTAGAAGGAACTGCAGCCAGTGTGGTGTGGTGTGGTGTGGTGTGGTGGGGCGTAGCTTTCCGTCCTGAAAGCAAGCCGTGTAGACTATTTCCGCACTGCCGCCTCCTCCTGTAACCACAGCACCTGTCACCCTCACCTCCTCTCTCTCTCTCTCTCTTTCTCTCGAGCTGCTGCCGTGTGGTTGTGTGTGGTGGTCGGTCGCCTCCGAACGGCAAGAAAAGAGTGACGACGACGACGACGACTAGAGTGTGTAGCGGGACCGTGGGGCCGGTTCATGGGCGGTCTGGTCCTGAGCCCGCCTCCTCGCCCCCTGGGAGGAAGAAAGGATGGATCAAACAGAGACGTCTATCGTTGCAGTAATGGCTGCACTTTGTGTGCAAAATGGCCATCAAAACGTCCTGGCCATTTTTGCGGTGGTCGTGACCATCATAGTAAGAGCATCTCCGCTCTGTCTAACCAGTACACCCGTTCAGACACCGAAAATCGGTCCACTCACATATCTAGGAACTTGTTTTCGTACGGATTTGGCGAAGTTTGGTCCGGCCTACCCATGCCGCACTCAGGATCCTGGATACGCCCTGGAAACGCCGGACGCAGCGCAAAAGTTCGTGGGCCAGCTCTGTCGGCGAGAGAAGGCTAAGCTCCCCCCACTTCGCCGAGCTCCCGCCCTTTTCTTCCCCCTCCTGCCTTTCTTCCCTATTCCCCTCCCGCCACTCTGCCGAGCTCCCCACCAACATGCCGCCCAAGAGCTTCGTCCAACCCAGATCGATCATCGGCAAGGGTCCGGCGGAGAAGAAGGAGAGGAAGCTGAGGGCGCCGCCGACGAAGCCGGAGGGCATGTCCTCTGCCGAGTGGGAGAAGAAGGAGCACGCCAAGAAGATCGCGTCAGACGACCGGAAGGGCAGAAAGGAGAGGGCGAAGCTCCGGCAACAGCAAGCGGCGGCGAAAGAGCAGGCGATCCTGAAGGCGAAGCAGGCGGCGGCGACAAGGTCGGTGATGATGGCGGCGCCGTACCCACCACACTGGGGAAGCTAGGCAAGCGTCAGCTCGCCCGCCGAATTCTCACCGATCTCTCCGGCGGGCTTCCAGGAGAGCCAGGCGACTGCTCGGCAGAGGTACTCCTCGTCGCCCGAGTTCGACGGCGGGTTCAACCCCAATGTGATCTTCCCCTGCCCGGCGTCGCGCCCTCCTTCGGCCTTCAATGTGGACATCAACCTCCCCTACTCCACCTCTCCGGCGCACGCAGTCCCCGCTCTGCGCTACGGACCACTGCCTTTCGGCGGAAGCTCGACGCCCTTTGGCGAGACCGACGCGCGCAACTTGTTCGGCGGAATGCCGGTCGCCCTGCCGGCCGGCATGTCGGCCGAGACGTACATGGAGGATATGATCGCAACAAGCTCGGCCTCCAACCACCCCTCCTTCTTCACGGAAGAGCAGACTCGGGACGACGCTGAGCACGACATCGAGTCTTAGGATCTTGCCGACACCAACGCCGAGGAGACACAGGCCGAGAAAACGCGGCCAGAGGACGCCGAGGGTGAAGCCTTGCTGCTGGCAAAAGGCAAGAAGGGGAAGAAGAAGCCGGGCACTTCGGCGGACGCTCGGATCAAGTGGACCGTGGCCGAGGACACCTGCCTCGCCGAAATTTGGAAAATAGTGAGCATGGATCCGATCACCGGTGCTAACCAGAATTCAGACAACTATTGGCGGCACGTGAAGGCAGCGTTCGACAAGCGTAGCCTTTGCGACCCAAAGTATCGCAAAATCCACATGGAGCGAGGGGAGAAGGCTATTACGAACCATTGGGTGATCATCCAGACTGCCTGCAGCAAGTGGCACAGCTGCGTGGAAGAGGTGGACCGCACACAAGCCAGCGGGGAAAACATGGACAACAAGGTACTCGCGAACACTAGCTTTGTCGTGCACTCTTTTCCATTTTGACACACTTGACACACTTTCATTTTGCAGTTTCATCATGCACTTGCTCTGTTTCGAGAGGACATGAAGATGGAGTTCAAGTTCCATCATGTCTTTGAGCAAATCGAGAATTGCGAGAAGTGGCGGGACACTTGCCTGAGCCTCTCCAAGAGCAAGGACGGCGTCTACAACCCCGAGGCGCCGGCCGCTGCTGCAGGCGAAGGAAGACCAGAGATCGGCCAGAAGAAGGCGAAGATGCCCAAAGCCGCCGGACCTCCCGTCGAGCGTCTCCAGGCTTCGATCGAGAAATGCATCGTCGACACAAGGGCGCAGACCGAGAAGAGGGCCGCGAAGAGCGAGGAGTGCTGGAAGCAGCTGATCGAGACACAAGGGGAAAAGGTGGCCCTCATCAAGACCAACCTCGCCGAGAAAAAAAGGCAACCTCGCCGAGAAGAAGGCCAACTACGCCACCAAGAAACGCAACACAGACCTCAAGTTTCTGATGGGCAGCGAGGACACGTCGAAGATGAGATCGCCGGTCAAGGCCTGGTACATGGCGCAACGTCAGACCATCCTCCAGGACGTGATCACGCCTTCCCCTTCCTGTGCGCCAAACGGCCCCACGCCGAGCTCTGCTTCCATTTCCTCCAACCTGGCGGCCTTCCGCCGGCGAGACGGACGACAACGCCGCGTCGTCCACGCCGCAGGAGCCCATCCTCATCGACGACCGAGAGTCATTTCCCCTGTTTTGTAATAATTTCCACCGAATTTGTGGGCGTTTCTGTCGAACACCTTGTGGCCGAGCACTCGCCGGCGGGAACGATAAAGATTCAAATATGTCCCGTTTTATGTTCGCCTGGTTACGCGAGTGAAAACTGGACGTACCCAGTCTAAAATCAAGTTCTGTCCGGTCAAAAAAAAATCTGAATTTCAGCCTAGATTCGTCTAACGAGTGGAGATGCTCTAATGCTATGCTGGAGGTCTAGCATATGAGTAGTACTACCTTGCTGAAAAGTTCATGAGCACCAAAACGGAAATCATATCCCGTGCACCACAAGCTCGGAAGAGCTCCTGCTCGCCAAAATGCCCAAGATCGCAGTCTTCTCTTTCCCATGTTCGAACGAGATAAACAGAGACGAGGATAAATCACCACCGAGTCGAGCGAGCCACTTGTGGCCGGCGCGTGGCCCAACCAAACCACCAAGCAGGCAGGTGGTCAAAAGCCACAACAAGCACTACCAGCACCACAGAACGCACCTGCGACAAATTGTTTTACCGCCACCACTAGGGCCTCCTTTTCCTCACCGTCCCCCGACGTCCCGTCCGGTTTCACCGCTGCTCTTTTCCTTTCCTTTCCTTTCCTCCCCTGACGCAACGCAAGATCAGATCACACCGAGGATGGAAGAGGGTTCCGGCCTTCTGGAGGTTACGGTTACGGACAAAAAGCGTGAGCGATGGTGTGTCATCATTGCCCCTCCAAGATCTCGCGTCCCCGGAGCGGGGGCATCCTTCGCCAAGCACGATGTGATGAGCGGACTCACGCCGAGGCCGCACGCCCCCAAGGCCCAAGCCACCCATCCTACAATTTCGTTTTTATTATTTTTTCCTGCTGTATGGATGTAGTAATAATGGAGTCAAATTGCTTGCGGGGCATTCATGTGACATTCATAAATCGGCGTGACGATTTATTGACCTGCCCTACGAACGCGGCTGGGTCTTCAGGTACTACTACTACGAAGAAATTCACCGTTGAACGCCCTGGCTGTCACGAGGATCCTGCACGCATGTTTGACGGTGACCCATCATAGTCTAGCTTGACGGTGCTCCAAGAAGAATCCTGCGCAACAGGAAAAAAGGGAAAAAAATAACCGCGGTGAAAGAAAAGTACTAGTAGTACTAGTGGGGGTGAAGTGCGAGGCAGGCAAAGCGGCAGGGCGCGGTCACGCCGATCCCGTGTGCGTTCGCATTTCATTTCATCTGGCAGCAGTGGAATCGCATCGCATCGATGCTGCCCTGCCCTGCCCTGCGGCAGGGGGTGGTGGTGGGGTGGGCGCGGGCGCGGGCGCGGCGGGGCGCCCGAGAACGCACGAGCGGACTCACCGATCACGCGCAGTTCTCCGCGTTCCCAAACACATTATTTTAATCCCACCAAATCTTGTTCTACACACCAACAGCGGATACTACTATCATACTAGTACTGGATAGGCATGGGGCCCCTCCCCCATCAGTCAGTCGCTTGTGTTTGATCAGGTGAACGATCGGTGTCACGGTTGTTGCTCGCCTGTTCTTTCTCTTCATCTTGCCATGCCATGCCATGCCCCCCATCATCGTCCCAAAGTTCGGCTTTCTTTCACGGAAACGAAAATTCAGAGAGAATCTTGCCGAGCTGAATGATCATGCATCACAGTACAACACCACTGTTCGATTCAAGTGTATCATCATCATCATACAGCAGGGGACACAAAACCTGAAGTTGTTCAGGAGATAGTAATTCAGAGAGAATCTCGCCGAACTGAATCATCCTGTATCAGAGCAGCAACACACTGATCAACTGAATTCAATTGCATACATCAGAGGACAGAATACACAGCGATACTTGTGGCAAAATCTCATATACTTGTATTACTAGTTGTTCATCTCTTCCATAGCAATGACAAGTACAAGACGAACTCGACCGGGGGATGTAAGTGACTCATTGATTAATTCCTACAAGCAGAGAGAGAGAGAGAGAGAGCCATGATCGAGGTTTGCAGCAGGAAACCTCGTCTGATCTCTTATCTTACAGCTACTACTACTGATAATACTACTCGGGCAGAAAGGGAGTGAAAGCATCAAAGCTTCACAGGCTCCTCTCATGCCGAGAACAAAATTACAATGGGGTCAAAAATCAAGGGAAGGTACTACTAGGAGGCAAGTGTTTTTTTCTCTTTTTTCCGAAACAAAAAACCCCGGAAAAAACACGAAACACCGAAAACTGGATCCGCCAACGGATCAAAGAGCGCGCGGGGAAAAGAAACGGAAAAGGGGATGATGGAAAATTGGAGCGCAGGGATCGATCTACTGGTAGTAGTAGTAGTGCTCGGTAGCTGGTTATTGTCGACCTCGCCACGAATCAGAGGACGGCGGAGAGACCCGTGACGACCTTCGCCCTGGGCAGCTTGCTCGCCTCCTCCGTCGGGCGCCACGGCGACACCACCACCGTGATCTTCTCGCCGGCGGTCACGGGATCCCCGCTCTGGTTCATGCCGAACAGGAGCTCGAACTCCCCAGAGAAGCTCGGCGCCGAAACCGCCGTGGCGGTGGGAGGCGGGGCGGTGGCGGCGGCCTTGTCGCCGGCGCGGACGTGCGGGGACAGCCACTTGGCGCGCATGTACTCCGGCTTGCGCCAGGGAGGGTAGTGCAGCCCCTTCTTCTTCAGGCTCTGCCGTGCCGCCTCCGCCACCACGGCCACGATCTGCCCCAGGCGGTCTGGCGTGCCCACGAACAGCGGCGGCAGCGCCTGGAGCGCCGCGCGGTACGCCTTCGTCGACCGCGCCACCTCGAACTCGGACCTAAAATCCACCTCCACGATCAGCCTCAAGTCATCAGCAACCACCGCGTCGATGTACTCGTGCTCCCCTGCGCAGATAGATCGCGGTGAGCCACTGCCATTAAATAAGGTTATCCGCCGAGCTGTGGTGAACCGAGGAGCAGGGGCGGGTACCAGCTGGGTAGGAGGAGGTCTTCTCCCAGCGTGACTTGCAGACGGCGGCGTCGTAGCCTAGTGCCCTGAGGCCGTCGGCCACCGCGCGGCGGCACTCGGCCTTTCCCTTGCAGGTCTTGCTGCACCTCTCCGCGATCCGGGACGCGTCGGCGAGAAGGTTCCGCTCCGCCACGCTCACGCTCTGCACCAAACCCTGCACAAATCGCACGCAAAGGACACTCCGTCAAATTCGTTGCGGTTTTTCCAATTTGGGGGTTGTTCGCGTCCCGGCGTACGCCATGCCAAAATTCCAGTACCTTGAGAGCCTCCAGGGTTTCGCCGGCCGCGGCGGGGGGAGGCGCGGAGGCGAGGCCGGAGGGGAGGAAGAAGTCCTCCTCGTCGTCACTCTCCTCGTAGTTGCTGCCGTTGAAGCAGTTGCAGCGCCCGCGCGGCGGCCGCTCGACGACGGCCGCGGACTCCTCCATGAAGCTGAGCACCATGCGGTCAAGCCCCACCGACCCGACCTCCGCCTCTCCGGCGCCGGCCGCCGGCTTCTCGTCCTTATCCCTCTCCTTCAGTTCCCCGGCGACAGCGACCCGCTCCGAGGCGGAGACCCTCACCAGCAGCCTCCGGAGCCGCGAGACCCGCGGCGGCGCGGCGGGCAGAGGTGGCGCAGGAGCAGGCGTCGGCGTCGTCGGCGGCTTCCCGTCCATGGCGCCGTGGTGGGACTGGTGGCCGGCCTTGAGCTGGAACGGCATCGATCGCGTGAATCCTCCTAACCACTACAACCACACCATCCTCTCGCCTCGCCCCCCAAAGCCCAAACTCCAACCACCCGCAGCAGCACACACTCCACCACCAGTCCGACAACAACCACCACTCCAACCACACAAAAAAGAGGCACGCGCTCGCTCTACTTCCCGAACCCAGTCCGTTCGCCGGCGACGGCGGCCATTCCACTTCCGGCGAGAGCTCTGATTTTTTGGTTTCCTCGCCCTCCCCTTTCCTTTTCACACTTGAGAACCGAAGGCAACCACCGAGCGGAGAGGGGGTTCAAACGGGAGGAGCCTCGCCGGGTCTTAAAGGCTCAGGTGGGGCAGCGTGACGTGCTCCACCGGCGGGCCCGGGCTGCCAGCGGGTACGTGGCGGAGTGGGGAGACCCGTTGGTCGCCGGACGGTGACACGCGCCCTGCACGCCGTTGCCGTTTGCCCGAGGGTGCGGCAGATGACAGTTCTGCCCTCAGATATTGGACGCGGTTCCCTGGGCCGTGTCCTGGAGGCGAGGGGTGGTATGGGCACTACGCGGCGAGTGTGACGTACGGGCGTGAGGTGTGGAGTGGACTGGATAGTGAAGGACTACTGCTACCGACCCGTTTAAAGTTTTTTATTCTTTTTTCTGGTTTGGATTGGATAGGGCTATTTCATCGTAGTCATGACGGTGGGCCCGCCGCGTTACGTCAGGCCGAGAGACTTTTCTGCAATATGTTTCGATCCTTCTTCCATACTCTCCGTAAAATATGTTTTTCATTTTATTATAAATCGTCTAGGTTATCCTTACAGCTATGTTTTTCTAATGTAAGGATATTAGTACGTTTTAAATTGAGTAAATTACATCCGAGATACCAATAGTTGTATCTTAGATGCATTTTAGTACCAATTATTTTAAATTAGGGTATAGCAATACCAATAGTTGTATAACTAGTCCCAACTCTCCAGAACGTGACATATGGAGATGTGTTGGCAGATGACATGGCATGTTTTTTGCAGGAAATTCCCTTGACTTTTTAGTTTATATGTAAACCACATAGAGAGAATCGGCGCACAAGGAAGGAGTACAAGTTAAGAAGGCATAGAAAAGTAGAACATAAGCAATATGTGTTTGGCTTCCGATGAACTAGTGTGTGTGTGTGCGCGCGCGCGTGTGTGTGTGTGTGTGATGAACTAGCGTGCGTGTGTGTTTGTCTTGTGATGAACAGGTGCGTTCTGTGAATGTATAAATCAATAAAAGATGCTCCCTACTTTTCTGTTTACTATTTGTCTTGTGTAAGGAAGAAGCTTAGTGTAGAATTGTAGCACTTATTTACAATGCTAGTTGACAAATAAATGAAGATTGCAAATTGACATTATAGATACATTTGAACTATCATGGAGAATGAAATTGTACCACCTTTTTACAGTGCTAGTTAAAAACTATCTGAAGATTGCAAATTCACATAATAGAAACATTGAGAAATGAAATTGGACCACCTTTAAATCTGATTGCAACTAGACCAATATTGTGTGATGAAATCAATCCATGAAAATAAATTGTAGCACCTACTTGACTATCTTACATTTAGAGAACAAAAAATTGACAGCCAAAGTGGCGGATATTATTTGCCATAGTTATAATAAAAATTGGGCCAGCAACATCAGTCAAACATGCATTTCTCACTATTTTTTTTTTGATAAACATAGAACAAACGCAGACGTTCACAATGCGTACATACACTCACCCCTATGAACACACGCACGCATACCCTACCCCTATGAGCACCTCTGAGAGACTAAGCCGGCGGGTCTTGAGATTGACGAAGTCACCGCAGGCGCCTCGCTATCATCGGAAACGTCGCCTCCCACTGAAAAAATATTCCGCCTTTATAAGACACCAAAGCGTCAAACCTGGGGTTTAAACTCTGGTGGGCTGGGGTTACCACTTCCCTCCTTACCATCCAACCACGGGTTGGTTCTCCATTTCTCACTATAATTGGTGGTATGCTATCTCTGACAGCTTCAACAAAAGCACTTTTCTTAGAATGGGGGCCATAGTTCCTACAAGGGCCCACATTGGACATTTCCTGTATGAAGCAAGGAAATCGTGAAATTATTCCGTGGCCACAATAATAGTAGGAGAAAAAACAAATAATCAGTGGATATAAAATACCTCGTGGGTCATCTTGTACACCATGAAGTTTATGACATTGGTTGGATCATTTCTGGGATGAATGTTTTGAGGTATAATATGTTGCACTGGTGATGGATCATCAAACTCCTCTTCCCCGTCTTCTTGAACAGTCGCTTGATCTTGAGTGCGCTAATTTTCTACATATTTATAGTGCCCTTTCTTGTTATGATCTGGTTTTCCATAGATGGAGCACTTCATTGTCAAGCCAGCTCTTGTCACATAAGTGACACCATTTTTATTCTTCTTCTCCTCATGTGCTTTCTTTCTGTTTTTCTTAGGTCTAGCCATTACTTTAGTGTAGAGGGGAGGGAGTACTTCAACTCCATTCATCTTCTCTCAATGCATTGTTCCTCTAAGGAGCACCATATTATGCCCATAAGCCTTTTTGTATGTATGTATGATGTAACAACTATGCACAAGTGACTCTGCATCAAGTCTTTGTGTTCTGCAGCATGCAATTGCATGGTGACATGGAATCCCTGAGAGTTGTCATTTGTTACATGTATAGGTTCTATTTGAGAAACCCACCATATAATCTTGCTCAAGTTCCAGTGAACTAACATGGTACAATCCTTTGGTCGCAGGGTGTACAAAGGCATTCTTACTCTATTCAGTGAACTTGTCTATTTTCTACATTCAACTTGTCTGCATTTTCTTGATTGGTTACAAACCTTGCCTCTAGTTTGTAGAAGATAGTTGTTAGCATGGACAAGATTGGCATTTATCTTGTTTCCAAGATGTAGCTGTCCAAGAAAAATAGCAAAGTGAGTGAGTTCACAACAAGAAAATTGTAGCAACCAATAAAGTGGGTGAGTTAACAGATACCAATATAAATTACCTATTGAAAACCTCACTGTGATTATTTAGAAATATATCACACTTAGGAAATTCCGAGAATAATGCCTTTATCCAAGTATTGGGCATAAGCTTCTCTACCCAAACATAGGCTCTATTGCTGTCAGTCTTCATTTTTTCCATATTTTTCTTCCCCTTAGGAATGCTAGTTGACCTAGCTATTTCCTAAAGATTTTTCTTCAACACTTCTCCTCTATGACCAGCTCTTTGAAAATTTTCGTACAAATATCTAACACAAAACATGTGTTCAGCATCTGGACAAATATGCTTCAAAGCATTGATTAATCCATGTCCAAATAAAAAGATACTTTCAGGCCACAAAAAAGGCAGAGACTAATACAAGCATTGACAACATTAGCTGAGGAATTTTACCTTCTGCTTGTCACTCATTATTGTAAATGGAGCAGTATTTGTAATTTCCAGATCTTCATTTAGTGTGGTTAGAAACCACTCCCAAGAGCTTGTGCACTCAACCTCACATAAACCCAATGCAATGGGAAATATACAATCATTTGGATCTAGTGCAACATCTTTGGTAGTTGGCCTTTGTACTTGGTTTTGACGTGACAACCATCTAAACAAATCAAGGGGGTGCACCCTTCCAAGAAACCCCTTTTGCATGCATCATATGACACATACAATGTTGCTAGATGTTCTTTCTTAGCTCATTTCCAATACCTGGCACATGATTGATTGTCAAGTGAAATCTTGATCTGGGATTTGATGTCCCCAGTTCCTGTCCATAATCCAACAACATTGAGAATTGAGCATCCTCATTGCCATTACTAATATTTAGTGCTTCTTTTCTATCCATGCTTAACTTCTACCTATTAGGGCACATATTAAACTGCTTCTGAGCTTTAGCTGCAAATTTCTTTAAGTCCATCTTTTGGTTATCCCTAATCTCACCCAAGAACCTCCGAGTTAAAAATGGGGATGTTAGTGTCTTCAACTCCCAATTTGCTTAACAAGTGTGCTCACCTTTATAGAAACTCCTCACAACAAAACCACTTATTATATTGTCTCTTGTTGCCTTAAGATACCAAGGACATCCCATTTTGCAAACATCATCAAGTCTTCTCTTATAATTTCTCAATTTTCACACTTTGTCTCTGTTTCTAACACTGTAAGCATTTAGTGCTAGCCTCAACTCTTCAATAGTGTTGAACACCAACCAAAGTTTGAAAACATGATCTTCCATGTAAACTTGAGGATTGAAAACTGACATGTAATGGAGTGGTAGAGGGAAGGTGGCAAGATTTTGTTTCCTTCGAGTTGTATCTGTGGGGGCGACACTAAGTGACGGGATCCTCCAACCTAGCTCTGTATAGAACGCCTCCACATCCCATGTTGTCCTCCTATAGAGTGTTTAGAATAATTTCTGTCACCATATTTTGTTAGGACTAAGAGCATCTCTACCAGACAGTTTAAGTCACGCAAACTAGAAAATAATCGTTTGTTCTCGGTTTCGTGGCAAAAAAGTAACCCGAACAGACATCGTAAACCCTGCTCGGACCAAAACATTTTTATGTTGCCCCGGGAATTAGGCCCCTGCGCCCATATATCCCCAGGTTTTGCATGTGACCCGAGGATGCCCTGTAGACGCTCTAGAGTTTTGATAGGATGGACATTTTGACACAGCTATTTCCCGACTGCCCTCTTCCTGCCATCATAGATGCACATTAACAGCCGCCGTATAGCCTTTCCGCATTCGAGATCCGGCTCTGATGGACCCTGTCGACCTCCCATCGGTCATCGGAGTCGCCACGTCACCCCAATTCGACACCTTCCCCTATGCCTTCGCCTCCGCCTGTGCATGTAGACAACATTGGGCTATCGAAGCCAGACTCCGCAGGCACGAATATGAAGCACGCGGGCCAGCACGTCATCCAAGGAGGAGCTGAAACCTCAACATCTGGCTCCATCACCGTGCCCAGCAGCGTCGCCCATGCTCCGAAGAAGGCGAGGAAGAGGTCGGGCGTGAAGGGTGTCCCCGCACTGAAGAAGGAGGTATTTAGCCGCCACACTCTGGACCATCCTCCGCGTGCTCATGCCGTGCCCACCGCCACATTCCTCCAACGACCCCTCCGCCGCCCACAATGTGTTCGTGCATACATCTGCAAGGTATGAAACTGTTCCGATCTCGTCCATAAATTTGTTTAATGCAAATAGGGTTGATGTTTCTGAAACGCCACTTAGGGGATTCAATAGTGAGCAGGAAGGACAAAACATTACTAAGGCATGGTGATATGTCGGAAACGTATCTATAGTCGGAAACGTATCTATAATTTTTGATGCTCCATGCTTGTTTGCTATCTACTTTGCTTTGCTTTGTCCACACTTTGAGGTGTTTTTATATGTTTTCCGGTACTATCCTATTAACAAGTTGCCACAGTGCCAGTTGCCTGTTTTCTTCTGTTTTTATTTCCAGAAAGGCAGAAAATCAATATTCTCGGAATTGGATGGGACAAAAGCCAAAGTCAATATTTTACTATAGGGAACACGAAGCCGGAGTACGATACGGAGGAGACCCACCAGGGGGCCACACCACCTGGCCGCGCGGGTGGGCCTACCCCGCGCCTGGGAGGGCGCAGCCGCCCTGGTGGCCCCCTGCCTTGCCTCTTCGCCTATAAGAAGCCCCCGATGCAGAAACCCTAGGCACTCGATCAATATTACACAAAACCGCCTGTAACCGCTGACACTATCGTCCTTAGATCGAGGGGATCTAAAGCTCTTCCCGGCACCCTGCCGGAGGGGAGATCATCCGGAGGCCTTCTTCTTCATCATGCCAGCCTCCGGTAGGAAGCGTGAGTAGTTCCACCTTGGACTACGAGTCCATGTAGTAGCTAGATGGTTGTATCTCCTCCTTGTGCGTTCATGTCTATATCTTGTGAGATCCGTTCATGATCAAGATCTAATCTATTTGTAATCATGCATGTTGTGTTTGTGGGGATCCGATGGATATAGAGATTACTATGTCAGATTGATTAATGGTTTTGTCTATTTGATTCTATCATGTCTGTGGTGTTTGTGATCTTGCATGCTCTCCGTTATTAGTAGCTATCTTGGCCAAGTAGTTGCTAGTGAATCCAAGAGGGGGTATTTATGCTCGATAGTGGGGTTCATGCCTCTACTCAATCAAGGTAAGTGACAGAAATCTCTACGGTTGTAGATGTGCTATTGCCACTAGGGAGAAAACAACGATCTCTTGTTCATGGAACAAGTGGATTACATACCTTACACACTTTGCTTAAAGCAGTTGTCTGTTGCTTGCAACTTAATAGTGGAGGGGGTTCGGATGATAACCCAAAGGTGGAGTCTAGTCATAGATGCAGTTGGATGGCGGTCTATGTATATTGTTGTATTGCCCAATCGAATCTCATAGGATATTTTTGTCTAATATTGCATTGTTATGCGTGCTCAGTTCTGTCAATTGCCCTACTGTAATTTGTTTACCCAGCATGCCATGTTTGTTTATCTAAGGAGAACACCTCTAGTGAACTATGGACCCCGGTCCAATCTTTACCATTGATACATCTTCCATTGTTACTGTTTACTTGCTGCAAACCATCATCACCTTCCACACCATACAGTTAATCCTTTGTTACAACAACCGGTGAGATTAACAACCTCACTGTTTGTTGGGGCAAAGTCTTGAATTTGTGTTATGCAGGTTCCCACGTTGCTTGCAACACCTTTGAGACGTTTCCTTCCTCCTACTGGTTCGATAATGTTGGTTTGTTACTGAGGGAAGACTTGCTGTTGTGCTGCTTCACACCTTGCTCTTGGGGTTTCCCGACGTAGCGCTCTCAGGCGCCATCAACAAGTTTTCTGGCGTCGTTGCCGGGGAGGCTAAGGACGTCTTCACAAGGGGAGTCCTTCTCAACCTTTCTCTTTACTTTGTTTTTGTTTTGCTTAGTTTCTTTTGCTTGGTTTTGTTTGCCTATTTTTATCAAAAACTCAAAAAAATAGTCTAGTTTGGTTTGCTTTCTCATATCAAAAACACAAAAAAATTAGTTCCTACTCGAGTTGCTGGTCTGTTATTGCCTTGCTTTGTCATGCTTTCTATCAATGGATGGTTTCTTTAAAACTAGTTCTTATTGGAAAGGTGGGTTCAGGGAAGAACAAAAGTATTATTATAAGGAACACCATTTGTCACAAAAAGGGAAACACTTATGGGAACAAATTGATAAGTTGAATACTATTGCTGGAGACGTGTGCTCTACTAATAATGTTACTTATTGCTTTGATAAATCTTATTGTTGTAGGAGGTATAAACACCTTCCTTTTCAATGTGAGTATAATGATAATGTTACCATATCTTCTTATGTTAAGGGAAATTATGACTTTTATGATGTGGAACAAATTGAAGAATTTATTTCTTTCAAGGGTGCATTTGAACTTGCCAGTTTGCTTGAAAATACTGATGATGCACCTTATGAATATGAGGTTTACGAGATACTTAAATTTTGCTTGGATAATTACAAGGAACAAAATGGCTATATTCTTGAATATTTTAATAGGTGCTTTCCATAAACGGAAGAGACTAATGCTTTGTAGGAGCCTATGGAAGAAGAAATTGCTAAAACAGGAAGCTCATTAGATGAAAAAGAGGAGGACGAATGTTATGCTCTTGTGGATTCTTTTGAAATATATAGTATGGGTAAAACTTGTGATGATGTGCCTATGCCTGTTACCGATAGTAGTGATCATGATTGGGAAAAGCACACTACTTTTGATATTGAAAATCTCTTTGGTACCAATTCTGAAAATTCTATTGCCTATGATGATACTTTGCCTCCAATTTATGATGATTACAATGATGAATATGATATTTTCAGTCTAGCTACTATTGAGGAGAAAATTAATTGTGATTACAATATGCCTCCTATATTTGATTATAGTGATGAGAATAATAATGATAGTTGTTGTGTTGAATTTGCTCCCACCACTTATGTGGAGAGTAATAATTATTTTATGCATGTGGGTCATGATAAGAATGTTTTATGTGATAGTTATATTTATAATTTTATTCATGATGCTACTGAAAGTTATTATGAAAGAGGTAAATACGGTTTTATGCATCTCAATAATATTAAGTATCCACTCTTTATGTTGAAAGTTTTGAAGTTGCACTTGTTTTGCTTTCCTATGCTTGTTGCTTTGTGCTTTCATGACTTGTTTTTTTACAAGATTCCTATGCATAGGAAGTGGGTTAGACTTAAATGTGTTTTTAATTTGCTTCTTGATGCTCTCTTTTACTTCAATTCATATTTCTCATGTGAGCATCTTCTCAAACTATCTTGTCTAACTTAAAAGGCGTTAGAGAAAAGTACTTGTTGGGAGACAACCCAAGAGTTTCCTTGAGTGTTGGAAGTTATTAATTCAGTAATGACCTCTATTTATCCTTTTTTGTTTGTTTTTTGTGCCAAGAATGACCTCTAATGAGAGGGAAGTAAGATTTGGGGAGTTGCTGTCCCGAAACAGATTTCTGTCCTCCACCATAAAAAATCGTGAGGAGTCTCAGTAAGTCGGATGGAGCTAAAAATTTACGAATAAAACCCCCAGTATGTTAGCTAACTTTAGTTAGTTCAACACTTATTTATTTGAGCAACAGAAGATTTTCGAAAAAAATCGGTTTCTACATGCTGGTATGTTTTGATAGTTTTCTTCCATTATTTGCATTTTCTTCTTATTGATTCATTTTTGGGTTGTTTTTGGGGAAATTGAGCTTTTTGAAGGAGTTGCTACAGTAGCTTGATTTTTAATCAAAAGTTTTGCTATTCTAAAGCTAAACCCAAAGGTTTATTATCTTTTGAATACACTAATGTTGCTAATGAAGATTGTGTGAAGTTTTGTATGAAGGAAAAATTTTAGGTGTAGAGAAAGAATGATGTAATAAGATGAAGAATGGAAGAAAGCTCAATCTTGGGGATGCCACCCTGGTGTCACCCCGAGAAATATCCAAGAGGTACAAGCGTCAAAGCTTGGGATGCCCAAAGCATCCCCTTCTTCATCAATAAAAAGCTCACGTCTTTCTAGACACTTCGTTTTTTATTGTTGCCTGCACTCTTGTGTTGTTCTTGGAGCGTCTTAGTTTTCATTTGCTTTGCTTAGTTTGCTTGAATAAAGTAGTTTGGACCCCCGTTCTCGCTGTGTTGTTTCAAATAAGTCGATTGGTGTTGGAAAGGAGTGGAAAGTTCTTGCTTGAAAGTGCAAGAGGAGCTTGCATTGACTGTGACTTAGAATTTAGCATGACATGCTAGGTGTTGTTTTGACCCTGTGCTTAGTGATTATTGTTGTAGCATGACTTGTTCCAAACAATTGGGATTGCTTAGTGTGCCTTGAAGGAATCATGCGTTGTTTTAGCATACAAAATCATAGTATTGTGGTATTCTCCTTTGATGCTTGATACGTCCAATTTGCATCACCATTCTATATCATAATTTGCCTTTATTCATTGATGTATGTCTTATTATGATGTATTACTTATGTCTTTTCCTCTGTTTTTGCATGTTGGATGATTCTTGACGGATGGACTGCCGGAGTCTGGATTCTGATGGAAAAAAGAGGTGTTTTGATGCAATTTCGCAAAGATCAGAAAAATACCAGAAAAATATAGGAAAATTATATTTTCTCGGAAGACTGAGGAAGCCAGAAGGGGAGGCGAAGAAGGGCTACAGGGGCCCACACCCCTAGGCGTGGGCCCACCTTGCTCCGCGCCTAGGGAAGGTATGGCCCACCTGCCTGGCCTCCGAGTCTGCCCTCTCGCCTATATCTCCCTCATGGAACCCTAATACCAGGGGAGCGACCACAGATAGATTTACGCCGCCTCTGTGGGGCGGAAAACACCGAGAGAGAAAGATCTCCTCGGCAGACAGATTTCTGACGGGGAAATTCCTTCCCGGAGAGGGGAGATCGTCGCCATCAACACCATCATCAAGCTAGGCTTCATCGGGATCATCATCATCATCCACACCATCATCTCCACCAGCATCATCATCACCACTCCGTCCCGCTGTAACAATTGTGTTGGATATTGCTTTAGTTCTTAGGAGAATCTTTCCCGGTGTTAATTACTATTGTAGTTGATGCTTGTGAGTGGAACCATTGGATTATTGTTTATGTTCAGATTGTTATTCATCACCATATCATCTTTGATCTTGATCCATATGATGTCTTGTGAGTAGTTCATTTAGTTCTTGAGGACATGGGAGAAGTCTTGTCGTTAGTAGTGGATTTGTGTTGAGTTATTATTCAATGGTTTAGTATTTAAGTCGTGGTGTCATGTGAACGTCGACTACATGATACTTCACCATTTATGGGCTGCGGTAACCCAGCATACCACTGCATGATGTAGTATACTGTAGTCGTTGATATAACACCAATGAAACACCGTTCACTAGTATTACATCCCTCAGAATGGCACAACAGAAACACAACGGGTCCAATACATGGATAAAGGTTACAACTCACTCATTACACAAGATCCAGAGAATACTCTAGGCTAAAGAGAGATAAAAGAACTTCTTACAGAGAAGAATCAAAGATAAACAATGCAAGACTATTAAGACTAGTATTTTAACTAAGGGGTTGGCATTGTTGCTATTGCAATACACTACAGAATTAGGTTCTTTGGCTAGAGATTATATTCCTATCTAGTTAGTTACTTCGTCTTCACTTGAGTTGATATATATGTTGAGTTTCCTGACTTCATTGAAGATCTTTTGCTGTGGACGATCATTCCTAGAGCATAACTTGATGTAGATGTTGTCTGTACCGGCTTCAGAATCTAGCAAGGGTTAAGAAGATATGTTGAGTACGAGCGTACTCAGCAAATTCACTAGAAAAGGAGTGTTTGATGAACTATATCTATAGCCACATACCGTAGGTCGTAGGCAATGCAAGTTTTCATAAGCATTTCTTCAAAGGTTGCTTTTATTCTGAAAAGCTATGCCCGTCAGCCTTCACAGGTTTACCAGAACTTTCATGGAGTTCCATTCCTGCAGCGTTCGCAGCTCCTTCCCGGAACAGGGAGTAACATGTTACAGTTCTTACACTCTGCAGAGGTGCGTTACTTTATCCATGAGATATCAACACTTTGTTGCACAACCGGGCAGCTTATTCCCATCCACAATTCCATGATGTGGGGCCCAGAAGATGATCCAAGCCAATCACTGCCCCTTTGCGACCTCGCATGCCTCCTTGGTGTACGCCATGCCCACATATTGAATTACGATAATGGTTTGTACAAACCGTTAGATGCCAGAACTATCGTGGGACGTTGAGGGTTCCCACATATGCTGCATATCCTCTACGAATTACCAATCAATATGCACGCTACAAGGATAACATCCACGACCTGCACATCCAACTTCATGCGAGAGGAAGAAGATACAGCTGACTTCTCCGTCCCATTCCAAATCTCATGGTTAACGCGTAATATGCGGCGCAAGAATCATTGGCGACATTGGTTGTTAAGTCCTAGATAATATGTTCCTTTACCACCAGAACTTTTATAGTAAGTTATTACCTCATGGTAATAACCTATAATCACATTATTATGAAATAGTTTTTTCAAACCTTTTTCAAATGCAGGTGATGTCCACATTGCATTTGTAAAATACTTTACAAAAAATAGCCAAAGGACATGAGCAAGTGTGAACTTGCCTTTTGTGATTGCAAGAATATGCACTCACGGTCTTCAAGATAATATAAGATCCAATATCTGAAATCAGCATCATTGGTCCGGTAAGGACTAATATTTAAGGAAGCAATATGCTCTTATGCATAAGTAATGTGATGCACTTGTAAACGTGAATCCCGGGGATAACGTTGTTCTAGGGTTTGGATACTAGAAATGATGTCTTTGAAATGTGTTGTATTTTTAGATGAGTTTTACACTTGTGCTTCATGTTAGGGCTTGTGAGTGTGTGTGAAACAATATGTAGCTACAATATCATAAAATAATGAGACACACATAATTGTGAAATGCTACTTAAGATTGCTTATATAGGAATTGTTGTTTTGAAGTGGCAAAAAGAATAACATTTGAAGAAAAGATTCCTTTTCTAAGGTCTAAACAATCTAAATAATACCTCTACTTAGTTGTTTCTTTATAGGCACTTAAGTGTAAACTATGATATGGTCAAGAGTTGATAGTTAAAGAATTTGTGAATCAATGGTGGATTACTCAACATTCATGAACAACAGATATTTAGATAGGTTCCATAAAGATTGATATGGAAAGAAAGATACATGGTGAATGATCTCTCACTAAAGAGTTAAAGTTAGGTATTACTATGATACTTATGGTAATAAGGTAAGTCAGGATTAGTCATTACTGAAGGGTTTCACAGCATAGTAAATCAAAAAAAATCTACGGATGCGAACGGGAAAGCCAAGATCTAATCTAGGAGATGCAATCAACGAGAGGGATAGATGAGATCTTCATACCCTTGAAGAAATCGCACAGCAGAAACGTTCAACAGAACGTGGTTGGTGTAGTCGTACTCGCCTTCTCCTCCTCGCGATCCGATCCGATCCAACGCCGCAAGTGGCGGCGCCTCCGAGAGATGCACACATACGATGTCGCGATGTCTCCTCCTTCCTCGGTCCAGCAAGTGGGGTGGAGAGATAGATTGGATCTAAAACACGACGGCGTGGTGCTATGGTGGAGAGTTCTGCAGCAGGGCTTCGCCTACACGTAGTCGGGAGAGAGAGAGAGAGAGAGAGAGAGAGAGAGAGAGAGAGAGAGAGAGAGAGAGAGAGAGAGAGAGAGAGAGAGAGAGAGAGAGAGGTAGGGCAGCAGCTGGCGGCTAGGGTTTAAGGAGTAGGGGACGGTGCGCCCCTGCCCTCTTTATATAGAGGGCTGTCCGGCCTCCTTGTCCCCTCCTCCAAGCCCTAGGGCGGTGGCCCCAAGGGTTGGAGTGGGGGGCAAGTCTCCCCCTCCCTTCTAGAAGGGTTCCTAGGGTTTCCCCTAGGGTTTTGGCCGGCTGGGCCTATGGGGCCTTGTTACCCTGGCCCAATGCGGCCAGGGCACTCCCTCGTAGGCCCACGCACCCCTCCGACAAGTGGTGCCACGTTGGTCCCACTCTGGAAGCTTCTAGAACCTTCCTGTACAATACCGAACATTCCGAAACGATTCTGAAATCCAAAAAACTGCTTTCCTTTAGATGTATCTTATTCTTCGGACCATTCCGGAACCTATCGTGATGTCCTGGATCTCATCTGAGACTCCGAACAAAAACTCATAAACCATTTATCCATTCTATCCTAGCACCGAGACACGTTAAGTGTGTGACCCTACGGGTTCGAGAATATGTAGACATGATCTTCTATCAATAATCAACAGCGGGATCTGGAAACCCATATTGACTCCCACATATTCATCGATGATCATATCGGATGGACCATGATGCCAGGATTCAATTAATCCCATATATATATTCCCTTTGTCACGCGATATTTTACTTGCCCGAGATTCGATCGTCGGTATCGGCATACCTGGTTCAATCTTGTTCACGGCAAGTACTTTACTCGTTCCGTAATCCGATATCACTTTGTGATCAACTCCTTAACCAGGTGCTTCCAAGCGGTGTTGATATCGATTACCGAGTGGGCCCGAAGTATATCTCTCCGACTTGGGAGGGACAAATCCCATCTCGATACATACAACCCAACAAGTACTTTCCGATTACCTGAGAGACACCTTTATGATCACCCTCACATAGGATGACGTTTGATGACCTCAAAGCTTTCTTCCAATACTAGAGAGTTGCATTATCTCATGGTCTAAGGAATACAGTATTTGACATAAGAAAAAGCTTCGCAAAGATGAACACGATGACACGATCTAATTGCTCTGCTTGATTTGGGTCTGTCCATCATATCATTCTCCTAATGACATGATCTCATTATTAATCGACAACTCATATCTATGGTTAGGAAACCTTAACCATTATTAATCAATGAGCTAGTCCATAGAGGCATACTAGGGACACGATGTTGTTCATAAACCACACAAGTATCAAAGTTTCCGCTTAATACAATTCTAGCATGGAATATAAACTTTATCATTAACATGAATTATAACAATAACATATTTATTATTGCCTCTATGGCATAATTCCAATAGTCTCCCACTTGCACTAGAGTCAATAATATAGTTTACATCTAGCAACAATCTAACACCCATGGAATTAAGGTGCTGATCATGTTTTGCACGTGGAAGAGGTTTAGTCAACGGATCTACGACATTCAAATCAGTATGTACTTTGCTAATCTTCAGATCTCCATCTGTTATATAATCTCGAATTATATGAAATCGGCGGTTGATGTCCTTGGTCTTTGGATGATATCTTGGTTCTTTAGCCAATTCTATGGCGCCAGTGTTGTCACACAATATCTCCAGTGGGTCCAAGGCACTTGGAACCACACCAAGCTTAGTGATAAAGTTCCTGATCCAAACTCCTTCACTTGACGCTTCTGCAGCAGCCATGTATTCCGATTCTACTGTAGATCCCGTGATCACGCTTTGCTTGCATCTTCTCTAGCTCACAGCTCCTCCATTCAAAATATAAACGTATCCTGTCTGAGATTTAGAATCATCCGGGTCGGTGTCAAAACTGGCGTCGACGTAACCTTTTACGACGAGCTGCTCATCACCTCCATAGACCAAGAACATTTCTTTAGTCCTACTTAAATACTTTAGGATGTTCTTTACGGCTGTCCAGTGTTCCACTCCTAGAACACTTTGGTATCTGCTTTTCAAACTAAGAGCATTGGGCACATCCGGTCCAGTACACGGCATGGCATACATGATAGAACCTATGGCCAAGGCATATGGCACTTTGCTCATAGTTTCTCTATCGTTTACCGTAGCTGGACACTGAGCCTTGCTCAATATCTTACCTGACAACATGGGCACTGAACCTTTCTTTGCCATATCAATTCTGAACCTTTTCAGAACCTTTTCTAGGTATGTACTTTGGCTTAAAGCTATTAGGCGTCTTTGTCTATCTCTATAGATTTTGATGCCTAATATATAAGCTGCTTCTCCTAGGTCTTTCATTGAAAAACATTTATTCAAATAACTCTTCACTTCGTTAAGCATACCAATGTCATTTCCAATAATCAATATGTCATCCACATATAGTACGAAAAATGTCGCTGAGCTCCCACTCACTTTCTTGTAGATACAAGCTTCGTAGCAATTTGGAACAAATCCAAAGCTCTTGATCACTTGATCAAAACGAAGATTCCAACTCCGAGATGCTTGCTTCAGTCCATAAATGGAATGCTGAAGTTTGCACACCTTATCAGCATCCTTAGGATCGGCAAAACCTTCGGGCTGCATCATATACAACTCTTCATCAATGTTGCCATTGAGGAACGCAATCTTGACATCTATCTGCCACATTTCATAATCATGAAACGCAGCAATTTCTAATAAAATCCGAATGGACTTAAACATCGCTACGGGAGAGAAAGTCTCACCGTAGTCAACACCTTGAACTTATCAAAAACCTTTCGCGACAAGTCGAGCTTCATAGACAGTAACATTACCATCCGCTTCCGTTTTCTTCTTGAAAATCCATTTGCACTCAACGGCCTTACGGTCGCTAGGGAGGGTCCACCAAAGTCCATACTTGGTTTTCGCTCATGGATCCCAATTCGGATTTCATGGCCTCTAGCCATTTCTCAGAGTCTGGGTTCATCATTGCTTCCTCATAGTTCGCAGGTTCACTGTTGTCTACTAACAAGACAGTTAAGACAGGGTTGCCGTACCACTCAAGAGGGGCACGCGACCTTGTCGACCTGCGACGTTCAGCAGCAGCATCGTTCGAAGTTTCATGATCCTCGTCATTAGCTTCCTCTCTTGTTGGTGCAGACGGCACTGGAACAATTCCAGGTGCTGCGCTACTCTCCAACTCGAGAGAAGGTTCAGTAACCTCGTCTAGCTCTACCTTCCTCCCACTCAATTCTTTCGAGAGAAACTCCTTCTCATGAAAGGATCCGTTCTTTGCGACAAACACTTTGCCTTCGGATCTGTGGTAGAAGGTATACCCAATCGTTTCCTTAGGGGATCATATGAAGACGCATTTCTCCGCTTTGGGTTCGAGCTTGTCCGGCATCAACCTATTGACGTAAGCTTCGCATCCCCAAACTTTAAGAAACGACAACTCAGGTTTAGCACCAAACCACAGTTCATACGGTGTCGTCTCAACGGATTAGATGGTGCCCTATTTAAAGTGAATGCAGCGGTTTCTAATGCATAACCCCAAAATGATAATGGCAAATCTGTAAGAGACATCATCGATCGCACCATATCTAATAGAGTTTGATTCCGGCGTTCAGACACACCATTGCGCTGTGGTGTTCCGGGTGGCGTGAGTTGCGAAACGATTCCACTTGCTTTAAGATGCGTGAGAAAATCATAACTCAAATATTCACCTCCACGATCGGATCGGAGAAATTTAATTTTCCTGTTACGATGGTTTTCCACTTCATTCTGAAATTCTTTGAACTTTTCAAACGTTTCAGATTTACATTTCATTACATAGATATACCCATATCTACTTTAAGTCATTAGTAAAAGTGAGAAAATAGCGACATCCACCGCGAATCGAAACACTCATTGGTCCACATACATCGGTATGTATGATTTCCAACAAGTCCGTTGCTCGCTCCATTATTCCGGAGAACGGGGTTTTGATCATTTTGCCCATGAGGCACGGCTCGTACGCGTCAAATGATTCAAAATCAAGAGACTCCAAAAGTCCATCAGAATGGAGTTTCTTCATGCGTTTTACATCAATATGACCTAGACGGCAGTGCCACAAATAAGTCGAATTATCACTATCTACTTTGCATCTCTTATCCTCAATGTTATGGATGTGTGTTTCATTGCTTTCAAGATTCAGAAGAAATAAACCATTCATAGAAGGTGCATGACCATAAAAGATGTTACTCATATAAATAGAACAACCATTATTCTCCGATTTAAATGAATAACCGTCTTGCAATAAACACGATCCAGATATAATGTTCATGCTCAACGCAAGCACATAATAACACTTATTAAGGTTTAAAACTAATCCCGAAGGTAAAACTAAGGTGAGTGTGCTGACGGCCATCACATCAACTCTTGATCCGTTGCCAACGCGCATCGTCACCTCATCCCTTGCTAGCCGCCATCTATTCCATAGCTCCTATTTCGAGTTACAAATATTAGCAACTGAACCAGTATCAAATACCCAGGCACTACAACGAGCGCTAGTAAGGTAAACATCAATAACATGTATATCAAATATACCTTTAATGGTGCCAGCCTTCTTGTCCGCTAAGTACTTCGGACAGTTGCGCTTCCAGTGACCCTTGTCCTTGTAATAGAAGCACTCAGTGTCCGTCTTAGGTCCAGATTTGAGCTTCTTCTCAGCAGGGCAACACGCTTGCCGTTGCCTTTATTGAAGGACTTATTTCACCCTTACCTTTCTTGAAGTTAGGGGTCTTGTTGACCATCAACACATGATTATCTTTCTTGATATCCACCTCCGCAGCTTTCAGCTTAGCGAAGAGCTCAGTGATCGTATCAGTGGAGCCAATCTGATTATGAGTAACTACAAAACCTTTGTAGCTAGGAGGGAGTGATTGTAGAACTCTGTCAATCTTGAGCTCTTCTAGAATCTTGCAGTTAAAGAACTTCTCAGAGATCTCATATCTCTCAGAACGGGCCTGAGTCTAAAACATGGTTTTTAGTTCCTCAAGTATCTCAAAGGGCCCGGCGAACTCCTCAAAACGATTTTGAAGGTTCGATTCCATAGCAAACAACATGGTACTCTTAATCACTCCATAATCATCTTTGTGCGACTAATAAACAACTTTTTCATCAGCCGACGCATCTATAGCAGGGGCGTCACCTAGCGCTTTCTCAAGGACATAGTCCTTTTGTCCGCCAGCGAGAATGATTCTCAGACTGCGGAACCAGTTGGTGAAGTTAGACCCATTGTTCTTAAGCTTTTCTTTCTCAGCAAAAACGTTGAAGTTGAAGTTGGACTTAGCCATTTGATCTACAAAATTTGCAAGTACAATTTAGACTATGTTCATGATAACTAGTTCAACTTAATCAAATTATTAGATGAACTTTTATAGTAAGTTATTACCTCATGGTAATAACCTATAATCACATTATTATGAAATAGTGTTTTCAAACCTTTTTCAAATGCAGGTGATGTCCACATTGCATTTGTAAAATACTTTACAAAAAATAGCCAAAGGACATGAGCAAGTGTGAACTTGCCTTTTGTGATTGCAAGATTATGCACTCACGGTCTTCAAGATAATATAAGATCCAATATCTGAAATCAGCATCATTGGTCTGGTAAGGACTAATGTTTAAAGAAGCAATATGCTCTTATGCATAAGTAATGTGATGCACTTTATAAACGCGAATCCCGGGGATAATGTTGTTCTAGGGTTTGGATACTAGAAATGATGTCTTCAAAATGTGTTGTATTTTTGATGAGTTTACACTTGTGCTTCATATTAGGGCTTGTGAGTGTGTGTGAAACAATATGTAGCTACAATATCATAAAATAATGAGACACACATAATTGTGAAATGCTACTTAAGATTGCTTATATAGGAATTGTTGTTTTGAAGTGGCAAAAAGAATAACATTTGAAGAAAAGAATCCTTTTCTAAGGTCTAAACAATCTTTGTGGTTAAGCAATGTGATCAAGGTTGTTTGTGCTTACTTGAATAGTTCGGACTTGAGATGCTTTTTGTATTAATTAGAATAGACCAAAGTTAACTATAAAAACATATGCAGTTTATTAGACATAATGTTTATAAGCTTTGAGACTAAAGTTAACTTTAAAAAACATAACTGATTTGGAAATGTAGTGCTTATGTTATTTGTACCTTATATACCTGGTAATGTTTCCTTAAGATTACTTAAGAATGGTTTGGTCTTTTACTTGTGTAGTGGTTTCTTGATTTTATTATGGAATAGTATTATTTACCCTTTTATAGATGAGTGGTTGTAGTTTATAAATAAGGGAATAATATTATTTAACTACTTATAGACTCAATATATGTTTTGGGTATGTTTATTACTTGTGGTTGAAACATTGGAAATAGATTTTATTAAGTCAAAACAATAATCTTGAGAATTTAATATTTGATAATTCCATTTGAATAATAATATACACTTAATGTTGAATGATAATTCAATAAAATGGTATTTATAATGTTTTGAACAATTATGACTTCATATTAATACTATTCAAGACTAATATTTATTTATTAGACTTTATTGACTAATTTTAGAAATATTAATAAATTTTATTTATCATTATATGAATTGTCAATTAAGGAATTAGATTAAAATTAAAGTTATTAGAGTATTAAGTTTTTCTTTACTTTAAAAGTAGAAGATTATATTTTTAACATGTAGGAATTATTTTGTGATCATTTTGGTATATTACATTTATTTTTGTGATTTAAAAGTAATAAGATATGATTTTTATAAGATTTACAACTTTATAAATACTTAATAAATAATAAATATTTAATTAAGTGAAAAATAGTGTATGATTATAATTTTAAATTATAGTTCTTATTTTTCTAAGATTTTTGGTATTTTATTTATATTTTAATATTTACCATTATTAAAATAGGAATTATCAAAGTATTAATACTTATGAAATCATTATTAAATAATAATTATTTATATTATTAACTTAATAATGTTTGATAATAGTTTTAAGTTATAGATTTTATTTTTCTACAAATTTTCATATATTACACATATTTTTCTGAATTATAAAACAAAATTTATTGATTGAAACAAGATTTAATCATTTATTTGATTTCTGGAATATTAATAATTGAGCTTATAACATTTTATTTATTTCTTAAATAGGAAATAACTTTTTACACCGCACCCACACCAAGCCCTAGTCACTGACTAGTGGGCCAGTGGCCACCTCATCTCTTAAGTTAAAATAAATGCATTTGTTACCGGCCTGATTGCTACCCCCACACAATGACAGATGGGCCCTAGGCCATGTCACTTGCCACGTGAGACAAAGACCAGATCAAACAGGAGACTGGGTCTAGGGTGGCGTCGGCATGACGTCGCTATGGCGTCAGCACCACCACCGCCGTTAGTGGTGGTCGCCGGCGACGATCTACGGCTCCCTAACAAATGAAATTAGTCTAGTTCAAATCAGCGCAACGCGCTGAACCCTAAAGTGGTGGCGCCGCTCGGAAATGGTCATCGGAGCCTCGGCTCGGACGAGCTCCGACGGTGGCTGTTGGTGGCAAAAGGTGTGACGATGTTTTACAGCGAGATACGGCGATTTAGGAATACTAGAAAGTTCAGGAACTTACCCTGATAACGATAGAGCGGTCGACGAGGACATGTGTGTTCGGAAATGAGCTCTCCGACAAGATTGCCGACAAACTGCCGCAAAGAGGAATGGCAAAATTCGTCCACTCCAGTGCTCCCCTTGATGCAAGATTTCACTCAGAGGATCTACGGAGGACGGGGCTTCTCCATGGCTACTTGGATGAGAGTGGGGTGGTGTGGCTCGACGGCGAGGCGAGCTAGGGTTTCGACACTGATGAAGAAATTGAGAGAGAGAGAGAGAAAGCCGCAGAGGGGGAAATGGGGATGAGGACGAGCAGACGGTGTCGTGGCGTTCTTATCCCTTCCTTACAAGAGCGGTAGCACGCATCACAGCGCGGCGGTCCATCGACGGCGGAGCTCCGGCCAGCGAGCGGCTTCCAGTAGGCGAGGTAGACGACGAAGACGGTTTTGCAGAAAACCCCATGGCACTTCTTTTCTCTCAACCCGCAATCATTCTTTGGTCCCACCTGTTAGTCACAGAAGAGAACGAGATGGGCTGACTATTGAGCTTTTGTGGGCTGCACATGAGCAACAGATAAGAAGAGGTAAGTTGGGCGGTGGCCTGTTTGCAGTTTTTTCCTTACTGTTTCATTTTATCTTTTCTATTTTTGTTTTCAAATTTGTGTATTACACATTTGTTTCAAATTTACCTTAGATAATTTATTTGTTAAATAGTTTCAGAGTATAAAAATGTATTTCAAATTCTGAAATGAGTTTAGTATTTTGATAGTATACTTTATTTATTATTTTCTAACTTTCTAATTAGAGACATATTCTTTTATTAAATATAATAAGTAGGATTTAGGATTTTTAGGATTTGTTTAAGATCTTAAAAATTAACTATAACATTAGGTTTACTTTTATTTGTAGTAATGTGGTTTTAAAATGTTTAGGGATAATCATAGAGTTTATTTTTATGTATTTAATCATATAGAAAAATATAGGGTGGTTTATAATTATTGTATCCCTACTTATTCCATGCTCATTTGGAATGATTAGTTAAAGAATAAATCAAAGACTTTGTCTAATGAGTATAGATAGAATATTTATGATATGCTGATTAGAAAACTCATTAATAATTTTAGGGTTCTGAATTATACTTATATTCTTTTGCTGATGTGAATAAAGATTAATGGTTAAACACATTGTCTTTATGTTTGTGATTTTTAATGATATCACCATTTAAAATAAGTAGTTACCTCTAAAATGTTTTATGGAGAAGAATTGAGGAAAATACTTCCTAAACACATATGGTTAAGACAATTGGAAATGATAAAGATGTGCTTAGGTGATTTGCTATGGGAAAATATTCCTATAAAGTGATATAGATATAAGATGAAGAATTCATAACATGGAATGGATATTATACTTGGTTTGAGATTTAAAGTTGGGTGTTTGCCAAGAATTCCTATCTTCCATAGTTCACAATCCTGGTCTTCTAATGAAGGAATTCCTTTCCTAGATATACTACCTTTTCATATCCATCATCATGGTTAACATAATGAGCTTTACTTCACAGGAATAACCTTATTCACCTCTTATTATTATTCTAAATCCATTTAAAAATCCAATGAGCTTGACACTAAAGCTTTTATAGTTTTCTCATATCCATACTTGGTTATATCCACTACTCTATAGTTGATAACCTTCAATCCAACAAGTAGCTATTTCTAACTCCATTCCTATTATTCCATAATAGCTTTATCCACCACTAAGATTATTTCAATAGATGTATACATCAACTATCTTTCTCTCAAGGTTACTATCCTTTAAGATGAATAACACTACTTCCATAACTCCATGCTATACTAGCTTTAATTGAATTATACTGTCTTACATTTACTTTACTCTAATAACTCATACTCCAACCTCACATTATATTAATGTGAATTGGAATGACTACTCTAGGATAACTTATCTATACTAGGGTTTCAATCATTTTCTTCCCACCAATATCACTTATACTAGATATAAGTATTCAATCTTGGTGAGCAAGGCATGATCTTTATAATCCTTTATTCATTTCTAACTTAGATTTCCAATTTGGCTAAGCTAGGCTTTATTAATACAACCTTACAATTGTATTGGAGTTATCTTCTTAGTACCTTTAATTGAATTAAGGCTGTTATTCATGGACTATGCCCCCTTGATCCAATAGAATTACTACTGGTAACTATCTTCAGGGTTCATCCTAGTAATCTTCTTTACTACCACCTATACCTTATTTCAAATAACTCTTCTATCCATCCAGGAGTGGGTTTAACTCCATCAATTATCACATTGATTTTATTCTTCTTCAATCACTCCCATCTTATAAATGATATCTAAAACTAGCATTACTATTTACCTCTACTTAGTTGTTTCTTTATAGGCACTTAAGTGTAAACTATGATATGGTCAAGAGTTGATAGTTAAAGAATTTGTGAATCAATGGTGGATTACTCAACATTGATGAACAACAGATATTTAGATAGGTTCCATAAAGATTGATATGGAAAGAAAGATATATGGTGAATGATCTTGACTTAGTTTCTTTCCTACTCAAACTCACTAAAGAGTTAAAGTTAGGTATTACTATGATACTCATGGTAATAAGGTAAGTCAGGATTAGTCATTACATTCTTATTACTTAAGTTGTAATCTTAACTTGGTATTTATGAGTTGTTGTGCTGAATATTATGATATGATCCCTTAAGGATCAGATATTAGTTATTTAAGCAATGTATTATGAGTAACATTTTATTATATTTGATCTACCCTTAGATCAAATCATGTTTACCCAAATAAGGTTTTAGCAAAGTTCATATTGAAACTTATCATAGTCAACTTGATGATCTACTTTAATTCCATCAAGTTGAGAGAAGCTACAATCACTTTGACAAGTTTTGTTTAAAAGTGCGAAATTTATTCGGATTTTCTATGCATGAATGCAATGCACACATATGGTTTCGGCTTATTTCTAAGCTCTAATGCTGGGATGTTACATGGGCCTAGGGGATGCATTGTGTATTTGGCTACTAATTGTGGGGTTGCCGGAGTGATAGAAACCTGAACCTCCGTTAGGACACCATTGCATAAGGGAGCGTAGGATCTCAGAGTATAAGGCTGTGGTTAGGTTTATATCTTAATTACTTTCCTGTAGTTGCGGATGCTTGCAGGGGGTTTAATCACAAGTATGTATTAGTCCAAGTAAGGTCGGTACATTAGCAGAGGTTTGTAACACCCTCAGAATCGAACCTATGCAAGTTTTAGCAAAATTCGCCAAACCCGCATAGAAACGATTCAAAGGTGCCCACCAGGCACTTTCGTGCGGGTGGAAAACGAAGTAATAACATTACACAACAGTCCTCGATGGGACCCACAGAACAGATATATATAACAGCGACTCAAAGAGTCAAGAATACAGATATAATATACAAAGATCCCAAATCACCTTGAAAACGATAGAGCGTCCAGCTAAGGACAAGATGCAAATGGGGCTAAGAGCCCTGAAGAATAACCAATGGCGTCCATAACCCTGCCCAGGCCAAGCCGGAAGGGTAACCCTGCTAACGACGTCGATCTCAAAACCTGCTTAAACAAAAGGGGTGCCGACAAAGGCAAAGGAAAAAGAAGGAGCGTCAGTACTGAGGCCAGTACACGGCGAGGCTAGAATTCGGCGGTCCTCGCCTACACAGGTATGGTGGACTGAGCGGCAGCGGCAACATGCACTAAACAACCTATAGAGACTCGATACAACTGGCGGTTATCAGAGAGGGGTGAGAATGTCCTATCCGGATCCAACCTGAAGCTATCACCAAACAAACCCATCCTGGCGTTTCCCCCTCGAGACCAAACGAGGAAGTCAACCGAGGAACTCACACGGTTGGCAGTTTTACTTATTCAGTTATAGTTGCGGCACTTTACTAGTCAGGTTTAGATAATAGTCCGGATAAAGTAAGCAGTGGGCACTTTTAGTTAACCATTCCGTTATAGTTACAACACTTACTAATCAGATACAATTAGCATGAGATAAACCCAAAACCCAGCAGTTGTTGGTACTTTTATTCAGCCATTCCGTTGTAGTTGCAATACTTACTAGTCAGATGCAATGGTCGCAAGCGACACTTCAAACAAGCAATTGTGGGCAGTATTATTTAGCCATTCCGTCATAGTGAAGCTGATTACTAGTCATTATAAAGTCAAATTTATAGCAGTAAACTTTAGTTATGCTTGTCTATGGTCGAGATACTGTGCTCCAAGTCGTCCATAACCGCGGACACGGCTTTCAGAAAGTTTTAACCCGGCCGGGGTGCACAAATAGCAACACACACACGATCAACCTCGGAAAAACCAAATCAAAACCCAACGAGGTCTTCACGACAGAGCAATCACAAGATTCAGAAATATTTCAGGGGGCCACCCCTTGGAGTACACCCGCAACGAAGTAAGCTAGCTCCGAGACGGACCCGAGGTTTGGGTGGACGGCTGTGAGCGACTGGGAACCCCAAACGGGGCTTGTCGACACCGTGAAAACGTGTCCCGATCCTAAACAGTACAGGTGCTATCTGTCGCACAATCGTAAATAAAGCAGTAAAGCATGGCATAGGTACAGGATAGTAAATAAAGCCTCAAACTAGTTTGTGGCCCCAAGAAATAAGACGGAATCAAGCTCTGGCTAAGGGGGGCCCATACTCCCCATATGTGGATAGCGCGATAAATCAAGGAACAGGTATCAAGTACTCGGGGTCCTACGGGACACAAGTGGGCGTTCGGAAACCAAATATTATCTATCACCCACCGATGCCTCTGCTTATTTCAATTTTAGTTGTTAAACAGAAATTAAAGTGAACAATAAGTAAAACTATGATCATCTCCATCATCAACATGCGGCAATACATCAACAACTGTGGCATATGACGACACACATCAGCACTTGAGTAAGCGACTACGACACGCGGGCCCAACTAACTACCACACAACAGGTAATAGGATGTGTCCAAGGCAATATATGGCAGCAAGGGATATCACGAGTACGAAAACTAGAGCATCGCAACACAGATAGCAATAGATCAATAGGAGGGAATAAATACTATAAAAGTAAGATAGGTAGAAAGAGGGAGATGCTCGCCTGAAAACATCGTCGAAGGTTCAACCGAAGATCGGGGCGAAGCTCACATCAACTCAACGGCCTTATCCGCGAAGAAGTAAAACACTAGAAGAAACACCGGATGCAATATTTAATTCAACGGCGGAAGATCGGCATGATGCATGTATGATGCATGGCATGGCAAGGTGCGATGCAATTAGGTCAAATTAAGCGGAACCGGGGTCCCGACAATTAATTAATAGGTTCATGTTGTTTATCTACCCCGCAAATTAAATGTTGTTTAACAAACCAGAATATATCACCGGTTCGCTACACAAGTTTAAATGAGGCCAATATGAGACTAGATTTGCCCGCATATGGGCCCCATATTTAATTATTAGGTGAATCTGCATAAGGCCCCCAAACCACAAAGATGCATGCATGAACAATTCAATATGCAACAAGTTTATATTTTATTTATAAAAATAGGGCTCGAGGAAAAGGGGTCACACATAGGGGCTCGACGGTCTTGAGGTTCCGGGGTTCGGGGTCGGTCGCGGGGTTCGGATCTGGGGTTCGGGGTTCGACGGATCGGTCTAGGCGGCTCGGAAGTAGTTCTTGGCGTCGGGTAGATGAACTTGGCGTGGCGTCGGGCGCATCGGTTGAACCCTGGTCGGTGCCGTTCTTGTTGTCGCGAAGGTCTTGCCGCATGTGGGTCGTCGGGATCGGTCTTCGGGGTTCGACGGGCGTCTTGGCGTCCCATGGAGGCGAGCTTGGCGCTCCAAAAACACTTGTCGGTGTGGACTTGAAACCGGCACCGGGGTGTCGTGTTACTGCTTCTGGGCCGCAAGGGGATCCTGATTAGAATCGCAGTACACTCCACGAACTCGTTCTTGTACCACTTCAGCAACAACAACACATAGGCAGACCAAAACGCAACAAAACCTTCATGTGTAAAACACACGGGAAGCCTGCCAAACACCATGCGGGCACGACACAGAGGAAGGCCGAGACCCAGGGCGTGGCGTCGGGATTGCTGCCGGGACGAGGTTGGGGCAGACGACGCCGAGGACGGCCACAGCGACGGGAAGGCGAGCTGGCTCGGGGCACGAGGATGGCCGGAGGCGGGAAGGCGCGGCCGCGGAGGAGGGAAGCAGAGGCGGCCGGCGTCGGGCGAGCTCGAGCCGGCGCTGGAGGAGGCGCGGCCGGCGCTGCTCGGGGAGAGGCTCGGAGGGCGGCGGGGCAGACGGTCGGCGACGCTCGCGGGGAGGGGTGGAGCCGAGGGAGGCGGTCGGCGACGCTCGCGGGGAGGGGTGGAGCCGAGGGAGGCGGTCGGCGCCGGCAGGCTCAGGCGGGGGAGGCGGGACTCGCGGAGGTTGGCGAGGCGAGCTCGAGTTCGGCGGCGACGGGGGCCCGCGGGGCGGCCGGAGGAGGGGGAGACGCGAGCAGGGCGTCGCGGAGGGGAAAGCGGTGGTGGAGGACGATGGGGAGGCAGAGCGCAGGCCGGCGGGCTCGCTGCGGCGGCGGGGAGGAGGGGCCACCGGCGGCGGCAAGGTGAGGCCGCGCGTCGGGGTCACGCAGGGAGGGAGCTTGGGGAGAAGGCGCGTGGGGCTGGGGCCAGCTGCGGGTGTGGGACCGCGTGGGGGGAGGTGGGATCCGGGGGAGGCAGGGAGTGGGGAGAGAGGGCTGCGGGGCAGGTGGGGTGGGGTCTGGCGCGTGGGACCAGGGAAAAGAGGGGGTTGACCAGGGAGAGAGAGGGGGAGGGTTGGGGTGATGTGGCATGGTGGGATTGGTAGAGGGGAGAGGCAGGGTGACGTGGCAGCCTGTGATAGGATGGGGTGATGTGGAGGGAAGGGTTGGGTAGGTTAGCTGGTAGGTTTAGGAATTATGGGTGGACCGATCTGAAATATGGGGGTGGTCGTTCGGGTCGAATCGGCCCGTTCGACTGCCCCCGCTAAAACATTTAATTAAATTATTTATTTCAACCGGCTTTTTTTTGTAAACTAACAACGACCCAAACAAAAATACTCCGGTGACCCGGGTTTGCGCGTTAATTAAGATGGGGCGTTTTAGACACAAAACGGGCTTGCGAAAAATAGTTTTGGCAAACAATGCATGATGATGACGATGCAATGCACCAATTCAACGCGATTTTCTAGTAGTGGTTTTGCGGGATGCCACAATTCGACACCACTAACAATGGATCTCGCCCTCGAGATCCGCCTCATGGTACCGGAAGGGAGGGTCGGCGACCTGCATCTTCGCACTGCGTGTAGATCCTCACGACACCACCAACGAGGGTTCTTCCTTTATCTGGAAGTCGGCGACACCACCAACAAAGGTTCGTTGTTCCTGATCGTCGAGAGAACACTCCGTGGAAACAAAGGACGAAGTTGAAGGTAAGGCCACCTCTAACTTCCATGGACGGAGTAAAACTGCTGGATCCGCTGATCCGACGTACAAGAGCGAATGATAAGAGCAGTGGTAGGGTAGCTACTCCATCCCGCACTCAAACCATTACTCTGCACACAGATAAGCGGATTATGCAACCAACTCTCGGAATTAGACTGAAGATCTCGACAAGCGAGGTTCGGAAACAAGGGAGTGATGCAGACTCTGCATCGGATCTGGCGTAGAGGATGTCGTCGCGTCGGAAAACACCGGGAGATACCACAGAAATCGTATGAAAGACACAATGATTAGGTTTCGCGATGGTTCCATTGGCATGAACAACACATGCTCAAGGTATACTCCAACTTCACCAATGCTCGTCCTTCTCGTATGTTTTTCAACGACACGAATATCCAGCAAGGAACACATATGGATAAAGAGCTCAAGAACAAAAGATCGGAGGGAGGGTTCAACAGACAAGTTGCAGATTGATGATCGTAGCACCTCCGTTACAAAAGGGAGAAAGCGAAATCCTGAAGGTACGACGGAAACCCAACCACGAGAATTCCTGGACTCGAAGAGAGAGAAGAGAGTGGATTCAAAACACGTAGAGATAAGAGGAGAATAGCAGCGGGGTAAGGAGTAAAATCAGACCTAATCAGAACTATCCAACCGATTTTGCAAAAATAGTTTTGACACTTCTACTTCGGCCGTTAGCTAGGTTATCCTACAGGCTGGACTTGTGGGGTATCGCAACTGCTGAGCTCTGATACCACTCTGTAACACCCTCAGAATCGAACCTATGCAAGTTTTAGCAAAATTCGCCAAACCCGCATAGAAACGATTCAAAGGTGCCCACCAGGCACTTTCGTGCGGGTGGAAAACGAAGTAATAACATTACACAACAGTCCTCGATGGGACCCACAGAACAGATATATATAACAGCGACTCAAAGAGTCAAGAATACAGATATAATATACAAAGATCCCAAATCACCTTGAAAACGATAGAGCGTCCAGCTACGGACAAGATGCAAATGGGGCTAAGAGCCCTGAAGAATAACCAATGGCGTCCATAACCCTGCCCAGGCCAAGCCGGAAGGGTAACCCTGCTAACGACGTCGATCTCAAAACCTGCTTAAACAAAAGGGGTGCCGACAAAGGCAAAGGAAAAAGAAGGAGCGTCAGTACTGAGGCCAGTACACGGCGAGGCTAGAATTCGGCGGTCCTCGCCTACACAGGTATGGTGGACTGAGCGGCAGCGGCAGCATGCACTAAACAACCTATAGAGACTCGATACAACTGGCGGTTATCAGAGAGGGGTGAGAATGTCCTATCCGGATCCAACCTGAAGCTATCACCAAACAAACCCATCCTAGCGTTTCCCCCTCGAGACCAAACGAGGAAGTCAACCGAGGAACTCACACGGTTGGCAGTTTTACTTATTCAGTTATAGTTGCGGCACTTTACTAGTCAGGTTTAGATAATAGTCCGGATAAAGTAAGCAGTGGGCACTTTTAGTTAACCATTCCGTTATAGTTACAACACTTACTAATCAGATACAATTAGCATGAGATAAACCCAAAACCCAGCAGTTGTTGGTACTTTTATTCAGCCATTCCGTTGTAGTTGCAATACTTACTAGTCAGATGCAATGGTCGCAAGCGACACTTCAAACAAGCAATTGTGGGCAGTATTATTTAGCCATTCCGTCATAGTGAAGCTGATTACTAGTCATTATAAAGTCAAATTTATAGCAGTAAACTTTAGTTATGCTTGTCTATGGTCGAGATACTGTGCTCCAAGTCGTCCATAACCGCGGACACGGCTTTCAGAAAGTTTTAACCCGGCCGGGGTGCACAAATAGCAACACACACACGATCAACCTCGGAAAAACCAAATCAAAACCCAACGAGGTCTTCACGACAGAGCAATCACAAGATTCAGAAATATTTCAGGGGGCCACCCCTTGGAGTACACCCGCAACGAAGTAAGCTAGCTCCGAGACGGACCCGAGGTTTGGGTGGACGGCTGTGAGCGACTGGGAACCCCAAACGGGGCTTGTCGACACCGCGAAAACGTGTCCCGATCCTAAACAGTACAGGTGCTATCTGTCGCACAATCGTAAATAAAGCAGTAAAGCATGGCATAGGTACAGGATAGTAAATAAAGCCTCAAACTAGTTTGTGGCCCCAAGAAATAAGACGGAATCAAGCTCTGGCTAAGGGGGGCCCATACTCCCCATATGTGGATAGCGCGATAAATCAAGGAACAGGTATCAAGTACTCGGGGTCCTACGGGACACAAGTGGGCGTTCGGAAACCAAATATTATCTATCACCCACCGATGCCTCTGCTTATTTCAATTTTAGTTGTTAAACAGAAATTAAAGTGAACAATAAGTAAAACTATGATCATCTCCATCATCAACATGCGGCAATACATCAACAACTGTGGCATATGACGACACACATCAGCACTTGAGTAAGCGACTACGACACGCGGGCCCAACTAACTACCACACAACAGGTAATAGGATGTGTCCAAGGCAATATATGGCGGCAAGGGATATCACGAGTACGAAAACTAGAGCATCGCAACACAGATAGCAATAGATCAATAGGAGGGAATAAATACTATAAAAGTAAGATAGGTAGAAAGAGGGAGATGCTCGCCTGAAAACATCGTCGAAGGTTCAACCGAAGATCGGGGCGAAGCTCACATCAACTCAACGGCCTTATCCGCGAAGAAGCAAAACACTAGAAGAAACACCGGATGCAATATTTAATTCAACGGCGGAAGATCGGCATGATGCATGTATGATGCATGGCATGGCAAGGTGCGATGCAATTAGGTCAAATTAAGCGGAACCGGGGTCCCGACAATTAATTAATAGGTTCATGTTGTTTATCTACCCCGCAAATTAAATGTTGTTTAACAAACCAGAATATATCACCGGTTCGCTACACAAGTTTAAATGAGGCCAATATGAGACTAGATTTGCCCGCATATGGGCCCCATATTTAATTATTAGGTGAATCTGCATAAGGCCCCCAAACCACAAAGATGCATGCATGAACAATTCAATATGCAACAAGTTTATATTTTATTTATAAAAATAGGGCTCGAGGAAAAGGGGTCACACATAGGGGCTCGACGGTCTTGAGGTTCCGGGGTTCGGGGTCGGCCGCGGGGTTCGGATCTGGGGTTCGGGGTTCGACGGATCGGTCTAGGCGGCTCGGAAGTAGTTCTTGGCGTCGGGTAGATGAACTTGGCGTGGCGTCGGGCGCATCGGTTGAACCCTGGTCGGTGCCGTTCTTGTTGTCGCGAAGGTCTTGCCGCATGTGGGTCGTCGGGATCGGTCTTCGGGGTTCGACGGGCGTCTTGGCGTCCCATGGAGGCGAGCTTGGCGCTCCAAAAACACTTGTCGGTGTGGACTTGAAACCGGCACCGGGGTGTCGTGTTACTGCTTCTGGGCCGCAAGGGGATCCTGATTAGAATCGCAGTACACTCCACGAACTCGTTCTTGTACCACTTCAGCAACAACAACACATAGGCAGACCAAAACGCAACAAAACCTTCATGTGTAAAACACATGGGAAGCCTGCCAAACACCATGCGGGCACGACACAGAGGAAGGCCGAGACCCAGGGCGTGGCGTCGGGATTGCTGCCGGGACGAGGTTGGGGCAGACGACGCCGAGGACGGCCACAGCGACGGGAAGGCGAGCTGGCTCGGGGCACGAGGATGGCCGGAGGCGGGAAGGCGCGGCCGTGGAGGAGGGAAGCAGAGGCGGCCGGCGTCGGGCGAGCTCGAGCCGGCGCTGGAGGAGGTGCGGCCGGCGCTGCTCGGGGAGAGGCTCGGAGGGCGGCGGGGCAGACGGTCGGCGACACTCGCGGGGAGGGGTGGAGCCGAGGGAGGCGGTCGGCGACGCTCGCGGGGAGGGGTGGAGCCGAGGGAGGCGGTCGACGCCGGCAGGCTCAGGCGGGGGAGGCGGGACTCGCGGAGGTTGGCGAGGCGAGCTCGAGTTCGGCGGCGACGGGGGCCCGCGGGGCGGCCGGAGGAGGGGGAGACGCGAGCAGGGCGTCGCGGAGGGGAAAGCGGTGGTGGAGGACGATGGGGAGGCAGAGCGCAGGCCGGCGGGCTCGCTGCGGCGGCGGGGAGGAGGGGCCACCGGCGGCGGCAAGGTGAGGCCGCGCGTCGGGGTCACGCAGGGAGGGAGCTTGGGGAGAAGGCGCGTGGGGCTGGGGCCAGCTGCGGGTGTGGGACCGCGTGGGGGGAGGTGGGATCCGGGGGAGGCAGGGAGTGGGGAGAGAGGGCTGCGGGGCAGGTGGGGTGGGGTCTGGCGCGTGGGACCAGGGAAAAGAGGGGGTTGACCAGGGAGAGAGAGGGGGAGGGTTGGGGTGATGTGGCATGGTGGGATTGGTAGAGGGGAGAGGCAGGGTGACGTGGCAGCCTGTGATAGGATGGGGTGATGTGGAGGGAAGGGTTGGGTAGGTTAGCTGGTAGGTTTAGGAATTATGGGTGGACCGATCTGAAATATGGGGGTGGTCGTTCGGGTCGAATCGGCCCGTTCGACTGCCCCCGCTAAAACATTTAATTAAATTATTTATTTCAACCGGTTTTTTTTTTGTAAACTAACAACGGCCCAAACAAAAATACTCTGGTGACCCGGGTTTGCGCGTTAATTAAGATGGGGCGTTTTAGACACAAAACGGGCTTGCGAAAAATAGTTTTGGCAAACAATGCATGATGATGACGATGCAATGCACCAATTCAACGCGATTTTCTAGTAGTGGTTTTGCGGGATGCCACAAGGTTCACCCACACAACACTTACAACACCAAAGAAGAGTACTCAGCTATTTGAAGCGAAAGCACTTGGCAGAATTTCCATGTGTCCTCGAGAACGTTTGGTCCTTATAAGTATTTCCACCGGCTTGTCCTTTGCTAAGAAAGGATTGGGCCACTTGCTGCGTTTGTTCGTTGTCTTTATTACTTGCTCTTCGTTTTGTTGCCTTACAGAAAACCACTAAAAATATGTTTGCTAAGTATTTACAGAGATTTCCTACTCCATACCACTAGTCAACACCTTCTGCTTCTCGTTGGGATCGACACTCCTATTTATCGAAAGTACTGCGATACACCCCCTATACTTGTGGGTCATCAATGCTTTGTTTGGGTTTACTTGGCACATGCTCACACCATGTTATGACTATGAACAAGTCACCATAGCCTCTATGATCATTTAGTCCTTGACTTGTAGTACCACTCCATGCTTTGATTAGTAATGATTTGTCGCTCTGCATGATTACGACCATTATTGCTCTCTTAGTTGGTTGCTCCTAGTCTTTTGCTAGCCTCCACTTGTATGAGTAAGCTCTACTCATGCTTCCAACTCCCAAAAAAACAAGTTATTCCAAAGTGTCCACTATAAACTCCTATGCATGATTTGTTACACCATTCCAAGTATATTCTCGTTTTCAGCTATCTTCCAATTAAAAATTATTTTGTTATGTGAAAACTTAGTGATTAAAGCCCTCACAAACTTGATGGCACACTTTATATTCTTTGCCCCTAATAAACTTGAACCATTGTGTCATCTATGTTGTATATGCTTGCACTTATACGTTGGAATTAACAGAACCATGCTGTCATGGGGAACGTTTTCAACATTGCACTTGTAGTTTGTATATAGTTGATATCATGCTATTTTGTTTATGGATGTCGCCGGTGTGAAATAAAGAGGGAGCTTGTAAGTCCATGGAGTTATGTATTTTGTGTTAGATAAACGCCTGGGCCGCTAGCCTAAGCCATGCCTAATCATGGTGAAAACTTGCAGCATCACCATAATGAGCAATCTATGAAGCATCCTCAATAAAAATCTATGCAAATAGTAAATAAAAAGATCACTGAGATGCTCATTGTCTGTTTGCCTTGTCATTTTGGTTATGGGATAGCTCATGTACCATGTGCAAGGGGTACCCCGTTGGCGGTTCTCTATGATAGACATGTACTTACTATGACAAGAACTTACAAGTGACCAAAGTTGAGTAGCATGCGGTGCGGCCCTCGTATTCAAGGGACATGAGATTTTACAACTTATACTTTATCAAGCATATACTCCATCTTTGTTCACTTTAACCTTAATCACTTCAAGATACTTATGATAGGGGCAATGAGGGATGAAAGCTAACAAGTACCATAATTTTTGGAAGCTCTTTTTAAAACTTGAAATCCCTGCTTCCCTTTATGAAGGGCCTTTCTTCCACTATTATATTGAGTCTCCACCTTCTATCCTTTAGGCACCAGTTAAGAGAGCATAGTTGTCATTCTTAGTTCAATGTGGAGTGTCCCAAAACTTATTTATTGATGCATATTGTTGATATTACTTGTTCTTGTGATATTTGTATCTAGTCACTCTTATGAACTTTGAAGGTGTCCTATGCATCTATTTATACCACTATTATATTTGTATCACTTACCTACTTGAGGACGAGCAGGAGTTAAGCTTGGGGATGCTTGATACGTCAAAAACGTATTTATAATTTTTGATGCTCTATGCTTGTTTACTATCTACTTTGCTTTGTTTTGTCCACACTTTGAGGTGTTTTTATATGTTTCTGGTACTAACCTATTAACAAGTTGCCACCGTGCCAGTTGGCTGTTTTCTTCTGTTTTTGGTTCCAAAAAGGCAGAAAATCAATATTCTCGGAATTGGACAGGACAAAAGCCAAAGTCAATATTTTACTGTGGGGAACACGAAGCCGGAGTACAAGACGGAGGAGACCCACCAGGGGGCCACACCCCCTGGCCGCGCGGGTGGGCCCACCCCGCGCCTGTGCGGGTGCAGTCGCCCTGGTGGCCCCCTGGATTTCCCCTTCGCCTATAAGAAGCCCCCGATGCAGAAACCCTAAGCACCCGATCAAAACTCCACGAAACCGCCTATAGCCGCCGCCACCATTGTCCCTAGATCGGGGGATCTGAAGCTCTTCCTGGCACCCTGCCGGAGGGGAGATCATCCTGGAGGCCTTCTTCTTCATCATGCCAGCCTCAGGTATGAAGCGTGAGTAGTTCACCTTGGACCGCGGGTCCATGTAGTAGCTAGATGGTTGTATCTCCTCCTTTGTGCTTTCATGTATAGATCTTGTGAGCTCCGTTCATGATCAAGATCTAATCTATTTGTAATCATGCTTGTTGTGTTTGTGGGGATCCGATGGATATTGAGATTACTATGTCAGATTGATTAATGGTTTTGTCTATTTGATTCTATCATGTCTGTGTTGTTTGTGATCTTGCATGCTCTCTGTTGTTTGTGATCTTGCATGCTCTGCGTTGTTAGTAGATATCTTGGCCAAGTAGTTGCTAGTGACTCTGATACGTCCAAAACGTATCTACTTTATCTAACACTTTGCTATTGTTTCTTCTCTAAACTTGTGTGATTTGGATACAACTAACACGGACTGACGCTGTTTTCAGCAGAATTACCTTGGTGTCTTGTTTTTGTGCAGAAAATCAACTATAAGGAAAAATCACGGTAAATATGCCAAAATTTATTTTTCACCAGAAGATCCACGGAGCCAGAAGGGGAGAGAGAGAGGAGACCTGGGGGCCCACACCCACCCCAGGCGTGGGCCCACCTAACCCCGCGCCTGGAGGGGGTGCAGCCACCCTAGACACCCCCTCGGCCTCCCTTTGCGCCTATAAGTTTCTTTTCAACCTAAAAACCGGGAGGGGGTTCGATAGTTTTCCAAAAAGAGTTCCGCTCCGCCGCCGCCACCAGAAACCAAGATTCGAATCCAGAAACTACGTTCTGGCACCCTGCCAGGACAGGGAATTTGGAGAGGATCATTGCCATCGTCATCACCAACGCATCTCCATCAACCACCGATGTTTCCCTCATCCATGAGTGAGTAATCCCACGCTGTAGGCTTGGGGATGGTAGGGATTGGATCAGTTCTATCATGTAATCGAATAAGATCTGTTAGGGCATAGTGCCTAGTATATCTATTGGTGCTATTTGACTTTGTTACAACTTGTTGTGATTAATTCTTGTCACTAGGGCCCGAGTTCCATGATCTCAGATCTGAACTTATTATTGAATCATTATGATAGCATTTTTTGTGATCTTATCTGCAAGTTGTGTACACATATCATTGTCCGGATCCAAAGGCCCCAAAGTGACAATAATAAGGGGATGGCTGTGGTGTGAGGATCGCATGTGTTCATGGAGTGTTAATGCTTTGCTCCGGTGCTCTATTAAAAGGAGCACCTTAATTGTCAGTAGTTCCCTAGAGGCCCCGCTGCCAAGGGCTGGCTGGAGAGAAGATGTTGTGCAAGTTCTCATTGCGACCACGTATGACTATATATGAAGCACATGCCTAGGATTGTTTAGTACTTGGATGCTTGTTATTATTTATCTGCAATGCCCTAGATCTTGAAGTTACATATTTAGACTCGTCCATGCAATGCCTGTCCATCCATCCCTATGCCTACCGCACTCGAATCCTACTATTACCGTTATTGTTACTATTGCTACTGTTTCACCCTTGTTGTTGTTGTTGTTGTTGTTGTTGTTGCTTTGCTGTTGCTACTACAAACTGTTGCTACTGATAAACTTCTGTGAGCAAGAACTATTTCCAGGTGCAGCTGAACTGACAACTCAGTTGTTAGGGCTTGCAAGTATTCTTTGGCTCCCCTTGTGTCGAATCAATAAATTGGGTAATACTACCCGCGAAGACTGTTGCGATCCCCTACACTTGTGGTTCATCAGACTCCAAGAGGGGGTATTTATGCTCGATAGTGGGTTCATGCCTCTAGTTTCCGAGGGAAGTGACGGAAATCTCTTCAGTTGTAGATGTGTTGTTGCCACTAGGGAGAAAACAACGGTCTCTTGTTCATGGAACAAGTGGATTGTTTACCTTACAGACTTTGCTTAAAGCAGTTGTCTGTTGCTTGCAACTTATTACTGGAGGGGGCTCGGATGATAACCTGAAGGTGGAATTCTAGTCATAGATGCAGTTGGATGGCGGTCTATGTATATTATTGTATTGCCCAATCGAATCTCATAGGATCTTTTTGTCTAGTATTGCATTGTTGTGCCTTTCTCAGTTCCTGTCAATTGCCCTATTGTAATTTGTTTACCCTTCATGCCATGTTGTTTATCTAAGGAGAGCACCTCTAGTGAACTATGGACCCCGGTCCAATCTTTACCATTGATACATCTTCCACTGTTACTGTTTACTTGCTGCAAACCATCATCAACTTCCACACCATATAGTTAATCCTTTGTTTCAGCAACCGGTGAGATTGACAACCTCACTATTAGTTGGGGCAAAGTCTTGAGTTTGTGTTGTGCAGGTCTCCATGTTGCTTGCAGCACCTTTGGGACATTTCCTCCCTCCTACTGGTTTGATAACCTCGGTTTCTTACTGAGGGAAACTTGCCTGCTGTACTGCATCATACCTTCCGCTTGGGGTCTCCCAATGAAGTGCCGCTGCACTCATCAAGGCTTTTTTCTGGCGCCGTTGCCGGGGAGGCTAAGGACGTCTTCACAAGGGGATTCCTCCTCAACCTTTCTCTTTTCTTTGTTTTTAGTTTGCTCAGTTTCTCTTGCTTGGTTTTGTTTGCCTCTTTTTATCAAAAAGTCAAAAAAAAAGTTTAGTTTGGTTTTCTTTCTCTTATAAAAAACACAAAAAAATAGTTTCTACTCTAGTTGCCACCTTGCTCTAGCTCACCATGTTGTTCCCCAAGTTCGCCCTGAAGGACCTTTTGATAGGTAGTGGCTCTATAATTGGGAAAAATATTGAAGAATTCTTCAATCATGTTAGCAAGCATGAGGATATTGAGGATAAGTCTAAAGTAGAGCTCGCTCCTAATTATGAAATTGTTGCAGCTTCTTTAGTTTATATGTTGGAGTCTAGGTTTGTTATCTTTAACCCCATGATGCAAATCTTGTTCCTAAAACTAAAACAAGAAAAGAATGCTGAAAAGAGAGAATTTATTCTTGAAACTTTGCTCAAAGAGTTCCATGATGTTGTTAAGGAACCCAAAAAGGTCTTTGAGTGTTTTAATATGCTAGGATCATGTGTAGATGTTGTGGGTAGTTGAGATAAAACAAAGCCTAGAGAGGAATTTAAGATACACATACCCTTTAACCTTGTTGGGATGCATGAGGCCTTTGAAAAGAATTTTGATTGGATTGTTCCTGAAAATCCTTTTGATGAAAGTAGTAAACCAAAGAGAGCTGAGAAGGGATCCTCCAAAACTAATTTGGATGAGATACCTTTCATATTTGAAGACTTTGCAAGTATTGATGTTAATGCTTCCTCATTTGAAAATACTTGATTTCTTGCTTCTTGTGCCTAACTTAAAGGCGTTAAAGAAAAGTATTTGTTGGGAGATAACCCAAGAGTTTCCTTGATTCTTGTTATTGCTTCAATAATGACCTCTCCTTATCCTTTTTTTGCTTTTTGTGCCAAGAATGACCTCTAATAAGAGGGAAGTAAGATTTGGGGAGTTGCTGTAACAAAACAGATTTCTGTTATCCACCATAAAAATTCGTGAGGAGTATTTGTAAGTCGGATTAAGATGAAAATTTACTAATAAATCACCCAGTATATTAGATAATTGCTATTATTTGTTTTGACAGATTTGAGCAACAGAATATTTTCTAAAAAATCGGTTTCTAACTGCTGGTTTGTTTTGACAGATTTCTGCCATTATTTGCATTTGCTTCTTATTGATTCCTTTTTGAGTTCTCTTTTGGGGAATTGAGATTTTTTAAGGAGTTGCTAGAGTAGCTTTGTGTTTTTAGTGAAAAGTTTTGCTGTTCCAAATCTAAACCCAAAGGTCTATTATCTTTTGAATACACTAATGTTGCTAATGAATATTGTGTGAAGTTTTGTTTGAAGGAAAAATTCAGGTGTAGAGAGAGAATGATTTAATAAGATAAAGAATGGACAAAAGCTCAAGCTTAGGGATGCCACCCAGGTGTCACCCCAAAAAATATCCAAGAGGTACAAACATCAAAGCTTGGGGATGCCCAAGGCATCCCCTTCTTCATCAATAAAAAGCTTACGTGTGTCTAGACACTTCATTTTTATTGTTTCATGCACTGTTGTGTTGTTCTTGGAGCGTCTTATTTTTCGTTTGCTTTGCTTAGTTTGTTTAGTTTGCTTCAATAAAGTAGTTTAGACCCCCGTTCTCGTTGTGTTATTTCAAATAAGTTGATTGGTGTTGTAAAGGAGTAGAAAGTTCTTGCTTGAAAGTGCAAGAGGAGCTTGTATTGACTATGACTTAGACTCTAGCATGACATGGTAGGTGTTGTTTTAACCTTATGATTAGTGATTATTGTTGTAGCATGTCTTGTTCCAAACAATTGGGATTGCTTAGTCTGCCTTAAAAGAATTATGCGTTGTTTTAGCATACAAAAGCATAGTATTGTGGTATTCTCCTTTGATGCTTTGTTTGGGCTGACTTGGCACATGCTTACACCATGTTATGACTATGAACAAGTCACCCTAGCCTTTATGATCATCAAGTCCTTGACTTGTAGTACCACTCTATGCTTTGATTAGTAATGTTTTGTCGCTCTACATGTTTATGCATTATTGCTCTCTTAGTTGGTTGCTCCCAAGGTTTTGCTAGCCTCCACTTGTATGAGTAAGTTCTACTCATGTTTCCAACTCCCAAGAAACCAAGTTATTCCAAAGTGTCCAATATAAACTCCTATGCATGGTGTGTTACACCATTCCAAGTATATTCTTGTTTTCAGCTATCTTCCAATTAAAAAGTATTTTGTTATGTGAAAACTTAGTGATTAAAGCCCTCACGAACTTGATGGCACACTTTATATTCTTTGCCCCTAATAAACTTGAACCATTGTGTTCTATATGTTCTATATGCTTGCACTTATACATTGGAATTAGCAGAACCGTGCTGTCATGGGGAACGTTTTCAATATTGCACTTATACTTTGTACAAAGTTGATATCATGCTCTTTTGCCTATGGATGTCACCGGTGTTAAATAAAGAGGGATCTTGTAAGTCCATGGAGTTATGTATTTTGTGTTAGAGAAACGCCTGGGCCGCTAGCCTAAGCCATGCCTAATCATGGTGGAAACTTGCAGCATCACCATAATGAGCATTCTGTGAAGCATCCTCAATAAAAATCTATGCACATAGTAAATAAAAAGATCGCTGAGATGCTCATTGTCATTTTGGTTATGGGATAGCTCATGTACCATGTGCAAGGGGTACATAACTCCATTTCTTGTCATTTTGGTTATGGGATAGCTCATGTATTTTACCTTACACACTTTGCTTAAAGCATTTATCGGTTGCTTGCAACTTAATACTGGAGGGGGGTCGGATGATAACCCAAGGTGGACTTCTAGTCATAGATACAGTTGGATGGCGGTCTATGTATATTGTTGTATTGCCGAATCAAATCTTATAGGACATTTTTGTTGGATATATGCCCTAGAGGCAATAATAAATGTAGTTATTATTATATCTTTGTGTTTATGATAAATGTTTACATTCATGCTATAACAGTATTAACCAGAAACATTAATACTTGTGTGATTTGTAAACTAAATTAGAGTCCCTAGTAAAGCCTCTTCATAATACTAGCTTGTTGATTAATAGATGATCATGGTTTCTTGATCATGAACATTTGAGATGTTGTTAATAACAAGGTCATATCATTAGGAGAATGGTATGATGGACATACTCCTATAGATAAGCGTAGCATAAAGATCAAGTCATTTTAATAGTTCAATTGCTATAAGCTTTCTAATACATAGTAACCTAATTCCTTCGACCATGAGATCATGCTTATCACCATCACCGAAAGGATGCTTTGATGACATCAAACACCACACCGTAACTGGGTGGCTATAAAGATGGCATTGAGTGTTCGGAAAGTATGGGTTGAGACACATGGATCAAGAGTGGGATTTGTCCATCCATATGATGGATAGATATACTCTAGGCCCTCTCGGTGGAATGTCATCCAATTAGCTTGCAAGCATGTGACTGGCTCACAAGGGATCACATACCACGGGAACGATAAAAGAGTACTTATGGGTAACGAGGTTGAACTAGGTATGCAGAGATACCGACGATCAAAACCTCGGATAAGTAAACTATCGTGAGACAAAGGGAAATTGGTATTGTGTGTAAGTGGTTCATTAAATCGCAAAGTAATCATAGAAATATGTGGGAGCCATATGAATTTCCAGATTCCTCTATTGGTTATTGATCGGAGAAGTGTCTCGATCATGTCCGCATAACTCACGAACCGTAGGGAGACACACTTAAGGATTCGATGTTGTTGAGTAGTTATGGAATGATGAGAAAGAGACCGAATGTTGTTCGGAGTCTCGGATGGGATCCGGGATATCACGAGGATATCTGGAATGGTCCGGAGAATAAGTTTCATATAAGTAAAGTCCTGTTTCGGAGTTGGGGAATGATTCCGGTGTTTTCATCGGGAATGTTCTAGAAGGGTCCGGAAGGTCCAGCACTCCGGAGGGGAAGGGTACATGAATATGTCATGACAATATGGAATGGTTGCATCATGTACTAGGTAAATTTATTGGGCAAAATAAAGGGAGAAATCAAATCCTAGTTTGAAAGTCAAACGCCAATTTGAAAAAGTCAAACGGCAAGTTTGCTTGGTGGAGGGAGAGTAGGAAACCTACTTGGGGAGGAAGTCTCCTCCCTCCACCCGCCGGCCAAGGAGGCCGACTTGGGGGAGGACTCCCTCCTCCCAAGCCGCGCCCTCCCACCTATAAAAGGAGGGGCAGGGCTGCCCCTCTCCCACACACCTAAACCCTAGCCCTCTCCTCCAAGTTGTCGGCGCCACCACCTCCTTGTGCCGCCGCCTAGGGCACCTCCAATTTAGCGAGTTGGGGTGTTCCCCAAACCCTAGCCGCCGGCTACACCCTCCCCTTGGTGCCCTCTAAACCCTAGATCACCAAGGCCTCTCTCATAGTCCACCATACTAGCTCCGGCTTAAGGCGAAGCCCTGCGAGATCTCCCCTCTACTTCTGGTACCACGCCGTCGTGCTGCCAGAGTTGCGAGGAGAGTGCTACAACCTCCGCCGCCTGCTGGAACAAGGGAGAGGAAGGTCCTCATCGAGTACCGAACGTGAGATCGACTGCGGAAGCGCTGCCGGAACGCAGCGCCGGAAGGATCGTCTACACGATCTTGAGATCGGCAAGAGTACGACTACATCACCCACGAGAATCTTCTCTCGTTAACCGCTTTGGAATCTTCGAGGGTGAGTTCCTCTATCGACTCGTTGCTACAATCTAGTAGATAGATCTTGGCTTGTTTGTTTGCATGCGGTAGAATTTTTTTGTTTTCCATGCTACGAACCCCTACAGTGGTATCAGAGTCGTGTCTATATGTAGATCTGTTGCACGAGTAGAACACAATGGTCATTATGGGCGGTGCTGCTTTTATTATCAATTGCTTTTTGTGTACTTTGCATCTTGCGGTATGATGGGATGAAGCGGCCCAGGCTAACCTTACATGACATCGTTCATGAGACTTGCTCCACGCTCAACATGCAACTTGTATTGCATAAGTGGCTTTGCGGGTGCCTGTCTCTCCCATCATAGTATAGATCCAATTTACAACGGGCACTTGATAGTTCAAACATCAACGTTGTGGTTCTTGTTCATAAGTTAGATTGACACTTATTGAAAGCCCCAAACCACTTAAAATATGCAAAGAAAATTAGAGGCGTCTAACTTTGTTTTGCATGGGTGTGCTGTGATGTGATATGGCCATGATTGTGATTATATTTGATGTATGCAATGTTACTTATTGTAAGTTGGCAACCGGCAGGATCCATATGGTTGTCTTTAAATTTCAAGTTTTAAAGTGTTCATCCTTAGTAAGCACCGTTGCTAAAGCTCGTTGTTTCGAAGCACCACGTGATGATCGGGTGTGTTAGATTCTGTGGGTGTGTACAACGTGAGCAAGCCAGATTTGCTCATGCGGAAGCTAAGGTTTGATTTTGACGAGCCTAGCATGTACAGACATGGTCTCGGAACACGGATCACCGAAAGGTAAATCATGAGTCATACAGTAGATATGATGAACATGTTGATTGTTCGCCATTGAAGTTACATCAACTCTCATGATGATCGGTTTTGATGTGGTGGATTTGGTTCGTGTGATCACTAAAACAATGTGAGGGATATTGTTTTGAGTGGGAGTTCACCTAGATTAATTTAACTATTAATTAGAACTCAATTTGTCATAAACTTAGTCTAAACTATTGCAAATATGTTGTAGATCAATGGCGGCCCCTACCATCAATTTTAATGCGTTCCTAGAGAAAGAAAAGTTGAAAAACAATGGAAGCAACTTCGCGGATTGGTTCCGCAATTTGAGGATTGTCCTCAATGCTGATAATTTGACCTATGTGCTGGATGCACCGCTGGGTGACCCGCCTGCAGCTGATGCTACCGATGAAGTAAAGAATGTTTACCTCACTCAGAAGAATCAATACTCCACAGTTTAGTGTGCTATCTTGTATGGTTTGGAATCAGAGCTTCAGAAAAGGTTTGAGAACCGTGACCCACATGATATTGTCCGTGAACTCAAAATGATATTTGAGGCTCACGCGGCAGTTGAGAGTTATGAGGCTTCTGGAAAGTTCTTTACCTGCAAGATGGAAGAGGTCAGCTCCGTCAGTGAGCATGTGCTTAAGATGTTTGTGCACGCAAACAAACTCCAAAGCTTGGGTATAGTGATTCCTAATGCTTTGGGTATTTACTGTGTCCTCCAATCACTACCACCAAGTTACAAGGACTTTGTGATGAACTACAATATGCAAAACATGAACAAGACGTTGCCAGAACTCTTCTCCATGTTGAAATCTGCAGAAGTGGAGATCAAGAAAGAGCATCAAGTGTTGTTGGTCAATAGGACCACCAAATTCAAGAAAGGCAAGTCTAAGCAAAAGGGAAAATTCAAGAAGGGTGGTAAGAAAGTTGCCGCACCGACGAAGAAAACCAAGGCTGGACCTAAGCCTGATACTGAGTGCTTTTACTGCAAGGGAGAGGGTCACTTGAAGCGGAATTTCCCAAAGTACTTGGCGGATTTGAAGAACGACAACATCAAGAAGAAAGGTATATCCGATATACATGTTATTGATGTGTATCTCACTAGTACTTGTAGTAGTGCCTGGGTATTTGATACTGGTTCGGTTGCTCATATTTGTAACTCGAAACAGGTGCTGCAGAATAAACGGAAGCTAGCGAAGAACGAGGTGACGATGCACGTTGGAAATGGATCAAAGGTTGATGTGATCGCGGTCGACACACTACCTCTTCATCTACCATCGGGATTAGTTTTATACTTAAATAATTGTTATTTGGTGCGCCTGGGTTGGGCATGAACATTATATCAGGATCATGTTTATTGCGAGATGGTTACTTGTTTAAGTCCGAGAATAATGGTTGTTCGATTTATATGAGTAATATGTTTTATGCACATGCACCTTTGATAGATGTTCTATTCTTATGAAATCTCGATAGTGGAAATACACATATTAATAACATTGAAGCTAAACGTTTGAAATTGAGCGATAACTCGACCTATATGTGGCACTGTCGTCTTGGTCACATTGGAGTGAATCGTATGAAGAAACTCCATTCTGATGGACTTCTTGAATCACTTGATTTCGAATCACTTGAAAGATGCGAAGCATGTATGATGGGTAAAATGACTAAGACTCCATTTTCTGGTATGATGGAGCGAGCTACGGACTTGTTGGAAATCATACATACCGATGTGTGTGGTCCAATGAGTGTAGCATCGCGCGGTGGTTATCGTTATGTTCTTACCTTCACGGATGACTTGAGTAGATATGGGTATATCTATTTCATGAAACATAAGTCCGAAACTTTCGAGAAGTTTAAGGAATTTCAAAGTGAGGTAGAGAATCAACGTAGCAAGAAGATTAAATTTCTACGATCTGATCGTGGAGGTGAATATCTAAGTTACGAGTTTGGCGAGCATTTGAAGAAATGCGGAATACTTTCACAATTGACACCACCGGGAACACCACAGCGTAATGGTGTGTCCGAACATCGTAATTGAACTCTCTTAGATATGGTTCATTCTATGATGTCACTTACAGATTTACCGCTTGGGGTTATGCATTAGAAACAGCCGCATTCACTTTAAATAGGGCACCATCTAAATCCGTTGAAACGACACCGTATGAATTATGGTTTGGGAAGAAACCTAAATTGTCGTTCCTTAAAGTTTGGGGTTGCGAAGCCTATGTAAAGAAGTTACAGCCGGACAAGCTTGAATCCAAAGCGGAAAAATGCGTCTTCATAGGATACCTGAGGGCAAAATCTTCGTTGCTAAGAATTGATCCTTTCTAGAGAAGGAATTTCTCTCGAAAGAAGTGACTGGAAGGAAAGTAGAACTCGACGAGGTTGTTGAACCTTCTCTCGAACTTGCGAGTAGCGCAACACCGGAAGTAGTTCCTGTGGCGCCGACACCAATAAGAGAGGAAGATAATGACGATGATCATGAAACTTCAGTTGAAGTTGCTACAGAACCTCGCAGGTCAACGAGTACTCGTACCACTCCTAATTGGTATGATCCCATTATGAGTGTCATGTTGGTGGACAACATCGATGACCCTGCGACATATGAGGAAGCGACGATGAGCCCAGATTCCAATAAATGGCAACAAGCCATGAAATCCGAGATTGGATCCATGTATGAAAACCAAGTATGGACTTTGGTGGACTTACCGGATGGCCGGAAGGCTGTCGAGAACAAATGGATTTTCAAGAAGAAAACAGATGTTGATGGTAATGTTACTGTCTATAAAGCTCGACTTGTCGCAAAAGGGTTTCGACAAATTCAAGGAGTTGACTACGATGAGACTTTCTCACCAGTAGAGAAGCTAAAGTCTGTGAGGATTATGTTAGCAATCGCTGCATATTATGATTATGAGATATGGCAGATGGATGTCAAAACAGCGTTCCTCAATGGAGACATTGATGTAGAGTTATATATGATGCAACTCAAAGGTTTTGTCGATCCTAAAAATGCTAACAAGGTATGCAAACTTCAACGCTCCATATATGGATTCAAGCAAGCATCCCGAAGTTGCAATCAACGTTTTGATAAAGTTATCAAAAGTTTTGGTTTTATACAAACTTATGGAGAAGCTTGTATTTACAAGAAAGTGAGTGGGAGCTCTGTAGCATTCTTAATACTATATGTAGATGACATATTGTTGATTGGGAATGATGTAGACCTTCTTAATAGTGTCAAGGAATATTTGAATAAGAGTTTTTCAATGAAGGATCTTGGCGAAGCAGCTTACATATTAGGCATAAAGATTTATAGAGATAGATCGAAACGCCAAATATCATTGTCACAAAGTACATATTTGGACAAAGTTCTAAAGAGGTTTGGAATGGAAGAAAGCAAGAAAGGGTTCTTGCCCATGTTGCCCAATACGACCTTGAGTAAAACTCAAAGTCCGACATTGGCAGAAGATAGAGAAAGGATGAGTAAGACTCCCTATGCCTCAGCCATAGGATCTCTAATGTATGCCATGCTATGTACTAGACCCGACATTGCATATGTTGTTAGTCTAACTAGCAGATATCAAAGTCATCCAGGAGTGAATCATTGGACAGCGGTCAAAAACATCCTTAAGTACTTGAGAATAACTAAGGATATGGTTCTTTCTTATGGAGGTGATGAACAACTCGTTGTTAATGGTTACACCGGTGCTAGTTGGAACACCGATCCGGATGATTCTAAATCTCAATCTGGATACGTATTTACTTTGAATGGTGCAGCAGTTAGCTAGAGGAGTGCAAAGCAAAGCGTTGTGGCGAGATCTTCAACTGAATCAGAATACATAGCTGCTTCGGAGGCTTCACAAGAAGCGATATGGATGAAGGAGTTCATTGCAGAGCTCGGTGTGGTTCCAAGTGCGCTGGACCCAATGTCTATCTACTATGATAACATGGGCGCCATAGCCAATGCGCAAGAACCAAGGTCACACAAGAAGCTGAAGCACATCAAGCTACGTTTTCACGCTATTTGAGAACATGTCCAAGATGGTGACATGAAGATTTGAAAAGTACACACAGATATGAATGTGGCGGATCCGTTGACTAAACCTCTCCCGGGGGCAAAACATGACCAACACCAAACTGCCATGGGTGTTCGGTATATTACCATGTAATCTAGATTAGTTGACTCTAGTGCAACTAAAAGACTGTTGGAGATATGCCCTAGAGGCAATAATAAATGTAGTTATTATTATATCTTTGTGTTTATGATAAATGTTTACATTCATGCTATAACAGTATTAACCAGAAACATTAATACTTGTGTGATTTGTAAACTAAATTAGAGTCCCTAGTAAAGCCTCTTCATAATACTAGCTTGTTGATTAATAGATGATCATCGTTTCTTGATCATGAACATTTGAGATGTTGTTAATAATAAGGTCATATCATTAGGAGAATGGTATGATGGACATACTCCTATAGATAAGCGTAGCATAAAGATCAAGTCATTTTAATAGTTCAATTGCTATAAGCTTTCTGATACATAGTAACCTAATTCCTTCGACCATGAGATCATGCTTATCACCATCACCGGAAGGATGCTTTGATGACATCAAACACCACACCGTAACTGGGTGGCTATAAAGATGGCATTGAGTGTTCGGAAAGTATGGGTTGAGACACATGGATCAAGAGTGGGATTTGTCCATCCATATGATGGATAGATATACTCTGGGCCCTCTCGGTGGAATGTCATCCAATTAGCTTGCAAGCATGTGACTGGCTCACAAGGGATCACATACCACGGGAACGAGAAAAGAGTACTTATCGGTAACGAGGTTGAACTAGGTATGCAGAGATACCGACGATCAAAACCTCGGATAAGTAAACTATCGTGAGACAAAGGGAAATTGGTATTGTGTGTAAGTGGTTCATTAAATCGCAAAGTAATCGTAGAAATATGTGGGAGCCATATGAATTTCCAGATTCCTCTATTGGTTATTGACCGGAGAAGTGTCTCGATCATGTCCGCATAATTCACGAACCATAGGGAGACACACTTAAGGATTCAATGTTGTTGAGTAGTTATGGAATGATGAGAAAGAGACCGAATGTTGTTCAGAGTCTCGGATGGGATCCGGGATATCACTAGGACTTCCTAAATGGTCCGGAGAATAAGATTCATATAAGGAAAGTCCTGTTTCGGAGTTGGGGAATGATTCCGGTGTTTTCATCGGGAATGTTCTAGAAGGTTCCGGAAGGTCCGACACTCCGGAGGGGAAGGGTACATGAATGTGTCATGACAATATGGAATGGTTGCATCATGTACTAGGTAAATTGGCTGGGCAAAATAAAGGGAGAAATCAAATCCTAGTTTGAAAGTCAAACGCCAATTTGAAAAAGTCAAACGACAAGTTTGCTTGGTGAGGGAGAGTAGGAAACCTACTTGGGGAGGAAGTCTCCTCCCTCCACCCGCCGGCCAAGGAGGCCGACTTGGGGGAGGACTCCCTCCTCCCAAGCCGCGCCCTCCCACCTATAAAAGGAGGGGCAGGGCTGCCCCTCTCCCACACACCTAAACCCTAGCCCTCTCCTCCAAGTCGTTGGCGCCACCACCTCCTTGTGCCGCCGCCTAGGGCACCTCCAACTCGGCGAGTTGTGGTGTTCCCCAAACCCTAGCCGCCAACTACACCCTTCCCTTGGTGCCCTCTAAACCCTAGATTACCAAGGCTTCTCTCATATTCCACCATACTCGCTCCGGCTTAAGGCGAAGCCCTACGAGATCTCCCCTCTACTTCCGGTACCACGCCGTCGTGCTGCCGGAATTGCGAGGAGAGTGCTACAACCTCCGCTGCCTGCTGGAACAAGGGAGAGGAAGGTCTTCATCGAGTACCGAACGTGTGACCGACTGCGGAAGTGCTGCCGGAACGCAGCGTCGGAAGGATCGTCTACACGATCTTGAGATCGGCAAGAGTACGACTACATCACCCACGAGAATCTGCTCTCATTAACCGCTTTGGAATCTTCGAGGGTGAGTTCCTCTATCGACTCGTTGCTACAATCTAGTATATAGATCTTGGCTTGTTTGTTTGCATGCGATAGAAATTTTTTGTTTTCCGTGCTACGAACCCCTACAATTTTTGTCTAGTATTGCATTGTTATGTCTTGCTCAGTCCTGTCAATTGACCTACTGTAATTTATTTACCCAGCATGCCATGTTTGTTTATCTAAGGAGAACACCTCTAGTGAACTATGGACCCCAGTTCAATCTTTACCATTTGATACATATTCCATTATTACTGTTTACTTGCTGCAAACCATCATCAACTTCCACACCATATAGTTAATCCTTTGTTACAGCAACCGGTGAGATTGACAATCTCACTGTTCGTTGGGGCAAAGTCTTGAGTTTGTGTTGTGCAGGTTTCCATGTTGCTTGCAACATCTTTGAGACGTTTTCTTCCTCCTACTGGTTCGATAACCTTGGTTTCTTTCTGAGGGAATACTTGCTGCTGTGCTGCTTCACACCTTGCTCTTGGGGTTTCCCGACATAGTGCTCTCAGGCACCATCACATGGCAACATCGAAGACCAAACCATTCACATATCACCATTGCTACAAGTTGCTCGAGAAGAGTGACACATATAGGTTGTGGTACCAAGAAGCACCTCCCAAAAGAGGGGACATGATCCAATTGGACGATGACAAGAGTGATGAGGGTGAAAGAAATAGGAACAAGGCCGATAGAAACAAGAAGTCAAATGAGAAAATAAGGAATGTAGACGTAGCGACAAATTTGAGCAGCAAAAATGATGAGACGGTGTAGTTCAAAGAGTTCTTAACTATGAAGACTTTGGAAGCCAAAGTGATGTTGGAACAGGATAAAGAAGAAATGAAATAAGCAAAATGGCTAGCAATTCGTGGAGATGCCAAACGCAAGGCCGTGTTGGAGGAGACGAGAGTCAAGATCGAGGAATATCAGACTAGAAGTGAGTTTATTACCGAAGAAATAAAGACAATGTGATCCAAGTAATATGGGTTCACAGAAATTGGAATGGTGAAAACTTGCAAGGATATAGAGATCTTATGGAGAAAAAATCAAGTTATCCTAGGTGGTGGCCGTGGCGGCGGCGATTGTGCCTCTGGTGGTCTCGACGACAATGGTGGTGTGTCATGCCATGTTCTGTGGCTCAGTGGCGAACCCACCATAGGGGCGAGAAGGGGCGTCCGCCCTAGGTCTCCCGGTGCAAGGAAGGTACCCCCCGTCAGCTTGTCTGATCCCCTCTATTTTCTGTCCAATGAGTAGCGACATGAACTGACGTACAGAAGCTTGTTTTTCAATTTCTATCGAAGGGGTATGTAGAGGAGGAAGAAGCTAAGTTGGGCTAAAGCTTTATTGGGCTTAAGTGGCATAGGAAAGCCTCGTTTATTAATTGCAAGCGAGCACGCGATGACAGGAGATGGTGCAGGCGAAATCAATCGCAAGCGAGCACGCGATGACAATAACAACCAATGGCAGGTATTCTTTCTTGTGTGCAATAATTCTTGTGTGTCAGTGTGTGAGCTTGTGGCGTATGTTCACAAAGCACTCAATTTTGTAGGAAATTCCACAAATCGTTCCGGCTGTATTTAATCTAGCTGATGTGATTGCCAACCCGGGTACCCGGAGGCAAGTTGAAGAGTATTCTACCACAGAAATTAGAGATGAAATGAGGCGGGCGTATTTGTCAAAAGGTCCATGTCATTTAGCCGGTCATGTGTATCCACGCACAAAATTTGGGGCAGATTGGCGGGCATTCAAAGAAGCATGGTATAAAGAATATGATTGGTTTTATTGTTTTCTCTTCAAGCCTCCAAACATTGGTCAAAAATTTGGGCATGATGTGTTCACGAAGAAGGGGTTCAGAAATTGGAAGAAAGCGGTGGAATACTTCAGGACTCATGTAGGTAAACAAAACAACGCTCACAACAATGCTAGAAGAAACTGTGAAGCTTTCCGAAATCAAAAGCAAAGTGTTCCATATGCAATCACTTGTCATGTTGAGAAATCACATGTTGAATATGAACAACGCTTGAGGGTTGTTGTAGGTATTGCAAGATTTATTGTTTCACAAGGCCTAGCGTTTCGTGGGCATGACGAGACACACACTTCCTTGAATAAGGGTAATTTCCTTGATATGGTGGATTGGTTTGCCGAACGATGTATGGATGTAGCCAATGTGATGAATGAAAATGCTCCTGGCAATTTTAAGTTGACTTCTCCTAAAATCCAAAAACAAATAGTACAAGCATGTGTAGAAGATACTATGCAAGTCATCAAGAATTAACTTGGCGAAGGTAAATTTGCTCTACTTGTTGATGAGTCTCGTGATGCATCGGTTAAAGAGAAAATGGGCGTGATTGTGAGGTTAGTTATTTGTCATTACATTTGTAAATTTACTTACTCTACTTCATATAATTATTCTAAGTTCATTTATTGTTGGTTGTAGATTTGTGAACCAAAAAGGGGAGGTGTTAGAAAGGTTGCTTGGTGTTGAGCATGTTGTTGATACTAAATCTGCTTCTTTGAAAAGATCTTTGGTAAAATGTTTGTTAAACATAATTTATCCATGTCAAGATTGAGGGTACAAGGATATGATGGTGCATCAAATATGCGCGGAGAACTAAATGGGTTGAAGAAATTGGTGCTAGAAGTCAACCCTCATGCTTATTATGTGCATTGTTTTGCCCACCAACTTCAATTGGTGGTTGTTGCTGTTGTGAAAGGAGTTCTTGCTGTTGGTGATTTCTTTGGGCATACAAATAAGATAGTCACCATGGTTAGTGTTCTTTTTTATGTTTGCAAGACTCTAGTATATTTTATTCCGTTACACAATTCTAAATGTGCATAATATTTTATGTAGGCGGGTGCCTCTTGTAGGAGTAAAGATGGCTTATTGCAGAAGCATCATGACAAATTGGTAGCACAATTAGAGAATGGCAATATTGTGTCAGGAAGTGGTCAACATCAAGAGACAATATTGGCAAGACCCGGTGATACACGTTGGGGTTCACACCATAAAACTCTAATTCGTTTACATAGTATGTGGGATTCTGTGGTTGAAGTGCTTGGAGGTATTATTGAGGATGGAGATACAAAAGATAGAGGCGTGGCTTCAGGTTATCTCATAAACATGGAAACCTTTGAATTTGTTATTATCTTGCATTTGATGCTTCGAGTGCTTGGTTTAACAAATGAGTTGTCACAAGCATTGCAACTAAAAGATCAGAACATAGTTAGTGCCATGAATATGATTGTCTCGGTGAAAGATCTATTGCATAAATTGAGAGACGATGGGTGGGAGCCTCTCTTGTTGGCTGCTACTAATTTTTGTGTTGGAAGAAATATCTTGGTGCCAAGTATGGATAATAACATTTATGCTAGAGGTTATCCAAGGAGCTCACGCAAGATGGTCACTAACTTCCATCACTACAAGATACAAACATTCAATGAGGTGATTGACAGAAACATAGTTGAGATGAATCATCGATTTAGTGAAACTTCCACACGCTTGTTAAAGTGCATTGCATGCCTTGATCCTAGGGACTCATTTAGTAGCTTTGATCATGAGAAGCTACTTGAGCTTGCAAAGATTTACTCTGTTGATTTCTCTACACAAGATTGCTATCTTTTGATTGATCAACTCAACATATATATTGATGTGATGAGAAGAAGCCTAGATTTCTTGACTTGTAGTAGTCTCAGTGATCTTGCTCTCAAGTTGGTTAAATCTAGACAACATTTGGTCTTTCTATTGGTTTATCGCCTCATTAAGCTTGCATTGACACTGCCCGTGGCGACGGCATCAGTTGAGAGGGTTTTCACAGCCATGAATATTGTAAAGACGACCCTTCGAAATAAGATAGGTGACGATTGGCTTAATGATCCGATGATATGCTTTGTTGAGCGAGAGATATTTGCAAAGATATCCGGCAAGCAGATTATGTTATGTTTTCATGCCTTAAAGTATCGTCGAGGCCATCTACCTCCACAAGTTCGAGCTCCTTCTAGTACTACAAGTTAATGGTACAATGCAACCTTATCAACTACTTTTACAATTTTGCCAAGATTTACACTCATATGTTTCCTTTATTCACATGTTGTAGGTTTCAGCTTGGATGTTGAGGGTACTATTTTGGCGGCCAATGTGTGTCTCAAGCAGCAAAAGTCCATGTTAGTAGGTTCCCGTGTTTTTTCATGTTTCTAGTAGTTGTATTTCATCGATCATGAAAATTGAGTATTTTGTGTACCATTTACATTGTGATTTCTAGCTAGTAGAGTTGCATTTGTTCGTGAAATTCCCCCCCCCTCCCCCCCGCGAAAATGTTCGCCCCGGCTATACAAAATTCCTGGGTCCGCCACTGCTGTGGCTAATAGATGTTGTAGATGTGAATTTTTAGTGCCTTTTTTTTGGAAAAGAGTATATATTAATATCACAAGGACACCAATTACACCCAGCCTCTGCAACAACGCATGCCCTAGTGACTCTACGGATGCACACAACTTAGAAAAAAGAAAGAGAAATTATAAAAAAGAAAAGTCCCGCTACAGAGAACTAATCCTTAAAGAAACGACAGTGACACTATCAGAACAACACCAGTAGTCCTCCACTCCAATAACAACGCCTTCAAGAAGGAAACAGTGCCCAAGCGTCGTCATTGCCCGACCAAAAGTCATAGGTTTTCACCCTGGAGAAAGTCCTTGCTCACAAAACAATGCCTTCAACAAGGCCATTGCCAGACACAACCAGCTAAGGCCAGATCTTGAATTTTCACCCTGCAAGATAAGACTAGAAACTCCCATGTGTTGTCTTCTCGCACCAACAACCGCTGCAACGAGTCCCAGATCACGCAGCGAGATCTCTGTCGCCATAGGAACAAAAATCACCATCGCTACCCACAAATTTTCGTTTTACTGACGTTCTCCGTATCTGACTTCACCATTTTTAGTGTCTATAAGCATTGCAAAGGGTGATGCAAACTCTGAGCCGTTGCATCTTCAGTTTGCTCTTGTTTCAAAAACTGAGAAATCATAATTTTCGGTTTAATATTCTGTTTAGTTGTGTGCTTGCGCAGTTACGCGGAACAGGTCTCTCAATCCGCGCTACGGAATTAGGCCCGTAAACCACGTTTGGTCGTGGTGGCCTGTAAACGTGTTTTCCGAACCGCGACTCCACGGTGTGTGCTGGAGATGGTCGAGAGAACGACTTTTTCTGGCAAGCACACGGTCGGCAACGCCCAAATCCCGAACACGTCGCGCTCTGGCTGGGTGGCGCGGCAGCGGGCACGGCCGCAAGCCCGCAACATTAATTCCGCGCTCCGTGCTCTGTCGCGGCTTGCACTGTTCGTCGCTTGCTCCCGAAACGAAAGCTGGGTTTCCGCATCGGAGGAGGAGGGATACTCTGTGGGCTGTGCGTGGTCACGAGAAAGATTCTGGAGTAATTAGTCTAGCCGCTAGTGCTGTAGTACTGCTGCTAGCCCATAGGGAAGGGAGGTCCTTGATCAGTCCTTGGTAATTAAAGGGCTAGTAGTGCTGAGAGTAATTGGTATACCTAGCGCTGCCAGCAGTACTACTGTAGTTGGGTCATCAACCGCCTAGCGCTACTGTTGCTGCTAGCTTCGGCCGTGCATCTCCACTCGGCTGCCGAGGACGCCGATTCGGACGTCGAAATTTCCGGACGCTAAAAATCAGCTCAATCGGGTACCCGAGACCTGTTTTCGGCCAGATTTATTCTAACTTTCGTCCGGACTATTCAGGCCGTCCCGGGTACGTCCTAGGAACGCCGGACGCAACGAATTGGCCGAGTGGACCAGCCTGTCAGCGACAGAAGCCTAGTCGTCGTCATCCTTCCCGCCGTTTTTCTTTTTCCGCCCTCGCCACTACATCCCTCCCACCCTCGTGGCCGAACTCGGCCTATAAAAGGCGTACATCTCGCCGTCTCCATTCACAGTCTCTCACACCACTCTCAACTCCGTCGAAAAGGCATGGCCGAGAGATTTCACGGCCGACGCACGATGCAGCCGTGGGAAGCCCGGCTGCTCCACGAGGCGGGCTATACGGCGTCGTCGGACACTCGTCTCCCCTTCGCCTGGCAACTCAGCGCAGGGGGGATCCCTATTCCGCCGGTGCCGGCCGACGGGGACCTCGCCGGAGAGATCCGGCGGCGGTAGCCGCCATGCAAGACCCGGATCTCGCCGAGGATCCTGGCAACCTGGTCTTCTAGAGGCAGTTCTTCGCCGACAGACGTCTCGAGGAACTCGTCCGACACAACATGGATTTCCGCCGCCGCTGGTGGAGCGTTTCAGGACGAACTCTCGCCGGTGTTATGGAGCATATCCAGGCCGGCAACCACCCCCGCCTCGGCCTGTAGATGCGGCGCCCGGCGTCGACCACGGCGACGACGGCCTTTTCCTAGTTTATTAAATTCATTGTAATATGTGCGTTTTTGCCCTAGTTAATGAAATCCGTCTATATTCGTCCATATTACGCCGAGTTTAACTGAATTTTGCCGAACCTAGGAACTCGGCCTAGGTACGCGAGTAGGAAACTAGACGTACCCAGACCGAAATCAAGTTCCGTCCGGCCAAAAAAAAATCTAGATTTCGGTCTGATTTCGTCTAACGTGTGGGGATGGTCTAATGCGTGGCTCCGTGGCACGCCGGATGGTGGTTATCAATCGACAAAAACGTTCGTGTCGACGCAGGGTGTACCGGAGTGCGTCATCTGAGACCCGGCCGGTGGTGACAGCTGCACCGGCACATCGTCCCAGCTCGCGAATGTGAATGGTTCTCGTCTGGTTTATAAATATCGAATTCGCGTATATATGTTCTCCGTATCCATCTCGTCAATGCTGCTTGAACAAGACATAGTTAAAATTTTATTACAGTAGTACGACCGCTGTAACTTGTGGACGCAGCCCTTGCATCCGACCGGACGAGCCATCTGGACTGTGTCGGCCAGTTCACGATGATTGCGCCGGGGCCGGGTCAAGAACAACAAAGCTACGTATATAGTCCTCCTCCTTGGCCTTTTGCGGGCAGCCACGCCATACGTACCGGCCGGCGCGTCTGCGGCCGTGAATGTCGTTTTGAAATTAATTACTACTCCTGTACTACCTTGGCATACGCCGGCCGACAGCAAAACCGTGCAATCAAGACGCGCTTTTTTCGCTTTGCCTTTTCTTCCCAGTCGTCTCGTGTCGTCACTAGCTGTAATGGGGCACGTAGACGTACGTTCATGTACGCTCGCGGGCGGCGGTTGCTCGTAGACGTGCATACCTAACCATGTAGTAGGAGTATTTCGCAAAAAAAAAAAAAACGTGTAATGATGACGCAGCCGTGCGTGTTTCATCATCTCGGTTGTCCTCCCAAGCATGTTTGGGCCCATTCTACTTGCTGCTATATGTCGTCGAGTCTCTGCCCTTTCCTCTTCCGAAACTAGTATGTCAAAATACATAATTTCATCTCGTTAATTTGTAAGTAAAGAGTTGTACACATAGGACCAAATGGCCAAAGGGGCGATGAAAAATACAGCAAAGAGAGACTAACATGACAAGCGATGCCAAAGCTCTCCATCGCACACCGACGTGGGCACTAATGCGACGGAAAACCACCAATCCTTGATGGTGCCAAATTTTTGCCGCATGACCGAGTAACCAAAACCGAAATCTTGTTCCATATACGCCCAAAGATAAACATGTTGTGTGCAGCCGACTCTAGCTCCCTTTTGCAGAGCTGACAAATGCTGCAATTTGGGCATATTCGACTCTCTAGTCCCGTCAGCCATCCATAACCGATCCTACAATTAGCGACCCCCCAAAAAATTGCATTTCGGGGAACCCAATTGCTCACATGCAAGATGATGAAGTAAGTACATCAAACCAACTATGGATTATGAAGGTATGCTTTGTTCTGTCGAGCTCTGTAACACTAGGCGGCGGTGCAGCTCAGGAGGCACTGGTCCGGCGTGGCCGGGTGATGGCTGGTGGCGGCGTCGGCAAGGCGGAGAGCCATGGGTACCGAGCTTCGCCGACGGCTGTCCTGGCCAGATCTGGCCATCTACGGGCGTGCCCAGATGGGCTTGGACGGGCCGGGCATGGCGGCGGCTATGCTCGCTGGAGGTGGAGGCGGCGACGGTGCTAGACTGGGGACGACGGCATCATGCCCCGCTTGTTGCTGCAGGGCGGCTAGGGCTTTACGGGCCCTGCCAAGGCCTGGTGTGTCCTCGCTGCTCTGTCCGGTCGACGACCGCCTCTCGGGGACGGAGGTGGGATCCTCCGGAGGCTCGGGAGGCACTAGTCCGGCGTGGCCGGGTGATGGTTGGTAGCGGCGTCAACAAGGCAGGGAGCCATGGGTACCAAGCTCCGCCGGCGGCTGTCTCGGCCCAGATCTGGCCATCTACGGCGGGCCGAGCACAGCGGCGGCTGTGCTCGCTGGAGGTGGAGGCAGCGACGGTGCTAGACTAGGGACGACGGCGTCGTGCCCCGCTTGTTGTTGCAGGGCGGCCAGGGCTTTACGGGCCCTTCGGGGCCCGGCCGGGCCCTGCCAAGGCCTGGTGTGTCCTCGCTGCTCTATCTGGTCGACGGCCGCCTCTCGACGGTGGAGGTGGGCTCCTCCCGCGCGGCCGTGAGGCTGCTCTCGCTTGGTCTAGTGATGCCGTGTGTCTTCGTCCTTCATGTCGCGAGCCAGCGTTCACGTAGTGACGGTGTTGGTGACTTTCGGGTCGTGGTGGCGCGTGTTGGTGGCGACGAGGTTTGGTGGTGGTGCGCTGGTGTGCCAGGATTTTTTTGTGGATAGGGGATGGGAGAAATCTCTGTCGAGTCGTCCGACCTTGACGAGGTGCCACCTTTGAGTGGCACCATTCCTTCCTGGAGGGCGTCATGGGAAGCCTCTATCCACTTTACTCTGAGTGTCGGGGGAAACCCTAGGGCCAGCGCGTCCGGGGGAGCAGCTCTGTGTCGACGGTGCTCCGGTGCTGCCCTTCTTGAAGGTGCTGCTTGATACTCGACGCTACAGGGTGATTTGGAGTGTGGTGGGCATAAGTTGGAGGGCGCAGCGATCGCGATTCATCACCTTCTGTCAATTCACCACTGCCTTTATTTCCTTTTCTTTGGGCATGTTTGTGCTGTTGTCCCAGCTTTTCTTTGTTCGAACTCTTGTATCAGTGTATGCTATATTAATATAGCGGGGCGAAATCCAATTTCGAGGTACTCATAGAGCCATAGACATTATCAAAAGCGGTAAATAGACATAAGAAAAAATCAACAAAGTTCTGTATTTTTTTGGAAAGGCGCATATATTAATATCAAGAGATACCAATTACACCCGGCCTCTGTAACAACCCGATATCCTATTGGCATTACGGATGCACACAGCCAAACAAAATATAAAGAAAACTAAGAAAATAAAAGACCCTCTACAGTGTTTCGGTCCTAGCAGCAACAGTACAACCACCACCAATACAACACCTGAACTCTAGGCTCTTCAAAAGCAACGCCTCCAAGAAGGGAATAATGCACAAGCGCTGTCGTCGGCCGATCAAAGATCTAGATTTTCACCCTGAAGATAATCCTCACTCTCAAAACAATGCCTCCAACAAGGCCATTGCTAGGCACAACCAGCTAAGGCCAGACCTTGAATTTTCACCCTGGAAGGTAGATTCTGAAATTCACCTATGTTGCCGCCCCCACTTACATACGACTGCTGTTTAGCCCAGAACACCAAACAAGTCCCTCAACAGTATGGCGACTCGAACCTCCATAGATAGATCTTCAAACCTAGCCTTCATGCATTCTCCACCTCTGACTTCACCATGGATCGAAAGTCGCCTGGTGGCAACAAAGGACAGAGCTTCGCGCCGCTCCCTCCTGAACCAAACGGTCGGAATAAAACATGGGTGCACACGACCGAATACCACCCTATCCAGCGAACTGCAGGCATAGTAGCACCGGTACATTCGCCCGCGGAGCCTTCCGGAACTCCCCACTCCGGCCAGATTAAGAACCATCATCAGGAAGGAGATAATCTCCACACAAGAGGGACCCTAGGCCGATCCACCTTTATTCGACCGGCCGACCAACTCCGACGGGGGAGAAGGCCACCACCACACTGCCCGGGCTCGAAGCCCTAGGTGACCTCGCGAAGCCGAACGGACCCAGATGCCATCCCGATGTCGGCCGCAACAGATCCGACAGGAACGGTTGAGATCGGGCTCAACTCGCTCCTGCCATCACCATCCGGAGGATGAGGCCAGGAACAGGGGCGGACTCAGCATCCCTGTTGCCCGGGCAGCTGCCCGGGCTTCCGCGCAGCCGCGCAGCCTAATTGCATGATTATTTGACTAATAATTAGCAACTTTAGACGTTTGAGTTAAAGGATTGCCCAGGCTTTGCAACTTTCTTGGGTCCGCTTATGGCCGGGAGGACAGCGCCGCCCCTGCCAACAACCTCCCACCGCTGGCCGCCGTTGTTTGCCGTCACCGTCCTTGACGAGGTCGAGGGGGCACCGCCGCCGCCGTCCAGATCTAAGACGCGAGGAACGTCTGCCGCCGCCGAGGCTTTGCCTGGCGACGATGGGATGGTGGAGGGGCGGGGCGGAGTGCCCTGGTGCGGCGTGATGGCTACAACCCGGTGCGGCGCGGGCGCGGGCGCCGTCGCACGGGGGTCGGGAGGGGTCGGGGCAGATCCGTCACAAAGCTCAGTATGTATGTGTTAATATGTTATATGCTACCATGCCCTTCACTAAGGGTTACAAGAGTGACATCAAGGTTAAACTTCGTAGTATTTTACTCTGGGATGTGTCGAGTTGCGATCAGCAGACGTCGCCGTCCCTCGGTAGGAACGGATAAGCCGTCCCGATAAACCCATAATCTAACCCGGCTGGGCAACTTGCTCGATCTCCGGTGACGTGCTACGCTCGATCGCCGATCGACTTGACATGTAACCTCCCGGCCAACAATTAATCTAGGTGTAGATAATACCGATGCCGTAAGATTAACTCGAGTGACGGCGAGCTAAGCTCGGGGTAGGTTGGTCTGGTGATGTCTTTTGATTGTACTGCCGTGGAGCGCTCTTAACTTGTCATTTCATTTCAAGTTCCTGCCCACGTACGCAGCGAGTAGGTGGGGTTGGGGATTAGCTTAAAAAAAGGCCGCAGGATGACCTATCTTTTTCCCTGGCAGATAATAAATTAATTAACAGACCACCGATCAGATTGTCTCGTCCATCTGTTAGGACTGATCGATAGCTCGATCTCTGGCTCAATAATTAGATAGTCGACTCGGTGTTTCCCATGGTTCTAGAAGGTTCAGACGACGTTAGAACGAAGCTGATTTTTTTAAGAAAAGATCAAATGTATACTACAGATGTCACTCTCCAGATCGATATTGTAGAATAATTATGAGTTTCAGCAAGTCTTTTCCTCACTTAAATATTTAATCTGGTGACATAACCAAGATCAACCAACCCAGCGACTGCCAGGGGCGACTTGCGCGTCGCCGCCAAAGCCCACTGCCGCCTGCCTCTCTCGCTGCCGCCGTCGCCGGCCCTCGCCACGGTGCCGGCGGGCCCAACCTCCTTGGGGTCGTGGTTGCCGTAGGTTCCCGCCGGATATGTCGGGGCAAGGATGGTCGGCGCGCTGACGTGCGGCGGCTAGGGCGGCGTCCCGGGTTGTGGCGGAGATCCTCTCCCGGCGGCACCATGGCCGACAGCGGAGATATGACCGGACCTGGTGGCCATGGACGAAACCCTAGATTAAAATATATTTGTGTGTATTTGTGTGTATTTGTAATGGCAAGAGAGTAATATATTGTTATAGAGACCGGATGTAATTGATATACTGCGATATTAATATATGCTTCTTTATAAAAAAAATCAAATAATCAACCCACGGTCTGGGTATGGACATAGCTCCGTTTCTTCTTCGGTCCACCGGAATTTGCGAGCAATTAACTAAAATCTCCACTCGTACACATCTTATAAGTACGAAAATGGACGCAATGAAGTCGTGCCGTACGCGAGCAGTGTATGTCGCTTTTCTGTCCCATGCATGCCATTAGAGTTGTGCAGAACTTATTACTGCTCCTACCGGTGAGATAAGTATGCTGTCCAATTTTTCCAATCCGTCGCAGGCTTGAGTAAGTAGAGCCGTACTCCGGCTACCCGGTGGTTGCGAACTCGCAATCAGCAACGGCGAGGGCCCCCCGAAAGATGTCTCCATCGTATCATTATTAAGGCCTTGTTTAGCACTAGAGTTTTTTAAGACTAGTAGGGATAATGTCTACCCTCATAAAACCCCACCCACAATCCACTAGGTACGGGTAGAGTATTGGGGATTGAGAAAAATACACTAAAATTTAAGAAAAAATGAGGATAAGCGGGGATTAAACTCGCTCAATACTCCAGTGCCAAATATATTTCTAAAATTAACTAGGGATTTGGAGTTTGATGGGGATTATTCCCACTAATCCTCGCAAAAACTCTAGTACCAAACAAGACCTAAGCGGGATCATCCGACGGATTAGCTAACTAATCAACACGTGGCAGGGGGCGCACCGACCGTATGGCGTACTACGTACGTGTATCATGCAGCGTGTGTGCACGAGTAATTTGTAGAGTAACGCAAAGCCCTGAGGTCATCTGCTCTCAATGGAAGAATAGACTAACTATCTGCGGGGTAAATTCGTAATATAAACAGAGCTTTGTTTTTTCTTCTCCAACGTAGGCCAAAAAAAAGACGAGTGAACTGTACGTGGATCAGGTAGCAACAGATTTTGCCGTGAATATTTCGCAAGCAACAGTCGGGTTTTCGCGTCGGTCCAAGCGGCGCGGGGGGCAGAGCAGGGCACGGTGGAGATGAGATGCTGCTCTGTCGCGGTACTGTGTTTGCGTGGGCATCAGGGCAGGGGCATGCATGGCACGGCCTCTGCTGGATCTGCGAAGCGCACTAGTAGTACAAGTAGACTGCTGCTCTCCAGGCAACAACAGTTCCGTCCGTCCCGTCTGGTAGTGGGTCCTAGAGAACCTCTACTCGTTGGCGATCCGGCCAAAATCTGGACCAAATTTTGGTCGGACAAAAAGTTTTGGGTTTGGATATATCTCGCGTACCCAGCCCGAGGTTGTAGGGCGTCCGTTTTTGCTCAAATTCAGCATAAGTTCAGCGAAATTTTCGATATAGTTTGGCAACCATGAATACAAAACATTTTACAGCCAAAGTTGGCGAAATTTTAAACATAGTTCGGCGTAAATATAAACATAGTTTGGCCGGTAGTGAAAATAAAACCTATTTCGGTCAAGTTCAGCCAGTTTATGCTCGGCATCTACGTGTTGCCCCTGCGTATCTATAGGTGCTCAACAAGATCATCCTGCGGCCGTAGATACATCGTCGGATCTCGGATCTCCTGACGCATGGTGATGAATGTAGCCCAAGTTAGAGACACCTGATGATCAGGCTCAGCCAGAAGACCCTGTCTGTAGTATGGCTCGTTCTGCTCGAGCAAACTCATTGGATCCTTCCTCTCATCCTCAATGATCATGTCGTGCAAGACCATACAACAGTTCATCACTTCCCACATCTGATCTTTCGACCAGGTCATAGCAGGGAACCGGACAACTGCAAACCTCTGCTGGAGCACACCGAATGCCCGCATGTCCTTCCTGCAAGCTTCATGTTTGTTGGCAAAGTGAGAATGCTTGGGGAGCATTGGGTTTGAGATAGTCTTCACAAATGTTGGCCATCTTGGATAGATGTCATCTGCTAGATAGTATCCCTTGTTGTACTGATGTCCACAGATCTCAAATTCCACAGGGAGAGCATGACCCTCAACAAGCTTGGAAAATACAGTTGAAGAGTTGAGAACGTTGATGTCGTTGTTCGCTCCTGCCATGACAAAGAAGAAGTGTCAGATAGAAAGATCATGTTAGCAACTTCCTCAAGTATCACAGTGCAACCTCCTTTATGGCCTTTGTACATTCCTTGCCATGCAAATAGACAGTTCTTTAGCGGTGGGTGATCTTAAGTACTGTTTCCCGAACACTGCAATCGCTGCCTAGCAGAACCTAAGCAATCGATGGCGGTAGACTCGGTCATGCGGAGATAGTCATCGGCACTGTCAGCCAGCGCTCCATATGCAAGCAACCTCATCGCTACTGTGCACTTCTGCAGTGAGGAAAACCCAACCATATCGGTACAGTCCTTCTTGCAAACGAAGTAGGGGTCGAACTCCCGAATGGCATGCACGATCTTGAGGAAGAGCTTTCGGCTCATCCTAAAACGGTGTAGAAACACGGCCTCTTCGTCGAGCGGCTCGTCGGCGAAGTAGTCGGCGTACAACAGGCAATAGCCCTCTATCCTTTGCTTCGCCTTGCACTTTCGGCGACCCGGCGCCGAACCACCGCGCTTCGGCTTCGCCATCTGTAGGTACAGCTAGGCGAGGGAGGCGAGGATCTCCATGTGCTCTTCATCTTCAGCGGCCTCGGCGCTCTCCTCCTCCTCCAGCAATACGACGTGTACCTCCTCGTCGTCGGAGTCCATGGCGAGTATCTCGTCGTCGTCGGAGTCCATGGCCGAACCGGCCAAGTGCCGAACACTTGGCGGGCGTGGTGGTGGGAGCACGCAGCGAAGCAGAGCTACGGCGAAGTTCGAGCGACGAAAGCGGCGGCGGAGTAGGCGACAACTACGACGAGCATATCTAGGGGCGTGAGCATGTCCTGGCATGGAGGAGCTCCGCCAGGCGAAGTCATGGAGACAGAGACGCTGGGAGCTCTTCGGCGCAGTATGGGCGAGTGGAGTGGGTAGGAATGAGACTGTCTCGCCGATAGAGTTGGCCCACGCCTATTTTCACTGCGTCCGACGTTGCCAGGGCGTTCCCTGAAACCTGGATACAATTTGGAAAGACTGGACCAAAGTTTGCCTGAATTCAAATGAAAACACATGTTACTGGATACGCGACTGGGACCAATTTTCGCGTCCGGATCGGTCCTGGTGGGAGTGGAGATGCTCTTACCACTCCTCAGTCCTCACCTCTTGTTCTGTTTCGCCAAAAGATTCCGGCACCAGCAGGCTGCACGGTCACAGTACCATGCACGTCTGCTTCATTCGTGCACGCACGCACGCTGTTCCCTTCACATCGGGTCACACTCGTACGTGTCTCCCCTAGGCCCTAACTCGCCTCTGAATTTTCTTTTGGGTAGATCAATGCTACTATGTGTAGTTCCCGCTTCCCAGCCATTTTTTTAAAAATATTGTGTTTACTTAGCTTTGGGTAGACCGATGACACGTTTGGTTAACTAGCTTGATAAAACCAAAAGACTTCATACATTTGGTTTGCATGCAATGGCGGTGCCAGGACCAAGATGTAGTGTTGTCAAACTCATATTACTTACACTATATTTTTTTATTTACAAGTCCTTCTATGGTTTTTCTCACGGCTAGGTGTAATGGTGAGGCCGCTCCGGCATGTGGCGGTTGGGATCTTGGCGGGGTGCACCTGATCTTCCAGGGGCAAGGGCGACAGGCGACGCAGGCTACGAGGTCGTCTCGGCGTCCGTGATCCGCGTGACAGCGAGGCTAGGGCCTGTTTCGGGTCTGGGCGCACCACGTTTTCGTGCATGCCCGTCATTCTGGTGGCTGCATCGCGGACCAGGTAGTGGGGATGCGTGACTACCGGTGAAAATCGAGCTGGCCTCCGCTTGCATTCCATTAACTTGTCGAAGGCTTCACCTATGCAACTCTTACATCCTTGCTTAGGATGTTCCCAGGAAAAACCAAGATCTGAGTATCCTGGATCGGATGACAGCGACACTCGACGCCGTTCTCCCTCCTAAGGGCATCGTCTTGGAGCAGCCGATGGTCGAAGCGGAAGAATGTGGAGTAGCTCTGTCTTGCATGGAGTATTTGACGGGGATGTCAAGTCATGCCTATCCGCCAGGTGCTATGCTCAGTCATGCCTGGTTCGGTAGCTGCTACACACAACAAATTACCCGAAGGTTTCAAGCTGCGCCTCATGGCGGGACTCGGCGGCATGGTGTCGAGTGCTCTTGGTGGCGCATGCGTGTTGATAAACACCCAAGGTGGTAGCGTTCTTTGGCTTCATGGTGGCGTCGAGAGCAGTCACGATAAGGTCGTTACTTTGGTCCTCCTAAAGGTGGGTTAGCGGAAGACGATGACACTAGCTAGTTGAGCATGACTGGTCTTGTGCTCCTCAGTCGCCATTGGGTGGTTTTGGCAATGCCTCCGGTTTTAGATGAGTACGTAGGTGAGAGATCCCGGGCAGCTGGCGGTGACATGGTCATCCCCTTCATCAAGGTTGTATTTCCACAATTATCGTTGGCGAGGTGTCTTCAGATCGATCATTGTATGTTTTTGAAAGGTTTTGTGGATAATTTGATTAACAAGTTATGTACATCACTTTGATGGAGAGGCCGAGGATTTTTATCTTCTTTTCGAAGAAAACTCAAAAACCCTTTAGCACCGCCACTGGTTGCATATAGGTCCCATGGCAGGTTGCCACATAACTTAACGCAGGCCTTAGTATGCTAAAATGTTTGATTTAACTGCTTTTCTGGTTTTAGGCTTACGGAAGCACGAAGTAGTGGACCCTATTTCTCTTGCATTGGAGGGTCTTGGTACCATGAGTGGAATGGCATTTGTTCTGGTTACCTTTCTCACCTCTACCTCTTCCACATTCATTTTATTGTTAATCGCTTTGTTTCACGTTGATCCATACACCGTGCCGGTGCGGTGATTTTAGTCCCACGATCAGTTCTAAGTTAGTCATCCTTAGCTCTCTAGTTTCATGTTCTCATTCGATTTTTATCATGATTTATTTCAACCATTTTGTTGTGCACAGTCAATATTTTTTAAATTCATCTGACTGGTAAATGCATCTTGATGGCCCACATGATTTTCATGTTTTAAGTTTTTTTTCTCAAGCACGAAGGCTAACACGCTAGTGACAACCGCACATATAATGATTCACCTTCATACCCCTCCGTCACCTTTCTCTTTAGAATCTTCTCTTCGTGTCAAAATTTTGATTCTCCATGGTCAATGAACGAAAGAGAGACGTAGATATCGGTGAGGCGATTCACCTTATGTAGTTCCTAGTTTCACCGAGCTTGGCTCTCTCTACTTTAGTGTTTCATTTTGAGGTTCGCCGAGATCAATTCTGTCAAAATTCTTCGTGCACTGTCGATCTTTCTTGGGTCCATTTGAGCAGTAGCTTTGTCGTGGTTGTTGTTCCGCACAACTTTACGTTGCAAGTTTTCTGTTTCGATCTTGAGAGATATCACACATATAATACAAAGATCACGTTTCTCTCATCCAACTCTCTATTCAAGCTCTTCTCTTTGTTGCGAAGTTTTGTTCGCGATGATCTCTAAGCGGAAAATGTCCACATCGACAATGTGATCCTATTTTTGCAACACTGCCCGTTCACTTATTGACCGATCAATCTTGCTGTTTTTCTATATAATATTCTTGACGATAGCTTCATGTTAGCCGTTTCGCACAATTTTGACGATGCAAAGTTTTCTACCCTAGCTGCGAGAGCGAAGTACATGTGGTGATATTGTGAAAAGAGGAGGCAGACGCACCATATGTAAAAAGGCGATATTCATCACAATTGACAATGCGAATAGTGAGACCACACACCGTTCATTTGCATCATCATGTTTTAGAAAAAATAGAACACTTACTCGATGCAAACGACCAAACACCAAACGGTGAGACTCAAATGGCGCTGAATCAATCAAGTCACGCAACCAAGCAGACGGGGCCGAACGCCCGAACACGAACGTGCCTGTACGAGAGACAGGCGAATACTTACGCGGGACCCACGAGCAGGCACGTACGGGCCCACCTTGTACGTCCGCCACCATGCATATGGTATGGGGGCTACTACCACCGTGCGCCCCGGATCGGACGGTCCCCTGGACCCCTACGGCGGGAGTGACGAGACCCGGTACCGTACAGCCTAGGACGCGCGGGGCCGGCCGGTAGCCTGTGTCTGTGTGTCAAATGATTGAACCGTGGATGTAACGGCAGGCATGAATGATCCATATATGCCTTGTCTCCGTTTTCTACACATACGCAGATTGGTTATCCTGTAAAAAATTGGTCGCAGTTTCATCGTTCAGCTTGTCTGACATGACTCTAGAGCAAATGTTTTAGTTAGTAAAACTAATACTCTCTCTGCACCATATTAGTTGATTTGGAGTTGTCTAAATTCAAATATATTTAGACATGTTTTAGTGCTAGATACATCCATATTTTGACAAATGCAAAGTCAACTAATATGGGCCGGAGAGAGCAGTATATCTAGATATTTTTAAGTGTATATATTCAAATAGATAGTAAAAGGTGTCTAGATACATTTCTTTTATAAACCTAAACTTTTTTTATATTTCTAAACGGTGGGAGTACGAGATATTTACGCTGGCCTATTTCTCTCTCTCGGGGAATACACGGGTAGATCATTTATTCAACTTCCCATGTTTTATCATACCCCCTTCGTCTACAAAAGTACATTGTAGATTTTTCAAAATTTGTATGTTTTAAATATTAAAATATATCTAGATACATGCAAGTTTAGATAAATCTGAGACATCTTTTTCTTAGACACAGAGAGTACTCTCTCCGTTTGAAAATATAAGATGTTTTAGCTTTGTGAAGAAGATGTATCTAGACACATTTTAGTGTCTAGATTTGTTTGAACTTATACACTAAAAGGTGTGTAGATACATCTCTTTTACAAATCTAAAATATCTTATATTTCTAAACGGAGGAAGTACTATGTAAGAACACATCGAATTTTCATTTCGAAAATGTGATGTTCATAAAATGCCAATTCGACCACGAGAACCGCAATTTTCGGTACACGATAATTATAAAGGCATTACTACTATTACTTTTCAGGGTGTTGCGAGGAGCGGGGACACGGGGATTCAGCGTGCAGAGCTTTGGCGTGAAGCGATGTGCGTGTGCAGTGCTTGTACGCTCGCTAGCAGGTCAATTAAGGTGGGGAACGAGCGACTAGTATGAATTAAACGAGAGGGGGCCGCGTGTACGGCGTGGGCCTTAAACATCTGGAGGGCTCACATCAGCTGTTACTTCCACGGTAAAGCAATACTATCAAGTGCCCACTGTTTCCCTCTTCTCGTCAACAACAATGGCGATGGATCGATGTAGACAATGTCACAATCATTGTATTTTTTTTATTTTTGTAACAGTGATAGAAATATTAAAAACTGAGATAGTACTAGTAGTACTACTAATGGAGATGGAGTACTAGTTTCCGATTCGGAAAAAAAGTTTCTATTAATTCACATCGCTCTCATGTATAGTTGCATTCAATAGTAGGTCCACTATGCATTGAGGATACCATTTCCTAGAAAACAATGTACTAAGAAACTTATTTTTCCAATTAACAAATCATGTCATGGAGGAGCATGCATATATGAAAAAAATTGGCTACCGGAAAAGTAAACAACAATGCACCGATCTTGCTCGAGCTCTCACGGCCAAGTTTATCTACTCGAGTGCGAGCCACTTGCTCTCTTGTTATAGCTAGGCTTTGCCACCAGCCATTTGTTTTTCACTGGTTAACAAAAGACGAGACATGTCCTGAAATGAGTGACTTTTTCCGCTGCATGTCTCGTTCATAATCAAAGCGACGTATCATATCATCACATTTCAGTGTCACAATAAAACAAGTACTCTTTCTGTATCGTAGACATGAATGTGCCCAATTAATCAAAAGGGAGGGTCCCACTAGCCTCACTACTCAGTACCCACAGTCTTCCCTTTAGTTAGCTACTCTTGGTAGACAAAGACAATGTCTTGAGTAGCTAGGTGCAATATTTTCGCCCCTGCAAGAAAGCAATGCTGCCTTTTGGTGCCATTGCTTTGGAGAGATAAGCTGATCATGTCGGTCTTGTTACTGACCGGTTTTGGCAGAGGTAGGCGAACGGGGCAGTAGCCTAGTGGTTGGGTTGCAGTTGGCGCATCCCAGCAATTCCTGTCACGGACAAATTTTCAGAATTCTCATGCCGACCTGCTTCTAATATATCAAAAAGGTGTCTAGTTCCTCCTAGCACTGTTTCATCATGCTTGTAGAGTGTGCTGGTATTATTTGTTAGGATTTCATGTCTTTGGTGGCCCAAAGGAATCACACTACCGCCAGCCCACCTCCAAGCGAGTGTAGGTATAGTTTGTTAGTTTTGGTTTTCCTACCTCACAAATGTTGGGCTGTGAAGGAGATTCATCAACCACTATGCTTTCGCCTCGACATGGTGGCAGTGTGGACTCGTCAATGAGTCCCTTGATGGCGCCTCCAGCATTGGCATGGATTAAATCTACTCATCCGACCTTCACCTTCAACTGCAAGTCGATGTTTCGTGTTCAAGGCACCGACAATGTCGTCTCCTAGAACATCGAGCAACTTGTTGGCCGTAGTTGCGGAACATGTGCTTTGTCGAGCTAGGACAACGACACACCATTATCTTGTGCCTGCGGGAAACGAAAAATTTCTCTTGGAATAGTTTGTAACTTTTGTTCTTTCCCATAGTGCACTTGCAAGGCTTGAATTTAGTTAATATATGACTTCTAGTCTTAATACAAATTAGTTAATTCTTACTATTCAGAACATCAGTACAATATGAAAGAAGAAGCTCAAGCTTGCTTGTTTGGTAACCATCTCGTTTCACTTGGACTAAAGAAGAAAGAAAAGAAAAAGGTCATGCGCTGACCTGGAGTTTGGTTGGAAATTAGTCGTGGCACAAGCTGCAAGTTTGCGATCCTTATAAGGGTGGGAGAGATAGCCTTGGTTCGGCCTGCTATGGTATGTAGAAATGAAATGTTGTTTTTGTTTATTCCCAGTGGTCAGAATGCTATCTACCGGTGTAGAGGTACCGACCATTGTTTTATTCCCTCGTGGCCCAACCGCGAAGTGTTGTTTATGCCGGTTTGTAGGCGCTTGTAGTAGTGACCAGGTAGATTTTTACCCAACATGGAGGCTTGTTGTATTTTATGAATCGACTCCCGCCCTCCTTGGTTTTACATTAGTCTCGATGGAAATGTATTTTGTCTTATTTAGCTTGAATTTGCGTGTGTGGTTTTGTGATAGCTTTGTGTATCCTAAGTATGCAAAGACCGTTTCCTTCTAGCTGGTGCTTTCTCTCGTGTATGAAAAACCTCTGTTGTTCTAGTTGTTTTGCTTTGGACCTCTGCATTTTGTAGCTCGCTTGTTGTTTTGGACCTGAGAATCTCTTCAGATTCCGTTGATGTAATCATTGGAACCAGCGACAGGAAGTATGCAAAGACCAGGTACAAAGTCTCTATATTTGTATTGTGTGACATCTTGAGTTTAAAAGTGTTTTTCATAAAGAAAATGGGAGAGGGAAAAAGGGCCCAAAAGTGTGGTACATACATAGATAAGTTTTGTACAAACATGTACTAATATATGTTGTGTTTTGTACTACCCAAAATGTGGATCTAAATACATACAAAAAACTCCATTTTGGTCTTCGTATTTGTTTTTTATGTAGATAGGCTCTGAAAAGGTAAATCGATAAAACTTTAGACGTAAATTCTAGACATCTACTATATGCGCATGTAGACTTGTATTTCCAAAAAAAAAAAATTAAAGTACAAAAGTAAAAAATCATGATATTTAAAGGCTCTCATCAGCTTGTGAAGCGAGGTCAGTTTGAAGTTTTTGGCCCCCACCACCCTGACTACTCAGTAGTACCTCCCTTTAGCAAGGTGCAATATTTTCTCTACCGTAAAGAAAGCAACGCTAGCTTTTGGTGCCATTGCTTTGGACAGATTAGCAAAAGCAAAGTGCACACACACTTGATTAGTGGTCGATAACATAGGGATTTTAGGTGGGTAAATAGGGTTTGCTTGCGTCAAACTTGATGGTCTTTCTTTGTCGCCCCTTTTGCAGTCGTGCCTGGGTTGTGACTTGTGAGTGCCTAGCTACTACCTTTGTAAAGTCTATCCTATCTCTACGTCATTTACTCGAGAGACCGAGAGACAGGTACCTAATTAAGCCAGTGGATCCGTACGATTATTAGCACCCACCTAGAATTTCTATCGAATCATTTTGCTCCTTGATCATTTCTATTTTCTACTACTCATAGCAGTCAACTACTCTGGCGCGTGAACAGTAAAACAGCAACGTATGCTAGGTAGAGTTCAGGAAAATATATGAAATAAATTTTAGGGTACAAAAAAATGCGGTGCATGTATGTTGCTATCTGTGCTTGGACGAAATTTCGAATAGGTATGTGCATAGTAAGTTTAAAACTTTAATTCGATAAAGTACTCCTTCCGTCTAGAAATAACTAATTTGAGTTTATCTAGAATAAAATATATCTAGATGCATTTTATGTATAGATATATTCGAATCTAGACAAATCCAAGTTAGTTATTTTTCGATGGAGAAAGTATCTAATTTGAGAAGAAAGACAAAGTAATTAGTGAACACTACAAGTCATGGGATTTTACTGTGCAAGTCTTTGATTCTTTTTTTGTGTAGGCGACATACGCACATAACTTTTTTACGCATCAATGTGATATTCATATGCATATGATCTATCTCAAAATTGTGCAACCTAGAAACACGATTTTTTAGGAATAGTTTGAAAATTGGGTTCATGGGTACACAAGGTTTAATCGCATAATTTTGACACACAAGGGTTAACCTTCTACTCCCTCCGTTTCAACATATAAAATGTTTTAGGTTTGTGAAGCCAACGTATCTAGACTACTTTTAGTGTGTAGGTTCACTTCAAAACTAAGTGAACATAGACACTAGAAGTTGTCTAGATACATTTGTTTTACAAAACTAAAACATCTTATATTTTAAAACGGAGAGAATACAGTTCAGAACTTGTTCACATGGACTGAAGAAGACGCAAAAGAAAAAAGAATCGAGTTGCAGAACCGATGTCTGATCCATGCATGCTCCCATTTGGTTGGAGCAAACTTTCACATGATGCACATGCTCCACGCCCCGCACAGCCTTTGGGTCTCCACTCTCTATCCTTTTTTCCTCATCATCAGCGTTGAGCAAAGAAGCCATCGCCAGCGTGATCATTCTTCAGGGGAACTCGTCCTTGTCATATGACCCCAGGAGAAAATAGAGCAGCTTATTTCAACCACGGTAGTGCTGTTTGTGGATGGAAGCGTCCGTCGGGTGTATAACGTCCGCCATGACGTCAATTACGAGCTCGACTACTGGACCGGGACAGTCGGGACACTTTGCACTGCATGCCCGTGACCGGATCTGGATCACTGATCGTGACCGACTCCGATCCAGCCAGGTTAAGGGCGCCGCCGTGGGGTGGGGGCTAGCTAGCTTTGGTGGTCGCGACGCGCCGGGCGCGGGCGCCGTGGACACCGCCGATGCGTGCCACGCCACGCCACGGCATTGTGCCGCGTCGGCATCGCTCGCTGGCTGGATCGAGAGCGACGTGCCGTACGTGCGTCCCAGCCTGCAGCTTACTAGGCGAGAGAGGGAGCCTCATCACGACAACAGCTAGCATGCACCGAGATCGGAAATAGCTAACGAACTTCTAACACGTACGTCTAACACGTAATAAGTGTCGCTCTCTCCTTCTGCACGGTCCTTCTATGAATGTTGCAACGAGAATAATAATAATGGGGATGTGAACGTGAGAGGGATGACACGAGAGGTTTAGGGTTTTTTATTAAAAAAAAAATGGAAATTTCAAAACCCTTTTAGAAATACGATTTTTTAAAATTTAAGTAATTCTAAATCAAAATATTTTTAAATTTTGAACATCTTTTAAAATAATTAAATAAAAAGAAGTGAAAGAAAATAAGAATACGTCTATCTACTATTACTAACAAGGATTTTACTTGACGTGCCCAGGAAATTACACAAGGACAGAATATGACCATATGATCAAGCCCACTTAAGATAATCTAACAATGGTGCTTAGCCTAATCAGATTCCTGTGTGCACTTAGTAATTTGGCGAAAACTCTTCCCGGCAAACCGTTTCCCACAACCTCGCCACCTAAACGGTAGTATACTAGCTAATTAGCCCCGCTAATTTCTCTCATCCCCGGCTCCCGGCTGCATTCATCGCCTTCTCATCTTCCTCACGGCTCATCCCCTCCGTCCTCGCAACATGCTGGACGCACCGCCGTCATTATGTCCTACCCACCACTGAGACCCATTTCTACCAGCATCTCTGTCGCATCCACTACGGGACGCGCGCGCTACGCCGATGGCAAAAGGCCGTCGGCGTAGGCCAAAATACCCTCGGCGTATGGTACGCCGATGGCTGCCCTCGGCGTAGCCTCCTCGGCAAAGATCTCTCTCGGCGGAGCACACTCAAGCCGTCGGCGTATCGAAATGCGGTCGGCGTATGCTACGCCGAGGGCTTTGCCGTCGGCGTAGCGGCCGTCAGCTTAGCCTATCGGCCGGTTGCAAAAACATTTTTTTTAAAAAAATATTTTTTTTCTCAATTTTTTTATTCTTTGAATTGTTTCACTTGTTAATCTCCTACTTTGAACATTTTTAACACTAATTATACTTCATATTTGATTAAATTTCAGTCTTAGTACTACTCCAGCTTCAGCATGCTTAACTTCCTCGTTCTTTCAGAATCCGTTTTCATAAAGTAATTCATATATTGGTGCCAATACTATGATATCAATCGTATTAACTCTTATATCATCATGCCACATGTTTGTATTTTTTGAAATTACAAACAATTATTTAAGTAAATATTAATGAATAAGTAAAAATATTATTGAATTCAAATAAAAATATAATAATTTTATTTTTTTGTACTTTTCTATTTAATATAGAATAATTAATATCTTTAAATCTGTAAACCGAATTCAACAAATAATATGTCTAAATTGATCAGGAAAATGAGAGGAATCCAAATATGATATCCATATCAACTAATCACAAACCCTCCGTTTTTTAATTAGCTATTTGGTGGTTGCTTTAGAAAATCCTCTTTTTGCGCTCGGATAATGAAAAATGTCTTTTTGGTGCGATAAAAAGGAAAACTTGCATTGGATCTTTGATAAAATAACATATTGTGAACCTAAAAAGGATTTTTTTTAAAAAACATGAGCATCGGATCATGTACCTGTAGTTCATATCTGACCCACTTCCTGCCGATTCGGCAGGAATTTGTCTTTTTCACCAAAGGTGGACGGAAAGGTTTCGGATCCCCCTGTTGGTAAATTGTCCATATAAGGTGGTATAGTATTTTTGTAAAATGTGTTGGTAGTATTTTGAATTAGCCATTTGGTGGTTGCTTCACAAAACCGTCCGTTTTTTATGCTCGGAAAATAGAAAATGGCTTTTTGGTGCGACGAAAAGGAAAACTTCCTCCTGCAACATTATTCGCCATCCCATGATGCATGTGTATGCATAATATGGGCACATTATCACAAACTATGCCTTGATTCTAGCCATAACATTGGTCATTTGACCCGAAAGCCAAGAAACCTCGAATAAGATAGGTCATTTTGTGAAGGTTTTTTTGAGACATAATCAATATATCAAGTTTGCTATTTTTCCTTATAACTATGTCACATAATATGACACCACGCGAAGGTTTCGCATTGTTTCGATCGTTTTTGAATTTTTTATGCCCGTTTTAAACTATCGTCAAACTTTGTCGAACGACGGACATAAAGATTCTTAGCTCGGGGCCGAGCCTCGCTAAACTTTCATTGGATCTTTGATAAAATAGAATATTGTGAACCTAAAAATGATTTTTGTAAAAAAACATGAGCATCGGATCATGTACCTGACGAGGTTTGATCTCATCAATGCCCATTGTTATGGACTTGGGTTTTGGAGAAGATGGGGATGCTGGAGATCGTGGAACGGTTAGCAAACCAGCAACACAGGGACACAAAGTTTACCCAGGTTCAGGCCCCCGGAGGGAAAACCCTACTCCTGCTTGTCTGCTCTTAATTACGGCGGAACCGAAGGTTACAGGGGTGCGCAGATGCAATCTGGCGTGGAGGTGTGTATGCGAAAGTATTAGTCGAGAAATCTAGGTCGTACCTTCCTGGACTTTATATAGACTTAGGCAGGTCCCGGGCATAGACCTAGTCGGTTACAGGTTCTAGGGATTTACCTCTTTCAATTTCCTATCTACTCTAGTCTTGCTCTCCAACGATCCGAAGGCATCATGGGCCTGGGCCACCCGAAAGTCTTCATGGGCCGACGTATATTTGCCGTGGGCCTTCCTTGGGCTGGACTAGGTATGCTGAGATCATGCACCCGCGGGGTATAACCATGTCAGTACCTGTAGTTCATATCTGACCCACTTCCTGCCGATTCGGCTGGAATTTGTCTTTTTCACCAAAGGTGGACGGAAAGGTTTTGGATCCTCCTGTTGGTACATTGTCCATATAAGGTGGTATAGTATTTTTGTAAAATGTGGTGATAGTATTTTGAATTACCCATTTGGTGGTTGCTTCACAAAACCGTCCATTTTTTATGCTCGGAAAATAGAAAATGGTTTTTTGGTGCGACGAAAAGGAAAACTTTCTCCTGCAACATTGTTCGCCATCCCATGATACATGTGTATGCATAATATGGGCACATTATCACAAACTATGTCTTGATTCTAGCCATAACATTGGTCTTTTGACCCGAAAGCCAAGAAACCTCGAATGAGATAGGTCATTTTGTGAAGGTTTTTTTGAGACATAATCAATATATCAAGTTTGCTATTTTTCCTTATAAGTATGGCACATAATATGACACCACGCGAAGGTTTCGCATTGTTTTGATCGTTTTTGAATTTTTTATGCCCGTTTTAAACTATCGTCAAACTTTGTCGAACAGCGGACATAAAGATTCTTAGCTCGGGGCCGAGTCTCGCTAAATTTTATTGGATCTTTGATAAAATAGCATATTGTGAACCTAAAAATGATTTTTGTAAAAAAACATGAGCATCGGATCATGTACCGGTAGTTCATATCTGACCCACTTCCTGCCGATTCGCCGACGAGGTCTCCGGCAAACTCTCCGGCGAGGTTAGTATGTTTTTCTATTTCTATGAACAAACTGTTTTCTGCTACAATGTAACAAAAGCGGGGCATTATATAGCAAAAACAGATGTGAGTATAGTAAAAACGGGATTTGAATAAACACGTGTCAGCAGGAGGACCCGGGGAATTTTCCGAGAGAAATATCCCGGGGTACGCGTAGTAAGCAAACGCACGGTCGGCAACGCCCACATCATAGTACCGGACCATGTAACCAAAGTCGCGATTCGTTCCCGAACATGTCGCGCTCTGGCGGGGTGGCGCGGCAGCGGGGACGGCGGCAACAGTAATAATTCCGTGCTGCCTCTGTGCTCTGTCGCCGCTTGCTCCCGAAACGAAAGCTGGGATCCGCATCGGAGGAGAGATACTCTCTTGTGTTGTGCGTGGTCACGAGAAAGATTCTGGAGTAAGTAGTGCTGCTACTTGCAGAGGCCGGGGCAAACCCTATTTCGAAAAGAAAAACAGTAGTGCTGCTAGGCCATAGGAAGGTCCTTGATCAGTCCTTGGTAATTAAGGGCTACTGCTACGAGTAAGAGTAATTGGTGTACAGACAAGCGCTGACACTTTAGTTGGGTCATCAACCGCCTAGTCTAGTGCTACTGCTGCTGCTAGCTTCGGCCGTGTCTACAATATTAGCTCGATCTGGACGCTCCGTGGCGCTTCATACAGTCGCCCGATGTTAAAATAGTACTGTACTCTCTCCGTTTCAGTACTTAAGACCTTCTCGTTTTATGTGTTTTTTCTTTAAACAAAAATTACTCTAAATATGTAAGGAGCTTTGGTATAAAACTAGTATCACTGAAAAGTATTTTTCAATTCGAATCCAACGATACTAATTATGTATAATATAATCAAAATTTTATTGTTTAATTTTTTTGTCAAACTTTGCTTTAAAAAGCGTGTGCGCTTAAGCCTTGAAACGGAGGTAGTATATACTGTATCAACAAAAACGTCGATGTCGACGTAGGGTGTACCGGGGTGCGTCATCGGAGATCCGGTCGTGACAGCTCCCTAGTTAGCCTGTGCAGCTGCACCGGCATGTCATCCCAGCTCCTGAATGTCAATGTTTCACGCCTGCAGTTGCGGTTTATAATTACCGAATTCGCGTATGTTGTTCTCCGTATTCATCTTGGCAATGCTGCTTGAACAAGAGACATCGTTAAAACTTACAGTAGTACGACCGCCGTAACTTTTCAACGCCTTAGCCTCGTTGCTGCAAGAAGGAAACGTTTCCTCTCTCATTTTATTTACAGGCAAGAAGAGGACGTTTCCACGAGAAAATGCGCCAACATCCGACCGGACGAGCCGTCTGAAGTGTGTCGGCCAATTCACGATGATTGCGCCAGGCCAGGTCAAGAACAGAGCTCTACTCATGCTAACTTGGCCTTTTGCGGCGGCGTCCTCGGCCATAGTAAATGTCATTTCGAAATTAATTACTCGTACTACCTTGGCATGCCCCGACAGCAAAACCGTGCAATCAAGCTGCGCCTTTTCCGCCTTCGACTTTTCCCCGTCGTCTCGTGTCGTGGCTAGCTAGATGGATGGGGCACGTAGAGGTACGTTCACGTAGGAGTATTTGGGAGGGACCTCACGGTGAAGCCGTGCGCGTTTCATCTCACGTTCTGTCGTCCATTTTGCTTACTGCTATATATACGTCGTCCACTCTCGGCCCTTTCCCATGACAGTCCTCATCGCTGAGCTCACAAATATATATAGGGGGTTGCGCTCATTCAAAAACCTCTCATTCGCATGCCATGAGCATTAACGACCAAAAACCACCAATTAATCCTTGATGGTGGCAAAGTTTTGCCGCTTAGCCGAGTCCTACCAAAAACCAAAATCTCATTACATATACACATAGCTAGCATACTGTAGCATCCCATTTGTCTAACAACTGTAATGCTACTTGATCTAGTAATATAATGGCTACTCTCTACATATAATTGTTGTATCATCATGTTATCATGCTCATGTCATCATGCCACCTTGTATTTGAGCATCATACAAAAGTCCTTTTTGTTTTGGTTCTTATCTCATATGCATTATTATTTGTATTTGCCTCTTGATATTGTATTTGGTTCTTGATATATTGTTAAATGCCCAAATTGAGTTGGGGGCATATCTTTTATTGACTCCACCACCCTTTCTTTCACCACTTTACAATTCCACCATCCCATTATCCATGAGCTTGTAATTATTTTTTTTTTGGTGTTTAATCAAGCTCAGGAGAGATAGGGTGGGTCCAATCCTACAAGTTCTTTTGCTTGACCCTTACTCCAACTTTGGAGAATGCAAATAAATAAATGCCATGAGATATTATTTTGTTTTCATAAGATAAAACCTAGCATTTAATGCATTTGCATGGGCCATGCAACCATCACCAACTTTGGTCATCTTTGGTTTTACTTGAAGTTTTGAGTGGTTCATCTCTATCTCTATCCTTTCTTTTAGGCTTGATATAATTTGATCTTACTTAAACCTCATCCCCATCTCTATCTACCCCATCACCACCTTTCCTTCTTTTCTCTCTTTTGGCTATCTTGCTTGAACTTGTTGATCTTGCTTGATCTTGCTTTGTGTTGTCAAACACTCAACCTCACCCCTCATCTCTCTACCTCTCTAGCTATCTCTAAAACCTACCCCCCTAATCACCATACCCCCTACCCCTCACCTAAACCAAAACCCTAACCAAACCCCTCTCTAGTTCTATCTCTAAGCCCTAAGCCTCCCCCTCTCTCTCTCTCGGCCTCTCCCTCCCTCTCTCCTAGCTGGCCCCACCATGCCACCGAGCCTACCCAACCCTAAACCCTAACCCGACCCTAGCTAGCCGAGCCTAGCTCCACCCTCTATCCTTCCCTCTCTCTTTCTCTCTATGCCATATGGGACCTCCCTAGCCGAGCCTGCCCCTGCCTCCTTGCTCTCACGACGACCCCACCTGGCAGCCCCTCCCCCCAGGTCTACCTGCCTCAGCCGTGCCTGCCCTGGCCCCCGCGCGAGCACGTGAGAGAGATGGGAAGAAAGGTGGCCGAGCCACCTTTTTGGTCACCACCTCCCCCACGCTATCTACCTCCCTCCCTACGTTCTTATCTACTCCCTCACACCGCTCTGGCCTCTCCCAGATCTCCCTAGGGCCCTGCCCCCTTCCCTCTCTCTTCCACGCCAAAGCCACACCGACGCCGGCCACCACCGTCGGCTCCCTCTCATCCACATCGATCCAGGAGGCGGGCGAGGTGCTAGGGTTATCGAGGAAGCTCTGCAAGACCTCTGCATCGCCCCTGTACCCGCAAGCGAGGAGGAGGAGCCCCAGGCCGAGCTACACGCCGATGCACCGACGCAAACCCTAACCGCCGGTGCGCCAGCCTCGCCGACGATCGTGACCGCCTCGAGCCGATCCTCCTGCACTGACGCCCTCACGGTGAGCCCACGAACTCCCTAGACATGCCCAGATCCTACGCTGCTTCCCGTTAGCGCCGGTAGATTCGTCGAGCAGCCTGCGCGCGCCGCCGCTCGCTGGCGTCTGCACGCTCGCGCTCCGCGCAAACCCTATCTAGCCGCGCCCCCCTTACCAGACAACAACCCACACCCACCGCAGCGGCAGCCGCCGCCAAGCGCCAGCCCCAGGTCGCGGGATCGAGTCCCCGCGCGACGCGGCCGGCCTCTCTCGCGCACAGTTCGGTCTCTGCACGCGCGGAAGAAGCAAAGTGCACGTGGGCCTTTTGCGTTTAACCCCCTGTGGATTTTTTTATTCCTAGACCCGCAGTCCCCATAGCCCCACAGTCAGCGTCGGTGGCTCTTTTATAAAAAGGCTCCCGGCCTTTAGGTTCCTCAACCCGCAGTCCCCTTGAGCCCACCTGTCAGCGGCTGCGTTCTTTTTACAAGAAGCACCCCTAGTTTTCCAGGCCCCAACCCGCAATCCCTCGCTGCCACGTGGTCCCCCTGGCGCCTCGCTGTCACGTGGGTCCTCCGTCGCCTCTGGTCCCACTTGTCTGCGCCTGTGGCTCAGTATGGGCCGAGTAAGAAAAGTAGTATGTGCATCTGTTTAAATTCAAACATTTTTACAATTAATTCAAATTCAAATTCTGTTTTTAAATAACTTTTAAAATATAAAACTAAATAATACAAATAATATATGTTTTTGAATCAGAAAAATGTGAGGATTTCAAATATGCTTTCCAAATTACATTTTGCACACTTTATTTTCCAAGTTGAATAAAATTACATAAAATGCCCCTTGACTTAATTAATTAATAATTTTTGTTTTATAACTCCGAATTTAACAAATGATATGTCTAAAATGATCAGCTCGACGAGACCTTTCTGTTTATGCGTTCCATGATCTGAATTGAAGCATGCATCATATAAATATAATGTAAACAGCAACTAATATGAGGATAAAATGGGGCCAAAACTCAATAAAATGTTTATTTCTTGTATTCTACACCTCACCCATGCCATGCTACCTTATTGCCATGCAACTTGTGCATCGTTCATCATGGCATGATTGTTTGCTTGTCGCATTTTATTCCTATGCGTGTGCACTTTATTTATGTTAGCCCTTGTTTGTTTGGTTCTTCTTCGAATAGACGCTGAGCAGGGGATATATCAAGAAAACCAGGAGCACTACCCAGATCCGTCTCTCGCTTCAACTGATATGACAGGCAAGCACTACCACATGCTTGCATACATACAGTACCTATTGCCTCTATCTTACTCTTGCATCATTGAGTCGTGATTGCATTAAATTGAATCCCAAGTATTGCATAGCCTTTACCTTTAAACCCCACCAAGCGTGTTCCTCCATCCCATGAGCCATTACTACAGGAGTTGTTTGAGCCATGCGAGTCGTAGAACAGCATGTGTAGGGTATGTGAGTGTCTGTTGGATAACGAGGTACCTAAACAACTTAACCTGAGTAGTAATGGGATAACTAATGAAAGTGGCACCGGTGAGCAATATCTGCTATTTGGTTTTTCCTGCTCACTTGTGTCCCGTAGGACCCCGAGTACTTGATTCCTGTTCCTTGGTTACTCGCGCTATCCATATCCGGGAGGCTTATGGGACCCCCCCTGAGCCAGATCTTGATTCCGTCTTATTTCTTGGGGCCACAAACTAGTTTGAGGTTTTATTTCCTATCCTGTACTTATGCCATGCTTTACTGCTTTATTTACGATCGTGCGAGGAGCACCTGTACTGTTTAGGTAAGCGGAGTGTTTTCGCGGTATCGACAAGCCCAGTCACATTTTCGGGTTCCCAGTCGTTTACAGCCATTGACGCAAACCTTGAGTCCGTCTCGGAGTCAGCTAACTTCGTTGCGGGTAGCTTAATGGGGTGGCCCCCTGAAATATTTCGGAATCTTGTGATTGCTTTGTCGTGAAGGCCTCGTTGGGTTTTGATTTGGTTTTTTCGAGGTTGATCGAGGGTGTGTTGCTATTTGTGCACCCCTGCAGGGTAAAACTTTCTGAAAGCCGTGTCCGCGGTTATGGACGACTTGGAGCACAGTTTCTCGATCATAGACAAGCATAACTAAAGTACCGCTTTCAATTGGACTAAGTAATTGATTAGTAAATAGTGCAACACGCATGGAATGGTTAATAAAATTGCCAACGGATGGGGGTTGTTCGTCCGCTTCCTCGTCGGTAAGCGGGGAGGAGGATGGTGTAGGGGTTCGTAGCATGGAAAACAAAAAAATTCTATCGCATACAAACAAACAAGCCAAGATATATCTACTAGATTGTAGCAACGAGTCGATGGAATAACTTACCCTCGAAGATTCCAAAGCATTTAACGAGAGCGGATTCTCGTGGGTGATGTAGTCGTACTCTTCCCGATCTCAAGATCGTGTAGACGATCCTTCCGGCGCTGCGTTCCGGCAGCGCTCCCGCAGTCGGTCACACGTTCGGTACTCGACGAAGACCTTCCTCTCCCTTGTTCCAGTAGGCAGCGGAGGTTGTAGCACTCTCCTCGCGATTCCGGCAGCACAACGGCGTGGTACCGGAAGTAGAGGGGATATCCCGCAGGGCTTCACCTTAAGCCGGTGCGAGTATGGTGGAGTATGAGAGAGGCTATTAGTGGTCTAGTAATTAGACACACCAATTAGAAGGCTCTAATCCAATTAGAAGGCTCTAAACCGAAGGCTAAAGCAATTAGAAGCTCTAAACCGAAACGGCTCTAAACCGGAGGTAGAAGATAGGAACTTGTGTGTCTATAGGAGGAGGCCCTGCCCCTCCTTTTATGGGTGGAGGGTGCGGACAAGGGGAGGGGAGTCCCTCCCCAAGTCGGCCTTGGGTGGCATGCCGGCTTGGGGAGGAGACTCCTCCCTCAAGTCGGTTCCAACTCCTCTTGCTTGTTTCCCACAGTTTCTTGTTTTAGCCATTTGACTTTCAAACTGGACATTTGACTTTTCTGTTTTAGGATTCAATTTAATCCTTTATTTGGGACAGCAAGAACACTTAGTACATGATGCAATCATTCCAATATGTAATGACACATTCATGTACTCCTCCCCCCCCCGGAGTGCCGGACAATCCGGAACCTTCTAGAACATTCCCGATGAAAACACCGGAATCATTCCCGAACTCCGAAACGGGTCTTTCCTTATATGAATCTTATTCTCCGGACCATTCCGGATCACCTCGTGATATCCCGGATCCCATCCGAGACTCCGAACAACATTCGGTCTCTTTCTCATAATACCATAACTACTCAAACAACGTCGAATCCTTAAGTGTGTCTCCCTACGGTTCGTGAATTATGCGGACATGATCGAGACACTTCTCCGAACAATAACCAATAGAGGAATCTAGAAATTCATATGGCTCCCACATACTTCTACGATTACTTTGCGATCGAATGAACCACTTACATACGATACCAATTTCCCTTTGTCTCACGATATGTTACTTATCCGAGGTTATGATCGTCGGTATCTCTGCATACCTAGTTCAACCTCGTTACTGACAAGTACTCTTTTCTCGTTCCCGTGATATGTGATCCCTTGTGACCCAGTCACATGCTTGCAAGCTAATTGGATGACATTCCACCGAGAGGGCCCAGAGTATATCTATCCGTCATATGGATGGACAAATCCCACTCTTGATCCATGTGTCTCAACCAATACTTTCCGAACACTCAATGCCACCTTTATAACCACCCAGTTACGATGTGGTGTTTGATGTCATCAAAGCATCCATCCGGTAAAGGTGATATGCATGATCTCATGGTCGAAGGAATTAGGTTATATGTATCTGAAAGCATATAGCAATTGAACTATTGAAATGACTTGATCTTTATGCTACGCTTATCTATAGGAGTATGTCCACCATATCATTCTCCTAACGATATGATCTTGTTGTTGATAACATCTCAATGTTCATGATAGGGAAACCACAATCATCTATCAACCAACAAGCTAGTGAAGTATAGAGGCTATACTAGGGACTTCAAATTAAGTTTACAAATCACACAAGTATCAATGTTTCCTTGTTAATACTATTATAGCATGAATGTAAACATTTATCATAAACACAAAGATATAATAATAACTACATTTATTATTGCCTCTAGGGCATATCTCCAACAGATGGATCTGTTGAGATTACTGTTATAACTGTTGTCATTAATTCACGGACATCCATCTATCCTTGGTTAGGCGGATGGTTAGCGAGTTTCTATAGAACTGTTAGGGTTTATCTTTTGCTGCAATTGCTTCACCCCAGGTTGTGTCCCCTTTAGAGGCATAAAGACTTGCTGAGTACCCCTAGGGTCTCACACGATAAATTATTGGTTCAGATGAACAGGTACACTCGCAAGATGGATACTGGGTGGAGGAGGCTGATGATGTGGGCAACGATCGTTCGGTGTAGAGATTCCGGGAACGGGGATCCGTGAGATCTGTGGACGGGATGTGCTTATTTATGGGGCATCTTATGCCGATTTGCTTCTTATCCGTACTCGGATCTTTTTTGCCGCTTTCGCCTGATACTCTGATGTGTGATGTATGAGGAGATATCCTAAACTATTATATCTATCTAGGTCATTTGAATCTTGCCGTATGGCGCTGCTATATTTCCTTTCTTTTTAGATGGAATGACTCTGATGTCCTATTGTATGGTGGCTTGCATACATACTCATTTGTGTATGTAGTTGATCCCTTCGCCTGCCGATTACACCGCCCGTACTTGTCCCGATGATTGGAAATGGTTGGGACGGCCGAAAGGTCTACCTGTGAGTGGCATTTGGGCCCCACCGTACTATTTCAACCATTTCCGCTCATCCAGGCTTGTATCTAGGAGCGTAATTCACCGAGGTAGTTACACATACCCGGACCGAAACTTGATGTGTGCATGCAGCCGACTCTAGGCCCCTTTTGTAGAGTTGGCAAATGCCTCAATTTGGGCATATTCGACTCTCTAGTCCATCGGTCATCCATACCCAAACCTATACAAAGTTAGCCAACGCAAAAAAAAATTGCATTTCGGGGAAACCGATTGCTCGGATGCACGAGGATGAAGTACACCAAAAACAAACTATGGATTACAAGGTACTTCTTGTGCCGATTGAATTGATGCACTGGTCATCTGAACCAAAAATCCGAACTAATGGAAAGGGTTACACGTGTATTATATTTTTAACACTCCCCCTTACGTTTAGGCTATTTTAGTCCTTAGCGTGGGTTTGATGCAGGCCACAGAATCTTTTTTTACTGCGTAAGCAGGGTCTTAAACTTGAGACATCTTGGCTCTGATACCATATTGAATTGATACACTAGCCATCTGAACCAAAAGTCTAAACTAATGAAAAGGGCTAGACGTGTATTATATTTTTAACAGTGCTCATAGAGCCATAGACATTACAAGAGCGGTAAATAGGCATATAAAAAATCAACAAAGCTCAGTAAGTATGTGTTAGTATATTATATGCTACTGTGTCCCTTACCAAGGATTACAAGAGAGGTTGCCCCTGAATAAAGGTTAAACTTCAGTGTACGTATCTCTACTATCTAAAAAATACGAAGAGGTTCCGTTTTCTGCCAAAAGCACTACGTCGTGTGTTTCGTCGCACTCCTCTCCGTTCGCCCAGCACACCCTTCCCACCGTTACCTCAAGCACTGGGAATCAAACCTGCGGGACCTCCTCCCCAAATCACGCCATTGTCACACACAAGCTCGGTTCGCTTGATCCAGTTGCCTCCACACTCATGATGGAGAAGGACATGGATGTCCATGAGTCCGGAGCTCTGCGCCACCGGCCGGCTGCCCACGCCCGGATCTCTCCGCCACCGGCCGCACACACGAGTCTCCACCACATGCCGACCGAATGACGTGACTCCCGCAACCCTCTCCTCTGCCTCATATCCATCGATGGCAAGAATATGGAATTAGGGAGGGTCTGGCCACAATAAATCCGTCTCAGACGACGCCGACTCACCGGATTTGGATGGGGATGACCGGATTGACGGGGAGCAACTAGAGCCCCAACCAGAGCGACGAATTCGTCAACGTCTGCCCCCATGCCTCTATGGTCAGCCAGCTCTGCTCCAGCGAGGAAGCGAGGAGGCACCCCCGGCCTGTCATGCTTGCCGCCTCCGTCTTCCCTCATCCCCCAAACGCCGCCACCTACCCCGAAGTGCAGAGCCAGCTGCGCCGCTCAAGGTGAATTCTAGCGGTTGTGGCGGCGTGATGTTGCGCAGCGTCGGCCCTGTCGTGATTCTCTCCCCGTCCGCGACGTCAAGCACATCGTGTGCATCTCCCTCTGCATCTGCGCCTTCTTACTACACTCATGTATGCAGGTGACCAATTTAACCACTACTCATGTATGGTGCACATGTTAAGGAATTTTGGGATCTTTTTTAGGCAGGGATGAGTGCAATGGAGGTGCTGCAGCAAGTTCTGGAGGAGAGGAGCAATCAACACAGGTGCTAGCGGGACTTCCAGGTCAGGTATCCCTGCCCTCTTTTTGCCAGGTGTGAAAGCAAATGTCTCTAAATTGATTTTGAACAGTCCAAACCAGTTGAATGCCACTTTATTTGAGGTCTCTAGATGGGGATTGCCAAAACAGCAGGCCATTTCATGTTATTTGAAAACTTTAGGCCTCCTAACTGATGCTACTTAATTAGATTTAGATGTGATCTGGGCTATGAGGCAACTACAGTCGCAGACTCTGAATTTTACCCATGGGTCAGTGAGATTGCTGATATGTGCTTGTTTTTAGTCAACGTATTTAATCTACAAAGTATCATTTTGATCTTTATGGTTGTAGCTTGAAAAGATGTTCAGATACATAGTAGTACGTATATAGTTTTTCTGGATAATGGCCACTCTGTTGTAGTGTTGCAGATTAGTATGACGCTTACATAATAGAACGTTGCAGTTCTTGTCAAGTTCTTCTGGAAAAAAAAAGAAAAATCTCATGCAGCTATGAAGGAAATCCATTCTCGACACAGTTCATATGGTACGATGTGCTAGGTTCCATTTTTTGTTGCAACGAACAATTCTAAATTTTCATCTTTTCTTTGGCTTCAATTACAGTTTTTCTAAATGAAGACTCAATCTACTAGAGTTGTCACTTATGGGGTAACTGTACAGTAAACAGTGGGCTACAAGTATATGCTAGAATTCAAAAACAACAGGTTGTGTATTAGAGTAAGTCTAACATATTGTTTTGTGTCCTTAGCAAGTTTGCTCTCAGTTATGTCCTTGACATGGTATACAAATGATGACTACGCTGCAATACCAGCATCCTTACACTGAAATATATAATGTGTTTTAGTTTTACTATCTTTTTATATATGTTTTTTCCTTTAATTATCCGCAGGTGTTGATAAGAAAATACGGGAAAGTAACTGTAATTACTGTGATCTTGATTATGTTTTTTGCACTTTTCTAGCTGTTAGGGATGTAGTACTGTCATGTAATATGTTTTTCTTCCTTGGGTATTGGTATGCCCACTTTGAAACATACATACTCTAAACTGAAATCTCAACAAAGAAAATCAGTGAGGAGATATATGAACTAAGTGAAAATCATGAAAATTCACCTGTATAATATTTCTGTCAATATATAAAAGATGTAAAATGATAAAGTTAATATGTGTATTGCACTTTTCTTGAGATATTTTAGTACTTGTATGAGCTAAACGAGATAATACTTTATCTTTTGATATGATTGTTTCTTGTGTACTTTTGTCGGAGGTAGCCAACTATGTACAAATCGTGTCTAAGCTTTGCATAAGGCTGATAAAATTTAATCCATCAGCACTTAAAAAAATTGTAGAGGCATATACAGTTATGTGAAAAAGTGTTTGGAAGTCTCTTTTAAGTCAAGTTGAAGCTTTTGAATTGATGTGACAATGTGTTGAATTGTCTTCGCTAAGTTGTATTACTTATGAACAACTTGCTACAACACATAGGTGCATGATTTAGGTGCCTGATTTCCTCACTTCGCTGAATCTATGGGCTTCACACACCAGGGTAGTCTTGGGCCACTCATGGGGAAAGCCTTTAGAGATAATGACCAAATATCTATCACTGACCCGTTGCTTGCTCAAACCCTTTGGGAAACATGGATAAACAGAATAGTCATGGATATCGGTATCGCTGGCAAAGTAGCTACCAGCTTGAATCCAAATAACAGGCTATACAGGTATATGATGTTATAACTTGAACAAATATCTGATTTGACAAGCATTCCGTTGTTGTTAGTGCTTTGGTAGGCATATCGATGAGAGTGTCAACCTTGGGGATGGTTCCAGGACACAATATACATTACTGTTATACCTTTTTGGTGACCATCGTAGTCACAAGCTCTTGTTGGAGGGGAGGCTGTCTTTTATGATCTCCGTGGAGGAATTGTTGCTGAGGTACTTTTTTTATCCCAATACGCATCTATTTGATAAAATGCCCACCAGGTTGTATTGTCAACCATTTGGTTTGTTGCGGAGACCATTCCCTCATGTTTTTTTCACGCATATTATATTTTCTCGTCTCGTAGTTAAGATTGAAATTGATGTGTGCACATAAACATCTGATCAGCTGTAGTTTTAGGGAGATGAACTGGATAAGTATGTTAGAGAGAAATGTAAATAAAGTATGAAATACACATGTTCACTATGATTTATTTCGTCTCATTAGATTCTGTTAGCTTATGAAAACTGACAAGAACTCACACATGGTTAGAGTTGTGAGATATTCCTGTGTTGTGTGAAGGCAATAAATATTTAAATCGTCCTTTTTTTGCTGGCGTAGCTAGAACTTTCTGCTAAGGTGGTCTTAATCTCCAGTGAAAGGAATAGCTCTACTCCATCTACTGCATGAAGCTCGCATTGTGAAAAAGAATGTCAAGTATGTGCTCCGGTCAGATGTTGTATTTGCTTATCTGAAGAGCACTTCTAGCTGGTTCCAGACCCCAAGGCATTTATGTAGGGCATGATATGCATGTGATCGATGGATCTTGTAATATGTGTGAGAAAAGAAGCCTTAGAACGGGATTTGATATTGCAATGTTAGAAATGCTCAATATCAGAACTTTTGTGTCGTTGCACCATTTATGTAAAGCATGTCTTGAAAGCCGAAATCGTAAGTCAGCCTTGCAATTTTATATTATGCGTGCAGAGAACGTAATCATCATGATCAGTGTGCCTTGAAATTTTGCATATTATTTTTTAATCCAAACCAACTACCCTTTTTCCGATGCATAAGTCTTTGAGAGATTTTTTGTTGTTCAGAAGAATTTAGATCAATGAAAGCATCATATATGATGCCATATTAGAATGAAGAGTACGCTCTAAGCTGCTAAGTTCTTGAAGACATGAAGATTATATTTTATTCTTTAAATTAGAAGTACCGCAAATAGAAGCAGTGGAAAGATTCTAAGCTTGAACTTGATTTTCTACACTTAGCAAATTCACGACAATTGCAACCTGGCACAGCCCCTATATATGGACCCGACAAGCAGGACCTCTGCAGTAAAATTCCGGTAGCATGTTTACCCTGATTTTTTCTCTAGGTGCTCGACAATTTTCTGTTCTTTGAGAAATCCTCTGAATTTAGATGAGGAATTTGTTTCGTCTCGTTAACAAAAAAAATGATTCAACTACTAAATTCTCAAGGGTCTATATAATAACTTACTTTTCACGACGCAACTTTTATCCTCGGCATTTTTCCTAGTTTTACTTTAAAAATGTGTCTGATCGACGCAAATTGCGATTAGCACACGTCGGTGTCCCTGGGACCTTGGTAGGAACGGATAAGCCGTCCCGATAAACCCATAATCTAGCCCGGCCGGGCAACTTGCTCTCCGCTCTCCGGTGACGTGCTTGGCTCGATCGCCGATCGACTCGACATGTAACCTCCCGGCCAACAATTAATCTAGGTGTAGATAATACCGATGCCGTAAGATTAACTCGAGTGACGGCGAGCTAAGCTCGGGGTAGGTTGGTCTGGTGATGTCGTTGGATTGTAGTACTGCCGTGGAGCGCTCTTAGCTTGTCGTCATTTCATTTCAAGTTCCTGCCCACGTACGCAGCTAGGTGGGGTGGGGCTTAACTTAAAAAAAGGCCGCAGGATGACCTATCTTTTTCCCTTGGCAGAGTAAATTAGTTTACAGACCACCAATCAGGTTGTCTCGTCCACCTGTTAGGACTGATCGATCGATAGCTCGATCTCTGGCTCAATAATTAGCTAGGTCGACTCTCGGTTTTTCCCAGGGTTCTAGAAGGTTGAGACGACGTTAGAACGAAGCTGATTTTTTTTTTTTTAGATGAGAACGAAGCTGAATTAAGAAAAGGTCAAATGTATACTAGTACTACAGGTGTCACTCTCCTGAGATCGATCTTGAAGAATAACTATGAGCAAGTATTTTCCTCACTTAAATAATACACCCGGTGACAGAACCTAGATGGACAGACTCTACGTTTAATCAAAATAATCATCCCACGGTCTGGGTATGGACATAGCCACGTAGCTCCGTTTCTTCTTCGGTCCACCGGAATTTGCGAGCAATTAACTAAAATCTCAACTCGTACACATCTTAAGTACTAGTACGAAATTGACGCAATGAAGTGGTGCCGGAGTACGCGAGCAGTGCATGTCGCTTTTCTGTCCCATGCATGCCATTAGAGTTAGGGTATGCACAACTTATTACTACTGATCCTACCGTTGAGATAAGTGTGCTCTGTCCAATCCGTCGCAGGCTTGAGTAAGTAGAGCCGTACTCCGGCTACCTGGTGGTTGCGAGCTCGCAATCAGCAACGGCGAGCCCCCCCCCCCCCCCCCCCCCCCCCCCCCCCGGAAAGATGTCTCCATCGGATGATTAAGCGGCCGGGATCATCCGACGGATTAACTAACTACTAATCGACGACACGGGGCAGGGGGCGCACCGACCGTATGGCGTACTACGTACGTGTATCATGCAGCGTGTGTGCACGCGTAATTTTGCTTGCAGCGTGAATATTTCGCAAGCAACAGTCGCGTCGGTCCAAGCGGCGCGGGGGGCAGAGCAGGGCACGGTGGAGATGAGATGCTGCTCTGTCGCGGTACTGTGTTTGCGTGGGCATCAGGGCAGGGGCATGCATGGCACGGCCTCTGCTGGATCTGCGAAGCGCACTAGTACTCCAAGTAGACTGCTGCTCTCCAGGCAACAACAGTTCCGTCTGGTTACTACTGGGTCTCACCACTCCTCGCCTGCCTCTTGTTCTGTTTCCTTCGCCAAAAGATTCCGGCACCAGCAGCCTGCACGGTCACGGTACGCACGGCACACGCGGACCGCGCACCATGTCTGCTTTGTTCGCGCCCGCACGCACGCTGCTCCCTTCACGTCGGGTCACGCTCGTACGTGTCTCGACTCTGAATTTTACTTTTGGGAGATCAATACTACTACTCCGTATGTGTAGTGCCCGCTTCCCAGCCAAAAAAAACCATTTGTGTCTAGGTGGCTTGGGTAGCCTGATGACACATAGAGGATAACTAGCTTGATAGATGCAAAAAAAAAAGAAAAAAACTCCACACATTTGGTCGCGGTGCCGGGATCAAGATGTTGTGTTGACAAACTCATATTACTTATACTTCCTCCGTTTTAAAATATAAGACATTTTAGGTTTGCGAAGAAAATATATTTAGACTTATTTTAGTGTAGATTCATTCAAACTCGAATGAATCTATATACTAAAAGTAGTATATAGATACATTTGCTTTACAAAGCTAAAACATCTTATAATTTAAAACCGAGGGAGTACTATTTTTTTGCAGGGTTTCCTATGGGCTTTCTCATGGCATAGATGATTTGACAAAATCACGTGACCACGTAGAAAACCATTTGTTCCCGATCCAGTCTTTTGCGTCGCTCCCGAGGGATGACAGGGGGAATCCTAATCGCCGCCGCCTTCACCCCTCCCCACCCCCCGTCATCGCCAAAGGGCGTGTTCGGGCATAGCTAGTGGCAGCGGGGCACCACTCGCCTCCTCACCTGACGGGAGTCCCAAGACGTCCTCTGCAGGTCAGTCGGGATGTGGCGTGGCCGCTTTGGTGGTGTGGTGGTTGGCATCTTGGTCGAGTGCACCCGATCTTCCGGGTGGCAAGGGCGACGCAGGGTATGAGGTCATCTCGGCGGCCATGGACCGCGTGACAGCGAGGCTAGGTCTTATTTTGGGTCTAGGCACGCCATGTTTGCCGTGCATGCCCGCCATTTTGGTGGCTGCATCGCCGACCAGGCAGTGGGGATGCGTGACTTCTGGTGAAAATCGAGCAAACCTCGGTCATTGCAGACAATGGCGGCGTCTTGTGTGCCATTAATTCGCTGAAGGCTTTGCCTATGCAACTCTCACATACTCGCTTAGGCTGTTCCCAGGGAAAACCTAGATCTGGGTATCCCGGGTCGGATGACGACGGCGCTCGACGCCGTTCTCTGAGGGCATCAACTTGGAGCAGCCGCTGGTCGAAGCAGAAGAAGATGGAGTAGCTTTGTCTTGCATGGAATATTTGACGGCAATGTCAAGTCATGCCTAACCATCAGGTCCTACGCTCAGTTATGCCTGGTTTGGTAGATGGTACACACGAACAATTTTTTAGGAGGCTTCAAGCCGCATCGGATGGAAGACTCGGAGGCATGGTGCCGAGTGGTCCCAATGGCAACCACGCATGTGTGTTGATGAACACACAAGGTGGTGGCGTTGTTTGGCTTTGTGGTGGCGTCGAGAGCAGGCCTAAAAATGTTATTACTTTGGACCTCCTAAAGGTGGGACAGCGGAAGACGACGACAGTAGCTAGTTGAGCATGCACGTTGGTGTGCCCCGAGGATTAGCGGGACCGGTTTTGTGCTCCTAGGTCACAATTCGGTGGTTTTGGTGATGCCTCCGGTTTTAGATGATTTACGTAGGTGAGAGATCAGGACAGCTGGCGGTGACATGGTCATCCCCCCTTCACCAAGGTTGTATTGCGACAATTGTCGCTTGTAAGGTGTCTTCAGATCTATCTTTGTATTTTTTGTAAGGTTTTGTAAATAATTTTATTAACAAGTTGTGTGCATCATTTTGATGGAGAGGCTGAGAATTTTAACCTCCTTTTCAGAGAAAACACAAAAAACCATTAGCACTGCCACCAGTTGTATATAGGTCTCACAAAAAACTAAATCCACGCTTTGGTATGTTGAAATGTTCGATTTAATCATTTTCATGGTTTTAGACTTACAAAAGCACGAAGTAGTTGACCCTATTGCTCTTGCATTGTAGGGTCTAGGTACCATGAATGGCAGGACATTTGTTCTGGTTACCTTTCGTAACTCTTTCACATTCATTTCATTGTTAATCACTTTGTTTCACGTTGATCCATATATCATGTAGGTGAGGTGATTTTATTCCCACGATCGATTTTAAGTTTGTCACCCTTAGCTCTCCAGTTTCATGTTCACGTTCGAATTCTATCAGTGATTGATTTCATCAATTTCATTGTGGATGGTCAAAATATTATAAATTCAGTTGACCGGTAAACGCATCTTTATGCTGCAAGTTTTCTGTTTCGCGCATGAGAGATATCACACGTATAAAGGCATACGAAGATCATGTTATTCTCGCCCCTCTCTCTATTCAAGCTCATGTCGTTGCGAAGTTTCGTTAGCGATGATCTCTGCGCGAAAAATGTCCACATCGTCGACAACTTGGTCATGTTTTTGCACTGATCCACAAGCTCAATTGTCGCGGCTCCAATTTCGCCTTCCCGTTCACGGTACATCGACCGATCAATCTTGCCATTTTTCCATAGTATTCTTGATACGTTCGCACAATTTTGATGATGCAAGATTTTCTACCCTAGCTGCGGGAGTGAAGTTCATGTGGTGATATTGAGAGAAGAGGAGGTAGATGCACCATCCGTAAAAAAACGATATTCATGACAATGCAAATAGTGAGACCACACACCGTTTATTTGCATCATCGAGTTAAAAAGAAGAACACTTACTCGATGCAAACGACCAAACACCAAACGGTGAAACTCAAATGTCGCTGAATCAATCAAGTCACGCAGCCAAGCAAACAGGGCCGAACGCCCGAACACGAACGTGCCTGTAGGAGAGACAGGCGAATACTTACGCGGGACCCACGAGCAGGCACGTACGGGCCCACCTTGTACGTCCGCCACCTTGCATGTATGGGGGCTACTACCACCGTGCGCCCCGGATCGGACGGCCCCCTGGCCCTGGACCCCTACGGCGAGTGACGCGACCGGTACCGTACAGCCTAGGACGCGCGGGGCCGGCCGGTAGCCTGTGTCTGTGTGTCCAAATGATTGAACCGTGGATGCAACGGCCGGCATGATTGATCGATATATGCCCTTGTCTCTGTTCTCTACACATACGCAGATTGATCATCCTGTAAAAAATTTGTCGCAATTTCACCGTTCAGCTTGTCTGACATGACTCTAGAGCTACTCCTTCCCGTTTGGAAATATAAAATGTTTTAATTAGTTAAGCATATTTAGACACCTTTTAGACAGTTTTTAGTGTGTAGATTTAAATAAATCTAGATACTAAAAGGCTTGATACATTTTTTTCACAAACCTAAAACATCTTATATTTCTAAACGGAGGGAGTACGAGATATTTACGCCGGCTTTCTTTCTCTCTCCCGGGGAATACATACTCCCTTTGTCTACAAAAATACATTATAGATTTTTCAAAATTCGCATGTTTCTATATACTAAAATATATTTAAATACATGTAAATTTAGATAAATCCGTGACATCTTTTTTTTAGATATAGGGAGTACTATGTAAGAACATTTTCATTTCGAAAATGTGATGTTCATAAAATGCCAATTAGACTCCATTCAATCCACGACTATGAAAACCACAAATTTTGTTACAAGATAATTATAAAGGCATTATTAGAGCAAGTCTAATAACACTTGTAAAAGCGGTCAAACCCGTAAAAAATGGGCCTTTTACGGTCTCGGATAAAAACTCGACACATCTGTGCTTGTAAACCTCGTCAACCCGTAAAACTTTTTACGGATTAGTCTATACTCACGCTCGCGACCTTTGAAAGTGGGGGCTCAGGCCGTTTTAAGGGTTGTCGTGTACTCGGTCAACGCGCGCTTTTTAGACCAAATGTCCCCGCATGTGCGCCGTACTCGCCGGAATTCAGCAAAATTCATCGCATTCAGGCCTCATCCGCCGTCTCTGACCACACACGTATATCTTTCGTGAGCTCCCGACCCAATTCCCCTACTTTGCCCTCTCGATTTTTGTACCGCAGCCGTCCTTGGGGTCCTCCTCTGCCGTCTCCACCACTACAGTCCATGTCAAGCTCACGTGTGGCCTCTGGCAAAGAGCAGTTGCCTTGGGTGAGAGCGGGCGGCCTTGGGCGGGAGTGGCAGCGCGGCCTTAGGCAGGGAGCGGTGGCACGGTCTCGGCGGCGCTAGCGAGCGGCACGGTCGGGTCGGTGAGAATACGTACATACTAAGAAAAAGATGACCGAAAGAAAAAAAAATATTTACGGTTGTGTTTACGGGCTCCGATCTCCGCCATGCATTTGTTGACATGTTTAGGTTTACCGCAGCTTGTAAACAGATTTACGGGTTTGCATTTTAAGGACGCTGTTAGATATGCTCTTACTTAGAATATATTTGGATGATGCCCATAGCAGCTCTACCAAAATTGGCTAGCCAAAATTTTGGTGCAAAAATCAGCCGCCATTGGTTAGCCAAAATTTTAGCTACAATCTGTGAGGGCAACAGCAGGTGGTCCATAGACAGCTAAAATTTTGACGACAAACCAAATAAGTGTGAGAAGATTTGGCATGACCAATTTTTGGTAAGACAAGCTGAGGGAATAAACCAAATAAACCCTTATTACGGGTGTTGCGAGGGGCGGGGACACGGGGATTCAGCGCGCAGGGCTTTGGCGTGAAGCGACGTGCGTGTGCAGTGCTTGTACGCTCGCTAGCAGGTCAATTAAGGTGGGGAACGAGCGACTAGTATGAATTAAACATCTGGAGGGCTCACATCAGCTGTTACTTCCACGGAAAAGCAATACTATCAAATGCCCACTGTTCCCTCTTCTCCTCAACAACATTGACGATCGATCGATGTAGACAATGTCACAATGATTGTATTTTTTAATTTTTGTAACAGTGATAGAAATATTAAAAACTGAGATATTACTAGTAGTACTTTTAATGCATGTTTTTTTCTCTACTATCTTCTCTCATGCATATGTTACTATTGTGCATGTTGTAATCAAGAGGGTGGGTTATTGATTTTCTTAATTCTATCAAAGTGGTTCATAGCCTTATAATCCCTAACAGGGGGAGTACTATAGTTGCACTCAATAGTAGGTCCACTATGCATGGAAGATAACATTTCTCCGAAAAAAATGTACTTCCTCCATCTTAAAATAGATGTCTTAGATTGTCAAAATTTGAGACATCTATTTTTGAATGGAGAGAGTACTAAGAAACTTCTTTTTCCAATTAAGAAATTATATCATGGAGGAGCATGCATATGGGGAAAAAATCTACTGGAAAAGTAAACAACAATGCACTGATCTTGCTTGAGCTCTCACGGCCAAGTTTATCTACTCGAGTGCGAGCCACTTGCTCTCTCGTTGTAGCTAGGCTTTGCCACCAGCCAATTGTTTTTCCCCGGCTAAGAAAATACGAGACATGTCCTGAGCTAGTGACGATTTCCACTGCATGCATGCCCCGTTCATAATCAAAGCGATGCTTCAGCGTCACAATAAAACAAGTACTCTTTCTGTATGGTAGACATGAATGTGCCCAATCAGAAGGGCGGCCCCACCAGCCTCAGTACTCAGTACCCACAGTCTTCACTTTAGTTAGCTACTCTTGGTAGACAATGTCTCGAGTAGCTAGGCGCAATATTTTCTCCCCCGTAAGAAAGCAATGCTAGCTTTTGGTCATTTGATGGGGCATTGCTTTGGACGGATTAGCGAAGGAAGGGCCACACCCACACTTGATTAGTGGTTGATGCTACACAGGGATCGTTTAGGTGGGTAAATAGGGTTTGCGTGTGACAAACTTCATGGTCTTTGTCGACCCTTTTGCAGTCGCGTCTGTGTTGTGCGCCTTTGTCTATTTTTTTTCATTCTCATATCTAGATCATGATTTATTTCGGGGACATATACCAAATTAAGTCAGTCCTACCGTACAGTAATTATCATCTAGTTATAGCTTCATATCTAAGTAAGTACTCTCGAAAAATATCTAGGTAGGAGAAACGATGTGCAGGTCTTGTCTTTATTTTCTTCCTTATGAATGAATATACTCCCACCCTCCGTTCACTAATATAAAACACTTTAGCAATCTAAATACAACGGTTAATCCTTACGAGAAGATCTACGGTTTAAATGAATAATCTAGCTGTTAAATATCCCTTATACTCGAGCTGATCGATTTGTAGGTCTTGCATGTTGCTGACCGGTTTCAGCATGCGGAGGCAAGGGGAGATGGATTTTCATGCTTGTGAAGGGTGTTGGTATAGTTTGTTAGGATTTGATGTCTTTAGTGGCCCAAAGGAATCACTACCGCCGACCCACCTCCAGACGAGTGTTGGTATAGTTTGTTACATTTTGGTTTTCCCACCCTCACAAATGTTGGGTTGTCAAGTAGATTCATCAACCACTATGCTTTCGCCTCGGCACGGTGGCATTGTGGGTCGATGTTTCATGTCCGAGCCACCGACAATGTCGTCTCCAAGAACATCGAGTAACTTCTTGGCCATAGTTACAACCACTCCCATGCTCTTGGTTGCGGAACATGTGCTTTGTCGAGCTAGGCCAACGACACACCATTATCTTGTGTCTGCGGGAAATGATAGGTTTCTTTTGGAATTATATGTAAGTTTTATTCCTTCCCATGGTGTACTGTACTTGCAACATTAGAATTTATTTAATATATGACATCTAGCCTTAGCCCAAAATTAGTTAATTTTACTATTCAAAAAATCAGTACAATATGAAAGAAGAAGCTCAAGCTTGCTTATTCTAGTAACCATCTTGTTTCACTTGGACTAAAGAATAAATAAAATAAAAAGTCATGCATTGACCGCAAGTTTGATTAGCAATTAGTCGAGACACAAGCCGCAAGTTTACAATCCTTATTAGGGTGGGAGTCTTGGTTCGACCACTATGGTATGTAGAACTTATTGAGATGGTGTTTATTAGCAAAAACTCATATCATTTGCAGGTTATCTACCATTGTAGCGGTACCACTCCTGACCTATTGGCCAGAATACAAAGAGTTCTGTATGCCGGTCTATATGCGTTTGTAGTAGGCGACCAGGTAGGTTTTTACCCAACATGGATGATGGGCTTAATTACGTATCGACTCTCCACCCTCTTTACTTTTATATTAGTATTGTCCACAATGTACTTTGTCTTGTTTAACTCGCATGTGTGTGTGTGTGGTTTTGTGACTGCCGTGTGCATCCTAAATATGCAGAGACCCGGTACCAAGTCTTTATATTTGTATTGCGTTGATGTGACATCTTGAGTTCAATAAGTGTTTTCCATAAAGAAAATGGTAGAGGGTACAAGGGCAAAGAGAGTGGTACATACATATAGATGTTTTGTACAAACATGTAGTATGCACGTTGTGTTCTGTCCTACCCAAAATTCATAAAAATGTGGATCTAAATACACCAAAAAAAAACTCCATTTTGGTCTTCTTATTTGTTTTTTATGTAGGCCGATTCTGAAAAGGTAAATCGTTGAAATTTTAAAGTCGTACATGCTAGACATCAATATACGCATGTAAATCTGTGTTTCAAAAAAAAAGTAAAAAATCATGGTATTTAAAGGCTCTCGTCATCTTGTGAAGCCAGGTCAGTTTGAAGTTTTTGGCCCCCACCACCCTGACTACTCAGTAGTACCTCCCTTTAGCAAGGTGCAATATTTTCTCCCCTCTAAAGAAAGCAATGCTAGCTTTTGGTGCCATTGCTTTGGACAGATTAGCAAAAGCAAAGTGCTACACACTTGATTAGTGGTCGATAACGTAGGGGTTTTAGGTGGGTAAATAGGGTTTGCTTGCGTCAAACTTCATGGTCATTCTTTGTCGCCCCTTTTGCAGTCGTGTCTAGGTTGTGACTTGTGAGTGCCTAGCTACTGCCTTTGTCGTCTATCCTATCTCTACGTCATTTACTCGAGACCGAGAGACAGGTACCTAATTAAGCCAATGGATCCGTACGATTATTAGCACTCACCTAGAATTTCTTTCGAATCATTTTGCTCCTTAACCATTTCTAGTACTCGTAGCGGTCAACAACTGTCCAACAATGCTACCCACCGACGGGATCCCATCAAAAAATCTTACTTCTGATTTATTTATCAAAAACCTAATTATTTTAATAAATAAATCAGAAACGAGATTTTGCCAGGAAATTGACACCCTTCGCACATCTAAGAAGGAATTTTGTGAGCGTGGGCACCCCGGAGCCTGCATAAATTTTGTGAATTTTTTGAGCAGTTTGAAAATCAGGTTCACGAGTACATAGGTCTCACCATGTAATTATTAAATTGATGCACTAGCATCTGGACCAAAAGTTCGAACTAATGAAAATGGTTATGCTATATATTTTAACACTCCCCCTCACGTTTTGGCTGGACAAAGGAAAGACATTAGACGTGGGTAATCGGGGACCGCAACTATTTAGAGTAGATTAAATAGTGCGTTAGCCAGAGTTTGTACTTGAGACCTCCTGGGTCTAATACCATATTGAATTGATGCACTAGCCATCTAGACCAAAAGTTTGAACTGATGAAACAGGCTAGACTATATATTTTAATAGTAATTTCGACACACGAGGGTTAACCTTGTACACTACTATTTTCTCTGTCTTAGAATATATAAGATGTTTTTTGTGAAGCAATTATATCTAAACTTCTTTTAGTGTGTAGGTTTACTTAGGTTTGGGGTGAACCTACGTGCTTAAACAATTTAGATATATTTTTTTACAAAACTAAAACAGCTGAATGGAGAACTAGCTAGTTCAGAGCAAGTATGAAGCGGAATAAAGCTCTGCTCCCATCGGGCCGGAGCAAGCTTTCACATGCTGCACGCCCCAGACAACCTTTCAGTCTCCACTGTCTGCCCTCTCTCCATCTTTTTTTCCTCATTCAGCTTTCAGCAAGAAGCATGGCGTGCGTGATCATTCAGGCGAACTACGGGCGGACTCGTCCTTGTCATGTGACCCCCCAGGAGAGAATAGACCAGCTTATTACAGTGCGCTGTGGATGGATGGAAGCGTCGGATGTATAACGTCCGCCGTGACGTCAATTACGAGCTCGACTGGACCGGGACAGTCGGGACACTTTGCACTGCATGCTCGTGACTGGATCTGGATGACTGATCGCGACCGACTCCGGCCAGGTTAAGGGCGCCGCCGTGGGGGCTAGCTAGCTGTGGTGGTCGCGACGCGCCGGACGCGGGCGCCGTGGCCACCGCCGATGCGTGCCACGCCACGGCACGGCATTGTGCCGCGTCGGCATCGCTCGCTGGCTGGATCGGCAGCGACGTGCCGTACGTGCGTCCCAGCCTGCAGCGTAGGCGAGCGAGGGGGCATCTGGCACAATTAGCCTAGCACCACGACAACAGCATGCACCGAGATCGGAAATATCGTAGCTACCATGCAAGTTTCGCTCTCTTCTTCTGCGCGGCCTATCTGCGGATGTACACATACGCCAACCGTAAAAAGAATAAAAATGGGGACGAAAACACGAGAGGTTTGGGATTTTTATTAAAAATTTAAAAACATTTTTTGTAAAATCCTCTTTTTAAAAATATAAGTAAATTTAAAGTCGCCATATTTTTTTGAATCTGAAAATCTTTTAAAATAAAGAAATAAAAAATTAAGTAAAAGCAAAACAGAATACATAAAAATGAAAAAGGAAAGTAGAGACAAAAAGAAAATACACTGGGCTGGTCCAGGATGGATGTCCTTGGAGGAGCGCCAGATACAGTCCACATTTAGCGGGGAATAGGAGATCCTGTACATGGACCAGGTCGGTGTAGTCAGCCCGTCGCACACCCTGCGTGGTTTTGGGCCAGACCCATGTAACGTGCTTCGCCCTTTTGCCCAGTTTTCTAGCACGGTTTCTTGTTTCCTGTTGGATTTTTGGTTTTCTATATCGGTTTTTCGATTCTCATTTAATAAACAACTTAAAATATGAATATTATCAATTTGAATATTTTTCGAATGTTTTAACTCTTTTTAAAATCAGAACATAACACATTTTAAATCTGAATGTGTTTATATTTAATAATTTTCAAAATCTGAATCTCTACTTCTAAAAAAGAGGAAGCGGTTCCGTTTTCTGCGAGATGCACTACATCGTTTTCCGTCGTCGAGCGATCAATCCTTCTGCTGCCTCTCGTGCTTTAACTCGAGCGGGATAACCGGAACTGCAAAAGGGAACTTTGAAAAATTAGGACACAATCCCCGTTTCTCCTTTAACTCTCTAAGAAAAATTTCTGGAAACAATTCCTCACCCTTTTTTTAACTCCCGAGCTGACGGTTAACTCCTGATCTAACAATCTGAAAACCACGCCCATCTCCTCTTCCTACCTGACCGGGGTGCTCAACGAGGTCCCGTCTAGGCGCTGCTCTCTGCCAGCGGCGTGGCCGCCGTACGAATGGAAGCTCCTGAGACGGTGCGAGTTCAAGGGTATACGGAACGGCGGCCCTACGTATCATGGCTTCCAGTTTAATCAAACTACGTATTGTTGTATTCCTGAACGACGGAAACCAGGCAGTGCATCTGCTCCCTACTCATCATTCGTTCCACGGTAGTGTCACTATTCTCTAATTCCTTGATGCCCATGATTGAGAGGTAATCCATTTAGCATGATTGAGAGGTCGCCAAGGTATCGTTGGGGATCTTGATGTCCAAGCTGCCGCGGCGGAGGTCCAGGCCAACACCATGGGTTAATCCGACATCCTTCGCCGCGATCCAGCTGCCTCATGTGCAGGAGATGACGAGGCAACCCGAGGTAACACAACTCAAATCACTCAATCCAGCTGCCTTATGATCACTTGATTGACGGACAATTTCCACTAATACGTACATGCTCGACTCAACTATCTCATAAATGACAAATGCAGGATTAGAGGCAACGCGGACAGTCGAGGAGCCGGGCAGGGTATGGATCATAGAAGATGGTAATTTCCCTTGTTCTTTCATCATCTTCTACGCGATATTTCATTTCTTTTATTATTCGGACTTCTCATGTTTCTCTTCACAAAGCATTATGACACCGACAAATATTGTTTTGTTATGTTATTTAGGTCGTATGCAGGTTCCTTGCATGTGGCAAAGGGTTCCTTGCAAGTGGTAAACCATTGTCGGATGTCAGGATTATAGTGGGAGTGGTCAGATGATGTCCTGTTATTTGGTTTGTCCACTTATATAGACGTGGATAAGAGGTTTAGCAATCTAAGCCACTTCCTATGACCGCCAGAATACTTTTAAATTTTTGTTCACTTAAATGGCCTTGTTTAGTATACCTTTGGAGAAAGTAATGTGTAAAAATCGATATTATAAATTTTCAAATTGGGGCCTGAGATAAAATACGGTGGCTGTATCTCTCAAGGAGCACTCTACACTGATCCCCTATTCATTTGGACATGTGTAGTTGACTAAGTTTCTTTGTTGGTTCCTTTGGCTTGGGTTCTCTGTGATTTATGATGTATATCTTTGTTTTTGTGTAGGAGTGTCATCAAAATATTGGAAATATTGATAGGACTAGATAATGCAAAGTCCATCTGTTGAATACGTTTATCGGTTGTGCATTGCGTGCTTGTAAAATCAAAGATGATACTTTATGCCTAACAAGATACCAGAGCTCATTTTTGAAAGGTTTAGTGGATTATTGCGTGGTGGGGGTATCGTTCTAGAGGTGATCGTCTACAAAAAATTTGAAGATCAAAGTGAAGGTAGACAGGCTGCTATTGGCTAGCTGGTTGCCAGGCTGATGGATGCCACAACCAACCTTCTCATCAAGAATTTTCCCGTTGGGACAGGTTGGTTCAGATGTCCTATTTCTTCTTTTTAGTTTATTGCCTATCATTTTCTAAAAAGTTAACATACCAATCTACATCAAGCCCAATACTAATTAGATCAGGAGGCATCCAAGGTACTCAATTATTAGAGAGTCTATCCAACACGAATGTGAGAACTAGAAAGATATGCTCAGGATGAAATATATTGTTGTAGCACGACTTATTCAAGGTGTAATCATTTTTCTAAATATTTGGGTTGTTCACATGAGGTGAAATGTAATGAAGTGATTTAATTCTGCTTTTACCTTGGTACATTTTTTAATGGAAGCGTCAATGTCTAAATGTACTGTCTTGACTTGAATACTTGAATAAGCCATTATGATGTCTCCCATATCGCAGGGCGCTACTTCAGAATAGTAAAGTATGCATGTTAGGATTTTGAATCCGAATTTATGGTTATAGTAAAACTGAAAAAGAACGAAGCAATAGGTACTGGAAAATATATTGTGGTTAGGTTTGAAGCGTGCTAAATGTCTTGCTCAAGCACATCGTGGTGTAAGCCATTAGAAGAACCCTTTTGATATGGTTGAATCATGAACAAAGTAGTACCAAAGCACTGGTATGGTGGTGTAAAGAACGGATCACATATGTAGATAGATAGGAAGGTAGGAAGGATAAATCGCGTCTCTCTCCTCCCGTGAGAAGAAGAAAGGCGGCGTCTAGGGTGAAAACTTTAGCAGCCGCCGCAATCTGCTTCATCCTCGCCGTCTATGACTAGGAATAGATGGGTCCCTGCCTCCTCTGCTTGACGCTCCGGCGGCAGGAGGGGACGGGGACCTCGGACCTGCGCCCGATGATGTAAAAGGGTCTCTAAAGTTAGAGTTTGGTCAGCCGGCATCGACATGATGGTGGCTATATCGGCATTGAGCGGGACAAGAGTAATGTATTCCTGCCTCCTCTTACACCTCGTCTGCGACAATTTTTTTGCTGGCATTGAGGAGAGCGGGGACTCGTCTGGTCACCGCTTCCATGAACTGGTGGATCTCATTCAGTCTACCTGTGTGTCTAGGTTTGGTGTTACAAGTTTCAGATCAATTTAAGGGTTCAATGGCGACAACTTCAGCTCTGGGACGATGGTCCTTAGAGGCATGCGCGCGAAGATTTCTTGACTGCCATCAACGACGTCAGTCCGGCTCCGGTAAGGGAACGACGACAGCGGCGCGTCGGCGACTCGCTCTGGCGGCAGTAGTGATCGTTAGGTGGTCCAAGAATCTCGATGTAATTTTATTATGTTTGGGACGCTTTGTACTTTTTGTAAACTCATGAAATAGATTCGGATCTTTTTCCGCAAAAAAAAAGTCTGAAGCACGTCGCATGCAGTATCTAAGCACTAATGTTGTACTGAACAGAAGGAATCACATATGTCGTCCCTTAATAACTTTGTGTAAGGAAGCATGAATCATCGTAATGTTACATGCATTTAGAAACCAAATGGAATGTGTGTATCCATGTCCTGAAAAGGGACAAACCCAACATTGACTAACATGGGTCACTGCAGCAGGTTCGTGCGCTCGTGAATCCATCATCTATGTAAGCTCCATTGTGGTCCTCTCCCTTGTCAATGTTAAAATATTGATTGATGTAGAAGGATTATACTCTCTCTATCCCTCATTGTCCCTGTTGCCGATCGCCGCCATCGCTAGCCACCTCGCCCACGACATCCCTACACCAATCAAAGTGAATGTCACTACCTCCATAGATGACGTGATGGAATATGCTGCCCTTAACCTCTGCATAGGCGCACCATTGCATCTATGTGCGCCCTCTTGGATCCTCCATGGAAGCAAGTGAGCCGAGTCTTCCCAAAGCTTAGCCACATCCAACGAATTGCCACCGCTACCAGCACTCAGGAAGGCACCCGTGTCACTTCCATGCAGCAAAACAACATTATGTGTCGGTGCAAGTCATGCTACACATAGAGGCTACGCAGAGGATGGAAAGGCATGCTACGATGGACTAAGAAGGAATGGAGAGTTGGACGAGCAGCACAAGAGATGCAATTTGGGGATGAACTCAAACACAACATTACTAACAGGGAGATTTTGAGGAGTGAGATTTTGGAGATTATTAAGGGGGGGAGCCATGCAGGGATCACATGTTGTTTTCCTAGAGAGAAACAGATTGTCTATGGGTTGTGCGATGGAACAGAGATGAACATGATCAATGTGTCCGATATTTGTTTGTTATCGCACTACAATAGGAAGTGTTTACCATATCGCAGCCCAAGTATGATGTTCATGTAGCACATGAACAATTTGGATCTAAAGGCAGCCCGTTAGCTTCAAAATATGATTGCGGCAAGGGTTTAAGAAACATGTATTCTCTACCTCCAGATCAGTTTTCAGTCTGACAACGTGTTATGGGTCCTCTATATTGAAGTGAATGAGCACGTTGGTTCAAAAACCATGTCATTAAAAGTGTTATTAGTTTAAAAACCAATAGACACAGATTCTCATCATGTAGTTCCACATTGTTGAACTAAACTTCCGGTGATATTAAATCTTATGTCTTATGAAGTGTGTTGGTCTTCTACCTACCATTTTAGAGGTTCGATCTTGATTCATAATTTGCATGAAAATTGTCAAAAAAATTGAGTGCAATGGTCATAGACTACGAAAATGCACCGAGGGCTAATATGGTGGCCTAGGCAACGCAATAGGTGTCCGCTAGGACAGTTGATTGAAGAAGTACCATGTTGTCATTGCCACATGCGCACTTTCATTATCTCTAAAAATATTTACACGACAACCATGCCACTATGGAAGTCATTGAAGATCTAGAAGACAATCTATAATATGGTTGTAAACGTGAAATGTGGTTTCGGCACAACTACGAGGAAAGGACTAGCTCCACCATGGAAACATGGTAGTTGTCCAAAACAAGGAAGTGTGGAAGAAAGATGTTGTGTTTGTCGCCAATTGGTTGAAAGTAAAAGAAATGTTATGGATTAAACTTTTTATTGCTCCATAGCAATGCATGGGAAATTTATAAGTTGAACTCTTAGCTTTCGGGATATGCTTAAAATAAATAAATGGGATGATATTAGAGTCTCATTTCTGTCTTTTGGGTCTTGCAGAAGTTACTTTGGAAAGTTGCTAGATATTCACAACTCAAAGCCAGAGAGGAAAGCACGCTATGATTATTGTTGTCAAAAGTGGGATGGTGATTATTGCAATCCGTCTGAATGCATGGGATATGACCTATGAGAACAATTATGTTTGATTTACCAGAGTTGGAGAAATCATCGGCACGCAGCGGGCGAGTGACATATTTTAAGAGTAGGGCGACTATGAAATACAAATTTGGGGGTTGTTAGAGGAAGAAGACTAAAAGCATAATGTCAGTGCATTGGTGAAAGAGGTAAAGTTGAGCGGTTGCTGGAAATAAAAAGGGATGTCAAATGCATCATTTTCATGCCTTTGCGGTTCTATGTTTTACGAGAGGGATGGGGAAAGAGATTAGAGACGGGGAAAGCGAGAGAGTTAGTTGGATCAATCCAAACACAAGCTCTTGTGGAAGATGTCGCCATTGAAAATATCGATTAAAAATGTTTGTGTGTTTATGTATCATCCAACTCAATGGAAATATTCATATGTATAATGTTTATACCTGAGACATGATACCCGTAGCAACGCACGGACACTTAACTAGTATATTTAAAATCTAAACACTTTTTGTGAAGGCAATGCAGGTACAACTAGAGATAGAAGAAGGCGTTGTATTCATTGATTCTAACAGTACATGTCAGAGTTAAAGAGAATGAATATATTGCGGTGAGGTAGTTAGATGTCCTAGGTAATAGGGGGAAGAGTAGCGCACAGCCTGCGCATGATCTATACATGTTTGGATATGTGAAAGGATAGAGATGTCTCCTAGAGGAGGGTGAATAGGCAATTTCAAAACTATTACGGTTTTGGCTTGATAGAATGCGGAATTAAACTAACATTTATTTTACAAGCACAAAACCTAAATACACTAGGCTCAAATAAGTGCACCAACAACAAATTAAGCTAAGCAAGATAGCACAAGATAAATATACCACAAGTGATAAGCAAGATATAAGTACTTCAAGCTCGATGGCTATCACAAGGAAAGTAAGCTCGGATATAGAGATAACCGAGGATCCGGAAACGAAGATGTATTCCCGTGTTCACCACCTTTGGGAAGGGGGCTACGTCACGTTGGAGAGGTGTGAGGTTCCACGAAGGATTCGTCACGCGCCACAAAGGCTCACCTTCTTCTCCGAGTCTATCCCACGAAGGAATAGGCCCTTTCCTTATGGCTAGCTTTTCCTCCACTCCGGAGATGGCAAGCTCCACAACCACTTCACAAGCTGCACGAAGGAGAATCCCGGGTCTCTTCACAATCTTCCACGAAGAGAACATCACGGCACCAACAGCCAAGCCAACTAGGAGGTCACCCTCCAAGAGTAACAAGCTCACGGTCTCTCACTCGAACAAATCGTAATGGAGAGCACAACACTTATGCAATAATGCAAAGCAAGACCACCAAGGGTGCTCAAATCCTTCACTCTCAAATCCCACCAAAGCAACAAGTGCTAGGGAGGAATTAGAGAGGAAGAACAATGGTGGAAGTCAACCAATGACTCCAAGATCTAGATCCAATGGGTTCCCCTCACTTAGAGGAGTAATTGATTGGTGGGGATTGTAGATCTAGATCTCCTCTTCCAAAGCCCTCAAAAAGATGCAAGAATCATAGGAGGGAAGGGGGAGGAAGCAAGCTCAAGAGGTTCAACAATGGAGGTCAATTTCATGGTCAAGAACACCCTAAAACGTTGGGGGAAGAACCCCCTTTTATAGTGGAAAGCAAATATGGCCGTTGGAAGAAATCTATGCGAACTCGGTTGAAAGTTCGGTTGGACCGGCTCAAGAACCGGACGGTCCGGTTCCTAGACCGGAATACCGAACTTAAAACCGGAATTAGGGTCAGTACACAGTCTCAGATAGACTCGGTATAGCAAAACCGAAAATCCCGGTTTCAGATCAGGTTTTCCGGTCCTGGCACCGGACCACCCGGTTTGGGAGCCGGTTGAACCGAACCCACAACCGGGATGAAACAGGCTTCACGAAAAACGCAATAACTTTTGCATCCGGACTCCAATTTCGATGATCTTGGGGTTGTTTTGACGAGGACAACATGCTCTAAAATATTGTGCAGAGAAACATCATAGCCCAACAAAGGAGGATAGAACCAAATGAAGAAAGGTAAGAAGCCTCCCTAAATAAGAACCGATAAAACCTTCAAACTCGAAAACGCCATAGAAGATGCATACGAATTCCGTTTTCGATGAACTTGGGCTTGTTGAAGAGATAGCAACAAGCTCAATAACCTCACATGGAGAAACACCAAGAAGCAACAAAATAGGAAGATGCAAAGGATTGAGCTCCCTATGACGATGTGATCAAGTTACACAACCGAAAGCCCCTCTTGATAGTGCGGCTATCTATCCTATAACCCGGTCTCCCAACAACCACCTTGAGACCGGTAAAAGGAAAACCTAGCAAGGCCATACCTTTGCCTTGCTAATACCGCCTAATCTTGATGACAACGCTTCAAGCTCCACCCAAGCCGGAATGCAACACTTGATCATTGTTGCTTTGTGAAGACTCCTAATTTGCTCCCCATACACCACTATGGGATAGCTTCATTAATACATGTCTTCACATGTCCATTATCACCAATATGGACGGCAAGCTTCAAGAAAATGATCTTCTCGAGATGCTTATCTTGAACTTGCCCTTCTCAACCTTGATGACGATCACCACTTGATGTCATCCTCTCATGGTCTATATAATATCTTCATTTTGAAGCATGAACATGGAAAGATACCTGTCCCATATAGAAAACACAAAGGCAAATATATAATGGGTTACTTCATGATGCATAATTGACAAGGCTTACCATACCATAAGACCATGTGGTACATTCTTTATGCTTCATGTGTTAACCAACTTGAAATCACTCTTCACTCTTTGTGTTGGTCAACCAAGTATCTTCTCTTGATCCATCTTAATATCTTGAGGTACATAAGGAACTCTTCATTTGATTACATGCTCTAAATCTTAGTCAACCATAGTGTTGGATATATGCCCTAGAGGCAATAATAAATATAGTTATTATTATATCTTTGTGCTTATGATAAATGTTTACATTCATGCTATAATAGTATTAACAAGGAAACATTAATACTTGTGTGATTTGTAAACTTAATTTGAAGTCCCTAGTAAAGCCTCTTCATAATACTAGCTTGTTGGTTAATAAATTATTTGTGGTTTCCCTATCATGAACATTGAGATGTTATTAACAACAAGATCATATCGTTAGGAGAATGATATGATGGACATACTCCTATAGATAAGCGTAGCATAAATATTAAGTCATTTTAATAGTTCAATTGCTATATGCTTTCTGATACATAGTAACCTAATTCCTTCGACCATGAGATCATGCATATCACCATCACCGGAAGGATGCTTTGATGACATCAAACACCACACCATAACTGGGTGGCTATAAATGTGGCATTGAGTGTTCGGAAAGTATTGGTTGAAACACATGGATCAAGAGTGGGATTTGTCCATCCATATGACGGATAGATATACTCTGGGCCCTCTCGGTGGAATGTCATCCAATTAGCTTGCAAGCATGTGACTGGCTCACAAGGGATCACATATCACGGGAACGAGAAAAGAGTACTTATCAGTAACGAGGTTGAACTAGGTATGCAGAGATACCGACGATCAAAACCTCGGATAAGTAAACTATCGTGAGACAAAGGGAAATTGGTATCGTATGTAAGTGGTTCATTCGATCGCAAAGTAATCGTAGAAATATGTGGGAGCCATATGAATTTCCAGATTCCTCTATTGGTTATTATTCGGAGAAGTGTCTCGATCATGTCCGCATAATTCACGAACCGTAGGGAGACACACTTAAGGATTCGACGTTGTTGAGTAGTTATGGAATGATGAGTAAGAGACCGTATGTTGTTCGGAGTCTCGGATGGGATCCGGGATATAACGAGGAGATCCGGAATGGTCCGGAGAATATGATTCATATAAGGAAAGTCCTGTTTCGGGGTTGGAGAATGGTTCCGGTGTTTTCATCGGGAATGTTCTAGAAGGTTCCGGAATGTCCGACACTCCGGAGAGGAAGGGTACATGAATGTGTCATGACAAGTTGGAATGTTTGCATCATGTACTAGGTGTCATCGCTGAAAAAATAAAGGGTTAAATCAAATCCTAGTTTGAAAAGTCAAACGCCAATTTGAAAAGTCAAACGGCTATTTCGTTTGGTGGAGGGAGAATAGGAAACATACTTGGGGAGGAAGTCCCTCTCCCTCCACCGCCGGCCTTGGAATCCGAGTTGGGGAGGGACTCCCCTCCCCTTGGCGCGCCCCCTCCACCTATATAAGGAGGGGCAGGGCTGCCCCTCCAAGACCTACACCTTGCCCCTCTAAACCCTAACCCTAGCCGCCGCCGCCCACCATAGCCGCCGCCCTAGGGTTTCTCCCAAGCCGCCGAGTTGGGGCTTCTAGTTGCCCTAGCCGCCGGCCTAGCCCCTTCTACTTGGTGTGTCTAAACCCTAGATCACCGAGGCTCTCTCATAGTCCACCATACTCCCTCCGGCTTAAGGCGAAGCCCTGCGAGATCTCCCCTCTGCTTCCGGTACCACGCCGTCGTGCTGCCGGAATCGCGAGGAGAATGCTACAACCTCCGCTGCCTGCTGGAACAAGGGAGAGAAAGGTCTTCGTCGAGTACCGAACGTGTGACCGACTGCGGAAGCGCTACCGGAACGCAGCACCGGAAGGATCGTCTTGAAGGGTTTCGCGGCATAGTAAATCAAAATTTTCTATGGATGCGAACAGAGGGAAAGCCAAGATCTAATCTAGGAGATGCAAACAACGAGAGAGATTGGATTAGATCTTCATACCCTTGAAGATTCGCACAGCGGAACGTTCGTCGGAACGTGGGTGATGTAGTCGTACTCGCTTCTCCTCCTCGCGATCTGATCCGATCTAGCACCACAAGTGGCGGTGCCTCCGTGAGATGCACACATGCAGCACCTCGACGTCTCCTCCTACCTTGGTCCAGAAAGTATGGTGGAGATATGGGTTGGATCTACAACGCGACTGCGCGGTGCAATTGGTGGAGAATTTCTGCAGCAGGGCTTCGCCTACAAGCAGTCGGGAGGGAGAGAGGAGGGCAGCAGGGCGGCTAGGGTTGGAGGGGAAGGTGTTGGGGGTTGGTGCGCCCCCAGCCCTCTATATATAGAGGGGTGGGCGCAGCCCTAGCCCCTCCCCCAAGCCAAGGCCGGCGGCCCCAAGGAGGAATAGTGGGGGGCAAGAAACCCCCCCCCCTTCTAGAAGCTCTATCTAGAGTTTAAACCTCTCTTGGCCGGCTGGGCCCTATGGGGCCTTGTGCCCCTGGCCCAATGCGGCCAGGGCACTCCCTCATAGGCCCATGCCCCCTCCCGGAAGGTGGGGCCACGTTGGTCCCCTTCCGGAAGGTTCTAGAAGCTTCCGGTACAATACCGATTAACCCGGAACAATTCCGAACTCCAAAAACTGCACTGTCTTATATGAATCTTATTCTCTGGACCACTCCGGAACCTCTCGTGATGTCCCGGATCCCATCTGAGACTCCGAACAAAAACTCATAAACCAATTATCCAATCTATCCTAGCGTCGAGACACGTTAAGTGTGTGACCCTGCGGGTTCGAGAATATACAGACATGATCTTCTAACAATAATCAACAACGGGGTCTGGAAACCCATATTGACTCCCACACATTCATCGATGATCATGTCGGATGAACCATGATGCCAGGATTCAATCAATCCCATATATATATTCCCTTCGTCTCGCGATATTTTTACTTGCCCGAGATTTGATCGTCGGTACCGTCATACCTAGTTCAATCTCGTTCACAGCAAGTACTTTACTCGTTCCGTAATCCGATATCACTTTGTGATTAACTCTTTAACCACATGCTTGCAAACGGTGTTGATATCGATTACCGAGTGGGCCCGAAGTATATCTCTCCTACTTGGGAGGGACAAATCCCATCTCGATACATACAACCCAACAGATACTTTCCGATAACCTGAGAGACACCTTTATGATCACCCTCTCATAGGATGACGTTTGATGACCTCAAAGCTTTCTTCCGATACCAGGGAGTTGTATTATCTCATGGTCTAAGGAATACAATATTTGACATAAGAAAAGCTTCGCAAATACGAACACGATGACACGATCTAATTGCTTCGCTTAGTTTGGGTCTGTCCATCATATCATTCTCCCAATGATGTGATCTCATTATCAATTGACAACTCATGTCCATGGTTAGGAAACCTTAACCATCATTAATCAATGAGCTAGTCCATAGAGTCGTACTAGGGACACGGTGTTGTTCACAAACCACACAAGTATTAAAGTTTCCGCTTAATACAATTCTAGCATGGAATATAAACATTATCATGAACAAGAATTATAATAATAACATCTTTATTATTGCCTCTAGGGCATAATTCCAACAGTCTCCCACTTGCACTAGAGTCAATAATCTAGTTTACATTTGGCAACAATCTCACAACCATGGCACTGAGGTGCTGATCATGTTTTACACGTGGAAGAGGTTTAGTCAATGGATCTGCGACATTCAGATCTGTATGTACTTTGCTAATCTTCAGATCTCCATCTGCTATATAATCTCGGATTATATGAAACTTGCGGTTGATATGCTTGGTCTTTGGATGATATCTTGGTTCCTTAGCGAGTGCTTGTTGGAGATATGCCCTAGAGGCAATAATAAATGTAGTTATTATTATATCTTTGTGTTTATGATAAATGTTTACATTCATGCTATAATAGTATTAACAAGGAAACATTGATACTTGTGTGATTTGTAAACTTAATTTGATGTCCCTAGTATAGCCTCTATACTTCACTAGCTTGTTGGTTGATAGATGATTGTGGTTTCCCTATCATGAACATTGAGATGTTGTCAACAACAAGATCATATCGTTAGGAGAATGATATGGTGGACATACTCCTATAGATAAGCGTAGCATAAAGATCAAGTCATTTCATTAGTTCAATTGCTATATGCTTTCTGATACATAGTAACCTAATTCCTTCGACCATGAGATCATGCATATCACCTTTACCGGATGGATGCTTTGATGACATCAAACACCACACCGTAACTGGGTGGTTATAAAAGTGGCATTGAGTGTTCGGAAAGTATTGGTTGAGACACATGGATCAAGAGTGGGATTTGTCCATCCACATGACGGATAGATATACTCTGGGCCCTCTCGGTGGAATGTCATCCAATTAGCTTGCAAGCATGTGACTTGGTCACAAGGGATCACATATCACGGGAACGAGAAAAGATTACTTGTCAGTAACGAGGTTGAACTAGGTATGCAGAGATACCGACGATCATAACCTCGGATAAGTAACATATCGTGAGACAAGGGAAATTGGTATCGTATGTAAGTGGTTCATTCGATCGCAAAGTAATCGTAGAAATATGTGGGAGCCATATGAATTTCTAGATTCCTCTATTGGTTATTGTTCGGAGAAGTGTCTCGATCATGTCCGCATAATTCACGAACCGTAGGGAGACACACTTAAGGATTCGACGTTGTTTGAGTAGTTATGGTATTATGAGAAAGAGACCGAATGTTGTTCGGAGTCTCGGATGGGATCCGGGATATCACGAGGTGATCCGGAATGGTCCGGAGAATAAGATTCATATAAGGAAAGTCCCGTTTCGGAGTTCGGGAATGATTCCGGTGTTTTCATCGGGAATGTTCTAGAAGGTTCCGGATTGTCCGGCACTCCGGGGGGGAGGGGTACATGAATGTGTCATTACATGTTGGAATGATTGCATCATGTACTTAGTGTTATCGCTGTTCCAAATAAGGGATTAAATCAAATCCTAGTTTGAAAAGTCAACGGCAAGTTTGAAAAGTCAAACGGCCAAAATTGGAAGGTGGGAAAGAGGAGGAGCTCCAAACCGAGTTGGGGAGGGAGACCTCCTCCAACCGGCGGCCACCAAGCCGAGTTGGGGAGGGTCTCCTCCCCATGGCGCGCCAGCCCCCTCCCACCTATATAAGGAGGGGCAGGGCTCCCCTCCTAGACACACAACTTTCCCTCTAGATCTCCGGTTTAGAGCCGTTTTGGATTAGAGCTTCTAATTGCTTTAGCCAACGGTTTAGAGCCTTCTAATTGGTTTAGAGCCTTCTAATTGGTGTGTCTAATTACTAGACCACTAATAGCCTCTCTCATAAGCTCCACCATACTCGCACCGGCTTAAGGCGAAGCCCTGCGGGATTTCCCCTCTACTTCCGGTACCACGCCGTTGTGCTGCCGGAATCGCGAGGAGAGTGCTACAACCTCCGCTGCCTGCTGGAACAAGGGAGAGGAAGGTATTCGTCAAGTACCGAACGTGTGACCGACTGCGGGAGCGCTACCGGAACGTGGCGCCGGAAGGATCGTCTACACGATCTTGAGATCGGAAAGAGTACGACTACATCACCCACGAGAATCCGCTCTCGTTAAACGCTTTGGAATCTTCGAGGGTAAGTTATACCATCGACTCGTTGCTACAATCTAGTAGATAGATCTTGGCTTGTTTGTTTGTATGCGATAGAAAATTTTTGTTTTCCATGCTACGAACCCCTACAGTGGTATCAGAGCCGTGTCTATATGTAGATCTGTTGCACGAGTAGAACACAATGGTCATTGTGGGCGTTGATGCTTTATTGTCGATTACTTCTTGTGTACTTTGCATCTTGCGGTATGTTGGGATGAAGCGGCCCGGGCTAACCTTACATGACATCGTTCATGAGACTTGCTCCACGCTTGACATGCAACTTGTATTGCATAAGTGGCTTTGCGGGTGCCTGTTTCTCCTAGCATAGTAAAGATCCAATACACAACGGGTGATTAACAATACTTGTGTCAACGTTGTGGTTCATGTTCGTAAGTTAGAACGACACTTATAGAAAGCCCCAAACCACGTAAAATATGCAAAGAAAGTAGAGGCGTCTAACTTTGTTTTGCAGGGGTGTGCAGTGATGTGATATGGCCATGATTGTGATTATATTTGATGTATGCAATGTTCCTTATTGTAAGTTGGCAACCGGCAGGAGCCATATGGTTGTCTTTAATTTATGTTAAGACCCGCGTGTCTATTCAAAGTAGTTGTAATAGTTAAAGCCGGTGGACGACAACCATGGAGAGGCGTCATTGACCTTGATGCAATGCCGGTGATGATGGAGATCATGTTCGTGCTTGAAGATGGAGATCAAAGCACAAAGAAGAAAGGCCATATCATATCACATATATATTGAATTGCATGTGATGTTAATCCTTTATGCATCTTGTATTGCTTAGTAGACGACGGTAGCATTATAAGATGATCCCTCATGCACATGAATTTCAAATCATAAAGTGTTCACCCTTAGTCAGCACCGTTGCTAAAGCTTGTTGTTTCGAAGCACCACGTGATGATCGGGTGTGTTAGATTCCGCAAGTGTATACAACGTGAGCAAGCCAGATTTGCTCATGCGGAAACTAAGGTTTGATCTTGACGAGCCTAGCATGTACAGACATGGTCTCGGAACACGGATCACCGAAAGGTAAAGCATGAATCATATAGTAGATATGATGAACATGACGATTGTTCGCCATTGAAACTATATCAACTCTCGTGATGATCGGTGTTGATGTAGTGGATTTGGTTCGTGTGATCACTAAAACAATGTGAGGGATGTTGTTTTGAGTGGGAGTTCACCTAGTTTAATTACATTAATTAATTTGAACTCAATTTATCATAAACTTAGTCTAAACTATTGCAAATATGTTGTAGATCAATGGCAGCCCCTACCATCAATTTTAATGCGTTCCTAGAGAAAGAAAAGTTGAAAAACAATGGAAGCAACTTCGCGGATTGGTTCCGCAATTTGAGGATTGTCCTCACAGCTGGTAATTTGACCTATGTGCTGGATGCACCGCTGGGTGACCCACCTGCAGCTGATGCTCCCGATGAAGTAAAAAATGTTTACCTCGCTCGGAAGAATCAGTACTCCATAGTTCAGTGTGCTATCTTGTATGGTTTGGAATCGGAGCTTCAGAAAAGGTTTGAGGATTCAGACCCATATGATATTGTCGAGGATCTCAAATTGATTTTTGAGACTCATGCGGCAATTGAAAGCTATGAGGCTTCTGAAAAATTCTTTAACTGCAAGATGGAAGAAGGCAGCTCCGTCAGTGAGCATGTGCTTAAGATGTCAGGGCACGCAAACAAACTTCAAAGCTTGGGTATAGTGATTCCTAATGCTTTGGGGATTTACCGTGTCCTCCAATCACTACCACCAAGTTACAAGAACTTTGTGATGAACTACAACATGCAGAACATGAACAAGACGTTGCCAGAACTCTTTGCCATGTTGAAATCTGCAGAAGTGGAGATTAAGAAAGAGCACCAAGTGTTGTTGGTCAATAAGACCACCAAATTCAAGAAAGGCAAGTCTAAGCAAAAGGGACACTTCAAGAAGGGTGGTAAGAAAGCTACCACGCCGACGAAGAAGACCAGGGCTGGACCTAAGCCTGATACCGAGTGCTTTTACTGCAAGGGAGAAGGTCACTGGAAGCGGAATTGCCCAAAGTACTTGGCGGATTTGAAGAACGGCAACATCAAGAAGAAAGGTATATCTGATATACATGTTATTGATGTGTATCTCACTAGTACTCGTAGTAGTGCGTGGGTATTTGATACTGGTTCGGTTGCTCATATTTGTAACTCGAAACAGGTGCTGCAGAATAAACGGAAGCTAGCGAAGAACGAGGTGACGATGCGCGTGGGAAACGGATCAAAGGTTGATGTGATCGCGGTCGGCACGCTACCCCTTCATCTACCATCGGGATTAGTTTTATACTTAAATAATTGTTATTTGGTGCCTGCGTTGAGCATGAACATTATATCGGGATCTTGTTTATTGCGAGACGGTTACTTGTTTAAATCCGAGAATAATGGTTGTTCTATTTATATGAGTAATATGTTTTATGCACATGCACCTTTGATAGATGGTCTATTCTTATTGAATCTCGATAGTGGAAATACACATATCAATAACATTGAGGCTAAACGATTGAAATCAAGCGATAATTCGACCTATATGTGGCACTGTCGTCTTGGTCACATCGGAGTGAAACGTATGAAGAAACTCCATTCCGATGGACTTCTTGAATCACTTGATTTTGAATCACTTGAAAGATGCGAAGCATGTCTGATGGGAAAAATGACTAAGACTCCATTTTCTGGTATGATGGAGCGAGCTACAGACTTATTGGAAATCATACATACCGATGTGTGTGGTCCAATGAGTGTAGCATCGCGCGGTGGTTATCGTTATGTTCTTACCTTCACGGATGACTTGAGTAGATATGGGTATATCTATTTCATGAAACATAAGTCCGAAACTTTCGAGAAGTTTAAGGAGTTTCAAAGTGAGGTAGAGAATCAACGTAACAAGAAGATTAAATTTCTACGTTCTGATCGTGGAGGTGAATATCTAAGTTACGAGTTTGGCGAGCATTTGAAGAAATGCGGAATACTTTCACAATTGACACCGCCGGGAACACCACAGTGTAATGGTGTGTCCGAACGTCGTAATCGAACTCTCTTAGATATGGTTCGTTCTATGATGTCACTTACAGATTTACCGCTATCATTTTGGGGTTATGCATTAGAAACAGCCGCATTCACTTTAAATAGGGCACCATCTAAATCCGTTGAAACGACACCGTATGAATTATGGTTTGGGAAGAAACCTAAATTTTCGTTCCTTAAAGTTTGGGGATGCGAAGCCTATGTAAAGAAGTTACAGCCGGACAAGCTTGAACCCAAAGCGAAAAAATGCGTCTTCATAGGATACCCGAAGGAAACTATTGGGTATACCTTCTATCATAGATCCGAAGGCAAAATCTTCGTTGCTAAGAATGGATCCTTTCTAGAGAAGGAGTTTCTCTCGAAAGAATTGACTGGAAGGAAAGTAGAACTCGACGAGGTTGTCGAACCTTCTCTCGATATTGTGAGTAGCGCAGCACCGGAAGAAGTTCCTGTGGTGCCTGCACCAATAAGAGAGGAAGCTAATGATGTTGATCATGAAACTTCGGTTGAAGTTGCTACAGAGCCTCGGAGGTCGACGAGAACTCGTACCACTCCAGATTGGTATGATTCTGTTATGAATGTCATGGTGGTGGACAACACCGATGACCCCGAGACATATGAGGAAGCGATAATGAGCCCAGATTCCAATAAATGGCAAGAAGCCATGAAATCCGAGATTGGATCCATGTACGAAAACCAAGTATGGACTTTGGTGGACTTACCGGATGGCCGAAAGGCTGTCGAGAACAAATGAATTTTCAAGAAGAAAACAGATGCTGATGGTAATGTTACTGTCTATAAAGCTCGACTTGTCGCAAAAGGGTTTCGACAAATTCAAGGAGTTGACTACGATGAGACTTTCTCACCGGTAGCGAAGCTAAAGTCTGTGAGGATTATGTTAGCAATCGCTGCATATTATGATTATGAGATATGGCAGATGGATGTCAAAACAGCATTCCTCAATGGAGACATTGATGAAGAGTTGTATATGATGCAACCCAAAGGTTTTGTCGATCCTAAATATGCTAACAAGGTATGCAAACTTCAACGGTCCATCTATGGATTGAAGCAAGCATCCCGAAGTTGGAATCAACGTTTTGATAAGGTAATCAAAAGTTTTGGTTTTATACAAACTTATGGAGAAGCTTGTATTTACAAGAAAGTGAGTGGGAGCTCTGTAGCGTTCTTAATACTATATGTGGATGACATATTATTGATTGGGAATGATGTAGACCTTCTTAATAGTGTCAAGGAATATTTGAATAATAGTTTTTCAATGAAGGATCTTGGCGAAGCAGCTTACATATTAGGCATAAAGATTTATAGAGATAGATCGAAACGCCAAATATCATTGTCACAGAGTACATATTTGGACAAAGTTCTAAAGAGATTTGGAATGGAAGAAAGCAAGAAAGGGTTCTTGCCCATGTTGCCCAATACGACCTTGAGTAAAACTCAAAGTCCGACATCGGCAGAAGATAGAGAAAGGATGAGTAAGACTCCCTATGCCTCAGCCATAGGATCTCTAATGTATGCCATGCTATGTACTAGACCCGACATTGCATATGCTGTTAGTTTAACTAGCATATATCAAAGTGATCCAGGAGTGGATCATTGGACAGCGGTCAAAAACATCCTTAAGTACTTAAGAAGAACTAAGGATATGGTTCTTTCTTATGGAGGTGATGAACAACTCGTTGTTAATGGTTACACCGATGCTAGTTGGAACACTGATCCGGATGATTCTAAATCGCAATCCGGAACGTATTTATTTTGAATGGTGCAGCAGTTAGCTGGAGGAGTGCAAAGCAAAGCGTTGTGGCGAGATCTTCAACTGAATCGGAATACATGGCTGCTTCGGAGGCTTCACAAGAAGCGATATGGATGAAAGAGTTCATTACAGAGTTGGGTGTGGTTCCTAGTGCGCTGGACCCAATGTCTATCTACTGTGATAACATGGGCGCCATAGCCAATGCGCAAGAACCAAGGTCACACAAGAAGCTGAAGCATATCAAGCTGCGTTTTCACGCTATTCGAGAACATATCCAGGATGGGGATATAAAGATTTGCAAAGTACACACAGATCTGAATGTGGCGGATCCGTTGACTAAACCTCTCCCGAGGGCAAAACATGACCAACACCAAACTGCCATGGGTGTTCGGTATATTACCATGTAATCTAGATTAGATGACTCTAGTGCAAGTGGGAGACTGTTGGAGATATGCCCTAGAGGCAATAATAAATATAGTTATTATTATATCTTTGTGTTTATGATAAATGTTTACATTCATGCTATAACAGTATTAACAAGGAAACATTGATACTTGTGTGATTTGTAAACTTAATTTGAAGTCCCTAGTATAGCCTCTATACTTCACTAGCTTGTTGGTTGATAGATGATTGTGGTTTCCCTATCATGAACATTGAGATGTTGTCAACAACAAGATCATATCGTTAGGAGAATGATATGGTGGACATACTCCTATAGATAAGCGTAGCATAAAGATCAAGTCATTTCATTAGTTCAATTGCTATATGCTTTCTGATACATAGTAACCTAATTCCTTCGACCATGAGATCATGCATATCACCTTTACCGGATGGATGCTTTGATGACATCAAACACCACACCGTAACTGGGTGGTTATAAAAGTGGCATTGAGTGTTCGGAAAGTATTGGTTGAGACACATGGATCAAGAGTGGGATTTGTCCATCCACATGACGGATAGATATACTCTGGGCCCTCTCCGTGGAATGTCATCCAATTAGCTTGCAAGCATGTGACTTGGTCACAAGGGATCACATATCACGGGAACGAGAAAAGAGTACTTGTCAGTAACGAGGTTGAACTAGGTATGCAGAGATACCGACGATCATAACCTCGGATAAGTAACATATCGTGAGACAAAGGGAAATTGGTATCGTATGTAAGTGGTTCATTCGATCGCAAAGTAATCGTAGAAATATGTGGGAGCCATATGAATTTCCAGATTCCTCTATTGGTTATTGTTCGGAGAAGTGTCTCGATCATGTCCGCATAATTCACGAACCGTAGGGAGACACACTTAAGGATTCGACGTTGTTTGAGTAGTTATGGTATTATGAGAAAGAGACCGAATGTTGTTCGGAGTCTCGGATGGGATCCGGGATATCACGAGGTGATCCGGAATGGTCCGGAGAATAAGATTCATATAAGGAAAGTCCCGTTTCGGAGTTCGGGAATGATTCCGGTGTTTTCATCGGGAATGTTCTAGAAGGTTCCGGATTGTCCGGCACTCCGGGGGGGGAGGGGTACATGAATGTGTCATTACATGTTGGAATGATTGCATCATGTACTTAGTGTTATCGCTGTTCCAAATAAGGGATTAAATCAAATCCTAGTTTGAAAAGTCAAACGGCAAGTTTGAAAAGTCAAACGGCCAAAATTGGAAGGTGGGAAAGAGGAGGAGCTCCAAACCGAGTTGGGGAGGGAGACCTCCTCCAACCGGCGGCCACCAAGCCGAGTTGGGGAGGGTCTCCTCCCCATGGCGCGCCAGCCCCCTCCCACCTATATAAGGAGGGGCAGGGCTCCCCTCCTAGACACACAACTTTCACCTCTAGATCTCCGGTTTAGAGCCGTTTTCGATTAGAGCTTCTAATTGCTTTAGCCAACGGTTTAGAGCCTTCTAATTGGTTTAGAGCCTTCTAATTGGTGTGTATAATTACTAGACCACTAATATCCTCTCTCATAAGCTCCACCATACTCGCACCGGCTTAAGGCGAAGCCCTGCGGGATTTCCCCTCTACTTCCGGTACCACGCCGTTGTGCTGCCGGAATCGCGAGGAGAGTGCTACAACCTCCGCTGCCTGCTGGAACAAGGGAGAGGAAGGTCTTCGTCGAGTACCGAACGTGTGACCGACTGCGGGAGCGCTGCCGGAACGTGGCGCCGGAAGGATCGTCTACACGATCTTGAGATCGGAAAGAGTACGACTACATCACCCACGAGAATCCGCTCTCGTTAAACGCTTTGGAATCTTCGAGGGTAAGTTATACCATCGACTCGTTGCTACAATCTAGTAGATAGATCTTGGCTTGTTTGTTTGTATGCGATAGAAAATTTTTGTTTTCCATGCTACGAACCCCTACAGTGCTATGGCGCCAGTGTTGTCACACAATATCTCTAGTGGGTCCAATGCACTTGGAACCACGCCAAGCTCAGTGATGAAGTTTCTGATCCAAACTCCTTCACTTGACGCTTCTGCAGCAGCCATGTATTCCGATTCTACTGTAGATCTCGCGAGCACGCTTTGCCTGCAGCTTCTCCAGATCACAGCTCCTCCATTCAAAATATAAACGTATCCTGTCTGAGATTTAGAATCATCCTTGTCGGTGTCGAAACTAGCATCGACGTAACCTTTTACGACGAGCTGTTCATCACCTCCATAGACTAAGAACATTTCTTTAGTCCTATTTAGGTACTTTAGGATGTTCTTCACGGCTGTCCAGTGTTCCACTCCTGGATCACTTTGATATCTGCTCGTCAAACTAAGAGCATTGGACACATCCGGTCTAGTACACGGCATGGCATACATGATGGAACCTATGGCCGAGGCATAAGGCACTTTGCTCATAGCTTCCCTATCATTTACCGTAGCTGGACACTGAGCCTTGCTCAATATCTTACCTGACAACATAGGCACTGAACCTTTCTTTGCCTTATCCATTCTGAACCTTTTCAGAACTTTGTCTAGGTATGTACTCTGGCTTAAAGCTATCAGGCGTCTTTGTCTATCTCTATAGATCTTGATGCCCAATATATAAGCAGCTTCACCTAGGTCTTTCAATGAAAAACACTTGTTCAAATAACTCTTCACATTGTTAAGCATGTTGATGTCATTTCCTATAATCAATATGTCATCCACATATAGTACCAGAAACGTCACCGAGCTCCCACTCACTTTCTTGTAGATGCAAGCTTCGTAGCAATTTGGAACAAATCCAAAGCTCTTGATCACTTGATCAAAACGAAGGTTCCAACTCCGAGATGCTTGCTTCAGTCCATAAATGGAACGCTGAAGTTTGCATACTTTATCAGCATCCTTAGGATCGACAAAACCTTCGGGTTGCATCATATACAACTCTTCATCAATGTTGCCATTGAGGAACGCAGTCTTGACATCCATCTGCCATATTTCATAATCATGAAACGCAGCAATTGCTAATAAAATCCAAATGGACTTAAACATCGCTACGGGAGAGAAAGTCTCATCGTAGTCAACACCTTGAACTTGTCGAAAACCTTTCGCGACAAGCCGTGCTTTATAGACGGTAACATTACCATCCGCGTCCGTTTTCTTCTTGAAGATCCATTTGCACTCAACGGCCTTTCGGTCGCTAGGAGGGTCCACCAAAGTCCATACTTGGTTTTCGCTCATGGATCCCAATTCGGATTTCATGGCTTCTAGCCATTTCTCAGAGTCTAGGCTCATCATCGCTTCCTCATAGTTCGTAGGTTCACTGTCTTCTACTAACAAGACAGTCAAGACAGGGTTGCCATACCACTCAGGAGGGGCACGCGACCTTGTCGACCTGCGACGTTCAGTAGCAGCATCGTCCGAAGCTTCATGATCCATGTCATTAGCTTCCTCTATTGTTGGTGCAGGCGGCACTGGAACAATTTCACGTGCTGCGCTACTCTCCAATTCAAGAGAAGGTTCAATAACTTCGTCTAGCTCTACTTCCTCCCACTCACTTTTTCGAGAGAAAACTCCTTCTCAAGAAAGGAACGTTCTTTGCGACAAACACTTTGCCTTCAGTTCTGTGATAGAAGGTATACCCAATAGTTTCCTTAGGGTATCCTATGAAGAGCATTTCTCCGCTTTGGGTTCGAGCTTGTCCGACATCAACTTCTTGACGTAAGCTTCGCATCCCCAAACTTTAAGAAACGACAACTTAGGTTTAGCACCAAACCACAGTTCATACGGTGTCGTCTCAATGGATTTAGATGGAGCCCTATTTAAAGTGAATGCAGCGGTTTCTAATGCATAACCCCAAAATGATAACGGCAAATCAGTAAGAGACATCATTGATCGGACCATATCTAATAGGGTTCGATTCCGGTGTTCAGACACACCATTGCGCTGTGGTGTTCCGGGTGGCGTGAGTTGTGAAACGATTCCACTTGCTTTAAGATGCATGGGAAAATCATAACTCAAATATTAACCTCCACGATCGGATCGTAGAAACTTAATCTTTCTGTTACGATGGTTCTCCACTTTATTCTGAAATTCTTTGAACTTTTCAAACGTTTCAGATTTATGTTTCATTAAATAGATATACCCATATCTACTTAAGTCATCGGTAAAAGTGAGAAAATAACGATATCCACCGTGCGTCGAAACACTCATCGGTCCGCATACATCGGTATGTATGATTTCCAACAAGTCCGTTGCTCGCTCCATCATACCGGAGAACGGGGTTTTGATCATCTTGCCCATGAGGCATGGTTCGCATGTGTCAAATGATTCAAAATCAAGAGACTCCAAAAGTCCATCAGAATGGAGTTTCTTCATGCGCTTTACACCAATATGACCTAGACGACAGTGCCAAAAATAAGTAGTATTATCACTATCTACTTTGCATCTCTTAGCCTCAATGTTATGGATGTGTGTTTCATCCCTTTCGAGATTTAGAAGAAATAAACCATTCACAATAGGTGCATGACCATAAAAGATGTTACTCATATAAATAGAACAACCATTATTCTCCGATTTAAATGAATAACCTTCTTGCAATAAACAAGATCCAGAAATAATGTTCATGCACAACGCAGGCACATAATAACACTTATTAAGGTTTAAAACTAATCCCGAAGGTAAAACTAAGGAGAGCGTGCCGACGGCCATCACATCAACTCTTGATCCGTTGCCAACGCGCATCGTCACCTCATCCCTCACAAGCCGCCGTCTATTCCATAGCTCCTGTTTCGAGTTACAAATATTAGCAACTGAACCGGTATCAAATACCCAGGCACTACAACAAGGGCTAGTAAGGAAAACATCAATAACATGTATATCAAATATACCTTTGATGGTACCAGCCTTCTTGTCCGCTAAGTACTTCAGACAGTTGCGCTTCCAGTGACCCTTGTCCTTGCAATAGAAGCACTCAGTGTCCAGCTTAGGACCAGACTTGAGCTTCTTCTCAGTAGGGGCAACGCGCTTGCCGCCGCCTTTCTTGAAGGGCTTCTTTGCACCCTTACCTTTCTTGAAGGTGGGGGGCTTGTTGACCATCAACACATGATTATTCTTTTTGATGTTCACCTCCGCTACTTTCATCTTAGCAAAGAGCTCAGTGATCATATCAGTGGAACCAATCTGATTGTGATCAACTACAAAACTTTTGTAGCTAGGAGTGTCAATCTTGAGCTCCTCTGGAATCTTGCAGTCCAGTTGCTCAAGGCGTTGAGTGTAGCCCGTCATCTCAATGGCGTGCTCACTAACGGAACTCCCTTCCTCCATCTTGTAGTTAAAGAATTTCTTAGAGATCTCATGTCTCTCAAAACGGGCTTGAGTCTGAAACATGTTTTTCAGCTCCTCGAGAATCTCAAAGGGCCCGGCGAACTCCTCAAAACGTTTTTGAAGATCCGATTCCATAGCATACAACATGGCGATCTTAATCAAATCATAATCATCCTTGCGCGACTGATAAACAGCTTTTTCATCAGCCGGCGCATCTATAGCAGGGGCATCACCTAGCGCTTTCTCAAGGACATAGTCCTTTTGTCCGCCAGCGAGAATGATTCTCAGAATGCGGAACCATTTGGTGAAGTTAGACCCATTGTTTCTAAGCTTTTCTATCTCAGCAAAAACGTTGAAGTTGAAGTTGGACTTGTGTTGGAGATATGCCCTAGAGGCAATAATAAATGTAGTTATTATTATATCTTTGTGTTTATGATAAAAGTTTACATTCATGCTATAATAGTATTAACAAGGAAACATTGATACTTGTGTGATTTGTAAACTTAATTTGAAGTCCCTAGTATAGCCTCTATACTTCACTAGCTTGTTGGTTGATTAATGATTGTGGTTTCCCTATCATGAACATTGAGATGTTATCAACAACAAGATCATATCGTTAGGAGAATGATATGGTGGACATACTCCTATAGATAAGCATAGCATAAAGATCAAGTCATTTCAATAGTTCAATTGCTATATGCTTTCTGATACATAGTAACCTAATTCCTTCGACCATGAGATCATGCATATCACCTTTACCGGATGGATGCTTTGATGACATCAAACACCACACCATAACTGGGTGGCTATAAAGGTGGCATTGAGTGTTCGGAAAGTATTGGTTGAAACACATGGATCAAGAGTGGGATCTGTCCATCCATATGACGGATAGATATACTCTGGGCCCTCTCGGTGGAATGTCATCCAATTAGCTTGCAAGCATGTGACTGGGTCACAAGGGATCACATATCACGGGAACGAGAAAAGAGTACTTATCGGTAATGAGGTTGAACTAGGTATGCAGAGATACCGACGATCATAACCTCGGATAAGTAAACTATCGTGAGACAAAGGGAAATTGGTATCGTATGTAAGTGGTTCATTCGATCGCAAAGTAATCGTTGAAATATGTGGGAGCCATATGAATTTCCAGATTCCTCTATTGGTTATTGTTCGGAGAAGTGTCTCGATCATGTCCGCATAATTCACGAACCGTAGGGAGACACACTTAAGGATTCGACGTTGTTTTAAGTAGTTATGGTATTATGAGAAAGAGACCGAATGTTGTTCGGAGTCTCGGATGGGATCCGGGATATCACGAGGAGATCCGGAATGGTCCGGAGAATAAGATTCATATAAGGAAAGTCCCGTTTCGGAGTTGGAGAATGATTCCGGTGTTTTCATCGGGAATGTTCTAGAAGGTTCCGGAATGTCCGGCACTCCGGGGGGGAAGGGGTACATGAATGTGTCATTACATATTGGAATGATTGCATCATGTATTAAGTGTTCTTGCTGTTCCAAATAAAGGATTAAATTGAATCCTAAACCTGAAAAGTCAAATGGCCAGTTTGAAAGTCAAACGGCTAAAACAGGAAACTGAGGGAAACAAGCAAGAGGAGGCTGAAACCGACTTGGGGAGGAGTCCCTCCTCTCCAAGCCGGCGCGCCACCCAAGGCCGACTTGGGGAGGGACTCCCTCCCCTTGGCCGCCCCTCCCACCTATAAAAGGAGGGGCAGGGCCTCCTCCTCTAGACACACAAGTTCCTATCCTCTAATCTAAATCCTAGCCCTAGACTCCGGTTTAGAGCCGCTTTGGTTTAGAGCTTCTAATTGCACTAGCCTTCGGATTAGAGCCTTCTAATTGGTGTGTCTAAACCCTAGACCACTAATAGCTCTCTCTCATACTCCACCATACTCGCTCCGGCTTAAGGCGAAGCCCTGGGGGATCTCCCCTCTAATTCCGGTACCACACCGTTGTGCTGCCGGAATCACGAGGAGAGTGCTACAACCTCCTGGAACAAGGGATAGGAAGGTCTTCGTCGAGTACCGAACGTGTGACCGACTGCGGAAGCGCTGCCGGAACGCAGCGCCAGAAGGATCGTCTACACGATCTTGAGATCGGGAAGAGTACGACTACATCACCCACGAGAATCCGCTCTCGTTAAACGCTTTGGAATCTTCGAGGGTAAGTTATTACATCGACTCGTTGCTACAATCTAGTAGATAGATCTTGGCTTGTTTGTTTGTATGCGATAGAAAATTTTTGTTTTCCATGCTACGAAACCCTACAGTGGTATCAGAGCCGTGTCTATATGTAGATCTGTTGCACGAGTAGAACACAATGGTCATTGTGGGCGTTGATGCTTTTATTGTCGATTGCTTCTTGTGTACTTTGCATCTTGCAGTATGTTGGGATGAAGCGGCTGTAACACCCTCAGAATCGGCCCGATGCAAGTTTTAGCGAAATTCGCCAAACCTGCATAGAAACGATTCGAAGGTGCCCACCAGGCACTTTCGTGCGGGTGGAAAGCAAAGTAATAACATTACACAACAGTCCTCGATGGGACCCACAGAACAGATATATATACAACAGCGACTCAAAGAGTCAAGAAAGCAAATATACGGTACAAAGATCCAAATCACCTTGAAACCGAAGGGGCGTCCGACTACGGACAAGATGCAAATGGGGCTAAGAGCCCTGAAGAATAACCAATGGCGTCCATAACCCTGCCCAGGCCAAGCCGGAAGGGTAACCCTGCTAACGGCGTCGATCTCAAAACCTGCTTAAACAAAAGGGGTGCCGACAAAGGGCAAAGGAAAAAAGAAGGAGCGTCAGTACTGAGGCCAGTACACGGCGAGGCTAGAATTCGGCGGTCCTCGCCTACATAGGTATGGTGGACTGAGTGGCAGCGGCAGCATGCACTAAACAACCTATAGAGACTCGATACAACTGGCGGCTAACAGAGAGGGGTGAGAAAGACCTATTCGGATCCAACCTGAGACTATCATCAAACCAACCCATCCTGGCGTTTCCCCCTCGAGACCAAACGAGGAAGTCAACCGAGGAACGCACACAGTTGGCAGTTTTACTTATTCAGTTATCGTTGCAGCAATTACTAGTCAGGTTTAGATAATCGTCCTGATAAAGTAAGCAGTGGGCACTTTTAGTTAGTCATTCCGTTATAGTGGCATCACTTACTAGTCAGATTCAATTAGCATGAGATAACCCAAAACCCAGCAGTCGTTGATACTTTTACTTAGCCATTCCGTTGTAGTGAAGCTGATTACTAAACATATCGGAAACAAGTCATTTTAAAACAGTAAACTTTAGTTATAGTTGTCTATGATCAGACACTGTGCTCCAAGTCGTCCATAACCGCGGACACGGCTTCTCGAAAAGATTTAACCCTGCAGGGGTGCACCAAAGTATCCACAGGCACTTCGTCCCTGTTTGCCAGATCAGTTAACATACACCCATCGGTATGTCGGCGGGGCCTAAGTCACGACGTTCCCAGACCCAAAGCAAGCACGGGGGGCCACCCCACCGAGTCGACACCCGCAACGGAGTCGGCCGGTCTCCGAGACGGACTCAGGGTTTGCGTCAATGGCAGTATGCGACAGCAGGTCCCCAAACGGGGACTGTCCATACCGCGTAAACATTCCGCATCCAAAACAGTACAGTGTGCAGTACCTCGCACAATCGTAAATAAAGCGGTAAACATGGCATAAGTACAGGATAGTAAAAACACCTCAAACTAGTTGTGGCCCCCAGTACAATACTTTGAAATCAGGTAATTATCAATGGGGGGCCCATATCTCCCCACCTGTGGTTAGCGCGCTCGATCTCGGAACAGGTGTCAAGAACTCGGGTCCTACGGGACACAAGTGGGCGGTCGGAAACCAAATCTTATCTATCACCCACCGATGCCTCTGCTTAATTCAATTTTAGTTGTTAAACAGGAATTAAAGTGAACAATAATTAAAGACATGATCATCTCCAACGTCAACATGCGGCAAAAACTCCAACAAAGGTGGTACTTGTCGACACACAAACTCTTGAGCAAGCGACTACGACACGCGGGTCCAACTATCTACCAAACAACAGGTAATAGGATGTGTCCAAGGCTATATTTGGCTGCAAGGGATATCACGGGTACGAAACTAGAGCATCGCAACACAGATAGCAAAGATCAACAGGAGGGAAGTAAATACTATAAAAGTAAGATAGGTAGAAAGGGGGAGGTGCTCGCCTGAAAACATTGTCGAAGGGTTCATCCGAAGGTCGGGTCGACACTCGCATCAACTCAACGGCCTTATCCGCGAAGAACCAAAACACTAGAATAAACACCGGATGCAATATTTAATACAACGGCAGAAGATCGGCATGATGCATGTATGATGCATGACATGGAAAGGTGCGATGCAGTTAGGTCATATTTAGCGGAGCCGGGGTCCCGACAATTAATTAATAGATTCATGTTGTTTAGATACCCCGCAATTTAAATGTTGTTATAACAAGGCAAGATAAAATACCGGTTCGCTACACAAGTTTAAATGAGGCCAATATGAGACTAGATTTGCCCGCATATGGGCCCCATATTTAATTATTAGGTGAATCGGCATAAGGCCCCCAAACCACATGATAAGATGCATGCATGAACAATTATTATGCGACAAGTTGTATCTCAATTATAAAATAGGGTTTGCGGGAGAGGGTTCACACATCAGAGGGGGCTCGACGATCTTGGGTTCCGGGGTTCGGGGTCCAGGGTTTAGGGTTCGACGGGGTCGTTCTCGGACTCAGGGGGTAGGTCTTGGCGCATCCGGGGTCTTCGGGTCATGGCGACGATCCTGTCGTCCTAGATGGAGAACTCAGGGTTCCGGTTCGCGGTTTTCTTGTCGACGGTCTTGTGGGGCCATCTTAGATGCCGGTGTCGAGCTCGGGTGCCGTTGATGATCTTGGGGTTTCAGCGGAACGGTCTTCGGGGCACTTGACGTTCTATGAAGCAGAGCTCCGGACCTTCGGCTCCGGGGGAAGGACATGGAGTTCCGGGGACAGGGTCTTGACGTTCCGCGGCGAAGTGCTCGTCGTTCCGTGTGAGCGACCTTGGCGTCCCGAGAGTTCCTCCAAAACCGTGACGCGTCCGTGAGGCGATCTTGGTGCTCCGAGGGTCTTGGCGCTTCGGTTTCGGGCCTCGGCCATCTCATCCGCGTAGTAGATCATGGCGTTCCGAAAATCGCGGTTCGGCTTCCGACTCCGGGTCGGTCTTCGAGAGTCCTGCGGCGTGCTGCCTTGCGGAAGCTGCTGTAGGAGGGGGCAGGACCGGGCCCCGCGGTGGTGGCGACGTGACCAGGCGACGGGGAGGCGAAGACGGCGGTCGACGGCGAGCTCCTGGGCGGCGGCGAACGCGGGCGGCGCGCGCTGACGGCGGAGCCGAGCTTGGCGGGGCGGCGCGGGTCACGCGGAGCGGCGGCGCAGGCTGCAGAGAGAGGGGAGAGGAGAGAGAGAGAGCGGCGCGGGCGAGCGGTGGTGAGGACGCGGGCAACGGGAGAGAGAGGGAGGGGGAGGAGGAAGAAGCACAGGCTGGTGCAGGTGGGACCGGTGGGCCAGGGCTGGTGGACCGGAGCGGGACAGGTGGGAGCTGGAGAGAGGGTGCACGGCGTGGGGTGTGCTAGGTGTGGTGTGCGTCTGGTTGAGTGGTGGGGGACAGGTGGGGTGGTTTTAGCATAGGTGGAGAGAGGGGGCTGAGGTGGCACTTTGTGGTTGGGGGGGAGGAGAGGAGAGGGTGAGGTGGCAGCGTGTGAGTGGCCAGGGTGATGTGGAGGTAGATTGGGTAGGTTAGATGGGTGAGTTTAGGAAAAAGGGGTGGGACTGGTTGGACCGATTAGTTTTTCTGGGGTGGTCGTTCGGGCTAAAACGGCCCGTTCGACTGCCCCGCTAAAAATAATTATAATTTTTATTTATTACAAACAAGGCTTTTGCAAACCGATTTCGGGCAAAACAAAATATTCCGGGGACCCGGTTTTGGCGTTTGAATTAAGATGGGGCGTTTGGAAAACAAGTCGGGTTTGCGAAAATAGTTTTAATGCAAACAATGCATGAAGATGACGATGCAATGCACAAATTCAACGCGATTTTCTAGTAGTGGTTTTTTGCGGGATGCCACAGCGGCCCGGGCTAACCTTACATGACATCGTTCATGAGACTTGCTCCACGCTTGACATGTAACTTGTATTGCATAAGTGGCTTTGCGGGTGCCTGTTTCTCCTAGCATAGTTAAGATCCAATTTACAACGGGTGATCAACAATGCTAGTATCAATGTTGTGGTTCTTGTTTGAAAGTTAGAACGACACTTATTGAAAGCCCCAAACCACGTAAAATATGCAAAGAAAGTAGAGGTGTCTAACTTTGTTTTGCAGGGGTGTGCAGTGATGTGATATGGCCATGATTGTGATTATATCTGATGTATGCAATGTTCCTTATTGTAAGTTGGCAACCGGCAGGAGCCATATGGTTGTCTTTAATTTATGTTAAGACCCGCGTGTCTATTCAAAGTAGTTGTAATAGTTGAAGCCGGTGGACGACAACCATGGAGAAGCGTCATTGACCTTGATGCAATGCCGGTGATGATGGAGATCATGTTCGTGCTTGAAGATGGAGATCGAAAGCACAAAGAAGAAAGGCCATATCATATCACATATTATTGAATTGCATGTGATGTTAATCCTTTATGCATCTTGTATTGCTTAGTAGACGACGGTAGCATTATAAGATGATCCCTCATGCACATGAATTTCAAGTCATAATGTGTTCACCCTTTGTTAGCACCGTTGCTAAAGCTTGTTGTTTCGAAGCACCACGTGATGATCGGGTGTGTTAGATTCTGCAAGTGTATACAACGTGAGCAAGCCAGATTTGCTCATGCGGAAACTAAGGTTTGATCTTGACGAGCCTAGCATGTACAGACATGGTCTCGGAACACGGATCACCGAAAGGTAAAGCATGAATCATATAGTAGATATGATGAACATGACGATTGTTCGCCATTTAAACTATATCAACTCTCGTGATGATCGGTGTTGATGTAGTGGATTTGGTTCGTGTGATCACTAAAACAATGTGAGGGATGTTGTTTTGAGTGGGAGTTCACCTAGTTTAATTTCTTAATTAATTTGAACTCAATTTGTCATAAACTTAGTCTAAACTATTGCAAATATGTTGTAGATCAATGGCAGCCCCTACCATCAATTTTAATGCGTTCCTAGAGAAAGAAAAGTTGAAAAACAATGGAAGCAACTTCGCGGATTGGTTCCGCAATTTGAGGATTGTCCTCACAGCTGGTAATTTGACCTATGTGCTGGATGCACCGCTGGGTGACCCACCTACAGCTGATGCTCCCGATGAAGTAAAGAATGTTTACCTCGCTCGGAAGAATCAGTACTCCATAGTTCAGTGTGCTATCTTGTATGGTTTGGAATCGGAGCTTCAGAAAAGGTTTGAAGAGTCAGACCCATATGATATTGTCGAGGATCTCAAATTGATTTTTGAGACTCATGCGGCAATTGAAAGCTACGTGGCTTCTGAAAAGTTCTTTAACTGCAAGATGGAAGAAGGCAGCTCCGTCAGTGAGCATGTGCTTAAGATGTCTGGGCACGCAAACAAACTTCAAAGCTTGGGCATAGTGATTCCTAATGCTTTGGGGATTTACCGTGTCCTCCAATCACTACCACCAAGTTACAAGAACTTTGTGATGAACTACAACATGCAGAACATGAACAAGACGTTGTCAGAACTCTTTGCCATGTTGAAATCTGCAGAAGTGGAGATAAAGAAAGAGCACCAAGTGTTGTTGGTCAATAAGACCACCAAATTCAAGAAAAGGCAAGTCTAAGCAGAAGGGACACTTCAAGAAGGGTGGTAAGAAAGTTACCACGCCGGCGAAGAAGACCAAAGCTGGGCCCAAGCCTGATGCTGAGTGCTTTTACTACAAGGGAGAAGGTCACTGGAAGCGGAATTTCCCAAAGTACTTGGCGGATCTGAAGAACGGCAACATCAAGAAGAAAGGTATATCTGATATACATGTTATTGATGTGTATCTCACTAGTACTCGTAGTAGTGCCTGGGTATTTGATACTGGTTCGGTTGCTCATATTTGTAACTCGAAACAGGTGCTGCAGAACAAACGGAAGCTAGCGAAGAACGAGGTGACGATGCGCGTGGGAAACGGATCAAAGGTTGATGTGATCGCGGTCGGCACGCTACCCCTTCATCTACCATCGGGATTAGTTTTATACTTAAATAATTGTTATTTAGTGCCTGTGTTGAGCATGAACATTATATCGGGATCTTGTTTATTGCGAGACGGTTACTTGTTTAAGTCAGAGAATAATGGTTGTTCGATTTATATGAGTAATATGTTTTATTCACATGCACCTTTGATAGATGGTCTATTCTTATTGAATCTCGATAGTGGAAATACACATATCAACAACATTGAGGCTAAACGTTTGAAATCAAGCGATAATTCGACCTATATGTGGCACTGTCGTCTTGGTCACATTGGAGTGAAGCGTATGAAGAAACTCCATTTCGATGGACTTCTTGAATCACTTGATTTTGAATCACTTGAAAGATGCGAAGCATGTCTGATGGGAAAAATGACTAAGACTCCATTTTCTGGTATGATGGAGCGAGCTACGGACTTATTGGAAATCATACATACCGATGTGTGTGGTCCAATGAGTATAGCATCGCGCGGTGGTTATCGTTATGTTATTACCTTCACGGATGACTTGAGTAGATATGGGTATATCTATTTCATGAAACATAAATCTGAAACTTTCGAGAAGTTTAAGGAGTTTCAAAGTGAGGTAGAGAATCAACGTAACAAGAAGATTAAATTTCTACATTCTGATCGTGGAGGTGAATATCTAAGTTACGAGTTTGGCGAGCATTTGAAGAAATGCGGAATACTTTCACAGTTGACACCGCCGGGAACAACACAGCGTAATGGTGTGTCCGAACGTCGTAATCGAACTCTCTTAGATATGGTTCGTTCTATGATGTCACTTACAGATTTACCGCTATCATTTTGGGGTTATGCATTAGAAACAGCCGCATTCACTTTAAATAGGGCACCGTCTAAATCCGTTGAAACGACACCGTATGAATTATGGTTTGGGAAGAAACCTAAATTGTCGTTCCTTAAAGTTTGGGGATGCGAAGCCTATGTAAAGAAGTTACAGCCGGACAAGCTTGAACCCAAAGCGGAAAAATGCGTCTTCATAGGATACCCGAAGGAAACTATTGGGTATACCTTCTATCATAGATCCGAAGGCAAAATCTTCGTTGCCAAGAATGGATCCTTTCTAGAGAAGGAATTTCTCTCGAAAGAAGTGACTGGAAGGAAGTAGAACTCGACGAGGTTGTCGAACCTTCTCTCGAAATTGCGAGTAGCGCAGCACCGGAAGAAGTTCCTGTGGTGCCTGCACCAATAAGAGAGGAAGCTAATGATGGTGATCATGAAACTTCGGTTGAAGTTGCTACAGAGCCTCAGAGGTCAACGAGAACTCGTACCACTCCAGATTGGTATGATCCCGTTATGAGTGTCATGTTGGTGGACAACACCGATGACCCCGAGACATATGAGGAAGCGATGGTGAGCCCAGATTCCAATAAATGGCAAGAAGCCATGAAATCCGAGATTGGATCCATGTACGAAAACCAAGTGTGGACTTTGGTGGACTTACCGGATGGCCGAAAGGCTGTCGAGAACAAATGGATTTTCAAGAAGAAAACAGATGCTGATGGTAATGTTACTGTCTATAAAGCTCGACTTGTCGCAAAAGGGTTTCGACAAATTCAAGGAGTTGACTACGATGAGACTTTCTCACCGGTAGCAATCGCTGCATATTATGATTATGAGATATGGCAGATGGATGTCAAAACAGCATTCCTCAATGGAGATATTGATGAAGAGTTGTATATGATGCAACCCAAAGGTTTTGTCGATCCTAAAGATGCTAACAAGGTATGCAAACTTCAACGGTCCATCTATGGATTGAAGCAAGCATCCCGAAGTTGGAATCAACGTTTTGATAAGGTGATCAAAAGTTTTGGTTTTGTACAAACTTATGGAGAAGCTTGTATTTACAAGAAAGTGAGTGGGAGCTCTGTAGCATTCTTAATACTATATGTGGATGACATATTGTTGATTGGGAATGATGTAGACCTTCTTAATAGTGTCAAGGAATATTTGAATAATAGTTTTTCAATGAAGTATCTTGGCGAAGCAGCTTACATATTAGGCACAAAGATTTATAGAGATAGATCGAAACGCCAAATATCATTGTCACAGAGTACATATTTGGACAAAGTTCTAAAGAGGTTTGGAATGGAAGAAAGCAAGAAAGGGTTCTTGCCCATGTTGCCCAATACGACCTTGAGTAAAACTCAAAGTCCGACATCGGCAGAAGATAGAGAAAGGATGAGTAAGACTCCCTATGCCTCAGCCATAGGATTTCTAATGTATGCCATGCTATGTACTAGACCCGACATTGCATATGCTGTTAGTTTAACTAGCAGATATCAAAGTGATCCAGGAGTGGATCATTGGACAGCGGTCAAAAACATCCTTAAGTACTTGAGAAGAACTAAGGATATGGTTCTTTCTTATGGAGGTGATGAACAGCTCGTTGTTAATGGTTACACCGATGCTAGTTGGAACACCGACCCGGATGATTCTAAATCACAATCTGGATACGTATTTATTTTGAATGGTGCAGCAGTTAGCTGGAGGAGTGCAAAGCAAAGCGTTGTGGCGAGATCTTCAACTGAATCAGAATACATGGCTGCTTCGGAGGCTTCACAAGAAGCGATATGGATGAAAGAGTTCATTACAGAGCTGGGTGTGGTTCCTAGTGCGCTGGACCCAATGTCTATCTACTGTGATAACATGGGCGCCATAGCCAATGCGCAAGAACCAAGGTCACACAAGAAGCTGAAGCATATCAAGCTGCGTTTTCACGCTATTCGAGAACATATCCAGGATGGGGATATAAAGATTTGCAAAGTACACACAGATCTGAATGTGGCGGATCCGTTGACTAAACCTCTCCCGAGGGCAAAACATGACCAACACCAAACTGCCATGGGTGTTCGGTATATTACCATGTAATCTAGATTAGATGACTCTAGTGCAAGTGGGAGACTGTTGGAGATATGCCCTAGAGGCAATAATAAATGTAGTTATTATTATATCTTTGTGTTTATGATAAAAGTTTACATTCATGCTATAATAGTATTAACAAGGAAACATTGATACTTGTGTGATTTGTAAACTTAATTTGAAGTCCCTAGTATAGCCTCTATACTTCACTAGCTTGTTGGTTGATTAATGATTGTGGTTTCCCTATCATGAACATTGAGATGTTATCAACAACAAGATCATATCGTTAGGAGAATGATATGGTGGACATACTCCTATAGATAAGCATAGCATAAAGATCAAGTCATTTCAATAGTTCAATTGTTATATGCTTTCTGATACATAGTAACCTAATTCCTTCGACCATGAGATCATGCATATCACCTTTACCAGATGGATGCTTTGATGACATCAAACACCACACCATAACTGGGTGGCTATAAAGGTGGCATTGAGTGTTCGGAAAGTATTGGTTGAAACACATGGATCAAGAGTGGGATCTGTCCATCCATATGACGGATAGATATACTCTGGGCCCTCTCGGTGGAATGTCATCCAATTAGCTTGCAAGCATGTGACTGGGTCACAAGGGATCACATATCACGGGAACGAGAAAAGAGTACTTATCGGTAACGAGGTTGAACTAGGTATGCAGAGATACCGACGATCATAACCTCGGATAAGTAAACTATCGTGAGACAAAGGGAAATTGGTATCGTATGTAAGTGGTTCATTCGATCGCAAAGTAATCGTTGAAATATGTGGGAGCCATATGAATTTCCAGATTCCTCTATTGGTTATTGTTCGGAGAAGTGTCTCGATCATGTCCGCATAATTCATGAACCGTAGGGAGACACACTTAAGGATTCGACGTTGTTTTAAGTAGTTATGGTATTATGAGAAAGAGACCGAATGTTGTTCGGAGTCTCGGATGGGATCCGGGATATCACGAGGTGATACGGAATGGTCCGGAGAATAAGATTCATATAAGGAAAGTCCTATTTCGGAGTTCGGAAATGATTCCGGTGTTTTCATCGGGAATGTTCTAGAAGGTTCCGGAATGTCCGGCACTCCGGGGGGGAAGGGGTACATGAATGTGTCATTACATATTGGAATGATTGCATCATGTATTAAGTGTTCTTGCTGTTCGAAATAAAGGATTAAATTGAATCCTAAAACTGAAAAGTCAAATGGCCAGTTTGAAAGTCAAACGACTAAAACAGGAAACTGAGGGAAACAAGCAAGAGGAGGCTGAAACCGACTTGGGGAGGAGTCCCTACTCTCCAAGCCGGCGCGCCACCCAAGGCCGACTTGGGGAGGTACTCCCTCCCCTTGGCCGCCCCTCCCACCTATAAAAGGAGGGGCAGGGCCTCCTCCTCTAGACACACAAGTTCCTATCCTCTAATCTAAATCCTAGCCCTAGACTCCGGTTTAGAGCCGCTTTGATTTAGAGCTTCTAATTGCACTAGCCTTCGGATTAGAGCCTTCTAATTGGTGTGTCTAAACCCTAGACCACTAATAGCTCTCTCTCATACTCCACCATACTCGCTCCGGCTTAAGGCGAAGCCCTGCGGGATCTCCCCTCTACTTCCGGTACCACGCCGTTGTGCTGCCGGAATCACGAGGAGAGTGCTACAACCTCCGCTGCCTGCTGGAACAAGGGAGAGGAAGGTCTTCGTCGAGTACCGAACGTGTGACCGACTGCGGAAGCGCTGCCGGAACGCAGCGCCGGAAGGATCGTCTACACGATCTTGAGATCGGGAAGAGTACGACTACATCACCCACGAGAATCCGCTCTCGTTAAACGCTTTGGAATCTTCGAGGGTAAGTTGTTCCATCGACTCGTTGCTACAATCTAGTAGATAGATCTTGGCTTGTTTGTTTGTATGCAATAGAAATTTTTTGTTTTCCATGCTACGAAACCCTACAACTTGGCCATATGATCTACAGTATTTGCAAGTACAATTTAGACTATGTTCATGATAAATAGTTCAACTTAATAAAATTACTAGATGAACTCCCACTAAATTCAACATCCCTTAAGTTGTTTAGTGAACACGATCCAAATTCACCACACCTAATCCGATCATCACGAGAAGAGATGTGGTTTTAATGGTGGACAACGAAGTGTCAATCATATCATTCATATGACTCATGCTTAACCTTTCGGTTCTTGTGTTCCGAGGCCATGTCTGTACATGCTAGGCTCGTCAAGTAAAACCCAAGTATTTCCGCGTGTGCAAAACTGGCTTGCACCCGTTGTATGTGAGCGTAGAGTCTATAGCACCCGATCATCACGTGATGCTTGGACACGACGAACTTTCGCAACGGTGCATACTTGGGGAGAACACAGTTTTATCTTGATCTTTAAGTGAGGAATCATCTTATAATGCTACCGTCGCGATCTAAGCATAATAAGATACATAAAAGGATAAACATCACATGCATATAACTTTATGTGACATGGTATAGCCAATCTTCGCGCAATGATCTCCATCTTGTGCGTGCCGGCATGATCTCCATCACTCCACCATGATTGCCTCCACCACGAATAGCAACTACAACTATTGCTAACTACTTAGCGATAAAGTGAAACTATTACATGGCGTATAAGAAGTTGACACACAGGTCATACACAATTATAAAGACAACCATATGACTCCTGCCGGTTGTGTACTCATCTACATGCAAGTCGTGAAACATTACAAAACATGATCATCGCATACATTATACACATCACATCTTGGGCCATACCATATCACAGAAAACACTCCCTGCAAAAACAAGTTAGACGCCTCTACTTTGTTGTTGCATGTTTTACGTGGCTTATGGGAGTAGATGCTAAGAACGATTCTTACCTACGGAAAGCCACAACGGTGATATTATGGTTGCCAAACTCCGGTGTTAATCCCATGACAACTATAGTGAGAGAAACTGACATCCACCAGCCGCATGTGTGGAACAAGCCACATGTGAAGTGCGGAGCCGGTCTCGCGAACGACGTCGCGTAAGGTTGGCCTGGACCGCTTCAATCTCACTATCCCGTGTCATAAGAAGAACACAAACAATAGGCTTGCAACAGAAAACATCAACGCCCGCAACAACCATGTTGCGTTCTACTCGTGAAACACATCTACGCATAGATCTAGCTCTGATACCACTGAAGGGTTTCGCGGCATAGTAAATCAAAATTTTCTACGGATGCGAACAGAGGGAAAGCCAAGATCTAATCTAGGAGATGCAAACAACGAGAGAGATTGGATTAGATCTTCATACCCTTGAAGATTCGCACAGCGGAACGTTCGTCAGAACGTGGGTGATGTAGTCGTACTCGCTTCTCCTCCTCGCGATCCGATCCGATCTAGCACCACAAGTGGCAGTGCCTCCATGAGATGCACACGTGCAGCACCTCGACGTCTCCTCCTATCTTGGTCCAGCAAGTATGGTGGAGAGATGGGTTGGATCTACAACGCGACGGCGCGGTGCAATTGGTGGAGAATTTCTGCAGCAGGGCTTCGCCTACAAGCAGTCGGGAGGGAGAGAGGAGGGCAACAGGGCGGCTAGGGTTGGAGGGGAAGGTGTTGGGGGTTGGTGCGCCCCCAGCCCTCTATATATAGAGGGGTGGGCGCAGCCCTAGCCCCTCCCCCAAGCCAAGGCCGGCGGCCCCAAGGAGGAAGAGTGGGGGGCAAGGAACCCCCCTTCTAGAAGCTCTATCTAGAGTTTAAACCTCTCTTGGCCGGCTGGGCCCTATGGGGCCTTGTGCCCCTGGCCCAATGCAGCCAGGGAACTCCCTCATAGGCCCATGCCCCCTCCCGGAAGGTGGGGCCACGTTGGTCCCCTTCCGGAAGGTTGTAGAAGCTTCCGGTACAGTATCGATTAACCCAGAACAATTCCGAACTCCAAAAACTGCACTGCCTTATATGAATCTTATTCTCCGGACCACTCCGGAACCTCTCGTGATGTCCCGGATCCCATCCGAGACTCCGAACAAAAACTCATAAACTAATTATCCAATCTATCCTAGCGTCGAGACACGTTAAGTGTGTGACCCAGCGGGTTCGAGAATATGCAGACATGATCTTCTATCAATAATCAACAGCGGGGTCTAGAAACCCATATTGACTCCCACACATTCATCGATGATCATATCGGATGAACCATGATGCCATGATTCAATCAGTCCCATATATATATTCCCTTCGTCTCGCGATATTTTTACTTGCCCGAGATTTGATCGTCGGTACCGTCATACCTAGTTCAATCTCGTTCACAGCAAGTACTTTACTCGTTCCGTAATCCAATATCACTTTGTGATTAACTCATTAACCACATGCTTGCAAGCGGTGTTGATATCGATTACCGAGTGGGCCCGAAGTATATCTCTCCTACTTGGGAGGGACAAATCCCATCTCGATACATACAACCCAACAGATACTTTCCGATCACCTGAGAGACACCTTTATGATCACCCTCTCATAGGATGACGTTTGATGACCTCAAAGCTTTCTTCCGATACCAGGGAATTGTATTATCTCATGGTCTAAGGAATACAATATTTGACATAAGAAAAGCTTCGCAAATACGAACACGATGACACGATCTAATTGCTTCGCTTAGTTTGGGTCTGTCCATCATATCATTCTCCCAATGATGTGATCTCATTATCAATTGACAACTCATGTCCATGGTTAGGAAACCTTAACCATCATTAATCAATGAGCTAGTCCATAGAGGCGTACTAGGGACACGGTGTTGTTCACAAACCACACAAGTATTAAAGTTTCCGCTTAATACAATTCTAGCATGGAATATAAACATTATTATGAACAAGAATTATAATAATAACATCTTTATTATTGCCTCTAGGGCATAATTCCAACACGTCTACGCGATCTTGAGACCGGCAAGAGTACGACTACACCACCCACGAGAATCCGCTCTTGTTAAACACTTTGGAATCTTCGAGGGTGAGTTATTCCATCGACTCGTTGCTACAATCTAGTAGATAGATCTTGGCTTGTTTGTTTGTATGCGGTAGAATTTTTTTGTTTTCCATGCTACGAACCCCTACACATAGATCAACTAATGAGGCTATCATGACACCGACTTAGAGCCATATCTTGAATTCTTCTATTGAGATCACACTCTCAAGATCTTGATCATATCATATTCTTCTCTTCAACTCAATGATTTTGATGCCAATACTTAAGGTATATCTTTATCTTCATGGCATCCATACTTGAATCCAACACATGGACTACAAGCATGACCTATGAAACATACCTTCATATAAAACTCAGTGAAAACATTAGTCCATAGGGATTGTCATTAATCACCAAAACCACACATAGGGACAATTACCCTTTCAATATGTACTGAACTAGTCTATGTGATTAAGTCTAATCTAACATCCCCGCAGTCTCGATGGTCGAGGAACAAATGGTGATATTGGTATGGAATTCTCGAAAAGGCCATGTATGTAGTCCTTTGGTCAAAATGTCAGTGAATTACAAACTCGTAGGCACGTGAAGAACACGGACCCCTCCAACTTGTACCTTGTCATGAACAAGTTCATGTCTACCTCAGTGTGTTTTATACGTCCATACTGCATTGGATTTGCTGACAGATAAACGATAGAAATATTGTCATAGTAGACAACAGTCGATCTGGTCAAGCGGTTGATGAAGTTCTTGTAGAAGTTGTCAAAGCCAATATCTCTTTGAAACAACATGAGCAACAACATAGAAACTTTGCTTTAGCGCTAGACCTAGACATGATTAGTTGGCATTTTCAGATCAAGAGATAAGATCGTCACCAAAAAAGACATAGAAACCAGTGGGGGAGCGTCGAGCGTCTAGCCCAATCTGCATCGGAATAGGTGATGAGAGGGGATGTAGAAGGGGAACGAGTTCGGTGCTAAGATCAAGAGTCCCTTTAATGTATCGAATGATTCTTTTAACAAGATTGAGATGGGATATGCGAGGCACATGGATGAAATGGCAAGCTTGGTGAAGAGCATACGAAATTTCGGGTCTGGTAAGAGTAAGATATTGAGGTGCTCTTGTAGGGCTACGGTATGTAGTAGGGTTATCGAGAAGATCACAGTCATTGACGGATAGCTTAGAACCATAGTCAATTGGGACATCAACGAGATTACAGACGGTCATACCTACTCGCTGAATTATCTCAAGAGCATACTGTTTTGAGAGAAATGAAGACTAGTTTGGAAACGAGTAACAAAAATGCTGAGAAAATGACTTAGAGGCCCGAGACCTGTCATGGAAAACTCATTGGAGATGGTTTGAATGATGGAATCAAGAAGAGATCGTGTCGTCAACATAAAGGAGAAGATAAGATGTGTTCTTAAGTGTCTAAAGAATTAAGAAAGAAGTGTCAGATTTGGAGGCAGTGAACCCCATGGAGGTAGTGAAGGTTGCAAAGAGTGAACCAGGCTCATGGAACCTGTTTGAGACCGTATAGGGGTTTTTTAAGAAGGCAAACAAGAGAGGGTTATTTTTTATCTTCAAAACAGGAGGGTTGTTGACAGTAGACTGTCTCAAAAAGAGTGCCGTGAAGAAGATCGTTATTTATATCTGGTTGATGGATAGGCCAATGGAGAGAAACATCGATGGAAAGAACGAGACGAATGGTGCTAGGTTTGACGATGGGCTTAAAGGTCTCGTCATAATTGATGCCATGTTCTTGGGAAAACCGCAAACAACCCATATGGCTTTATATCGAGATAACGTGCCATCAGAAATGTATCTGTGTCTAAAAAACAATTTAACGCTAACAAGATTGGCACCGGGAGGTTTAGGAATTAAGATCCACGTGTCGTGTTGAAGAAGGGAAAATGCTCATGGCGCATGGCAGCAGACCAATGAGGATCGGCAAGTGCCAGACGACACGTCTGAGGTATAGAAGAAATCGAGGTATCGATAGAGAGATCGAAGAGCTGTTAGGGTTTGATGATTACATTGTGAAGACAGGTGCGCATGGGATGTATGGGTGGGGGGCTTCCGAGATGGTTGTCGAGCCGAGGATGGTGGGGTGGATGGGAGAGAAATGGCATGGTTGATGGGGGAAGGAGTCTCGGTAGAAGCTGGGTAGACGAGGCTGCCATGACAGAGGAAATAGGGCGATTTTCTACCGTGGCAGAAGCGACAATAGGCCTGACCTGGCACGATAGATATAACAGGGAGATTTGTTGCATAAGACTGATACGATGGAGTCCCAAGAAGCGCGCGCTTTCGCGGTGAGAGAAGAGAGCACAAACTCGAGCTCTAGCGTGAGGACGGAGTAGAGCCAGAGCTTGACTTGGAGATCGGCCATGTTCCATTCAACGTTGTGCAGGAGGACTGTAGCATTCAGCTGGATACGATCCATGAGGTTGAGGCGTAAGCTGCAACTCCATGCTCTCTCGCCATGAGGAGTACGGGCCTTGGTGCAGATCCAACACCTGGTCAATGGAGTTCTTGAAGTTGACACTGGGGAGGGATAACACCATGGTGGATTGGGAGAGGGAGGAAGTGGTTTGGGAGGAGAGGAAGGGATTGGTTTGAGAGTTGAGGGCAGCACCAGAGGCGAGCTATCGGGGATGGAGGTGCCCATTGAGATCGTTAGAAGTCCGATGCCATGAAAGCAATGCAGGTACAACTAGAGATATACGTAGTCATTGTATTCTTTGATTCTAACAGTATACACATGACGAGTACACACATGACGACTAGTTCGTTAGAGATCCTAGCTAATAGGGAGGAAGAGTAGCGCACAAGTTGCGTATGATTCATGCACGTATGATATGTACTAAACTAGTCTATATGACTAAGTCTAGTCTAACATTTTCGGTCTCAATGTTTTTCAAATTTGGAATTTTTCGAATCTAAACCTTTTCAGATTTCATCATTTTTAAATTCAAAAAGAAAAAGGAAATGACAAAAACAAAAACAAGAATGAGAAATCTATACCTATACCGAATAATAAAGAAGGAATGTTTCTTGTAGTTTCTACACTTTTTTTGGAACCGTTCTATCCTCCCACCAATATTGAAATTGGTCCAGTGCCACCGCGTACGGAAAACCGGTTCTAACCTCCGTCGCTCTCTTTTCTTCCTCCTCCTTCGGTCTAGATCCTGGCCAATGGCGGCGCCCTCCCAGTTCTTCTAGAGGTAAAACGCCATCGTTTGTAACCTCCGTCTCCCTTCCTTCTTCCTCCTCCTTCGGTATGGATCCTGGCCAATGTCCAATACAAACAAAAAAGAAGATATCTCGACAAGGCCTTTCAATCCCCATCCAACCGCCACCCATCGATCTCCGGCGAGCGGCAACGCCTCCATCATCCGGCGCGACCATCTGAACGACTAAGTAAGTATAGCAAGCTAGATCATCTTGCTAATTTATTTTCTCAATTGCTTCTGATTTTGTGGGATCCTTACTCTTGATATTTGCATCTTGACGTTTGGTTATATCTTTTTGTCCACAGTATCTTGATCGGCATTGGTTAGGCTGGTGTGAGAAAGAAAATTTAGCATGGACGCCTACATTAAAATGATGTGGCTAAAGTATTAGGCACACAATATTAGACAATGCGAATAGCTTGGTCTAGATTGCTAGATTTATTTATAAGGCTAGCATGACATTTTCTCCACAAAATTGATATTTAAGGTTTGGAGAAAAATTGGAGCTAAATTAATTCTTCGTCCATCAAGTATCTGCATCACGATTCTTTTCAATGATTTATCTGTCTTCGATGATGATGATGATACGTGGCGCGCACGTGTATGAGTAGCCTTGAAGCGCCGGGCAACAGTGGGCACACGGGAAATGGAGCGCCTAGTGGACCCCTGAAGTTGGCTGCTATTTGTGATCCGTCGAGATTTTACATATGATAGCATACTTTGTGTCTTCATATGAAGTAGAATTGTCTATCCTGTGCAAGTTTTCTAGTAGAAGAAAAAAAATGCATCGGACACGTAACTTGGCCAGGCCATAATTTTCCATAGGGATGTGCGTGCGCGTGCCGTCCATAAGTTTTTGAAGAATAGGGTACTCGTCTCCACTTTGGGGGCGAAACTATGGGCCTCGGGACTTCGTGAAAAAACTATTAGCCCCAGGAATCTTTTCTCACCTTCATGGATCATTTTGACCGCGCTTATGCTTATTTCTGGAACGTATTGCTGACCAATTCGGCCTACACTCGACGTGCCATGTTGCGTGATTTGGCGGAGGCCCAGCCCGTCGAAATACCCGACGTTGCCAAGGTTCTGAAAGGCCCAGAGCCCACCTTTTGCACCAAACCCTAACCCCTGCACGGAAGTACCGATATAAACGCGCACCTTCCCCATCCGTCACCAGCCTTTCCCCCCGCCGCCGCCAACCCCCTCTACCCGCACCTCCTCCCCGCCGCCGCAATGGCAACCTCCGCGCGCCCGCTGGTCTCCGTCAAGGCCCTGGAGGGGGACATGGCCACCGACTCCGCCGGCATCCCGATGCCGCACGTCCTCCGCGCGCCGATCCGCCCCGACGTCGTCCGCTTCACCCACAAGCTCATCTCCTGCAACAGCCGCCAGCCCTACGCCGTCTCCACCAAGGCCGGCCACCAGACCTCCGCCGAGTCCTGGGGTACCGGACGCGCCGTGTCCCGTATCCCCCGCGTCGGCGGTGGCGGTACCCACCGCGCCGGGCAGGGAGCCTTCGGCAACATGTGCCGTGGCGGACGCATGTTCGCGCCCACCAAGGTCTGGCGCAAGTGGCACCGCCGCGTCAACATCCGTCTCCGCCGCGTCGCCATCGCCTCCGCCCTCGCCGCCACCGCTGTGCCGTCCCTCGTCCTCGCCCGCGGCCACCGCATCGAGTCCGTCCCCGAGTTCCCGCTCGTCGTCTCCGACTCCGCTGAGGGCGTCGAGAAGACCGCGCATGCCATCAAGGTCCTCAAGCAGATCGGGGCCTACGCTGACGCCGAGAAGGCCAAGGACTCCGTTGGCATCCGCCCCGGTGTCGGTAAGATGCGCAACCGCAGGTACATCAACCGCAAGGGCCCACTCATCGTCTACGGCACCGAGGGATCCAAGATCGTCAAGGCGTTCCGCAACCTCCCTGGTGTTAACGTTGCCAACGTCGAGCGTCTCAACCTGCTCGACCTTGCCCCTGGTGGCCACCTTGGCCGGTTCGTTATCTGGACCGAGTCTGCTTTCAAGAAGCTGGACGAGGTCTATGGTTCCCTGGAGACGCCTTCACTGAAGAAGAAGGGCTTCGTGCTCCCCAGGCCCAAGATGTCCAATGCTGACTTGGGCAGGCTCATCAACTCTGATGAGGTCCAGTCCGTGGTGAAGCCCATCAACAAGGAGGTGAAGCGCAGGGAGGCTAGGAAGAACCCCCTCAAGAATGCTGCTGCTGTGCTCAAGCTCAACCCCTACTTCGGGACTGCACGCAGGATGGCAGTTCTCGCTGAGGCGGCGCGTGTCAAGGCAAGGAAGGACAAGATTAACTCCAAGAGGACCAAGCTCAGCGAGGTATGCTCTTCTTTCCCTTTGGTTTATATTTCATATCTATCTAAATTAACAGATAATATCATAACATGAGTTTAGGAATGCCATCTATTGTCCATAGTGGTTCCAGTTTATTATTGTAGCTATTTTATTCAGTATTATGCTTGTACTGTTATATGGAGCAACTACTTAATACTTATTATGTGTTTCTTAAGTAGACTTGTAGTGTTTTGTACGTAGGCTTGAAGTGTTTCATATCTTGCTATATTTACAGATAGAATATATGTAACATGAGTTCAGGAATGCCCTCTATTGTCCATAGTGATTCAAATTTATCATTGTAGCTATTCGTTTCAGTATTATGCTTGTACTGCTTTATCGAGCAACTGCTGTTTATTGATTATGTGTTTCTTAAGTAGACTTGCAGTACTCCCTCCGACCCATATTAGTTGACTCAAATTTGTCTAGATTTGGATGAATCTAGACACTATTTAGTATATAGGTTCATCCAAATTTTGATAAATCCAAGTCAAGTAATATGGGTCGGAGGGAGTAGTTTTTCATAAGTAGGCGTCTGTATTCCTGTGAACATGTGTTTACAGCTGCAGGTTTAATCTTGTATATTTGTATTGAAGCCTTGTAGCTCAATTTGTTAGTTCAATTCTGTATGTCCTTTTCTTATGTGGTAGTATAACTAGTTTGTATTGGTTGAGTTGGTTTGTCTACACGTTGATATGTTGCTTTCTCATATACTAAATAGTATTAGACCACCACTCTTAATATTTGTAGTTCAGTATGGTGTGCTATTTATTTGCCACCTATGTTTCTGGCATACTATACTGTTTATTTGATACAATCTCTATATATACTTGCTGTTTTCGCTAGTTGAAAGCCTAAACTGTGTTTTAATCTTGATACACCCTTGTAATAATGATTGCATTTCAACTATCATGTTACTTTAGCACTGAAATATCTGCAAGTATGTGAGCTGATTGTTTTTGCTAATTGCATGCCTACAATCTGGAGTAATCTTGGTTTGTGTGTCAACCATGACTGCATCTGATCTTACTTGATACAGTGTTTTGTGCTAGTAGCATGCTTAAAATCTTGGCTAATATTTCTCATGACTGCCTTTGTGTTCTGTCCTGTTCACATTAGCAGTGTTTTTGTGTTGTCCTTCCTGGCTGTTATCTTATTTCTCGTCTGATGCATATTATTTTTGATAATCTCACACTGAAGATCATCTCTTGTTATTATAGGAGGAGGCTTCTAAGATCAAGGCTGCTGGCAAGGCGTGGTACAAGACCATGATCTCCGACAGCGACTACACAGAGTTCGACGTTTTCTCCAAGTGGCTCGGCGTTAGCCAGTAATCTTCTGGCTGAAGTAGTAGCAAGTTTATCATCTTGCCTTAAGATCAGAAATTATTATTCTGTTATTACTGTGATATGGTACCCTGTTTTCTGGAATTTCAGGCATTGTATGCTGTTTTGGTAGTTCTTTATCGTGAGTGTTTTACCTGTGGACACATTTGGAGACATAGTAAATTGCATGCTTTACCGTCAAATTTGCTATTCAGTGTGGTTTGTGTTTGTATTGGTTACCCTCTATTTTGTTGTGCATGGCAGATATACTAGGTTATACCTTTTATTAGTATAACTGATTGGCATATTTTGTAGGGATAGATGTATTATATATTGCTGTAGGTTCATATGCTGGACTAGCTATCCAGGAAGTTCTCCCTTTGAGCTACTATGAAACTATGTAGGGTAACTTAGTATGCAAGTTACAAACACTGAAGCAGACCAGTACTATATGTACACCAAATTCAAATGTGTGCCATCTGATATAGTAGTTGAAAACATTTCTGATGCTCATAGCTGATGCCTCTTTGATCAATCCCCCTCCTATGTGAAGAGGTTGTAGACTGGTAGCCTTCACAACACCTTACCATGCATTGGTGCTGTGAATATAGCTACATGGCCAATCCATATATGAATGTCCTCAAATGTAAACATCTCATGTGCTTAGATTGCTGATTTAACTATTTAATTAATTGCTCGCATTAGCACCTGCACATGCAGAGATACGTACGCTACAGATCAAAGCATTCACTGTGAAGGCAGGGTGCAGTACATCCATCTGATTCACCAAACGTCGTGTGAAGTAGTTCTGCTAAACAAAACTAGTCACGATGTTTTGCTAAAGACTAAATCATCTCACTTTTGATGAACCCTGATCATCATCTCTTACTGACTGAATTATTACTGTGATTTCCAACCTGGGTGACTGAGTGCACACTGAGGACATGTTTGATTTAAAGGATTTTCAAAGGAATTCTATAGGATTCCAATCCATAGGATTTTTTCCAATAGAATGTGTTTGATTCAAAGGAATAAATCCTACTAAATTCCTATGCATTGCTTTCCTATACTATAATCCTATAGGATTTCTAATAAGAGGTGAGACCTCTTGAAAAAAATCCTATGTGTCTATGACAACCATGACATGTACCTAAACCCTATAAAATTTCCTGTGTTTTTTCTATTGTGCAATCAAACAGCTTATCTTATCGATTCCTGCATTTTTCATTTCTGTAGGATTCTAAGTGTCATGCCATTCTATTCCTACATTTTTCCCATTCCTGTGTTTTACTAATCTTTTGAATCAAACAAGCCCTAAACTCTGTATTTGAGATGAGTACTCCATTGAACCTAGTTTCAACTCCGGTAGGATAAGCAAATTCTGTTACTTGCTGCAGCAAGCTTCACGATTTTGTGGATTCCCGTACGCCGTGTCTTTTAGAGCACCAAGTGCTTAACATGTTCTAGTTGCGATGTCTCACTGTTTAGAGCAACTCGCAAATCTCCAGAAACCGTATAATAACGGCAGCTTTATAGTTTTTCATATTCAACCCATCTTTTTTTTTACGGGCGATGGAAAAAACCCGTGCCTCAACCCGTACATACACAGGCTTAGCGGCCGAACCGAGTGCCGCCCGTTGGAATATACTGCCTTTCGCTCCCGCTGCCTCTCGCGCAAGCTTTTCCCTCCCGCCAGCACCTCCGACCAGACCTCCGCTTCCGCCGACTACCGCACACCCCTCCATGTTGATGGTAGCTCGAAAGTAGCCGGTTCCTGGGGGGTTCTTCCACGACGGAAGGAGTAGAGGCAGCGGCCACCATGGATGCGCCATAGAGGTGCCTACACGCCACGCCGTCCACGTAGGCAGCTAGATCCCGTCCAGCCAGAGCTTCATCTTGCTCCCCATCCTCCGCCTCCGCCGATGCGTGAGCACCTCGAATCGGCCGAATCGAGGTCAATGTAAGATTCACATCCACAAACCCTCGAGTTCTAGCACCGGTTTTGCATTATTGATAGTTCTTTTTAGGATGAGCACAACGATGAGCGAGAGTGAACTATTCTCTTAAAAGACTCATCGTCCTCCGACCATTTCGACATCGACGAGTTCCTAGAAGACGACGACTGATGACCCACAAGTGTAGGGGATCGCAACAATCTTCGCGGGTAGTATTACCCAATTTATTGATTCGACACAAGGGGAGCCAAAAAATACTTGCAAACCTTAACAACTGAGTTGTCAGTTCCGCTGCACCTGGAAATAGTTCTTGCTCACAGAAGTTTATCAGTAGCAACAGTTTGGTAGTAGCAATAGCAAAGTAAAAACAACAGTGAAACACGAGCAATAGTAACAGTAACGGTAACAGTAGGATTCGAGTGCGGTAGGCATAGGGATGGATGGACGGGCACTGCATGGACGAGTCTAAACATGTAATTTCAAAGAACTAGGACATTGCAGATAAATAATAACAAGCATCCAAGTACTAAACAATCCTTGACATGTGCTCCAAATATAGTCATAAGTGCTCGCAATGAGAACTTGCACAACATCTTCTGTCTAGCCAGCCCGTGGCAGCGGGGCCTCTAGGGAACTACCGACAATTAAGGTGCTCCTTTTAATAGAGCACCGGAGCAAAGCATTAACACTCCGTGAACACATGTGATCCTCACACCACAGTCATCCCCTATGGTTGTCCCAATTATTGTTACTTTGGGGCCTTTGGATTCGGACAATGATATGTGTACATAACTTGCAGATAAAATCACAAACAATACTATCATAATGATTCAATAATAAGTTCAGATCTGAGATCATGGCACTCGGGCCCTAGTGACAAGCATTAAGCACAACAAGTTGCAACAAAGTCAAATAACACTAATAGAGATACTAGGCACTATGCCCTAACAGATCTTATTCAATTACTTTATAGAACTCATCCAATCCCTATCATCCCCGAGCCTACAACGGGGTATTACTCACTCATGGATGAGGGAAACATCGATGGTTGATGGAGATGCGTTGGTGATGACGATGGCGATGATCCTCTCCAAATTCCCTATCCCGGCAGGGTGCCAGAACAGAGTTTCTGGATCCGAATCTTGGTTTTTGATGGCGACGGCGGAGCGGAACTCTTTCTGGAAAACTATCGACCCCCCTGAGTTTTTAGGTCAGAAGGCAACTTATAGGCGCAGAGGGAGGCCGATGAGCTGCCTGGGGTGGCCAAACCCCCTCTAGGCACGGGTTCAGGTGGGCCCCCCAGGCCTCCCCTCTGTCTCCCCTTCTGGCTCCGTGGATCTTTTGGTGAGAAATAGTTTTTGGCATATTTTTCAGGATTTTTCCTGATAGTTCATTTTCTGCACAAAAACAAGACACCAAGGTAATTCTGCTGAAAACAGCGTTAGTCCGTGTTAGTTGTATCCAAATCACACAAGTTTAGAGGAGAAAAAATAGCAAAGTGTTCGAGAAAGTAGATACGTTTTGGACGTATCAACTCCCCCAAGCTTAGCTTATTGCTTGTCCTCAAGCAATTCAGTTGAAAACTAAGTGCGATAAAAGAACTTTCACGAACACTTTGCTTCATATGATGTAAATATTCTCAGCACGGGAGTAGATGCTTAGACAATTCATAGTAAGGAGTATGCAACTAAGTCTACTCAATAGTCATTGCAAGCTATGAAGAGACACCAACTCAATAATAATAAGTAGCATGAAACATAAACATAAGCAACATCGCAATGCTCATAATAAGGTATGATAGAGTGGTATCTCGCTTGCCTTTGTTTGAAGAGCATAATATAAATGCCAAGGCACCTCTGAAGTTCACATGAATACTAGAGATAAAGATACCAGAGCATCAAAGTCATGCCATAATTAACCAAGTTTTGGAACAAACACAAGAATGACAACTATGCTCTCAAGAAGGTGCTCATAGAATAAGTGGTGACTCAACAAAGTTTTGAAAATGGTTTTGTGAAGGTTTGAAAGGTTTCCTAATGCTGAAAGGAAGGTACTCATTAGCTTTGAGCTCTCATTGCCCCTATCATAGGCATATTCATGTGGTTAAGGTGAAAGTGAGGTACACTCTGAATCATATGCTTGACAGACCATAGACTGGAAATCCCAAGTCCCTTGAGTACGAGGGTCGCTCCGCATTCTACTCAACTTTGGTCACCTGAAAGTTCTTGTCATTGTAAATACATGCATATCATCGAGAACCGCCAACAGGGTACCCCTTGCACATGGTACAAGAGCTTTCCCATAACCAAAATGACAAGGCAAGCAGACAATGAGCATCTCAGCAATCTTTTTATTTACCATATGCATAGCTTTTTATTGAGGATGCTTCCTAGATGCTCATTACTTGATTGCAATTGATGAAAGCACCTGCAGTATTAAGAAAAGGTCTCACAAGAATAATAGACATATTATCATCTTCAGGCATTTCAAGCACAACAAAATCGGTTAAAACCATGCAATTGTGAGCAACTTGAACATGAACATCCTCACATATACCAACTAGAATAGTAGTTGACTTATCAGCCATTTGCAAAGATATATCAGTTGGTATCAACTTTTCTAGCTGGAGCCTCTTGTAGAGAGAAAAAGGCATAACACTAACTCCAGCTCCCAAATCACATAAAGCAGTTCTAACATAATTATTCTTAATGGAGCAATGAATAGTTTGTATACCTGGATCACCAAGTTTCTTTGGAACCTTACCATTGAAGGAAAAATTAGCAAGTAGAGTAGAAATCTCCTCATTAGGAATCTTCCTTTTATTAGAGACAGTATCCTTCATATACTTTGAATAAGAAGGCAATTTAATAGCATCAGTCGAAGGAATTTGTAAGAATAAAGGTTTCATCCACTCACAAAACTTGTTGTAGTGTTCCTCTTCCTTTGACATGTGTTTCTTACCTGGAAAAGGCATAGGTTTCTGCACCCAAGGTTCTCTCTCTTTACCATGTTTATTAGCAATAAAATCTTCCTTTGTGTACCTAGTGTTCTTAGTGTGTTTATCAGGTTCTTCCTCACCTTCCTCGTTGTCAGGAGACTCACCAATATTACCACTCTTAGTTTCAGCATCTGAGACAGATATACTATTAGGATCTACAACAGGTTCAAGTGGTTCCTCAACTTTCTTATGTTTCTTTTTCTTCCTCTTACGAGGACTACCACTATCCTCACCTTGTTGGGAATCCTGCTCTATTCTTTTAGGGTGTCCTTCAGGATATAAAGGATCTTGAGTAGCTGCACCACTCCTAGTTCTAATTCCATAAGCATGTTTATTTCCTGAAGCATTAACTAGCATATCCTTTTGTACTTTAGCAAGTTGATCAAGTTGAGTTTGAACCATTTGAAAGTGTTTACAAAGCATTTTAATATCATTGGAAGTTCTTTCTACAATATCTTTCAACTCATGGATAGCCCTAGAGTTTTCCAATAAATGATTCTGAACTTGTTTATTAAAATTACCTTGTTTAACAATAAATGTGTCAAGTTCCTCTAAGCACTGATCATGAGGCTTACCATAAGGAATATCACCTTCATTAAATAGGAGAGAGTGTATCTCAATAGTAGATGAGTGGGGAATTGGCTTACATAATTCTTTTATAGGAGGTAGATTCTTCACATCTTCAGCTATAATACCTTTCTCCTTTAGACACTTCTTAGCTTCCTTCATCACTTCATCATTTAATGCAATAACTCGCCTCTTCTTTGTTGTTGGTGCTGGATCTAGTTCAGGAACAACTGGTTCAGGAGTAATAGGCTCAGGTGTATTCAACTCAGTTGAAGTCCAATCATCATAATTCTTGCTTATCTTAGTATTAATTCTTCGACATCTATAGGAGTCCTTTTCCTGAAAACACAATCAGCAAAGCTATCTAGGTAGGTCCTAGAATCATCAGTTAGTCCATTATAATAAATATCAAGAATCTCATTCTTAGGCAATGGACATCCATGGTATGCATGAATCAAGGAACAAAATATTTTTCATGGCTTAGGCAATTTCTCTTCTTATCCCTATTTAAAATCAAAAAGTCTCTGCAAAGCAGCATGTCTAGCACTAGGAGGAAAATATTTATGGAAGAAAGAAGCAACCAAGCAATCAGGGCTATCAATGGAACCAGGAGGTAATCTATTAAACCAATCCCTAGCTTCTCCTTTTAGTGAAAAGGGGAAGATCTTAGCAACAAAGTACTTGCACATTTTAAAATCATCAGAGAACAAAGCACTCATAGTAGAAGACTCATTCATATGAGCCACATCACTCTCATTTTTCAGTACCACAAAAAGGTTCTTTCTCAACAATATCTAGATAAGATAAATCAAGAGAGAAATCATAATCTTCATCTTTAATATCTATGGGATAAGTGGCAAACTTAGGATCATAGGACAACTTAGGCTTAATAGTACGTCTGGCAAGGAGATGTAGGGGTTCGTAGCATGGAAAACAAAAAATTTCTACCGCATGCATACAAATAAGCCAAGATCTATCTACTAGATTGAAGCAACGAGTCGATTAGATTACTCACCCTCGAAGATTCTAAAGCGGTTAATGAGAGCAAATTCTCGTGGGTGATGTAGTCGTACACTTGTCGATCTCTAGATCGCGTAGACGATCCTTCTGGCGCTGCATTCCGGCAGCGCTTCCGCAGTCGGTCACACGTTCGGTACTCGATGAAGACCTTCATCTCCCTTGTTCCAGCAGGCAGCGGAGGTTGTAGTTCTCCCCTCACGATTCTAGCATCACGACGGCGTGGTCTCGGAAGTAGAGGGAAGATCCCGCAGGGCTTCGCCTAATTCAGTGCGAGTTATGGTGGATCTAGGGTTTCCGGAGATCTAGGTTTAGAAGGCCGAAGAGGAGGAGGAGGTGTCAGCGGCGGCTAGGGCGACGGGCCGGTGGCAGCGCTAGGCGGCGGCGGCTTGGGCGGCGGCGGTGGCGCACGGGGTGGGGAGGGCTAGGTTTTATGCTTTGGGGCAGCCCTCCCCCTCAATTTATGAGAGAGAGGGCAGCTTGGGAGAGGGGAGTTTGAATCCATACCCAAACCCAAGTTGGATAGAAGAAAGGACTCTTTCCTTCTTCCACTAGGAAACTATTGTTCTAGTTTTACTTTTCAAACCTCCCTTTTGACTTTCAATTTAGAGTTTTATTTCTCTCTCGCAAATGCCCAACCAAACATGATCCAATCATTCCACTTAACCATGACACATTCATGGACCATTCCCCTTCCGGTCTAGTGAACCTTCTAGACCCTTCTAGAACCTCTCCGATGAAAACATCGAAATCATTCCCGAACTCCGGAATCGAACTTTCCTTATATGAATCTTATTCTCCGGACCATTCCGGATCTCCTCGTGATATCCCGGATCCCATCCGAGACTCCGAACAACATTCGGTTTCCCTACTTAAATTCCATATCTACTAAACAACATTAAATCCTTAAGTGTGTCTCCCTACGGTTCGTGAATTATGCGGACATGACCGAGACACTTCTCCGATCAATAACCAATAGAGGAATCTGAAAATTCATATGGCTCCCACATATTTCTATGATTACTTTGCATCGAATGAACCACTTACATACGATACCAATTTCCCTTTGTCTCGCGATAGTTTACTTATCCGAGGTTTGATCGTCGGTATCTCTTCATACCTAGTTCAACCTCGTTACCGATAAGTACTATTTTCTCGTTCCCGTGATATGTGATCCCTTGTGAGCCAGTCACATGCTTGCAAGATAATTGGATGAAATTCCACCGAGAGGGCCCAGAGTGTGTCTATCCGTCATATGGATGGACAAATCCCACTCTTGATCCATGTGCCTCAACACATACTTTCTGAACACTCAATGCCACCTTTATAGCCACCTAGTTACGGTGTGGTGTTTGATGTCATCAAAGCATCCTTCCGGTGATGGTGATTAGCATGATCTCATGGTCGAAGGAATTAGGTTATTATGTATTAGAAAGCTTATAGCAAACGAACTATTGAAATGACTTTATCTTTATGCTATCTATTGGAGTATGTCCATCATACCATTCTCCTAATGATATGATCTTGTTGTTAATAACATCTCAATGTTCATGATCGAGAAACCACGATCATCTATAAACCAACAAGCTAGTATTATAAAGAGGCTTTACCAGGGACTCTAATTTAGTTTACAAATCACACAAGTATTAATGTTTCCAGTTAATACTATTATAGCATGAATGTAAACATTTATCATAAACACAAAGATATAATAATAACCTATTTTATTATTGCCTCTAGAGCATATCTCCAACAGTCTCCCACTTGCACTAGAGTCAACTAATCTAGATTACATGGTAATATACCGAACACCCATGGCGGTTTGGTGCTGGTCATGTTTTTCCCTCAGGAGAGGTTTAGTCAACGGATCCTCCACATTCAGATATGTGTGTACTTTGCAAATCTTTATGTCACCATCTTGGACATGCTCTCGAATAGCATGAAAATGTAGCTTGATGTGCTTCAGCTTCTTTTGTGACCTTGGTTATTGCGCATTGGCTATGGCACCCATGTTATCACAGTAGATAGACATTGGGTCCAACGCACTTGGAACCACACCGAGCTCTGTAATGAACTCCTTCATCCATATCGCCTCTTGTGAAGCCTCTGAAGCAACTATGTATTCTGATTCAGTTTATGATCTTGCCACAACGCTTTGCTTTGCACTCCTCTAGCTAACTGTTGTACCATTCAAAGTAAATACGTATCCAAATTGAGATTTAGAATCATCCAGATCGGTGTTCCAACTAGCATCGGTGTAACCATTAACAACGAGCTGTTCATCACCTCCATAAGAAAGAACCATATCCTTAGTTCTTCTCAAGTACTTAAGGATGTTTTTGACCGCTGTCCAATGATCCACTCCTGGATCACTTTGATATCTGCTAGTCAAACTAACAACATATGCAATGTCAGGTCTAGTACATAGCATGGCATACATAAGAGATCCTATGGCTGAGACATAGGGAGTCTTACTCATCCTTTCTCTATCTTCTGCCGTTGCAGGACTTTGAGTTTTACTCAAGGTCGTATTGGGCAGCATAGGCAAGAACCCTTTCTTGCTATCTTCCATTCCAAACCTCTTTAGAACTTTGTCCAAATATGTACTCTGTGACAATGATATTAGGCGTCTCGATCTATCTCTATAAAACTTTATGCCTAATATGTAAGCTGCTTCGCCAAGATCTTTCATTGAAAAACTATTATTCAAATAATCCTTGACTCTATTAAGAAGGTCTACATTATTCCCAATCAACAATATGTCATCTACATATAGTATTAAGAATGCTACAGAGCTCCCACTCACTTTCTTGTAAATACAAGCTTCTCCATAAGTTTGTATAAAACCAAAACTTTTGATTACCTTATCAAAATGTTGATTCCAACTCCGGGATGCTTGCTTCAATCCATAAATGGACCGTTGAAGTTTGCATACATTTTTAGCATCTTTAGGATTGACAAAACCTTTGGGTTGTACCATATACAACTCTTCATCAATGTCTCCATTGAGGAACGCCGTTTTGACATCCATCTGCCATATCTCATAATCATAATATGCAGCGATTGCTAACAAAATCCTCACAGACTTTAGCTTTGCTACCGGTGATAAAGTCTCATCGTAGTCAACTCCTTGAATTTGTCGAAACCCTTTTGCGAAAAGTCGAGCTTTATAGACAGTAACATTACCATCAGCATCTGTTTTTTTTTTGAAAATCCATTTGTTGTCGACAGCCTTCGGCCATCCGGTAAGTCCACCAAAGTACATACTTGGTTTTTGTACATGGATCCAATCTTGGATTTCATGGCTTATTGCCATTTATTGGAATCTAGGCTCATCATCGCTTCCTCATATGTCGCAGGGTCATCGGTGTTGTCCACCAACATGATACTCATAACGGGATCATACCAATCAGGAGTGGTGAGAGTTCTCGTTGACCTGCGTGGTTATGTAGTTACTTCAACCGAAGTTTCATGATCAACATCACTAGCTTCCTCTCTTATTGGTGTAGGCGCCATAGGAACTACTTCCGGTGCTGCGCTACTCTCAAGTCCGAGAGAAGGTTCAACAACCTCGTCGAGTTCTACTTTCCTTCCAGTCACTTCTTTCGAGAGAAACTCCTTCTCTAGAAAGGATCCATTCTTGGCAACAAAGATTTTGCCCTCGGATCTATGATAGAAGGTATACCCAATAGTTTCCTTTGGGTATCCTATGAAGACACATTTTCCGCTTTGGGTTCAAGCTTGTCTGGCTGTAGTCTTCTTTACATAAGCTTCGCAACCCCAAACTTTAAGGAACGACAATTTAGGTTTCTTCCTAAACCATAATTCATACGGTGTCGTTTCAATGGATTTAGATGGTGCCCTATTTAAAGTGAATGCGGCTGTTTCTAATGCATAACCCCAAAACGATAGCGGTAAATCTGTAAGTGACATCATAAAACGAACCATATCTAAGAGAGTTTGATTACGATGTTCGAACACACCATTACGTTGTGGTGTTCCCGACGGTGTCAATTGTGAAAGTATTCCGCATTTCTTCAAATGCTCGCCAAACTCGTAACTTAGATATTCATCTCCACGATCAGATCGTAGAAATTTAATCTTCTTGTTACGTTGATTCTCTACCTCACTTTGAAATTCCTTAATCTTCTTGAAAGTTTCAGACTTATGTTTCATGAAATAGATATACCCATATCTACTCAAGTCATCCGTGAAGGTAAGAACATAACGATAACCATCGCGCGATGCTACACTCATTGGGCCACATACATCGGTATGTATGATTTCCAATAAGTCCATAGCTCGTTCCATCATACCAGAAAATGGAGTCTTAGTCATTTTACCCATCAGACATGCTTCACATCTTTCAAGTGATTCGAAATCAAGTGATCAAGAAGTCCATCGGAATGTAGTTTCTTCATATGCTTCACTCCAATATGACCAAGACGACAGTGCCACATATAGGTCGAGTTATCGCTTAATTTCAAACATTTAGCTTCAATGTTATTAATGTGTGTATTTCTACAATCGAGATTCAATAAGAATAGACCATCTATCAAAGGTGCATGTGCATAAAACATATTACTCATATAAATCGAACAACCATTATTCTCGGACTTAAACAAGTAACCGTCTCACAATAAACATGATCCAGATATAATGTTCATGCTCAACGCAGGCATCAAATAACAATTATTTAAGTATAAAACTAATCCCGATGGTAGATGAAGAGGTAGCATGCCGACCGTGATCACATCAACCTTTGATCCATTTCCAACACGCATGGTCACCTCGTTCTTCGCTAGTTTCCGTCTATTATGCAGCACCTGTTTCGAGTTACAAATATGAGCAACCGAACCAGTATCAAATACCCAGGCACTACTACGAGTACTCGTGAGATACACATCAATAACATGTATATCGAATATACCTTTCTTCTTGATGTTGCCGTTCTTCAAATCCGCCAAGTACTTAGGGCAATTCCGCTTCCAGTGACCCTCTCCCTTGCAGTAAAAGCACTCAGTATTAGGCTTAGGCCCAGCCTTGGTCTTCTTCGTCGGCGCGGTAACTTTATTACCGCCCTTCTTGAAGTTTCCCTTTTTCTTAGACTTGCCTTGCTTCTTGAATTTGATGGTCTTATTGACCATCAACACTTGGTGTTCTTTCTTGATCTCCACTTCCGCAGACTTTAACATGGAGAAGAGTTCGAGAAATGACTTGTACATGTTTTGCATATTGTAGTTCATCACAAAGTTCTTGTAACTTGGTGGTAGTGATTGGAGGACACGATGAATCCCCAAAGCATTAGGAATCACTATACCGAAGCTTTGAAGCTTGCTTGCGTGCCCAGACATCTTAAGCACGTGCTCACTGACGGAGCCGCCCTCTTCCATCTTGCAGTTAAAGAACTTTTCAGACGCCTCATAACTCTCAACTGCCGCGTGAGCCTCAAAAATCATTTTGAGTTCACGGACAATATCATGTGGGTCATGGTTCTCAAACCTTTTCTGAAGCTCTGATTCCAAACCATACAAGATAGCACACTGAACTATGGAGTACTGATTCTTCCGAGTGAGGAAAACATTCTTTACCTCATCGGTAGCATCAACTGCAGGTGGGTCACCCAGTGGTGCATCCAGCACATAGGTCAAATTACCAGCATTGAGGACAATCCTCAAGTTGCGGAACCAATCCGCGAAGTTGCTTCCATTGTTTTTCAACTTTTCTTTCTCTAGGAACGCATTAAAATTGATGGTAGGGGCCACCATTGATCCTCCACATATTTGCAATAGTTTAGAATAAGTTTATGACAATTGAGTTCTAATTAATAGTTAAATTAATCTAGGTGAACTCCCACTCAAAACAATATCCCTCACATTGTTTTAGTGATCACACGAACCAAATCCACCACATCAAAACCGATCATCATGAGAGTTGATGTAGCTTCAATGGCGAACAATCAACATGTTCATCATATCTACTATATGACTCATGCTTTACCTTTCGGTGATCCGTGTTCCGAGACCATGTCTATACATGCTAGGCTCGTCAAGATCAAACCTTAGCTTCCGCAAGAGAAAATCTGGCTTGCTCCCGTTGTATACACTCGCATAATCTAACACACCCGGTCATCACGTGGTGCTTCGAAACAACGAGCTTTAGCAACGGTGCTTACTAAGGATGAACGCTTTATAACTTGAAATTTTGTGCTAGAGGGATCATCTTATAATGCTACCATCGCGAACTAAGCAATACAAGATGCATAAAAGGATTAACATCACATGCAATTCATAATATGTGATATGATATTGTTGGAGATATGCCCAAGAGGCAATAATAAAGTGGTTATTATCATATATTCACACTTATGATAAATGTTTACATACCATGCTATAATTGTATTAACCGGAAACATTAATACTTGTGTGATTTGTAAACTAAAATAAGAGTCCCTAGTAAAGCCTCTTGTTAAACTAGCTTGTTGGTTAATATATGATCATGGTTTCCTGATCATGAACATAGAGATGTTATTAACAACAGGATCATATCATTAGGAGAATGATGTGATGGACATACTCCTATAGATAAGCGTAGCATAAAGATCAAGTCATTTCAATAGTTCAATTGCTATATGCTTTCTGATACATAGTAACCTAATTCCTTCGACCATGAGATCATGCATATCACCTTTACCGGATGGATGCTTTGATGACATCAAACACCACACCGTAACTGGGTGGCTATAAAGGTGGCATTGAGTGTTCGGAAAGTATTGGTTGAAACACATGGATCAAGAGTGGGATTTGTCCATCCATATGACGGATAGATATACTCTGGGCCCTCTCGGTGGAATGTCATCCAATTAGCTTGCAAGCATGTGACTGGCTCACAAGGGATCACATATCATAGGAACGAGAAAAGAGTACTTATCGATAACGAGGTTGAACTAGGTATGCAGAGATACCGACGATCATAACCTCAGATAAGTAAACTATCGTGAGACAAAGGGAAATTGGTATCATATGTAAGTGGTTCATTCGATCGCAAAGTAATCGTAGAAATATGTGGGAGCCATATGAATTTCCAGATTCCTCTATTGGTTATTGTTCGGAGAAGTGTCTCGATCATGTCCGCATAATTCACGAACCGTAGGGAGACACACTTAAGGATTCGACGTTGTTTGAGTAGTTATGGTATTATGAGAAAGAGACCGAATGTTGTTCGGAGTCTTGGATGGGATCCGGGATATCACGAGGTGATCCGGAATGGTCCGGAGAATAAGATTCATATAAGGAAAGTACCGTTTCGGAGTTCGGGAATGATTCCGGTGTTTTCATCGGGAATGTTCTAGAAGGTTCCGGATTTTCCGGCACTCCGGGGGGGGGGGGGGGGAAGGGTACATGAATGTGTCATTGAATGATTGCATCATGTACTAAGTGTTCTTGTTGTTCCAAAACTGAAAAGTCAAACTGCCAGTTTGAAAGTCAAATGGCTAAAACAGGAAACTGTGGAAAACAGGAAACTGTGGGAAACAAGAAACTGTGGGAAACAAGCAAGAGGAGGTTGAAACCAACTTGGAGGAGGAGTCCCTCTCCTCTCCAAACCGGCGGCCAACCTAGGCCGAGTTGGGGAGGGACTCCCCTCCCTCCACTGGCGCGCCAGCCCCTCCACCTATAAAAGGAGGGGCAGGGCATCCTCCTCTAGACACAAGTTCCTATCCTCTAATCTCCGGTTTAGAGCCGTTTTGGTTTAGAGCTTCTAATTGCTTTAGCCTGCGGTTTAGAGCCTTCTAATTGGTGTGTCTAATCTCTAGACCACTAATAGCCCTCTCTCATACTCCACCATACTCGCTCCGGCTTAAGGCGAAGCCCTGCGGGATTTCCCCTCTACTTCCGGTACCACGCCGTTGTGCTGCCGGAATCGCGAGGAGAGTGCTACAACCTCCGCTGCCTGCTGGAACAAGGGAGAGGAAGGTCTTCGTCGAGTACCGAACGTGTGACCGACTGCGGAAGCGCTGCCGGAATGCAGCGCCGGAAGGATCGTCTACGCGATCTTGAGATCGGAAGTGTACGACTACATCACCCACGAGAATCTGCTCTCGTTAACCGCTTTGGAATCTTCGAGGGTAAGTTATTCCATCGACTCGTTGCTACAATCTAGTAGATAGATCTTGGCTTGTTTGTTTGTATGCGATAGAAATTTTTTGTTTTCCATGCTACGAACCCCTACAGATATGGATTTTCTTCTTGTGCTTCCGATCTCCATCTTCAAGCACGAACATGATCTCCATCATCACCGGCATGGCGTCAAGGTCAATGGCGCCGCTTCATGGTTGTCGTCCACCAGCATCAAATATTACAACTACTTTGAATAATAGACACGCAGGTCTTTAACGGAATTAAAAGACAACCATATGGCTCCTGCTGGTTGCCGACTTACAATAAGGAACATTGCATACATCATATATAATCACAATCATGGCCATATCACATTATAGCACACCCTTGCAAAACAAAGTTAGACGCCTCTAATTTTCTTTGCATGTTTTACGTGGCTTGGGGCTTTCAATAAGTGTTGTTCTAACTTACGAACAAGAACCACAACGTTGATACTAGTATTGTCAATTACCTGTTGTAAATTAAATCTTCACTATGTTGGGAGAAACAGGCACCCGCAAAGCCACTTATGCAATACAAGTTGCATGTCAAGCGTGGAGCAAGTCTCATGAACGATGTCATGTAAGGTTAGCCCGGGCCGCTTCATCCCACCATCCCGCAAGATGCAAAGTACACAAGAAGCAATCGACAACAAAATCATCAACGCCCACAATGACCATTGTGTTCTACTCGTGCAACAGATCTACATATAGACACAACTCTGATACCACTATAGGGGTTCGTAGCATGGAAAACAAAAAAATTCTACCGCATGCATACAAACAATCCATGATCTATCTACTAGATTGAAGCAACGAGTCGATTAGAGTACTCACCCTCGAAGATTCCAGAGCGGTTAACGAGAGCAGATTCTCGTGGGTGATGTAGTCGTACACTTGCCGATCTCAAGATCACGTAGACGATCCTTCTGGCGCTGCGTTCCGGCAGCGCTTCCGCAGTCGGTCACACATTCGGTACTCGATGAAGACCTTCCTCTCCCTTGTTCCAGCAGGCAACAGAGGTTGTAGTTCTCCCCTCGCGATTTCGGCAACACGATGACGTGGTGTCGGAAGTAGAGGGAAGATCCCTCAGGGCTTCGCCTAAGCCGGTGCGAGTTATGGTGGATCTAGGGTTTCCGGTGATCTAGGTTTAGAAGGCCAGAGAGGAGGAGGAGGTGTCAGCGGTTTCTAGGGCGACGGCGACGGGCCGGTGGCAGCGCTAGGCGGCGGCGGCGCGGCTGGCAGCGGCTTGGGCGGCGGTGATGGCGCTCGGGGTGGGGAGGGCTAGGTTATGTGCTTTGGGGCAGCCCTCACCCTCAATTTATGAGAGGGAGGGCAGCTTGAGAGAGGGGAGTTTGAATCCATATCCAAACCCAAGTTGGATAGAAGGAAGGACTCTTTCTTCTTCCACTAGGAAACTATTGTTCAAGTTTGACTTTTCAAACCTCCCTTTTGACTTTCAATTTAGAGCTTTATTTCTCTCTCACAAATGCCCAATCAAAGTGACCTAGGACATGATCCAATCATTCCACTAAACCATGACACATTCATGGACCATTCCCCTTCCGGTCCGGTGAACCTTCTAGACCCTTCTAGAACCTCTCCGATGAAAACATCAAAATCATTTCCGAACTCCGGAATCGGACTTTCTTTATACGAATCTTATTATCCGGACCATTCCGGATCTCCTCGTGATATCCCAGATCCCATCCAAGACTCCGAACAACATCCGGTTTCCCTACTTACATTCCATATCTACTAAACAACATCGAATCCTTAAGTGTGTCTCCCTACGGTTCGTGAATTATGAGGACATGACCGAGACACTTCTCAGATCAATAACCAATAGAGGAATCTGAAATTCATATGGCTCCCATATATTTCTATGATTACTTTGCGATAGAATGAACCACTTACATACGATACCAATTTCCCTTTGTCTCGCGATAGTTTACTTATCCGAGGTTTGATCGTCGGTATCTCTGCATACCTAGTTCAACCTCATTACCGATAAGTACTCTTTTCTTGTTCCCGTGATATGTGATTCCTTGTGATCCAGTCACATGCTTGCAAGCTAATTGGATGACATTCCACCGACAGGGCCTAGAGTATATCTATCCGTCATATGGATGGAAAAATCCCACTCTTGATCCATGTGCCCCAACACATACTTTCTGAACACTCAATGCCACCTTTATAGCCACCTAGTTATGGTGTGGTGTTTGATGTCATCGAAGCATCCTTCCGGTGATGGTGATTAGCACGATCTCATGGTCGAATGAATTAGGTTATTATGTATTAGAAAGCTTATAGCAAACGAACTATTGAAATGACTTGATCTTTATGCTACGCTTATCTATAGGAGTATGTCCATCATACCATTCTCCTAATGATATGATCTTGTTGTTAATAACATCTCAATGTTCATGATCGAGAAACCATGATCATCTACAAACCAAGAAGCTAGTATTATAAAGAGGATTTACCAGGGACTCTAATTTAGTTTACAAATCACACAAGTATTAATGTTTCTAGTTAATACTATTATAGCATGAATGTAAATATTTATCATAAACACAAAGATATAATAATAACCTCTTTTATTATTGCCTCTAGGGAATATCTCCAACAGGAGACTCTTCATAGCACTAGTACCATGTGTGTTTCGGCACTCTTCAACAAATTTATTAGTGAGCTCAATGTAACCATCATTAATATCATAACTCTCACTAGACTCAGGTTAGCTAACAGGTGTAACAGTGTATTCACTAGGAGTTTCGGTATTTCATAGACTAGCCATAGTAGCATCTAGAAAAGGACCTAATGAACCACTCGCATCTAGCACAGTAGAAGTAACATCATGAGCATCAAAAGTAGTTTTAGATTCACCAGTAGTAGTAGGGTGTGTAGCATGAGTATGTGGTGGTGGTGTGACAAGCTTACTTATAACGGACGACGAATCAAGAGCAACAGAGGTGTTTAGGACTGTACCTCTTCTTATAGTGGATGGTAAAATAGGAAACTTTCCATCATGAGACTTCCCCATGATGAAAGGAGTAGCAGTAACAATAATAGATCCAAGTGAACTTACAAATAAAGCTATGCTCCCCGGCAACGGCGCCAGAAAATAGTCTTGATAACCCACACGTGTAGGGAATCGCAACAGTCTTCGCGGATAGTATTACCCAATTTATTGATTCGACACAAGGGGAGCCAAAGAATACTTGCAAGCCTTAACAACTGAGTTGTCAGTTCAGTTGCACCTGGAAATAGTTCTTGCTCACAGAAGTTTATCAGTAGCAATAGTTTGGTAGTAGCAACAGCAAAGCAACAACAACAATGAAACATGAGCAATAGTAATAGTAACAGTAACAGTAGGATTCGAGAGCGGTAGGCATAGGGATGGATGTACAGGCGTTGCATGGACGAGTCTAAACATGTAACTTCAAAGAACTAGGGCATTGCAGATAAATAATAACAAGCATCCAAGTACTAAACAATCCTAGGCATGTGCTCCAAATATAGTCATACGTGCTCGCAATGAGAACTTGCACAACATATTCTGTCCAGCCAGCCCGTGGCAGCGGGGCCTCTAGGGAACTACTGGCAATTAAGGTGCTCCTTTTAATAGAGAACCGGAGCAAAGCATTAACACTCCATGAACACATGTGATCCTCACACCACAGCCATCCCCTCCGGCTATCCCAATTATTGTCACTTTGGGGCCTTTGGATCCGGACAATGATATGTGTACACAACTTGCAGATAAGATCACAAACAATACTATCATAATGATTCAATAATAAGTTTAGATCTGAGATCATGACACTCGGGCCCTAGTGACAATCATTAAGCACAACAAGTCGCAACAAAGTCAAATAGCACTAATAGAGATACTATGCACTATGCCCTAATAGATCTTATTCGATTACATGATATAACTCATCCAATCCCTACCATCCCCGAGCCTATAGCGGGGGATTACTCACTCATGGATGAGGGAAACATCGATGGTTGATGGAGATGCATTGGTGATGATGATGGTGATGATCCTCTCCAAATTCCCTGTCCCGGCAGGGTGCCAGAACGGAGTTTCTGGATCCGAATCTTGGTTTTTGATGGCGGCGGAGCGGAACTCTTTCTGGAAAACTATCGACCCCCCCTGAGTTTTTAGGTCAGAAGGCAACTTATAGGCGTGGAGGGAGGCCGACGAGATACTTGGGGTGGCCAAACCCCCTCCAGGCGCGGGGTCAGGTGGGCTCGCGCCTGGGGTGGGTCTGGGCCCCCCAGGCCTCCCCTCTGTCTCCCCTTCTGGCTCCGTGGATCTTCTGGTGAGAAATAGTTTTTGGCATATTTTCCGGGATTTTTCCTGATAGTTCATTTTCTGCACAAAAACAAGACACCAAGGTAATTCTGCTGAAAACAGCGTCAGTCCATGTTAGTTGTATCCAAATCAAACAAGTTTAGAGGATAAACAATAGCAAAGTGTTCGATAAAGTAGATACGTTTTGGACGTATTAACGACACATAACAAATGATTGTCATCCTTGCAATAAAGGAGATTGAGGATAGAATGAAGCCGGAGACGAGACATGGATCGATGATGGGCTGCCTATGCATCGAGCGCAACCGCGCACTCAGCCACGCCCAACTCATGCAAGATTACTTCACTGAGGTATTCTGTAGAAGATACCGAATGCGCCGGAGTTTGTTTGTGAAAATTGTTCGAGTTTGTGAGGCAAACTGTCGTTATTTCACTCGCCATAGAAATGCTACCGACCTTCTTGGGTTTAGTGCCCACCAAACAATCTTGAAGGCCATGCGGGTGATCGCATATGGCATCCCCGCTGACTATACCGATGAATATCTTCGCATTAGGGAAGATACAACCATTCAATCCGTGCGGATGTTTGCCAAGGTCATCATACGATTGTTTGGAGATGTGTATCTCCGAGCTCCCAATGAAGAGGATACAAAAAATTGATGGCCATGAATGAAATAAGAGGTTGGCCGAGCATGCTAGGAAGTGTCAATTGTATGCATTGGAGGTGGAAGAATTGCCCAAAGGCATGGCATGGCCAACATTGTGGTAAAAAACATGATCCTACCATTGTGCTCGAGGCCATGGCATTAGGGGACTTGTGGATTTGGCATTGCTTTTATGGATTGATGGGATTATTAAATGACATCAATGTGTTACATAGATCACCTCTATTTGATAGACTAGCTAATGGAGATGCTCCGACTTGTAATTACAAAGTCATAAATCATGAATACATAATGGGCTACTACTTCGCCAACGACATATATCCTTCGTGGTTAACTTTTGGCGAGGCCATTCAAGATCTAAAAACAAGACGAGAATCCATTTTTTCCATGGCTCAAGAGGCAGCACACAAGGACATCGAAATAGCTTTCGGTGTTTTGCAACTAAGATTTACAACTGTTTGTTTTTTGGGATAAGAAAACTCTCCAAAACATTATGACAATTCTTCACAACATGATTATCGAAGATGACAAAGGCTTGAACTTGGAGTTTTTTTGACAATGTCTGCCACCGAGTGAAACCATAGAGGAACCCCGATCACATTCAAACATTTCTTGAGACGCATCGCCAAATTGAAGATTCGGCCACACATACCCAGCTCAACAATGACCTCATCGAGCACCACCGGGCAGCTGCATGGCCGACAATGATCTATCTATTTGTGCTTTCCTATTTATGTATGTGTGAGATGAACATTTATTTTTGTAGCAAAGATGCGCCTACTCGCGCTAGAATATATAACGCACTGACCTTCCCCTTCCATTTCTACATGCTGCCATCCGTTCCGGTTGCCTCCTTCCGTGCAAGCTTTTCCCTCCCGCCAGCACCTCCAACCACCCCCTCCCCCTGCCGCCAACTGCTCACACCCCTTCATGTCGATGGTAGCTCGAAAGTAGCCGGTTCCCACGGGGTTCTTCCACAGCGGAAGGAGTTGAGGCGGCGACTACCATGGATGCGCCGCGGAGGTGCCCACACGTCGTGCCGTCCATGTAGGCAGCCAGATCCCGTCCAGCCGGAGCTTCAATGTGCGCCCCGTCCTCCGCCGCCGTGGGAGCACCTCATCGACCAAACTGAGCTCAAGGTAAGATTCACATCCACAAGATGTCAAGGCCTAGCACTGGTTTTGTCGTATTGATAGTTCTTTTTTAGGACGAGCTTAATGGTGAGCGAGAGCGAACTGTCCTTCTTTAAAGACTTGTCGTCCTTCGATGATTCTGACATCGATGAGTTCCTCGCAATAAAGGAGCTTGATGATAGAATGAAGCTGAAGACGGGATGATGGGCCGCCTATTCATCGAGTGCAACCGCGCACTCGGCCACGCCCAACTCATGCAAGATTACTTCGCCGAGGTACAAACATATCCGCCACATCTTTTCCGTAGAAGATACCGAACGTGCCAGAGTTTGTTTATGAAAATTGTTCGATCTTGCGAGGCGAACTGACGCTATTTCATTCGACATAGAAATGCTGCCAGCCTTCTTGGGTTTAGTGCCTACCAAAAAATCTCGACGGCCATGCGGGTGATCGCATATGGAATCCCCGCTGACTATACTAATGAATATCTTTGCATTAGGGTAGATACAACCATTCGATCAATGCAGATGTTTGCGAAGGTCATCATCCAATTATTTGTATATGTGTATCTTTGAGCTCCCAAAGAAGAACATATAAAGAAATTGATGGCCATAGATGAAAGAATAGGTTGGACGGGCATGCTAGAAAGTGTGGATTGTATGCATTGGAGGTGGAAGAATTGCCCGAAGGCATGTCATGACCAATATTGCAGTAAAATCCATGATCCTATCATTGTGCTCGAGGTCGTGGCATCAGATGACTTTGTGGATTTGGCATTGCTTTTTTGGATTGCCGTAATCACCTGGACCATCTATATTTGCTAGGTTAGCTAATGAGATACTCCAACTTGCAACTACAATGTCATGAATCATGAATACACAACAGGCTACTACCTCGTCGACAATATATATATATATATATATATATATATATATATATATATATATATATATATATATATATATATATCATTCATGGTCAACTTTTGTCAAGACCATTCAAGATTCAAAATCAAGACGAGAATCCATTTTTGCCACGGCTCAAGAGGCAACATGAAGGACATCGAAAGAGTTTTCGGTGTTTTGCAAGAAAGATTTGCATTTCTTTGTGGTCCTGCTCGTTTTTGGGATAAGAAAACTCTCCAATGTCGGTATCCGAGAAAAACCACAAAGGAACCCCAATCGCATTCAATCATTTCTTGAGACGCATCGACAAATTGAAGATTCGTCCACACATACCCAGCTCAACGATGACCTCATCGAGCACCTAGCTACATGGCCGGTAATGATCTATCTATTTTAGCTTTCCTATTTATGTATGTGTGAGATGAACATTTATTTTGCCCTCCGAATCATTCATTATTTGTTTAATTGTTATAATTTGAACCATTGTTGTAATTTGATTTGGACAATATTGTAATTTGATTGATTATTGTGTGTTATGATGTTTGAAACATTCATATATATATATTTGACTATGTTTCTACTTTGTTCATTTCCATACCAAAATGTTGCAAATGCAAACTCGTTTTACGGTTCCGCTCGGCGCCGGCTCAAGCAAACCGTAAAACAGGTTTTCCACGAATCGTTAACATGATTTACATGCCGGAAATTTACAGGATCTGCTAGAATTGCTCTTATCCCGTCGCATTCTGCTTTTGTTTTGTGAGCTTAGATCATACTCACTTTCTATCAAGGAAAAGGAACTTTATGATGTGGATATATGTCTCTTATATCCTCTCTACCGGCGCAAGTGCCAATCAGCATGCCTTGCCACCCATCAAACATTATCTACACACGTATGCTAATTTGTCATATGACTTACCACACCAGCCTTATCGCTTATCAGGATGCAATGTGTTTTTGAGACGAAAACATGGTGCTTAAAATTTTGATCAAAACAGTCAAATCATGACGACACCATCGTCGTCGATCTGTCATCTATGGACAACTTGTTCATGCCGCTAGAGCGACCAGCCTGTTGTTTGTACAGCTCGGAGTCACTTGTTGCCTTCTCTTAAATTAACCAAAGAATCCAAGATGCACTGACAGGCGGGAGGGCGACAATATTAGCATAAACACACTACAAGGGAAAAAGCTGTCACACCATTGGCACAGCAGAAAGCAACGCCCTTCCATTGTTCTCGTCGCCAGATTTTCCCCCGGATGGGAGAACGTGAAAAATACCAGCAAATAACTCGGTAGCGTGCACACAAGTGAATTATTTGGCAAATTTCGTAAGCAGCTCCTCCTCGTGGCTGTTTGGATCATCTTGTGTAGTGTTTGTTTATCATTACGTTTATTGTTTTTAAAGCAATTAAAAGGAACATGGCATTTTAATTAAATACCAAGTCAATAACAATTATACCCGGGCTATGTAACAACGTAATGCCGAGTGCTAGTTAAGGCATCAATGATGCACACAATCAAAAGAAAGAAAAAAGACGCTTAGCCATAACGATTGGCGGTTCGTCTCGGTAGCACCATCGGCAATGCCCAGATTGTGGAAAATGTTGTCCAAAAACAACACCTTCGTATAGGAAACGGTGCACAAGCGCTCTCGCTCGTCTCCCGGCCTCCCCATGAAGGACAGGCTATAGGTTTTCACCCTAAAAACTCCGAGAAGCATTCACACAATGCTTTCAACATGTAAAAAACATGCTTTCAACAAGGAACACGGGTAGAATTCCGCCATTGTCAAGGAACAATCAATGTAATGTAGGTCATACCTAAAGTTTTCTTCTCTGAGATTGGGACACAGTTCTCGAAGAGCCCCCCCCCCCCCCCCCCCCCCCCCCCCCCTCACACACACACCACCCCCACCAAATGAAGTCACCTTGTGTGTCGTTCACACTTGTGTAGAATATTGCCGCAAAGCACCGATCAACCTGGGACACCTTCGCCACGATTACGGTTTTGACGTGGATATCGACATTTTAGCAAAGATCTAGCTCTCCCGGCATTAAAGAATTCTACTAGTAGTTTACAAGCGTGACAAGTTTTCGGTCCAATTAATGAGGCCAGTTGTTATTTACAAATTACAGGGGCTCATACTCCTTCCATTCCAATGGATAAGATACCATCGTTTTTCATGTATTTTTACCAAAAAAAACTTTAAATATACAAAAATTATTGGTATAAAATTAGCATCATTAGAAAGTATTTTTGAATACGAATCCAAAAAAATATTAATTACATACACATAATCAATTTATTGTTGCTCAATTTTTTTATTATCAAAACTCGTCTTGCAAATGCGTGTACGGTTTATTAGTAATAGGAATGTATATCTCGAAAAAAAAGTAATAGGAATGTAGGTAGAATAATTTTGAGTTTTCTGAAAATAATGAAATGGGACTCCTCGACTTGGAGCCCCTATCAGCGACATCCTCCGCCAAGGTAGTTAGTTCCATTGGCGGCTCCGATTAAAAACCTTTTAATTACCAGATGTCGCCTGGTCATATAAAAATTAAACTAATTCAAGGTGGCAATGTACTACATGGAACAAAAAAAAGAAAGAAAAAGAAACGAGAGCCAAGAAGAACTGAAGGAAAGAACAGCAGCAGAATAGCACGCCACTTCCAAGGTCCGGGCCCTCCCTCCCTCCCTCCCTCCTTCCCTCCATCCATCCCAACGCAGGCGTCCGTCCCGATCGCCCCGCACCGTAACCGCCTGATTAATCTTCCGCTCCTCCCCGCCTCCCAGGTTGGTCGCCGATCAGTCTCCAATTTTCTCTCCACTATTTTCCTTCCAGCACATCCATTTTCCACTTCCTATTCTTGGAGTTCGGTGGTGGTGATTTTTTTCAGCTCAGTTTTATTTCCAATTTTCTCTTACCAGAACTGCTGTCTCCCCTCCGGCTTCCGCCTCGCGGCTTAATCCCAATTGGGTTGGCTTGGAGGAGCAACCCAATTGGGGATTAATTAGAGGACCGGTAAACTCCCCGGTGGCTTGCTTCTCCTCCTCCTCCTCCTCCTGTTCTTCCTGGGATTGCCGAGGCGGAATCGATCCACTGCTCTGCCTGTCTGCCTGCCTGCCGCAGGTTGGTCACCCACCCACAGCTCCCCTGTATCCGATTATAACTTTCGTGGTTAATTTCTTGCATCTTAGTATCAAGGTTGTGCCCTGTGCGTGCGTGGCAAAGATCGTGTCCTTCCTCTTGCAGTTCTTGATCCCAATTTCCAGCTGCTCCTGCTCTCTGTTTCCAGTTCGATGTCTCAATCTGGCTTATCCGTTTTTGCAGCACCATTTCTCTTGATGGCTTTGGATCGCTAATGCCGAACGTTTTCTGTTTTTCTCATAGGCTGGAAGTGCTTAGAGTTCCTATGTATTGCTCCTCTTTTTCCAGGTTGCGTTTTGTTTTTTAGCTGGAAATCTCGATCGAGTATTCGGGTAATGAGGAGAGGACTGAAACCAAGTCAAGTTGGTAACTGCTAAATGTTTCTCCATGAAAAGTGATCACTTTTTTTTGTTGGGTATTCTGTGTCGAAATTTTAGTCTTGTACGGAAAAGCATGGTCCAAGATGGGTGGATCTCTTGTGTTCCTGATTGTGATGGGCTCATGGGTATGCCTCTGGATCTTGATGTGGAGATTGGTTTATCCTCTCTGTTCTGTCTTTGTGTTGTTTCTCCTACGTTGAAACTTCTGAATTTGAGCAGATGCTATTAATATTATGAGCTGGTAAATGGAGACAGATCTGAAATTCTGAACATGTGTTTTTCTTGCGAGGGATCTGAATTGGTGTTGACTATTTGTTTCAAGTCATTTTAACTGCACATGTCGATAAACAACGAGAATTCTAGACCTTTGGTGATCGCTTCTCCTGCCGAAACTGAATGTAGTCCTCTTTTTCTTTGACATATTCAGTTAACAGATTTTTGCACATAATCAAATGATAGTTTATTCTGTTTTGGGTTGGATCCAGTACGGAAAATAACAGTAGATTGTACTATTATCAACTGTTGACACCATTTCCTTCCGGTTGCTTCTTATGCACATTCTGATCTTCTTGCTACCTCCAATGATCCAGGAGAGGAATCATGAATCTGAAAAACAGAGCGCCAGGTATGTTTAGGGAGACGGGCCCGAACTCGGTGCAAAGGGACTATGGTGTCAGGACAAATAAACCAGATATTGTTCAGACAAGATGCAGATGGATCATTGGAGATGTCACTGAGGTGTTGGATCATAACACATGGAAGCTTGGCAAAATTGCAAAGATTGTGGAAAACAATTACTTTGTCATCAGGCTCGCCGACTGCATCCAGCTCAAAGAGTTCCACATTTCTAGCTTGAGAGTTCCAGTTCCACAGGACCCTCCTACAGAAGCTGTTCATTGCAAGCAGTTCCCAGCACCTGAGAAGGTAAGGAATAACCGGTTCTTGTAGCATGTAAATGGTGATTTTCAGTTCTCTAGTCAAATGGGTCACTTAGCAGGTGCTTTGTATAGCATACGTTTGTAATCTCAAATGCTACTTGCGATTGACCTGGTCAAATGCTACTGATACATTGTTTATTTACAGTATATCTTCTCTTGCTAGCTTACTACCCATGAAGCAGTCTTTGCATTGCTTGTGATTCTGGGAAACAAGATTTAGGTATATTAGAAGTAGAACAGGAGTACTAGGTGGTAGACATCAGTTTATAGCTTGGGGCTGAAATAGCCATGTCCTAGAATAGAAAAGCTCTTCAGAGTTAAGCGGTTTCCTTGACAATGATTTATATCCCACATGCTTGATCAGCCTCTGTGGGATTACAGAAATGCCATGCTGGTCCACACTTGATGGGTAATTTGGAACTACCGTAGGGCTGAGATGAAGCAACTTAACTTGTCCGGCATTAGAACTTCAGAAGTATGCCATGCTATGCTTCTAGCTATAGTGAAATGTTCCTCCGTACTGCTATTGCTTTTATATGTTCCAGTACAAATCCAGCTAAAAAATCAGTCGTTTCATCTTGTTGAGCCTCCTGAGTAATTTGGAACTAGCGAGGCCAAGATGAAACAACTCAACTTGTCCGGCACCAGAACTTCAGAAGTATACCATATGCAATGTTCTAATTTTAGTACTCTGAGTTGTGGAAGTGTTCCTACGTGTTGCTATTTTGCAATATGAATGTAGCTACAGATCAGTTGAAGCATTTACCTTCTTTAGGAAAAATACAAAAGGTTCAGCTGAAGCATTCCAACTGATTGAGCCTCCTGACATTCTTAGAAAAGTATGCACATGCTGACAATAATTACAACATGTTAGCAGACTTCAGCATTACACTGGGTATCTTTTTTCACTGTTTTCTACCTTTGTGCAATTCTCAAACTTGTCCAGGACAAACATTTTATTGATTTGTTCATCATTGATTTGTTCAGGCAAATCGAAGAGGTAAGCAGCTACCTGCTGATGTGCTCAGAAGGTCAGGCAAGAAAAGGAAATCATCTGCAGTTTTGGATCCCCCTGAGCCAATGCAGAGAAAGTTCACGTCAGAGTATCAGAAGGCAGCCCTGCAGCACAGGCATCCGCAATATAGAGAAGAGGCCGCCGAGTGCTCGGTGGCCAGCTGCAGCGCGAACGACGACGACGCCGTGCACCGGTGCTGCTCGGTCGGGCGCGGCGACGCCATGTCCGTCGTGGCCGCCCCGTGCACGCCGTCGTCCTCGTCGTCGTCCGGGAGGAGGAGCGCGGACGAGGACGGGGTGCTGAGCCTGAGCGACGGGCCGGCCATGGACGTGCACGAGCTGGAGCTGGAGGCGTACCGGTCGACGGTGCGGGCGCTCCACGCTTCGGGGCCCCTGACGTGGGAGCAGGAGTCGCTGCTCACCAACCTCCGCCTCTCCCTCAACATCTCCAACGAGGAGCACCTCCTCCAGCTCCGGCGCCTCCTCTCTTCATGATCTTCTTCTTCTTCTCCGGCGCTGGCCCCGGCGATAGATCACTCGAGGTGACTCTTGAACACAGGATGTCGAGAAATAATTAATGTGGCGATCCCTTCTTTTTTCTTCTTCTTTATATCGGAAGAGATTTTGTTCCTCTGGTGTGTCGTGTAGTCGACGGAGCAGCTGCTTGGTCGGCTACTCGACTGCCGACGTAGAAACAGAGCACTGCTGCGACTTCGTCTTCCTCGTCCGGCCTTGCCTGTCCCGAATTATTTCTTCTATGTAAATGCTCCGAATGTAATATCCATCCATCTACACATTATTTACTCCTCCATCCTGTCTCGGTAAATATGTATGGTAACTTTGGATCATTTACTCTCTGAATTTACCTTTTTTTTGGAACTCTCTGAATTTCTTTCAGTGAACTCTAAGGCGGCCACAAGACCAGACTGAACCATTATCAAAAGAAACAATGTTACAAAGCACTACTTTGCATAAAAAAAGAAATAAAGAGAAAATCACAAGACCAAGAAAACTAAAAGGCCAAGAGGAACAAACTCAAAATTAGGGTGTCAAGTGGGATCCCACATAAATCCCACCTCTAGTTCATTTGCCAAAATCTAGATCAAATAAATCCCACCTCTAGTTCATTTGCCAAAATCTAGTTCAAATTTTTGTTTAAAATTTACACTAGATTTTGACAAATGAACTATAAGTGGGATTTAGGTGGGATCCCACTTGACACCCTACTCAAAATTTACATAAACAAGTTGAACACCCCATGCGTTGCCACGATTTCTAAAATTTCTTTTATTTCTGCGCATGTAAACATAATACATCTGAAAGTTCATGCATATAGAAATATAGAGTAATATAGTATTCCAGAAACAATAAATTATACTTTTTGAGATGTAATTTGATATAAAAAATCAATTCGATTGCATATGCATAGAAAGCAAAAATTGATCTGATTATCTCATTCTCAAGTTACATGTCGTTATGAAATAAAGTACTCTCCTTGATCCAAAATAAGTGTCGGAGACTTAGTACAGACATTATATTAAATCAGTACTAAATCACGACACTTATTATAGATCGGAGGGAGTAATAAATATACATATTGTACCGATTAGAGCCCAAGAGCACAATTCATCCAGGATAAGGTGGTTGACCAACCATGCAGATCTAATACTACCCTCTCGTTTAGGGTTTTTCTTGCTCCGGCGGCGCCCCTGCAGCACCGTGAGATCGGGTGGATCCCCGCCCCCCTAGTATCCTGCCCTGCTCCCCCGCCTGTCCCCCATTGCCTCCGCGTGGTGTGCGTTGTTCTTTCCCCGATAGTCTCCACCCGTCTCCGCTAGGGTTTGGTGACTTGTGGATCTCATGGAAGCGACTGCCGGTACCAAGTTGGGACCTGGAAAGAAGGGCGACCCAAAGCTGGGCGCTCCAGCAGCGGCTGTCTTGGGTGCTTCGGCGCCGGCCAGCAGCAATCCAGAGGAGAAAATTGATGATCTATTCAGCCATCTGGAGCTGAACGAGGACGAGCTAGATGATGTGGTTATTGGTATTGACGATGCTAGAGAGTATCAACAGGCAACCCGGTGGCTGGCGATCGGCAAGATCCATACTGCGTGTTCGTTCAGTGCCGATGCCTTCTTCGAAAAGATGAAGGTTATTTGGAATCTCTCCCGCAAACCAACCTTCCGTGAAGCGGGCGAGAACCTCTTCATCTTCCAGATGTACTGCCTGGGGGATTGGAAAAAGGTGGTTCACCAAGGTCCCTGGACCTTCCGGGGATGGGGTGTTCTCATCGAAGATTATGATGGCCTATGCGATCCAGAAAGCGTTGTCTTCAGTGGCTTACACGTCTGGGCGCAAATCCATGGTGTGCTGGAGCTGTACCGGAAACAGGAGGTGCTGGATGAGCTAGCTCGGCGAATTGGCACTGTCAGGGAAGTCCAGATGGCTCCAAAGCTCTTTTTCGAGGGGAACTATGTTCGTGTGCGTGCTAGGATTGAGATTTCCAGGCCACTTATGTGATTTGTGTCCTTAACGCTCCCTGAAGGAAAGCGGAGATTAGCAGTCAAGTATGAGAAAATTCCGTTTTTCTGTAAACGATGTGGCCTTCTTGGGCACGACCATGAGGAGTGTGGTGATGGTGTTTGGACGGAACAGCAGCTGCAGTATGGTTCATGGATGCTTGCTACTCGAAGGGCAAACCAACCCGCATCTGCACCTCGTCGCTTTACCCCTCGTGCTCCTATGCGTGGAGGTTTTGGCGGCAGCAACCCTCAGTTCAATGGGGGCCAAGGAAGCGGTCATCCGAGGATGCTGAACTGGAAGGCGATGAAGAGCTGAAAGACACCGCTAGCAGCCCGGTTAAACCTGGGGACCCTACCCTTCTAGTGGGGGGTGAAACCAGGAATGACTCAGATGCAAGGAAACAGCTTGTCATGATTGAGGAAGGCAGTAAAACCCCCATGGAGACTGACCTCTTCTATGGCGATGACCTAATCCCCCCCTCCACCCACGTATGTCAAGACAAAGGACAATGCTAAGATGAGGAAGACTGGCCCAGCGGGAAACCAATATGATCTTATGGCAACATCGGCGGCATCCTTCGAGGATGACCGCCGGGCCCAATGAGTCTTCTAGAATGGAACAGCCGGGGAGGGGCACCCGCGACTGTTCAGGAACTGGTCATTCTTGCCCAGACTTATAAGTCCAGTCTGGTCTTTCTTTGTGAGACCAGACAATCAGAGGATCGTGTTAAAAACCTTCGTTTTCGTATAGGTATGCGAAACTGTTTCCATGTCAAAGGAGAGGGCTCTGGTGGAGGCATTGCTCTTTACTCTCTGGATGGCATTGAAGTAGATGTTCTTTCGTTCAGTAAGAGACACATTGATGCTCATATTAGTGGAGGCCCATATGAGTCCAAATGGCGAGGTACTTTTGTTTACGGGGAGCCGAAAGCTAGCGATCGTCATTTTATGTGGGACAAACTCCGAGCGATTAAACACCACTCATCTGAGTCTTGGTTAATGATTGGCGATTTCAACGAAGCTATGTGGTAGGAAGAGCACTTCTCGAACTCCCGTAGATCGGAGAGACTGATGCTCGATTTTAGGGAGGTCCTCTCCCATTGTGACCTACATGATATTGGTTTCTTGGGCACCCCCCTGGACTTGGGATAATAAAAAAAGAGGAGATCGCAATGTGAAGGTACGACTTGATCGCGCCGTCGCCTCACCGGCTTGGTCAGCCTTGTTCCCTGATGCTCGGCTGCGCCATCTTACCTCCTCCCGGTCTGATCACTGTCCGCTACTTCTCTCCATGGACCCTATCGTTGAGAAAAGGCCAAATCAGGCCATTCGTCGTTACGAAATAGTTTGGGAGCGTGAGCCGTCTCTGGCTCCAACTGTGAAAGAGGCTTGGTCTCGTAGAGTGCCAACGCATGATCTGGGTGATATCTACTCCTCGATAAAATCTGTCATGAATAACCTGTACTCCTGGAAAGTGGATCATTTCGGTGCCTTCAAAAAAGATCTGGAACAGAAGAGGAAAAGGATTGAGGAACTAGCTTTTCTTAATGATGCTGAAAGTTTGGACGAGAGAGCCAAGATTTCTAAGAAGATGGATGAACTCCTCTATCGAGAAGAAATCATGTGGATGCAACGTTTCTGGGTAACATGGCTGCGGGAAGGAGACCGCAATACAAAGTATTTCCACAGGAGGGCGTCTAATAGGAGGAAGAAAAATCGCATTAGCAAGCTAAAGCGAGCGGACGGATCCTGGACTTCTGACACCTCGGAGATGGAGGATATCACTAGGGAGTTTTTTCAAGGACTCTACGCGCGAGAGGATACTATTGATCCTACCATTGTCATTGACGTTCTCCATGAATGTATTGATGCTGAGATGAATGGGAGGCTGTGCGCCCCGTTTTCAGAAAAGGAGATCAGCGATACGTTGTTTTAGATTGGGCCAATCAAAGCTCCTGGACCGGATGGTTTTCCAGCCAGATTCCTCCAACGTAACTGGGATATTCTTCGGGATGATGTGGTTCTTGCTATGCAGGAGTTCTTCTCTAATGGAGTCATGCCAGAGGAGGTAAATGATACTGCAATTGTCCTGATCCCTAAGAAGGACAATCCGGAGGAGATTAAGGATTTTAGACCTATCAGTCTGTGCAATGTGATTTTCAAAGTGGTCTCCAAGTGTCTTGTGAATCGCCTACGTCCAATCTTGCAAGACATCATCTCGCCAACTCAAAGTGCATTTATCCCGGAAAGACTCATTACTGACAATGCTTTGGTTGCCTTCGAATGCATCCATTCTATCCAGACGGGTTCTGCTGCTCGTAAGAACTTCTGTGCGTATAAGTTGGACATGGCCAAGGCCTATGATCGCGTGGACTGGAGGTTTTTGGAAGGGGTTTTAGCGAAGCTGGGCTTTCATAGTCGATGGATTCGGTGGGTGATGGCCTGTGTCACCACTGTTCGCTATTCTATTCGCTTTAACGGAAATACGTTGGACCCTTTTACTCCTACACGCGGACTTCGCCAAGGTGATCCTCTCTCTCCGTACTTGTTCTTGTTTGTTGCTGATGATCTGTCTCGTCTAATCTAGAAGGAAATTTCTGACGGCGCGCTTAAGGAGCTCCAACTAAGTAGAAGGGGTGAGGGTGTGTCCCATCTGATGTTTGCAGACGATAGCCTTTTATTTTTTGAGGGATCGGCCAACCAAGCCTCGGTGATTAAAGCTATCCTGGACAGTTGTGAAAAGAGCACTGGACAGCTTGTCAGCTTGGGCAAATGCTCCATTTTATATGGTGACAAAGTGTCCTCTAATTCCCAGGAAGAAATCAAAGGTATTCTGCGTTATGAGACCTTATGCTTTGAAGAAAAATATCTTGGCCTTCCTGTTCCAGAGGGGAGGTTGAAAAAGGGCAAGCTCCAAAAAACGAAGGAAAGATTCTCGAAGAAAGCCAATGACTAGGCCGAGAAGTATATGTCTAGTGCGGCGAAAGAAATCCTCATAAAGACAGTGTTGCAATCTCTCTCTACATACGCAATGAGTTTCCTGCAGGGCTGACCGAGGACCTCTCCAAGATTGCTCGTGATTTCTGGTGGGGCGATGAGGAGAATCGCCGTCGCATGCACTGGCTTTCATGGGAAAAAATGACAAGGCCAAAAAGCCAAGGTGGCATGGGTTTCAGAGACCTTCGTATATTCAATCAAGCTTTACTCGCACGACAAGCTTGGAGATTGATCCATTTCCCCGACAGTTTCTGTGCAAGGGTCCTCAAAGCTAAATACTATCCTTCAGGAAACCTACTTGACACTGCTTTTGTCCAAAACACATCTCAGTCATGGCAGGGGGTTTTGCATGGCCTCGACCTTCTTAAAAAGGGGGTGATTTGGAGGATCGGCTCTGGCACTCAAGTGAAAATTTTCAGGGATAATTGGCTACCCCGTACCGATGCACCTACTGCCCCGAAGAAGTTGGGGAACTGCAGTAGGCGCTGGGTGGTCGAGCTCATCGATCAGACCACTCGGACCTGGGACGCGACCATTGTTCAGTCCTGCGTTCCCCCGTTGGATGCTGAGTTGATCCTCTCCATAAATCTTCCCGCAAGACAATGTGACGACTTTATTGCGTGGCTCCCGGAGAGCAATGGACTTTTTTCGGTTCGGTCTGCATATCGTCTTGGCATGGAACCATCTTACGCTAAACTTAGTGGTGGCCAATCTAGCTCAGAGCCTTCAGGTGATAGAGGCATTTGGAATGTTATCTGGAAGGCTAAGGTTCCCCAGAAGTTGAAAATCTTTGCTTGGAAGGCTGCTACATCTACGCTTGCGGTTAAACTAAACTTGCACCACCGTATTCCCAATGTGGACCCCTTCTGCTCGATATGTGGAAGAGATATTGAGGATGGGCACCATGCGCTGATCCGCTGCACCATTGCTAGAGCCCTCAGGGCGGAGCTCAGAAGCTACTGGGTCCTTCCTTCAGAGGAGGCCTTCTCTGACGCGGGCCCGGAGTGGCGACTCGTCCTCCTTCATAAGCTGCCTACTGATATGAGAGCTAAGTTAATCTTCCTCTTCTGGCGTGTGTGGCATCACAGGAACAATATTGTGCACGGTGATGGGAAAGCTTCGGTTTCTGCTTCTGTCCCTTATTTGGTGAATTATCTCAACTCTTTCAATTTTGTAGCTGATCCAAAGGCGGACAACAAGGGGAAGACCCCGCTTCTCCCTGACAATGCCGTAGTACACCCAGACTCGCCGGGCCCTAGCTCATGGGTGACCCCTCGGTTTGGCGATGTTAAGGCTAATGTTGATGCTGGCTGGGACGCCCTCTCAAGGAAGGCTGGAATTGGTGTCATTATTCGTGACCATGATGGGACTGTTATTCTCTCAGAATGGAAACCCATCCATAGCTGTATGTGTGCTGAAGAAGCGGAGATCCATGCCGTCATTGTGGGCCTAAAGCACCTCATCCACCGGAACTGTTGGCCGGCGATCATTGAGTCTGACTGTCTTCGTGTGGTTCAAGCTCTCTCCAGCCAGGAGGTAAATAGATCAGGGTTTTGGTGTCTGTATGAGGAAGCTAGGGAACTACTGAAGATTTTCACTCATATTTATGTAGTTAAGATACCCCGTAGTAGCAATCTCGCCGCGCACAGTTTAGCCCAACTAGAAAAGTCAGGCGCTTCTGGTATCTTATGTGGTGCAACGCCGAGCTGCGTATCGGACACTGTTGCCCACGATTGTAATGTGTAACCATACTCTGTGCTGATCAGCGGGCAAGTTTTTAGACGCACTCTTTTCCTTCCAGGGTACCTAAGGGGACTGGAAGGTTTTTAATGAGACGGGCTTGCTTTGCTTAATATAGTGTGGTTTCCTCTCAAAAAAAAAAAAGCAAAATTCATCCACGCGGCTAACCTGTCTCGACGAATGTGGTCTTCTCTCTCTCACCAATGACCACCATGAAGCCTTTGTTTTCTTTCTCTCCATAATCTGCAACAAAAAGCAATATGACAGCTTCATAATCCCTAGTCTTTTTTAAGCTTCAATGGAGAATGGTAGTGTATTAGTGTGGCCAAAATATAGTACGGTCCACGACTGGACCAAACAGGTTCATACTGCTGCAAACCCCTTGCGATCAGCAACGAAAACCAATGCTAACATTCAACATTTTACAACTTGGAGCATTTCGATATCAACAAAAAACCGAGGACTTGCATCTCAATTAAACCATATCAGTTGTGCATATAGTAGAAGAGAGAAACGGGCAACACTCCGTTCCATCTAAGAGCTACAGCATATCTCAATTATTCAAACGCAAGCACAGTGTCCATGGCTGATTGTATGTGAAAAAGCCTAAAGCATTGATAATTTGGGAAAGAGTGGCCATACTTCACTTCGCTGATATGATATACTTTAGCTTTATAACATCTAAAAGTATAATAGAGGCAAGTTCTGGCCGGTTCCACATCGATTAGGTACATTAGGCCATTAGATTAGCTCCTAAGAATGCATCTTGTCCGTCAATTTGCGGTTTTACTTTTTCATCCCCGCCAACAGTATTTTTTGTCTGCGCTAGGTGAACATCGGGCTGGTCACAGCCAGTGGGTCCGTCCGCCTCATTCCCAGCGTTCTATCCGACACCGATTTCTTTTACCGGGTACACGAAGATGCGAGCGGGGCAGGGAGATAATCCACGCTTAGAAACCCTAAGCCACCGTCCACCCAACCCATGGCGTGTGCGCTGCTCTCCTATCCCGTGGTTTCGTTCCTCCGCCAAAGCCTTCCATCCCCTGTGTCGCCGCCACCAATGTCGTTCTCCTCCACCCTCTCTCCTATTTGTGCCTTCTCCTCTTCACCATGGTAACAGCACAACGGTGAGATCGGAGAAGGAGAAGGTGCTGGCCGGCGGGAGGAGCATCTGGTCGCCGGGAGGAGTGTTTGGTCACCGACGCTGGGAGGAGCGTCTGGTCACCGGCAGGAGCAGCGCAGCCCACCGCCGCACATTTGATAATTTGGGAAAGAGTGGCCATACTTCACTTCGCTAATATGATATACTCTAGCTTTAACATCTTTATCAATGCACTCCCGTCCTAGCCGCGACATGCAGCGCCGCCGACCTGACAATGTGGCTCACGAATGGTTGTTCATGTGGCTACTAACGATTGTTTAGGCGTGCCTGTTAATGGTTGTTCACGTGCCTTACGAAAAACTGCCCCCGGGTCGCTCGCGTGGGCGATCCTGGGGCGACTCTCTCTCCCCCCTCCAAAAAACCTAGCCCCAGTCCCTATTGGCCGCCGTCGGCGCCCTGGTTGCGAAGGCGGTGGGTCAAGGTGGGCTTGTCTTCCTCCCAAGGCTTCGCGCGGAGAGGTGGGATGCGCATGGATCGATGTGCCATCTGCAAGGGTGCGGTAGTGGGATGGCCTGGAGGTAGGCGGCGGGGCATGGTGGCCGCGATGCCGTCTTTGCACCATTCTCCACCGAAGTGTTACCCCTCGAGGTGCTCGCGGGCGACGCGGCCAGGGTCATCCTCGATCTGCCAGCCTAGATCCGACGGGTCTGGTGGCCGGTGAAGGCTGGTGGTGAGGGGGCTTTCGGTCTAGCTTCAAATAAAGGGGGTTTAATTTGGTCCTAGGATCCCTCTCACACCATGACGACCTGTTCCATGACTTCATCAATCTGGTTGAATTGTTGTGTTCCGGAAGATTTCGCTGGTGAACTCCAATGGACGACATGCGAAGTTTACCAGATTGGATGGATTCCGGTCACACACAACCATGTTATTATCTGACCGTTTGGTTTCAGAGGGAGTGCTGCGAAGCTTTGTAGACTGTTGCCATCAAGGATATGCTATTAGTCCCATTGTGAAGTCAATCATGGAGAATGACATGAAAACCAAGGTCTGAAAACAGGTAATGGTGGTTTGAATCCTGGTTGAGGTTTTGGCTTGGTGATCTAGGTCTTGGAGCAGTGACATTGGAAAGTAGGGGCGACAGTACAAGAGAATTCCAGAGTTCAAGCTGCAGGGTGAAAATCAAGTCTGACCTTAACTGATTATGCCTGGCAATAACCTTGTTGCAGGCATTGTTTTGTCAGCACGGATTTTCTCCGGGGTAAAAATCTATGATCGATGATTAGAGCGATGATGGCGCTAGTGCACTGCTCTCTGAGAGGCGTCATTTTTGGAAAGGATGAATTTCTGGTGCTGCCTTGGCGGTGTTTGATCGCTGTTGGAGGGCATAGATAGCTGTAGCGGGACTTTTTTTTGTCTAACTCTTTTTTTTGGCTATATGCATCCATAATTCCATTAGGGTAACGCGCTGTTACAGAGGCTGGTATAATTGGTATCTCGCGATATTAATATATGCTCCTTTTCAAGAAAAAAATGTGGCTGCTATATCAAGCGGAGGCAACCAAACAACCTCTCTTCTGACTTTGCTATCATACAAAAATGCTCCACACAAGCTAGCAAACGTGTTGTAGAACATGACCCAAAACGTGTTTGTGCGTGGCCATGCCCTCCCTAGCACTGTCCAAGGGAGATGAGAAGTAGCTCCCTGGCACTGTCCAAGGGAGATGAGAAGCAGCTGGAGGCTACCAAATGTTCCATAACATATTGAGTTTCTCATTCAGAATAATCTACTCCCTCCGTTTTAAAATATAAAATATTTTATCTTTTGTAAAAAGAATATATCTAGACATCTTTTAGTATTTAGGTTATGTGTAAACTGATACACTAAAATATGTCTAGATATATTCGTTTCACAAAATCTAAAACATCTTATATTATGAAACGGAGGGAGTAGATTGTGTAAAAAGTCATACTTACGTTTCCCGGCATCTATCAGTTTGTCGTCCAAGTCCTCTCTTTTCTCTTGAATACAAGGATTCATCCACAAAACAGTACAAAATGTCTCAAAACAGTTAATCAGAACACAAATTCATTCCAATGGCGTTACAGTCTTTTCATGATACATCTCAGTCAATAAGTTATGAAAGAAGAAGCTAAAAAGAACTGGACTACAGTTTTTGGATAGCTTATTTTCACTGCTGGTTTCTTTGGATGCATAAGCGGAGCGGAAAAGAACTGGGCCTAACTCACATGGTGCAAAGCTTTGCACAATGAAAATTGACGTTAGGCCAATTTATATGACACATGGCACAAGCTTAGTGCCAGGTCGAATAACATTACATCTACTGCAAGTTGCCAACTTTGGCATCCTGAAATTTCAGAACAAAAAATCAGTACTGTATTAGTTTGCGGCGGTCGCGTGCTTGTTCAAGTACTCCATTGCCACGGCTGCATGGAAGGAAGCTCCTATCGGGAGCACACTCTCATCGATCACAAAGTTGGGGGAGTGAAGCGGATGCACCGCGGTCATCATGGCCTCATCGCGGATTCCAATCATGAAGAATGCCCCGGGGAACCTCTGCGCGTAGTAGGAGAAATCCTCTGCGGCCATCATTGGAGCAGCTACCTTGACGTTGCCTTCTCCAAGCATTGCCCCTGCCACTGCTCTGGCGTGATCGTACATGCCTTGGTCGTTGATGGTGGCAGGGTATGGCCGGCGCTCCTCTTCCATGAAGTCGACGGTCACAACACATCGGCTCAGGATGCCATGTGCTTCGATGATCTTCCAAAGAAGCAGAAAATTACTTACCAGTGATAGAATTTTAGTTGCAATGGAAAGAAAAATGTAGGCTTTCAACTGGACTGCCTACAATTGAATTGGCCTTAGACAGATTGGAGATGCAGAGCGCTTATTTGATCGATTTACCTCCTTGATCCTCTTCTTAAGATATGACAGACCTTCTGATGTCAAGCTCCTGAAGGTGCCACCAAAGGATACCGTCTCAGGAATGACGTTGTAAGCATCACCTCCATTAACGAATGTTACAGAGATCACCTGTCGGTACAGAAACAAGATCATATCATTTATACATACAAAGGAGCGCATCTGAATATGCACAAATCAAGACATAAGGTATATAGGCTGGATATATTTACGACAGTACAATGCAGCTAATGCAGGCATTCTATGCTGATCACATACCGCAGCCTGGAGGGGATCAATCTCCCGGGCTACGATTTGCTGGAGGCTGATGATGGCCGATGATGCCATGACGACAGGGTCTACAGCATGATGCGGGCTTGCTGCATGACCGCCTTTCCCGGTGACTGTTATCAAAAACCGGCCCGATGCTGCCATGAACGGCCCTGGCCTGGAAGCAACAGTACCCACTGGAAGGCTTGGGTCGACATGCAGACCGAAAATGGCCGACACATCGTCTAGAACACCTTCTTCTAGAACATGGTGCGCCCCAGCATACCCTTCTTCTGCTGGCTGGAAGAGAAGCTTCACAGTACCCTGGTGAAAACAAGAAACAACCATGTGAGTTACCAAATTAGAAGTTAGACTAAGAACCAGTGTGTGAGAGATTATAGGAATCAGACCATCGGATTCACGTGGTTCAAACTTAAAGTGAGGAACGTGCGTATATACAAATTTAAGTGAATACACACGACTGCCAATTGTCAAATGTAAACACCAGATTCCCTAAACAAGCTCAGTGTACAAATGTTGGTCAATGGTCACACAAAAGGCTAATACGGTAATACCTTGATGTCATCCTTCCAAGACTGAAGTAGCTTAGCAGCTCCGAGAAGCATTGATGTGTGAGCGTCATGTCCGCAGGCATGCATTTTCCCACTTTCCTGGCTTTTGTATTCCCAATCTACCAATTCCTGTGAAGTGACAAGAGAAAGTATAGTTGTTCATAAAGCTTGTATGAAGAGTGCTCGCAAAGGTGTATACAACACAATGGTAAATCCACGTCGAACGGAAATACAGAATGGTAGTGCTTATATGCTTCACTCCTTCCGTCGATTGCCTAGCCCTTCATCAGCTCGGACTTTTGATTGCTTTGTCTATGAAGCTTAGACAGGCATAGCCAGTTTCACCACCGAACAGAACAATAATGCTGATATATATAACTACTATTGCATACATGTTGGAATTGGCAAATAAAAATTAAAAGTAGGCGATGAAGGCATGATGACAGGGGCAAACAATTCCCCACAGGTCCAAGAAGAGGTAAACTGAAAAAATTCATGCCTACCAGCCTGTGGCGTTGTGCCTTTTTTTTTAGATCAACAGGGTTTTTTATTCCCCTGTTCCTTTTCATACAGAAACGAAACACCAGGTTCACCAAAAACAGAGTATCTAGGAGTGCAGTAAACAGGAAAACAAAACGCTACCAAACATTACAGTACCAGGAACTAAGACCACAGTTCTTCAAAAGCTAGGGGCGAAGACTGGCCGAATCCATACTACAGAAAGGGGGAGGACAAGGAGCACATCTCCCTAGTGTTGCTACAGAAAGGGGGAGAACAATCACTGGAGCAATCCATACTACCAGACTGTGGCGTTGTGCCTTGTGTTGCTGCTGAACTGTATATGCAACAATATTCTCCCTAGTGTTCCATGAAACGGTAGCTCTAATCGATTGCTCCGGTGATTATTATGCGGTTGCACTTGTACCATCTCGATTATCATCTAAAATATGGTTGTACTACTTTTAAAAGACAGGTCAACAGACTGCGTTCTAGTTTGCAGTGGATCGAATTGGTCTACACTTCCCGAGCCTAAATACAGCACTGCGCACGGAAAATGTCCCGAATCGGGTAGCGTGCGTACCTGCAACGGGAGCGCGTCCATGTCGGCCCGGAGCGCGAAGACAGGCCCAGCGCCGCCGCCGCCGACGATCTTGGCCACGACGCCGGTCTGGGCGACGGGCCACGAGTAGGACACGCCGATTGCATCCAGCTCGGCGCGGACGAGCTCGCTAGTGCGGTGCTCCCGGAAGGCCAGCTCGGGGTGCTGGTGGATGCGCCGCCGCACGCCGCGCAGCCACGCGGCGAACCCCGGCTCTCGCGCCGTGCCGAGGAGGTCGCTCGCCGACACCGGTGACGCCGCATGCCTCGAGATGTGGGCCAAGAAGAGGAGAAGGATAGGGAGGAGAGGGGTGGAGGCCATGGAGGCGTGGGCGTGGCTCAGCTTTCTCTTCCCAATTCTGTCGAGGAATTAGCACAGCGACAGTGCCATCGAATCTTACATTGAGGGCGTCCAGTTACTCCCTCCTTCCACAAATAACTAGCTTAGTTTGTCTACGTTTGAAGTATCTTCAAATTTAGATAAATCCAAGTTAATTATTTTTCGACGGAAGGAGTATACTACGGTCATATGCGAAACCAAACGTCATCTCTAGCAGCTACCGTGAAAGGCAAAACATAAACACACTAATACATGACGCGGAAAACGCAATTTCGTGGCCACTAAAGTGGCACCGAGCAGCAACCAACCGTAAACTGAAACCGCAAAACATCTGCTCACGTCATAACCCTTATGCCAAGTTTGATAAATTATTACAGCATGTGACACAAATGTTCGACAGATTGATCCACCTCTTCCAATGCATCCTCCTCCCCATCTTCCTCACCTTCCTCCTCACCGACGTCCCCATCCAAGTCGTACGGACCAAGTGGTGGCGGCTGGCGAGCCCACGTGCACTGCCGACGCCGCTTACTCTGCTGGTGTGCTTTTCTGTTTGCATCGTTGTTAGCCGGTGGCAGGAGAGTTCTTGATATACAGCCGGCTAACAACGATGCAAGACCAACGAAGATGTCGGTTGTCGTCTACCGTTATCTTCCAACCACCGACAGAAATGCCAACTAACTATCCATCTTGACAGTTAGGCCTTCAAATCTTGGGAGAACTCGCCTTCGTTGGTCATCCGCTCGAACGGTGGCCATTGCCGCCTCTCGCGAAGAGCCGTCGTGATCCTTCCATGTTGGGAAGCTCTTCCCTTTGTCTTTGTGCTTCAACAGGTGTAGATCCGTGGGATTTTGGTATAAACTAACACAAACTAGGCCCCTGAAGATAGGAATTTCCATGCTTGATCTGGTTGATAGTGCGATCCGGCATATACTTCTACTAGGACCTCCTGGAACAGCTTCCGAATCCTTCTGGTTCCTTCCCTTGCTCCTGATTGGATTGTTCCTTGACTCCTTTCTAATTCCTACCAATAAGTGAATGCATTCATTGCGTCCTCCACCCATAACAGGCCTTCACTATTTGGTCATAAACCAGCTAAAAATGAGTGACAACATATGTGCCCTTTTCTGATAAAGGTTGCGTACCAGAAATACTCAGTGTAGAGCTTGGCTGAGGGTGATATATCTATTATCGATCATTTCCTATGGCTAACCCGTTTGTAACATGCTAGGATGGAACTTTTTGAGGTACTTGCTATTGATAGCTCAGGTCATCATTTCCCCTCCGTAGTTTCCATCAGATAAGAGTTGCCAGGTACCACTCTAGTAATCCGTAGAGGCCCTTCTCAGATAGGAGACCACTTGGCGAACTCCCGGCTCCAGGTTCCAATCAACAAGATAGTTTTCCAGACCAAGTATCTAACTCAAAATTTCTCTACACCGATTTTCTTATTGTATGTCCTTTCTACCCGCAACTTATCCTTCTCAATGTCTCGTAGAGCAATCAAGTGCTTATCAACTACTTTGTCAATGTTGTCCATCATTGAATCATAGTAGTCCTTAGACGATAAACCATTTTGTTGACCAAATTTCAAAGCTGTCAGATTCACCTCCAGGGATAAAACGGGTTCTTATCCATATACTAACTCAAAGTCAGTAACTTTGGTAGCTCTATGCCTCAAGATTCCATGAGCCCATAATGCTTTAGATAAAACCTCATGTCACATTCTAGGATGATTGTGAATCTTTATTTTGATAATCTTGATGAAAACACTTTTAGTGGATTCATCTTGTCCATTGTCTGGAGCATAATAAGGAGATGAATTGAGCATAATAAGGAGATGAATTAAGCATATTCATCCCATAAGATTCGGCAAACTATTGTACTTCCTCTGCCATAAAGGATGTACCTTAATTAAGTAGTAAGAGTTTGGGATATTTTGAAAAGATGAACAATGTGTTCAGTAATAAACCAAATCCCCTTTGCATGGGTCATGTTCTTGAGAGGTATTTCTTTAGACCACTTGGTGAAATAATCAATGGCCACCAGTACGAACTTATACCTTTTTAATAGTGGTGGGTAGATCATACCAATAAAATCTAGCACCCAACCTCTGAAAGGCTACATGTTGATAATACAAGTAAGCATGAAAGCTGGCACCAGGTAACTACTTACAAACTCTTGGCATGAATTGCACTCTTTATAGTATTTGAAGAAATTGATGATCATTGTTGGCCAATAGAATTCGGCACGCCGGAGCATCTACTTCATCTACCGAGGCGATTGATGAGTTCCCATAAGCCGTCATGTACCTCTCTCATATCAAACTTAGTTTGATCTTCGTCCAGGCACTTTAGCATAAGGAAAGGACTAGGCATCATTCGGAGGATGCGAGCGTCCTAGCCTCCAGCTCGTATTGCTGACACATGTCCACTTTTGTCCCCAAATCCCGCCTTTTATTCTATGTAGCAAAAAAATCTTTCCGGTTTTGCTGAGTGTAGCAAAAAAAGGTTTATCTACAAAAACATGAGATAAACACCGACTTTGCTGGAGACCTCACATGAGAAATTGCTGGAATCCTCTTAGCAAAAAAGATATGCTAATGTAGAAAAATTACTGGTCCAGGGCGGAGGACCTCTAGGTCGGGTCGATGGTCCCCGGGGTGCAGGTGACACATTGGGGGTCAGGTCGGCGATGGCCCACTAGGGCATAGTGCGGCATGCTCGGTGATGTCCCTAGGACACAGGGCATGAGGTAGCTAGTCGACGGGAGGATGCTGGATGGCGGCATTGATGGCGTGGTGGACGGAGACATGAGGAGGCTCTCCAGCCGGAGGCGTGGGAATAAGCTCCGGTGGACGACGAGAAGAAGGGGTGAGCGGCGGCAGGGAGGTATGGTAGAGCGAGAGAGTCTATGCCTTATCCCCTTGTGAGATTGAATGGCTAAGAGAATATCCACCGACGCCCCCAACCTAGCCCCCAACCGATTTTTATTTGTATGTGGAGTGGTAGGAAAAAACACTCCACATCGGAAGCACCCAAACAGTGCTAGCAAAAAAACAGGCCTAAAACTGTTTGGCGTGCGACTCCAGCCCTAGAAACTACTGGCTCACTTGGGTGTGCCAGCAACAGCGGCAAAAAAACACCTTGTAGGATGGAGACATGTAGCCCCAACGGCCAGCCACTCAACTGCCCACCTATTCTCTCTCTCTCTCTCTCTCTCTCTCTCTCTCTCTCTCTCTCTCTCTCTCTCTCCCACTTCCCACCCGCATCTCGCACGGGACCGCCCCTCGTCAACGCTTAGCCAGAGACCATTGCTTCCAAATGATCCTAGGGTATGTCGAACCCGCCCGCCCCACCGTCGCTGTCGCCCGGCTTCTTCAAGCGGCGCCACCATTGTCGCTGCCAAGGTTGCCGCCGTGACCTCCACCTCTACCCCTCCCTCCTCCACCCTAGTTATACCTTCCTCAGTCTCCCTCACCAACCCCATCTCAGATATTAGCCCCTACATCCTTGTAACCCTAGACCTCGCTGCTCACAATTACTACCATTAGCATCACCTCTTCGACGTCCACCTCAGGCGATGTGATCTCCTCTCCCACGTCGCCCCCGACTCTCGCCCCCCAACCTCATGATCCTCAATGGATCAAGGATGATTTCTCCATTATTTAATGCATCTACATGCGAGTCTCCACTAAAATCTCCAACCTCGTGCATCGTGATGGTGCTACTTCCACCACTCTCTGGGCGGCCCTTAGTTAGCTCTTTTAATACAACATCGATGCCCGCGCCAACAATCTTCATATCGAGCTTCGGAACACGGTGCAAGGCAATGCACTGGTCGACTTCTATTTCCAACGTCTCAAAGCCATCGCCGATGAACTCTGCGAACTTGGTGATCCCATCGACGATCTCTAGCTCATCAACATTTTTTCATCAGACTTAGCGAGCGGTTCGAGAAGCAGGCCTCCTTCATCCCCATGATGCAGCCACGTCCCTCCTTTGTTGAGGTCTGCTCCATGAAAAATGGGCTGATCGCGCCCAAACCAACAAGGAATCGTGCCCCCAGGTCTTCACCGCTGCTCCTCGTCCTCCAATGTCGGCACCACCGCCTCCACCAACAGTAGCACCACAAGAGGTCCGCTCCATGAAAAAATGGGCTGATCGCGCCCGAACCAACAAGGAATCGTGTCCCCAGGTCTTCACCGCTCCTCCTCAGCCTCCAATGTCGGCACCACCGCCTCCACCAACAGTATCACCACAACCATTTGGCTGGCGCCCGAGTCCCAATTACCGGGAAAAAACCCTAGGCCACCGCAGTTTTGTACGGCGCCCGTTCCTCCTGATCCACCTCCGGCTCCAGATCCACTAAGTTCTTCATCTCCTCCGCCCGGTTGGCACCCATCACCCGACCCATGTACCGAGCTTGTCCAGGCATGGCCCATGTCTTGGTCTGCTCCTCCCATACGACGCCTCACCTGCCTACACCGGTGCCTGGTAGCCCAATGTTCTCCCTCACACTGGTGCTCCGGTTCTTGCGCCTTGACAGCGGACAACTGCATATCACGCTACTCCAACTTATGTGTCATAGGTCTACAATTCTCTTCCCTTTGCTTCTTATGGCGCTACAACATCATCCTATGTGCCCAACTACAATGATGGTGGCTCCTCCTTCACGCCGATCTCGGCTATACTACCAATGCCTCCACAACCGCCAGCTCTCCTACCCACACAAACCTCGACTTCGACTCCGAGCTGGGACCAAGCTGCTTTTCTCCAGGCCATGAACAATTTTGCTTCTCAAGGGAACTCAGGTATGGATTAGATTTTTGATTCTGGTGCTTCTAGTCATATGTCTGCTGATGAGTGCATATTTTCATCATGTTTTACATTGTTATTTTGCATTGTAGATGTAGGATCCTGGTATTTTATGGCGTTCACACACACTTTTTATGTTTATTTTCACCAGGATCAGATTAGATGATGGATCCAAAGGACATAATTCTTGGAGCAGTTGTACTGGAGAGAAAAAGGAGCCAAAACTACGTAAATTGCTTATTTGGGGAATATTAATAATACCAGAAGAAAACCCGAAGGGAGAAGCGGAGACAGAAGAGTTGACAACCAACTATATGGCGGGACACCATATAGTTCCCACCGTATAGTTGGCAACGTCTCCGCCTCCTCAAATAGTTTCATCCCGTGCAACTGGTTCAGCGAGATGACATACAGAACATCCAGAAATTGCCGAAACCTAACCTCCTAAAGGCATCTGGAGGGGAACTTGCCCTAGGGATTCATCTTCGCCCTACGCAGATCTGGGAGGCCAAGGCATCGATCTCCATCGTCATCAACCGCTGCATCTTCATCACTGTAACACCCTCAGAATCGGGCCTATGCAAGTTTTAGCGAAACCCGCCAAACCCGCATAGAAACGATTCAAAGGTGCCCACCAGGCACTTTCGTGCGGGTGGAAAACAAAGTAATAACATTACACAACATTTCTCGATGGGACCCACAGAACAGATATATATACAACAGCGACTCAATGAGTCAAGAGTACAGATATAATATACAAAGATCCAAATCACCTTGAAAATGATAGAGCGTCCGACTATGGACAAGATGCAAATGGGGCTAAGAGCCCTGAAGAATAACCAATGGCGTCCATAAACCTGCCCAGGCCAAGCCGGAAGGTTAACCCTGCTAACGACGTCGATCTCAAAACCTGCTTAAACAAAAGGGGTGCCGACGAAGGGCAAAGGAAAAAGAGAGAGCGGTCAGTACTGAGGCCAGTACACGGCGAGGCTAGAATACGGCGGTCCTCGCCTACACAGGTATGGTGGACTGAAGCGGCAGCGGCAGCATGCACTAAACAACCTATAGAGACTTGATACAACTAGCGGCTATCGGAGAGGGTAAGAAAGACCTATTCGGAACCAACCTGATGCTACCACCAAACATACCCATCCTGGTATTTCCCCCTCGAGACCAAACGAGGAAGTCAACCAAGGAACTCACACCGTTGGCAGTTTTAGTCATTCAGTTATCGTTGCAGCAATTACTAGTCAGGTATAGATAGTCATCCTGTTAAAATAAGCAGTGGGCACTTTTAGTTAACCATTCCGTTGTAGTTGCGACACTTACTAGTCAGATACAATTAGCATGAGATAACCCAAAACCCAGCAGTTGTTGGTACTTTTATTTAGCCATTCCATTGTAGTTGCAATACTTACTAGTCAGGTACAATGGTCGCAAGCGACAACCCAAACAAGCAATTGTTGGCAGTTTTATTTAGCCATTCCATTATAGTGAAGCTGATTACTAGTCATTATAAAGTTAAATTTATAGCACTACTTTAGTTATAGTTGTCTATGATCGAGATACTGTGCTCCAAGTCGTCCATAACCGCGGACACGGCTTTCAGAAAGTTTTACCCTACAGGGGTGCACAAATAGCAACACACACTCGATCAACCTCGGAAAAACCAAATCAAAACCCAACGAGGCTTTCACGACAAAGCAATCATAGGATTCAGAAATATTTCAGGGGGCCACCCCATTGAGTACACCCGCAACGAAGTTAGCTGACTCCGAGACGGACCCAAGGTTTGCGTCAGTGGCTGTAAACGACTGGGAACCCAAAACTGGGCTTGTCGATACCGCGAAAACACTCCGCTTACCTAAACAGTACAGTGTGCTCCTCGCACAATCGTAAATAAAGCAGTAAAGCATGGCATAAGTACAGGATAGTGAATAAAACCTCAAACTAGTTTGTGGCCCCAAGAAATAAGAATGAATCAAGCTCTGGCTCAGGGGGGGTCCCATAATCCTCCCGGATGTGGATAGCGCGATAATTCAAGGAACAAGTATCAAGTACTCGGGGTTCTACGGGACACAAGTGGACGGTTAACAACCAAATAACATCTATTGCTCACCTGTGCCTCTGCTTACCTACTTCAATTTTAGTTGTTAAACAGTAATTAAAGTTATGATCATCTCCAAAAATAAACATGCAGCAAATACTCCAACAACTGTGGTACTCGACGACACGCAACAACACTTGAGCAAGCGACTACGACACGCAAGTCCAACTAGCTACCAAACAACAGGTAATAGGATGTGTCCAAGGCAATATAAGGCTGCAAGGGATATCACGGGTACGAAAACTAGAGCAACGCGACACAGATAGCAATAGATCAACATGAGGGAATAAATACTATAAAAGTAAGATAGGTAGAAAGGGGGATATGCTCGCCTGAAAAACATTGCCGAAGGTTCATCCGAAGATCGGGGCGAAGCTCACATCAACTCAACAGCCTTATCCGCAAAGAAGCAAAACACTAGAAGAAACACCGGATGCAATATTTAATACTACGGCAAAAGATCGGGCATGATGCATGTATGATGTATGACATGGCAAAGATGCGATGCAATTGGGCAATATTAAGTGAAACCGGGGTCCCGACAATTAATTAGATGGTTATAGTTATTTAGAACCCCCGCAAATTAAATGTTGTAATAACAGGGCAAGATAAGTTACCGGTTCGCTACACAAATTTAAATGAGGCCAATATGAGACTAGATTTGCCTGCATATGGGCCCCATATTTAATTATGAGGTGAATCGGCATAAGGCCCCCAAACCACACAAATATGCATGCGAGATGAATGATTAATATGCAATAGGTTTTATATTTAGCATTTATAAAATAGGGGCTCGGGAAAAGGTTCACACATTAGGGGGTCTCGACGAACTTGGGGTTCCGGGGGTTCGGGGTCCGACAGGGTTCAGGGTTCGACGGGATCGTTCTCGGACTCCGGGATTTAGGGTCTTCGGATCGGGGAAGTAGATCTTGTCGCACGAGCGTCGATGCTTCCGGGAAGGAGAACTTGGTTCGGTGTCGGGGCGCATCGGATTCTTCCGGGTCGGTGCCGATCTTGTCGTCGCCGTGGTCTTCGGGTCCGTGTAGACGGTCATGGCGTCCAAGGTGGCGAACTTGGCGTTCCGTGTAAACGACCTTGGCGTCCTTGTCAGAGTTCCCGGGTGACGATGTCGGTCTTGGGTTCGGCGCCGGCGGATCTTGGCGATTCCATGTCGAAGGCCCGAGGAAGATCATGTCGATACGAAGCGTTTTAGCGAGTTGGTCTCGGACGCCAGATCCCTGTGGACGATCTTGGGTTACCACCTAACCGGCGTCGGAGGACTTGGCGTGCGGCACCATATATGAGTACTTGGTGTCCCGTGGTCTTCGGCTCCACGTAGACCTTGCACCCGGCGCTAACGATCATCGGCAGACTTGGACCCGATATCGTTGCGGCATCGGCATCAGAAGAACTTGATGTATCTTGTCGGGGCGTTGTAGAAGAACCGTCATCACCACCACAATAATATTTCAGATGGAATAGAGCCTCTTTAGCGGGATGGTCTCTGACCAGGTACTAGTCGCGTGTTACATAGAACACAAACACGGCAAAAGATCGAAAAACAGAGGGCCTTGGCGCTGCGAGCAGAGGATGCCCGGGCGGAGGTGCGTGCCGACGGGAAGGCGGGACGAGGACGGCGTCGGCGCGACGCAGCCAGGAGGGCGAAGACAGCAGGAACTTGGCGTTCGGAAGGAGGGACGCGGCGAGGTCGGGGCCGGGGAAGAGCTGGCGAGGGGGGGCCGGCCGGAGTCGGGGACGAGGGACGGGCGGCGGAAGGCGGGGAGGGGGCCGACGGAGGAAGCTTGACGGAGGAGGGGAGGCGGCCGGCCGGAGGAGAGGAGGTCCAGGGGCGGCTCGAGCGGGGCAGGCTCAGGAGCATGCCGGCGGGAGGCGCCTGCGGCGGCGGAGCCAGGGAGGGAGCGGCGGCGTCTCTGCGAGGTTGGCCGGGAGGAGGGCGAGGGCGTCGCGGCCGGAGGAGAGGAGGGAGAAGGGACGGCGAGCGCGGGGAGGAGGAGCCGGCGACGAGGGGGGTCCGCGTGCGGCGGAGGAGGGAGGTGGAAGGGCGCGGCCGGAGGCAGACGGGCTGGTGGCGGCGGCCGGCGTCGGAGAGAAAGACGGGGCAGGCGAGCGCGGTTGCCGGTGGGGAGAAAGAGAAGCGGGGTCGGGGGAGAGAGAGGAGGAGGTGGGCGCGCGGGCGTGGGCGGGTGTGCGTGGCGTGCGTGTGTTGGGTGCTGCGGGGTGGGGCCGGGGGAGAGCGGCAGGTGGGACCCGCGGGGTGGGGCCCGGGTCCCAGGGAGAGGGTGAGGGAGTGGGTCGGCGTGGGGAGGTGGGGCCGCTGGGTGTGTGTTGGGGGTGGGGCCAGGGTGTAAGGGAGAGGGGGTAGAAGGGGCTGTGTGAGAGAGGGAGAGGGGGCTGGTGGATTGATGAGGTGGCGGTGGCTGAGGGTGAGGTGGAGGGACGGTGAGGTGGCGAGCTGGGGTTGGTGGGTAGACTAGGATTGGGTAGGTTAGGGATTAGGTTTAGGTTAGGCGGACCGGATTGTAGGTAGTCTGGACCGATTGGGCCTCTGGCCTGACCGGTCGGACTACCTCTCCGGACAAAATATTTTATTGTTTTAATTTTATTTGTAAAACATTTTTGTAAATACTTTTTAGACAAAATAAAAGATCTGAAAAGACCGATGTTTTAATTTGAAATAAAGACGGGGGGTTATTTAGAAAACAAAACTAGGCGTTTCGAAATAGTTTTAGACAAACAATGCATGATGATGACGATGCAATGCACAAAAACAACGCGATTTTCTAGTAGGGGTTTTGCGGGATGCCACAATCACCACCATCATCTCCATCCATCCCATCTAGATCTTGTTGTAATTCTTGCACTAGTTATGGATTTATACAAGTACTATTCATCAATGATCGCTTTCATTACCATTATTATGATGTTGTCTGCCTCCATGTCTGAGTAGATCATTAGTTCTTGGGGAGATGGAGAAATCCTAGTATGAGACTTGAATAAGATAAAGTTTATTATGATATTCATCGCTGTGACCATGTGTTAGATTGTCTACATCTTGATGTTGGGAGAAGTCGACCTCTCTAATATTTGCCTCTTGCGGGAACTTGATGTAGGGAACTAATTGTTGGTAGACGGAGGGATGTTAGCACTTACAGTGTCTATAAAACTGTTGGTACCCCTTACGTATCAACTTGGGAATCGACGAAACTCACAAAACACTATCCATGCCATGGGATACATCCTGCAGGATTATGTCCCTTAATAGCACGGTAATTTAATTGATGTTGATTGCTGTCTGCTATGGTTATGAGGATGACTTGAGCAGTCGTTGTTGACTCTTTGACCAAATACGAAGTTCCTACCACACATGCATACTTGAGAATGTTCATGATAACAATCTTTACCTTAACCCTTTATAATGCTAGTGGTGTATCCGCCAATCCCTGAGAACGCTTTCTCCCACTGAAGTTTTAAATCTCTTTTACATACACGACACTTATTTTCTGTATTCAATTTTATTTACTTTACGTATTGTTCTCTTATACCAAAAAACCCAAAACACATTTTTACACATTACTCGCATTTTATCTTGTCACTTAGAACTTTATTTAGCAATTCTATTTTTAGTATTCACTTCAAGAATTCTTAGACTTTAAACTCCTGCTCCCTGTGGGATCGATATATTTATTTCGAAACTAGCTACATCAGTCATCAAGTTATTTTCTGGCGCTGTTGCCGGGGAGCTAAGCATTGTAGGTCTTTTAGTTTTTGCTTATTTACTTAGTTTTGTTAAGTTTTGTTTCGAGTTACAGGTTTCCACCAACATGATGGAGTTTGAGCATATGACTAGTGCTAACCCACTACACCGTTTTGGGAAGCCCTATGATATTTATAAAAGTGACAACTCCAACGAGAAGACAAGAGGGTTTAAAATAAATCCTCTACTACTTGGTATTATACACAAGAAGAAATTTACTAGATATGAAGAAGATCCTGATCCATATGAGCATATTGTATGTTTCAAAGATATATGTGGCACGTTCCAATTAACAGGGTATACTGCCGATGAGGTAAGGGTTAAATTTTTTAGTCAAACTCTGACAAGTACATCTCTCTCATGGCATAGATCTCTACCCGCATAAGCCACTACTACTTGGGATGATTTAGCTTTCCAATTCCTATCTAAATAATACCCATTATCAAAATAATCCATGGAGTAGACTCTTGCGCGAGAGGAGCTTTTATGGATTTACCTATAACTAAAGCTTAGGCTTTAATTAATAGAATTCACGATATGTTTTCAGGGAATTTTTGTCTAGGAAGTGAAGGAGGCACGGAAATAGATCATGAATGTATTCACGAATATAATAAAAAGGCCATGTTAACGAATTATCTAAAGAGCTTTATTTAGATTCAGATCTTGTATTGCAAGTTGTTAAAGCTTTTACAGAACACTTCAAAGCTCCAAAGGTGGGTCCAGTCAAGTTTGATCTACCACCTGAACCTGAAAACAAAAAAAGAAGTTAAAGCAACTGTAGCCTCCCTAGAACCAATGTATGAGATACCTTTTCCTAACACTGCACAAAAGCATATTTTGGAGTATGAACAAGTCAAAGAAGTACAGGAGGAGAAAGAAGAGGAAAGTGTGCCAATAATTGAAAAACATCTAGATGAAAACAAAGATGAAGAGGTAACCAAGGAAGCAATTATGGATACGTATGCACATTGTAACATAGTTGAATTTGATGAAGAGACTTCCATATTGGTTGAAGGTACAATTAAGGTAAAAGATGTGGGTAAGTCTATTCTTCCCTGCATATTTAAAGAAACCTCGCATTACGGTTTATGTGATCTTGGCACTGAAGTTAATGTTATTCTTATGATTTTTATCTAGAAATAAAAGAAAAAGTAGCATCAGCTACAATAGAAAATACCGATATGACAATCATGTTAGCCAATAAAAATCTTAGAATTCCAATGGGAGTAACTGAAGATGTAGTTATCACAATTAACAATAAAATTTTTCTTATTGATTTTGTATTTGTTGATATGCCAATTGATACTCTTTGCCCAATTATATTTGAAAGAAACTTTTTGAGTGATATACGTTCCATAGTTGACTTCAGAAAGGAGGTTGTATCCCTTAAGCTTGGGGAAGTGGAAAAAGAATTCCATTTTTCCAAATTTAAAGACAAACCTCTATTCATAAAAGAAGAATAGAAGGAGAAAACTATTGAAGAAATGGCAACTCTCTTCTTAAATAATTAAGATGAAGAAATAAATGAAGACCCAAATTGTGAAGAAATAATCATGGAGGATAAAACTCTAGAAGAATTAGAGAATGAATTTGATTCATTTTCCAATGAAGAACCTCCAACTGATGAAGCTTTTTAAGAACCAGAAAAGAGAGGGGATGAGGAACTACCACCCCCAGAATTAAAAACTCTACCAGATAATCTTAATTATAGATTCTTAGATGATACTAATAAACTCCATGTTATTATAAGTGCTAAACTTTCAGGGGAAGAAGAAGAACTTATGAAGATACTAAAGGAGCACCGCAAGGCCTTTGGGTACTCAATGGATGACTTGAAGGGTATAAGTCCCATGATAGCCTCTCATCGGATATTCATGGAGGAAGGTGCTAAACTAGTTGCGGAATTTAATAGAAGACTAAGAAATAGTATGCCTACTTGATGCAGGTATAATCTATCCTGTAAAAGAAAGTGAATGGGTAAGTCTTGTTCATTGTGTTCCTAAGAAAGGCGGCTTTACAGTTGTTCCTAATGAAAACAATGAATTCATACCTACTAGAACTGTTGTTGGACACATGATGTGCATAGATTCCAGAAAATTAAATAAGGAGACTAGGAAATATCACTATCCTTTACCATTCATAGATCAAACTTTAGAGAGGTTAGCAAACCACACTCATTTTTGTTACTTGGATGGATACTCTGGTTTTTCCTAAATAGTTGTTCATCCTGAAGACCAACTTAAGACAATTTTCATTAGTCCTTATGGTTTACATGCTTACCGACGTATGCCTTTTGGTCTGTGTAATGCTCCAGTTACTTTTCAAAGATGCATGCCTGCTATATTTGCATATTTTATAGAACTTATAATGGAAGTATTTATGAATGATTTTTCTGTCAACGGAACTTTGTTTACTAGTTGCTTGGAAAATCTCAATAGAATTTTGTAGCGTTGCAAAGAGACCAATCTTGTCTTGATTTGTGATAAGTGCCATTTTATGGTCAAAGAAGGCATAGTCCTTGGACACAAAGTATCAGGTAAATATATTGAAGTAGATAGGGCTAAAGTTGAAATAATAGAAAGAATGCCACAAGGGACGTAAAAGGTATAAGAAGTTTTCTTGGTCATGTAGGCTTTTATAGAAGGTTCATTAGGAATTTTTCTAGAATTTCTAAACCTTTGATTAATCTGTGCAAAAAGGAGTAAGATGCAATCTTGATAACAAATGCCTTATTGCCTTTGATAAACTTAAACATGCTTTGTCTCGAGCTCCTGTCATTAAACCACCTATAGGGGATATGACTTTTGATTTAATATGTGAGGCTAGTGATGATGCTATAGGAGTAACTCTGGGACAACATATAGGTCGCATATTTAATATTATACATCATGCTAGTAGAACTCTCAATAGTGCTCAAAAGAATTATCCTAAGGAAGAAAAGAAGCGCTTTGCTGTATTTTTCTCTTGTGATAAGTTTCATTATTACATTGTTGATGCAAAGTAAGAGTTCATACAGATCGTGATGGTTTAAAAGAACTCCTCGAGAGGAAGTTTCATAAGCCAAGACTAATCCGTTGGATCCTTTTACTTCAAGAATTTGAGTTGCAGATTATGCAGAGACAAGGAGCAAAGGTAGAAGATGCATCATCTATATTTACCCAACAAGACACCGATCTTATTGAGAGGATTTTTAGTCTTGATGATTTTTGCTTTCAAGAATTATTATATGAGCTAAAGACAAATACTCCCAAAAATAAGAAGTCCTTGTTGTTGGAGGAGATTGTCACTCCCGACTAAATAAACGGTAAGTAGAAGGTAAGTTTTCTAACTCTAAATAAGTGTGTTGTTTTCACGGTTCCTACTATTAAATTGTTTGCCTTTGAATTCCTCTTGTTTTTCTGAAGTTTTTGAGGGGTTTCTACAACTATATGGTCGCAACTATATATCCAGAGAAAACTCTCCCGCCGTATAGTTGGTCGTCAAACGTTCTGTATCCCCTTTACAAAATAATTTTAGAATGTTGTAACTATACGGGCGCAACTATACGGCCGGAGAAAAATCTTCCGCCATATAGTTGGTCGTTAAACGTTTTGTATCCTTTCGCAAAAGAATTTTCGAGGTGCGGTATCTATACGGCCGGAGAAAACTCTCCCGTCGTATAGTTGGTCATCAAAGATTCAGTACCCTCAACACGTTTTCATTATTTTTCCATGTAATTTTTTTGTCGGTTCTTAGTTGGTAATCTAACCGACCCAAGCTAATTTTTTTGGAAGTTTCCGCCCGCAACTATACGGGCCACGACCGTACAGTTGGTCGTTACGGCGCATGACTCCTTCAAATCCGCGATTTCTTTCTCTAGTCGGTTTGGATTGTTTTCTTGGACGACAATTTGGTGTTTCTTGCGAGTTCTACCGACCTATGACCTCTCTTATATACTACCCTTGTGTCTCTCTCTAATCACAAATCACCATGAACAAATCCAGATATGCTCCATCCTTTCCAGGCCATGGAAAACCTATGGGGCTCATTGCCCCTAGGGACCTTTCTAGTAGCCCGTCAATGGAGGACAGCGATGAGGAGGTGGAGAGGTTTAGCCCAGGGTACAAAGAGTACGTCGAGCCAAGCTTCTACAACAGCGACCCAGATGAAGGGGTGAGCGATGTTTACATCTTCCGCGATGTCTACAATCCCTCGGAGATCGACTGGGTGGTGATGAAAAGGATCCAAGAAGAGAGAGAAGGCCGCAAGCCGCACGGAAAAGGACGTGTAGAGACGGTCAAGTTCATCACTACAGATCCAAGGTCTCATAAGCGTAAGGAAATTCCTAACATTGGTGCAGGTGCTAGAAAGGAACCGACGTTGCCCCGCTCGAATCCTACCACCGGCGCTCGCATAAGGGTGAAGCCTCAAGAGGAGTGGATGAACAACTTCTACTTCCCTGATCCATCAATAATGGATGAGGAAGAAGAAGTTGTCCCCAGAACAAAGGATAGTGTGCAGGCACTGGAAGTATATCAGAAGCAGGAGCTACTGCATCGCGCGGATGTCTGTCACCACCTCAAGAAGATAGAGGAGAAGGGTGATCTTCTCCCAATGATTACGAAGATCGTTGATAGGATGGATACACTGCAATATGATTTGCGCATGTGCTATAGCCGCATCACCACTTTGGAGGACACCAACAAGAAGCTACGCACCATAGTTCTACATGCTATGGCACCACAGTGACCTTCAATAAAGCACGATATCAAATAATCACAAGGGATTATTTGATCCTGCCTGGCTTGATTCCAAGCTTGGGGAGATATTTAAGACCTTGTAATCTATCGTACAAGTTTTTATTTCTATTCTAGTTTTTGCATTAGTTCGAGCTCATAAATAAAGTTTGCATCATTAGATTCCCTTCAAGAATAGTCGATCCCTTTTATGAAATTCTGAGTTTATTATAATATATGGAGTATTATTGAGTTTGAGTTTGTCTTATTGGATATATGAATGACTTGAGTATGATTTTACTTGCACTTGATGATAGCAATAGGAGTCTTCCACACTATTGGTATTAATGGACCATATAAAGATAGTTTGATTAATATGTTGTAGGTCATTGGTATGATTTATGAAAAGGAGAAACTATCTAATTAATTAAGATGATAAAGAAAAACCTTGAACAAAGGAGAAAATATAAGTTCTATCAAAAAGTGTGAGAACAAGTTTGAGGTAGAATACTCAAGTTACAAAGATGCTTCATATATGTTTGGAATTTGATAATTGAGATCGTTAAACTTTGAAAATCCTACACGAAGTGGAATATATGACTAGCTCCTTTGCACATCACTTAAACAAAAGTGTGAGCACAAATATATATAGAAAAAGAAGAAAAATAAAGATGAAGAAAAAGAGCGAATGTGCAAAGAGCAAATAGGCATATACCACTATATTGTAGTAAGACAAAGAGACGTTTAAGATTTTGAATCCCAAGTGAATATTTTAATCCTAAAAACACTTGAGACTACCTCACTAACTCATTCGGTTGAACCGGATACTTTTACATCGTGTTGACAATAATCTTTTGTGAACTATTAATTGCTAAGGTGTGGAAGCCTGCTAATATTATTCGAATGGTTCAAGTAAGGTATTATTCATGAACTTATTTATATGTATACTTTATGATAAACACATGCTACAACTGCCTCATTTATTTTATCGACTCAGCTTCATGAATATGAGGATCACATCCATTAAGCTCAAACTTGCTTGTGAAGAGCAAGGGTCTATGCTTGGGGAAGTTGATGAGTGCATATTTGCATCATGTTTTACATTATTATTTTGCATTGTAGATGTAGGATCTTCGTATTTTACGGCATTCACATGCACTTTTTATGTTTATTTTCACCAGGATCAGATCAGATGATGGATCCAAAGGACACAATTCTTGGAGCAATTGTATCGAAGAGAAAAGGAGCCAAAAACTACGTAAATCACTTATTTGTGGAATATTAATAATACCATAAGAAAATCCAAAGCGAGAAGCGGAGACAGAAAGTTGACGACCAACTATACGGCGGCCCGCTGTATAGTTTCCGCTGTATAGTTGGCGCCGCCTCTGCCTCCTCAAATAGTTTCACCCTGTGCAAATGGTTCGGATAGACGACATACAGAACACCCATAAATCGCTGAAACCTAACCTCCGAAAGGCATCTGGAGGGGAACTTGCCCTAGGGATCCATCTTCGCCCTACGCAGATCTGGGAGGTCAAGGCATCGATCTCCATCTTCATCAACCACTGCATCTTCATCACCACCATCATCTCCATCCATCCCATCTAGATCTTGTTGTAATTCTTGCACTAGTTGTGGATTTATACAAGTACTATTCATCAATGGTCGCTTTCATCATTACCATTATTATGATGCTGTCTGCCTCCATATCTGAGTAGATCATTAGTTCTTGGGGAGATGGAGAAACCCTAGTATGAGATTGGAATAAGATAAATTTTATTATGATATTCATCGCTATGACCATATGTTAGATTGTCTACACTTGATGTTGGGAGAAGTCGACCTCTCTAATATTTGCCTCTTGCGGGGACTTGATGTAGGGACCTACTTGTTGGTAGACGGAGGGATGTTAGCACTTATAGTGACTATAAAGCTGATGGCACCCCTTATGTATCAACTTGGAAATCAATAAAACTCACAAAACACTATCCATGCCATGGGATACGTCCTGCGGGATTATGTCCCTTAATAGCGCGACAATTCAATTGATGTTGATTGCTATTTTATGTGGTTATGAGGATAACTTGAGCAGTGGTTGCTGCCTCTTTGTACAAATACGGAGTTCCTCCCACACATACATAGTTGAGAATGTTCATGATAATAATCTTTACATTAGCCCTTTATAATCTAGTGGTGTATCCGTCAATCCCTGAGAACGCTTTCTCCCACTGAAGTTTCAAATCTCTTTTACATACGCGATACTTATTTTCTGTATTCAGTTTTATTTACTTTATGTATGGTTCTCTTATACCAAAAACCCCAAAACACCTTTTTACACATTACTCGTATTTTATCTTGTCACTTAGAACTTTATTTAGCAATTCTATTTTCAGTATTTACTTCAAGAATTCTTAGACTTCAGACTCCTGGTCCCTGTGGGATCGATATCTTTATTTCGAAATTAGCTACATCCGAACCGTGCACTTGCATTCATCATCTGTATTGAGTAATTTGCTTTCTTCTTGCACACCCTCTTCTTTTCCCTTCATAATCCTTGGTGATGGATCCTCTATTCCTATTTATTGTGTTGGTCAGGCTCAAATCCAATATCAAACCAAACCTTTGCTTCTTTGTGATGTTCTTGTCGCTCCTGCCCTCATTAAAAATCTAATTTTTGTTTTCCAATTCACCTCTGACAATCATGTTTTGACCCTTTTTGTTTATCTATGAAGGATTATCAGACCAAGGTCGAGATCGCACACTTCAATAACTCCGGTGATCTATACTACCTCCATGGTGTTCCTTCCACCGTACCTCCCATGTCCATGGTGGCCTATTTTGATCTATGGCACCAACGTCTTGGCCATCCCAATAATAATGTGTTATCGACATTCCCTAGTGAATTTTCCATACCTTGTAATCAAAATTCTCATAATTCTTCTATATGTCAGTTGTGTCCATTAGGCAAGCATGTCCGTCTTCCTTTTAGTTCCTCTCATACCTCTAGTACTTTTTGTTTTGAGTTGATACATTTTGATCTTTGGACATCTCCAATTATGAGTGTCTCTGGCTTCAAATATTATCTTGTGATTCTTCATGACTATACACATCATGTCTAGATCTTTCCTTTACGCAAAAAATATTTTCTCAACTTTCAGCGCTATGTTTTTGTACATATTTTCCCCCCATACGGTTCATCCAATGTGATAATGGAAGTGAATTTGAAAATCTTAAAAGTCGAAATGTTTTTTCTTCAACATGGCATTCTCCTACGTTTTTACTACCCTACACCTCTCCCCAAAATGGCAAGGATGAGCGTTCCCTTCATACCCTAAATGACATAACTCACACTCTCCTTATTCAATCATCTATGCCTCCGAAATTTTGGGCTAAAACGCTCCACACGGCCACCCATCTGCTTAATATTCGACCATATAAAGCTATCCCAACCACAACTCCTTCTCTCTTTTTATTTGTAATCCAAACTACTTCGACCTTTGTGTTTTCGGTTGCCTTTTCTTTCCAAATTCTTATTCCACTTCTCCTAATAAATTTTCTCCTCATTCCATCCCATGTGTTCTTCTCGGTTTTTCTTACAAGCACAAAGGCTATCATTGCCTAGATCGTTAGTGGTCGTGTCCATGTGCCTCACCATGTCAATTTTAACGAATCTATTTTTTCCTTTTGCCACCCGTCAATCTCACGAGTCTCCAACACCCACGCCACCTCCTCCTTCTCCCCATTGTCCCAACTTAACTTTTTTTTAAAGCATCATCTTCTGTAGTGGATCCTGCCGCAGTCGCTAAAACTTCTAAAACCTCTGCCGTGGACCCTGCCACGGCAGACACCCTCCTGAAATCTCTGTCGTGGCAGCGGATACTGCCGCGCCTATGGCCCCTGCCGCCACTCCTGCCACGGCAGCAGATTCTACCCAAAACTCGGCCACGACAGACCTTTTGCCACCGCTGTCTCCGTCTGCTTCCTTCGCTGCGTTGGGCGTGCCTTTACCATCCATGTTGTCTCCTCCACGTCATGCTCTTCTAGTTCCTGCACCAAGTAATGATCATACTATGTACATTCGCAGAAAATCTGGCTTTTGTCTTCCTGCCTCTCCACGCATCTCCATCCTTTTATTCTCTTCCTAAATCTTACAAATATGCTCTTCTTGATCCTAACTGTGCAACAACCATGCACGACGAATATGATCCTCTTCTTCAAAATAATACATGGCAATTAGTTCCTCGTCCTCCTAACACAAATATAGTCTCGGGCAAATGGGGTTTTCACCACAAATATCATTCTGATGGAAGTCTTGCATGTTACAAGGCTAGATGGGCCTGTCGTGGTTACTCTCAACGGCATGACATCGATTATGACGAGGCTTTGTCTCCTGTTGTTAATCCCAACACTATTTGCACTGTTCTAAGTATTGCCATCTCTTCTTCCTAGCCTATTCATCAATTAGATGTCAAAAATGTTTTTCTGCATGGTTCTCTTCAAGATATTGTCTACTGTCAACAACATCTTGGCTTCGAAAATTCTTCCCATCCTGATCATGTCCGTCTTCTTCAAAAATCTCTTTATGGCCTTAAGCAGGCGCCACAAGCCTGGTTTCAACGTTTTTCCACATATGCTCAAACCATAGGTTTTGTCCCTTATCGTTCTGATACTTCTTTCTTCACCTTCCAACATAATTCAGATACTGCATATCTCCTTATCTATGTTGATGATATTATTCTCATAGCTTCTTCCCAAAAAAATTAGATCACATTATTTCTCTTCTTTGCTCCGAATTTTCCATGACCAATTTAGGCATTCTTCATCACTTCTTAGGAATTGTTGTTGTTCGTGACTCTTCTGGTCTTTTTCTTTCACAACTCCAGTATACTCTTGATCTTCTTTCTCAAGCTGGTATGCTTGACTGTCAATATTCTCATACTCCTGTCGATACCGGTTCCAAACTTTATGCCGATGCGACCATTTTCCTGATCCTACTCTTTATCATAGTCTTACTGGACCTCTTCAATATCTTACAGTCACTCGTCCTGAAATTTATTTTGTTGTCCAACAAGCTTGTTTATACATGCATGATACTCGTGTTCCTCACTTCAACCATGTCAAATGTATTCTAAGATATCTAAAGGGCACAATTGAGCCCGGTCTTCACATAAACAACTCTTCTCCATCCTCTTTGCAAGCATACTCTGATACAGAATGGGCTGGTTTTCCAGATACTCGTAGGTCCATATTCGTATTTTGTGTTTTTCTCGGTAACAATTTGGTTTCTTGGTCTTCGAAAAGGCGGGTTATAGTCTCTCGCTCGTATGTTGAAGTTGAGTACCATGCTGTGATTCATGCAGTTGATGATACGGTTTGGTTGCGCCAGTTATTGTTGGAACTACATTGCCCCATTGAGCAAGCAACCATCGTTTATCGTGACAATATTTCTTTCGTTTACATGTCTAGGAATCCAGTTTAACACCGATGTACCAAGCATATCGAGATAGATGTCCATTTTGTTCGAGAGAAGGTGGCTTTGGGTCAAGTTCGTGTTCTACATGTTCCAACTATAGCATGATTTGCTGATATCTTTATCAAAGGACTGGCTACATCACCATTCCAAGACATTCATTTTAGTCTTAACGTTGTCGAGCCTACCATTGACACTACAGGGGATGTTAGATTATTTCTTGCGCAAGTTTACTTAGCCTAGTCGGTTTATAATGGCCTATATAAAACCTTGTATCGGCCACATTATTTGTTATCGAATATTCTTTCTATACAATTAATTCTATAGCCAGTAGCATTGCAAGTCCTGTTGACCCTATCCCTCCCCCAGGAACTAGCACCTCGCCTCCTTCGATTTCTTGCTGGCTACTGGTAATTCTTATTTCCCCTTTGCTTTTGTCTCTCCATTATGCGTTCATGGTTAGTGGTGGAGAAGAGGGGTTTCCAAAAACACATAGGTTGAATGATTCATCACTTAGAGGTGTTACATGCGTATACATGTAGATTGATTCATTGAGGCACCTCTCCTTCAGGCTTCAGTTGCTTACTCGCATGCTCCTTTTCTCATCCATGGTTTCTCCCCTCACTCTCATAACATTTGCTTCTTGGTTCGTGAGGTACAATGTAGTTATTCGTGTAGATATATATCATCTGAAGTAATAAGTTATTGCAGCTGCTGGCAGTTGATCAAATATATGTACTCTTGAAAGCTATCGGAGCTAATGCTTGTTCACTTCTCTCTTTATATGTTCCGTTTTCATTGTTGATTTTCTTGTTGATAGGAAGTTGAAAATAAGACTAAGTGTTTACTCCACACACTTAAGCTCACGATACATGGTCTTTAAGTGCTCTAAAATTTATAAGTGGAATGGATTTAACCCGACATTGACAGTATTGCAACAATTCATGAGGTCAATTCAGTTTTTGCCTTCATTACATAGAGTTGAACACTTGAACTTCAATCTGAATTTTTTGCAACAAGTACATTTTGTTTGAAAGAACAGAATTGCCGAATTAAATGGTTTTAGTGAGTCCTGCATAAGTTGTGTATGAACTTGGTTGTATGGTAGCTCTCTGTTGATTGGAGAAGGTCTATGTTAAGTTGTTAACTGATTTCAATCCAGCTGCTATAAAATTGTTGTTATGTAGCTGTGCTTCTTAATATATATGATTAATAACTATGATTTTATACCACATCAACCATATATTAGTTTCTTTCAAGACATTTGAAACTCACCAGCTCTACACCATCGTAGTTCATCTTTCTGTTTCTGTCCAATGTCAGTATTATCCTTACTGCTACAGTCTTGAGATAAAGAACCACCTTTGAGGTGTTTATGAATAGAACAAACGATTGACGGTATCTTATCTACCTAATTGTTTGTGGTACAATCCATAGTTTTTCAAATGTTTCTATTATCTTATCATTTTTATCTACTCCATATGCAGCCGGCTCATTACATTGCTATTTCCTCTAGAATATTCCATCAAGATGGGCAGAATGTAGACATGTTGTAGCTGGAAGTCAAGTATATTTGAATTTACAAGGTGATGTGTTGCCACTCTCATGTCTATGACCCTTCTCCAATTTTATTTTAGGTTCTACAAGGGAGCTCAGGCCCAGGTTAGCAGCTTAAGAAACAACCGCGTCTAGAAATCTCATGTCTTAACACTGGGATATGAGGTTTGTTGTTTCCAGAGAATATTTAAAAATATCTCTCCAAACAAATCTATGTAGATTTATCATTTATGTGATATTTGTTTGAATTGATATTGTGATACAACAATCCCAAGCTAAAGCTGTAACAATTTCTAGTCTCCAAAATATGTATTTTGATGGTGGTGTTAAGTCATCATGGATCAAGCATGACCATGCCTACTCGAAAGGCATATTTTTTACATATCTATAAATGCATAAGAATTCTTTGGGCTGAACTCACTAAAGATTATATTTCATGGTTCTTAAGTTATTTTCTGTAAAACTCAATTGCTTAATTTCTTAACTCATAGCTATGTCCCCCTTGTGTTGTATTGTTACCTAGAGAGCTGTGCTCTAATGTGAACTTTGAACAAGGGATATGTTTTATGCTGAGATCATCTTTGTTTAGGCTGTCAGGTAATGGAGTCTACACATGTCGAGAATGCTCATTTTATTCATGTTTTGTGCAAAGTTGATCCAAGTTCACATTAGAGATATGCTTTTATCTCTTGCATGTTGTCCACCTCTCGATGCTCTAATTGTATGGCAATTTAGTTATTCCATATATACATGTCATCGACTTCTTGTTGATACTGTTTTTTGAGGTTAGCATGTGGGGATTTGCAACAACTTTGATAGTTTCTTCAGTTTTTAGGCTCGGTTTGGAAGCAACGTTTCATACAAACTTCAGTATTGCAATACTATGGTTTTCTCTGTCCTGGGCACTGTGGTTTTGTTGCGTTTCTCAGGCTGTGTTTGGTAGCAAAGTATTTTCTAAGTATTTCAACAATACTATAGTTTCTTAAAATACCACAGTTTTAAATACTTTGAGGTGTTTGGCTATAACTAAAAACTATAGTATTAATACTTCAATATCTCTTAAACCGTGCTATTTTTAAAGTATTGAAAAAACAACTCCAGACATTTTTTCTAAAACTGAAGTATTGTTAGCCCAGACACTTAGATACTGTAGTTTTGGAATACTACAGTTTTTTTTTTGAAAAAGAGGTCTGAACCTCTTTCTTAGAAACAACAAAAATACCGTAGTATTGCAAATACTACAGGGCTTCTTTTGGGAGCTTTGTTTTTCCCAAACCACAGTATTTCTAAACTAAAGTATTTGAATGCATGGACAAGCAATACGGTAGTTTCACCATCCCGCAATATTTCTCAGTTTTGACAAAAACTGCAAGGTGTTTGGAAAGTGGTGTTTTGTTGTTCCTTTGACCAGTTGTCATGGTTGCATGCATGATCCTCTTTGACCGATCGGTGCGTACATGCACGTCGAATGCTTCAGTTTCAACTAATTAACTCAACTAATTAACTTTGTAGCCTATGAAGGAAGTGGACAAAGATGCATGCGGGAGAGTGGACATTCTTTTCTAGGTGGTGAGCTTGCACTTGTCCTTCCTAGAGAAGAGGACATCGGTGTGGGCGGTGCCGTATGTGAAGATGACGGTGGAAAGAGCAGATGAGTTTTTCCAGGAGCAAAGCGAGCGAGTTTCACCGTTTTAGAAAAAAGAGGTCGGGGATAAAGTTTTTAATACGATAAAAAAAACTATAGTTTTGGTGATATTCCAGTTTACAAAATCATATTATTGCTTGGACCAGATGCGTTGAATTATTCAATACTTTGTTTTTCTAGAAACCGAAGTATATCCTCATAATACTTCAAAAAACAGAGCTCCCAAACGGGGCCTAGAAAACTACAGTTTCAACTAGAGACAAACCTCTCAAAATATTTCAAACCATAGTTTTTATATAAACCGTGGTATCCTAGAAATACTTTGAAAATATGTTGGTGCCAAACGCACCCATATTCTGAATTACGATATTGCAGATGCCCAAATTTTAATTCTGGTTTCTGAATTTCCAATACTAACCGGCCCTTTTGAACTTCCCAAAAACTATATTAAAAAAGTCCCCTCAGGTCAATAAGTCATCCAGTCTGACAAATCAAGAGAATTACGTCTCAAAATAGATGTCTCGGATTTGTCAAAATTTATATGATTCTAGACTATTTAATATATAGATTTATCCAAAATTTAACAAACCTGCGACATCTATTTCGAGACGAAAAAAGTACCATTAAGAAGATAATTCAGTTTATAGTAATCTATATGCATGCTAAAAAAGGTGACAGTGAATTAGCTTAAGTACAACTATGTGGCAAAGGCAGTCGAGTAGGCCTGACTTGGAACTTATTAATCATGACGTAGATTAGATAAATCACATAAAAAACACTCACGATAGTAGCTTCCTAGGCAGCACCTAAAATTAATATTGGCCTACGAATAATATTGAACTTCCCAAATATCTGTTGTGGGAGAGATACTAATTTGTTCTGTCATCTTGGTTGAATCCTTCTCGCAGAAATTGTGCAGAATTTTGGAAAAGTCCTTACCATATTTGGTGGTCCTGTTATGGAACCAAATATGTCTGGTAGCTCTGGTTCTTATGTGCTAAAAAATGTATGATCATTTTTGTTTACTGTAGAATCTTTTGAGCCATAAGGTAAAAAAATAGGTTAGTTATCTTTTGAATTGTTCAATTTCTTGCTTACAATCAAGACTACTGGTTAGGTATGGTGGACCAGGAACACAAAATGTGTGGAAGCACCGGAAAACTTGTGATGCGAAAAAAGAGGCATAACCTAAGAAAAAAAGGCAATGTGTACATTACTTGCCATACATGAATACCGTTGTCACTCCTCTTCAACGGTAATATGCAATTGCTATTCCACCGCTAAAGTCGGTTATGCGATGTACTTCATTCACCCAATTCTCCTGTGAGGTAATTAGAACGAGTTCACTTTTTCAAAAAAATTGCTATGTGCAGATACCATAAATTCGTATATGACGTTCATGTGACGTGGTTAAGGAATTGCCTCGACGAGTTTAGTGTGAGTTAAATCAAGAGCTAAATACACCACTAGTCCTAATAGTTGTCTACTATGTGCATTTTAGTCCCACTAGTTGCAAATTAGGATGGAGTAGTCCCAATAGTTGCAACTAGGTGCAAAACTCATCCTAATTAACTCTGGTGATGACATGTGGCGGCCATGGTTGTTTTGCAAAAATCCCCATTTAATTCTTTTGTCTAGGACATGTAATTTACAGGTGGCTTGCTCACACCGCCCCACCTGTCAGGGAGAAAGAAAAAGAACTAAAAAAATATGAGCGGACGGAGATTCGACCAAAAACAGTTTGTTTGGTGCACTTCCATAGGGCCACCAGGGCACACAAATTGATCTTACGTGTTGTACTTTAAACTTTTATATATTGTGCGCATAATTTTTTTCTAAGTGAGCTATAGCTAGCTTTAGCAACTCCAGCCTGTCCGCTGTCTACCTGCCGCTCCCGTGCTCAGACGCATAGCTTTCTGTCGCTGTGCTCTATGACTACCCCAGCACCGCAAGCCTGCTCGATCGACATGCCTCCCCCCTCAACATGGCCCCCATACCCACTTACGCACGCGCTTGGCGTCTCATCGAGATTGAGCTGGTTGTATACATACGAGCGCGCCGCCGGTGCCCTCGCAGACCAAGGAGTCGGGGGCGGCGTAGCTGTAGTGTTTCCTTTGTCATCCATATCAGTTGCAGAGTCATGAGAGACGAGTTTCAAGTGCGGATATCGAGAAGTGAATTGGCGTTTGCCGCCATCGTGGAGTCGAGATCTAGACTGCCTTCGACCCCCCAGTTAGAAAGAGGTACATCCTTGCCTAACGATCAGGAACGCGAGCGGCATGGCCATGCACCCGGTCTGCTTTGCCAGAGCATGATCACCGCCTGCACACCCACGCCCTAGCCTTGCCCCCCTCAACCCCCCACCCCAACAGACACAGCAGAAACTAGTGCAATGCACAGGAAGAAGTAGAAGCTAGAGCATAATAAAATCAGGAGTATCACGTACAGACTCAATGTAAGCTAGGAGCGCAAGGCGCAATTCTTCTATATAAACGAGTAGATCCAATATTCTACCTGATCGAGAATTTTGCATGAGGAAGAGGAGGTTTGATCAGGTTGCACGCTACCTGATCGAACCACCGCTTGTTGTAACAACTCCTTTGGCAATAAGAGTAGCGATCTACATTGGACATAAGCATGCGTTGGTGGTTGTACATTTTTAGCTATATTTTTTGCCTTCTCTGATAGGTGGAGTTGGATCGGTAAGCATTAGGTGATACATGTTATACAAAATAAATTAAATGGGCTTTTTGCAAAACAACCAGTGCCATGTGTCAGCCCTGGAGTTTAATTGGGGTGAGTTTTGCACCTAGTTACAACTATTGGGCCTACTCTACCTCAATTTACAACTAGTGGGACTAAAATGCACCTAGTTAACAATTATTGGGACTAGTGGTGTACTTAGCTCTTAAATCAATTAGTGTGCTTGTTAAATCCTATACAAAATCATCACTTGGATTTTGAATACGAAATTTATCGCTATCAGTTTCTATATATGAAATCATCACAAATTGCCCCGAAGAGTATATGGTAATGTGAACAACAAAGCCCAGGCCATAACGATTCAAATACAAAATCTTATACACTCTAGAAAACAAGAGCATGTGCTACGAGATTTAATCGAATACGAAACTATATATACATATACTTAAGCAAACAAGCGTCTATGTCACATAATTTAAAAGCCATTAGCAGAGGACGGCGCGGCGTAACATAACATTGCTTAAATACTCTTCCTTTTAAAATAAATTTAGTCAAACGAGAAATAATAAAGCAAAATACCACGAATGTTCAGAAATATTTCATGGCCTGAATCAAAGAGACGACATCTGCCTCGTGCAAGAACAAGACATCATCGATCAACACATCACCCTCGTTATGAAGCCGCTTGATGACCTTGGTTCCAATATCTAGCCGGAGAAGATCGGCTTTTCCTACTCGCACGATAACAGAGCCGCTCCTCTCCCCAAACCCCGCAAGGAGAAAGGACATGCTGGTGTAGTCGACCTGCCCCACCGCCTTCTCGATCTCCACCTTATCGATCAGCAGCTGCCGGCTCCACGTCGCCGTGGACTGTTTCGCCGAGGCCGGCGTGAATGTCCACATCGATATCCCGCCGTTCTCCACGACGAAGAGGCTGAGGAAGCCGCACACGGATGCAACGAGGATGCATGTGTCTTCTTTCTTGTCCGTAAACCAGCCTGGAGGGTTCTCCATTATCGTCCCCTGCGCTGCTTCGACGTCCATGGCAACGATTCCTTCCCAGCAGACCTGGTCGTTGTTGTTGAACCGGCCGCAGGGCCAGTAGACGGTGCGTCGGACAACGGCAGGAGAGGCATAGGCCAACTCGTATGTCCCGCCTTGCTCGTGCTCCGGGATTGAGAGTTGGCGGACAGCACCCCATTGGCCGTGCTTGGAGGAGAAGGTCTGGAACCGCATGCGTATTTCCAGGCGAGCAGCTCGTAGGATTCGCCAACACCGCGGAAGGCGTACCAATGGATGTTGGACAGGGCGATTTGCGGGAGGGTAGTGGCGTGACCTGTTAAAGTGTCGCAGACACTCAGCCGCTGGGCGTTGAGTTTGTGGTCGTACATTCTGTAGAGGAGCAGGCCGTCGCGGGACGCCATTGGCGTGAACCAATCTCGTAGGCTGGAAGCGCCGAGGAGGACCCGGGGCAGGGGCTGGGCTGAGCATGGGGTGTGGATGACGCGATATGCATCTCCTTTCTTGCTACGGATGGAGACGCCTAAGAGGAGCGCCGGGTCAAAGCCGCCGCCGTCGGCCGCGAGGCGGCGGCGGAAGGCCGGTTCCAGGATGGCGCGGCGGAGGATCCTGGAGGTGGCGGCACAGCGGACCACGGTTGTTATGTCGGAGCGTGCGACGATCTCGAGCTGGAGATCCACCGAAAGGTACTGTTCCCGCTCCGGCGTCCCGCTGCGCCTGAGAGGAACACGCATCGCCTCCATCGACAAAATCCTACTCCTCGCGTTCGTGGTGGAGAGACGTAGGCGCGGGGGTATATGGACGCGCCTCCCCGGCCGTCGCCAGCCCTAATTAGAAACTGGATCAAACTCCTTCTCGCGCCCGTCTCCTACTTCAATCTCTTCTTGAGAATTAACGCAGCCGCCCACATAACCCGGCAGCCAAAGTTGGCCAAGTTACACTACAGGAAAACTCGATGGCGCCGACCGCCGGCCGGCTGTCGGGGCCGTCGGCGTAGGCGTAGCGGCCTTCTCCAGCTAGCCGTCTAGCCCGGTCGTCGGGCGTAGAGATGACCGTTGGCGTAGATGATGGTGCCGCTCTCGGCGTAACGCGTCCGTCGGCGTAGTAGAGAGGGTTGTGCCGACGGTGGTCCTCGGCGTACATAAAGCCCTCGGCGTAGCCTCAGTTTAAACACGGCATTAGGTAGCTAGGCTGTGCCGTCGACTGAGGCCTCCAGATTTTTTTCCATTTAATTTTAGCCATAGCTATTTTTCCTATTACCTCATTAATTTTTGAAAAATCATAACTAAATCATTCTAATTCATAAAAATATAAATAATATATCAAAATTTACAGAAACATAAGATCTATCTATCTACACTCAAATATTACACATTTGTAAATACAAATTAAGTGAAACATAAAACATTATATATAGTTTAAAACGGGCATTAGAAATTAAAAGACGATTCAAACAATGTGAAACTTCGTCGTGGTGTCATATTATGTGACATACTACCTCCGTTTCAAGGCTTAAGACGCACACGCTTTTCAAAGCAAAATTTGACCAAAAGAATTAAGCAACAAAATCTTGATTATATTGTACATAATTAGTACCGTTGGATTCGTATTAAAAAATACTTTCCAGTGATACTAATTTTATACCAAAACTCTTTACATATTCAGAGTAATTTTTGGTCAAAGAAAAAACACGCAAAGCGAGGACGCCTTAAGCCCTGAAACGGAGGGAGTAGTTAGAAGGAAAAATATCAAACTTAGTATATTGATTATGGCTCAAAAAAAACTTCACAAAATGACCTATCTAATTCGAGATTTCTTGTCTTTTGGGTCAAATGACCAATTTTATGGATAGAATGACGGCATAGTTTGGGATAATGTGTCCATATTGTGCATATATGTGCATCATGGGATGGCGAACAATGTTTCAGAAGGAAGTTTTCCTTTTCGTCGCACCAAAAAGCCATTTTCCAAGTACAAAAATAGGCGGTTTTGTGAAGCAACCACCAAATGGCTAATCGAAAATGACACCATCACATTTTTCAAAAATACTAGACCACCTTACATGCACAATGTCCTAACAGGGGATCTCAAACATTTCCGTCTATCCTTGGTAAAAACATAAATTCCTACCGAATCATTGGAAGTGGGTCAGATATGAACTACATGTACATGATCAGATGCTCATGATTTTTAACAAAAATCATTTTTAGGTTCACAATATGATGTTTCATCAGAGATCCACTTTAAGTTTAGCGAGTCTCATCCATAAGCTAAGAATCTCCTCGAAACAGGCATTCACCCAACTATATTAATATAGCCACCATTTGATACCGCTGCTAGGCCAGACAGCGTAACGCCCAAAAGAGAAAAACAAAGAACTAAAAAGAAAAGGAAAAGAAAGCAAAGCCGATAACAGCGGTCTGACGAAAACGAGGAGGACCCGCGACCGTTGCGTCCTCCAGCTAAGTTCCACCACAAGTCTAGCACTATGAAGCGTCGCACACCAAGCAGCACCTCCAGGAAGGACGACGACGATGACGACGATGCTGCCTGGACAGGTCCTAGGGTTTCTCCCGGTACGCTTCGGGAGGTTGGAAAGAGGTACACTCGGCGCCCTTCAAGAAGGACGGTGGCACCCGCAGGCGTCACCACGTCGGTGTCAAGAAGGAGATTTTTAACTTGCGGCCCAAAAGTTGAAGCGACAAGGCAACGCGGAGTCCGACTTCGTCGGTATTGGATCGCGATACCCCGAGTTGGCGTGCCAAATGCTCAGAGGGTATTTTTCGGCACGAATTCAACAAACCGTTTGAACACGGGAAAACTCGCTAACGCCCGTCAAATTGGGCCCCACCTGTCACTTTTAATCGTTAAGTCGCTGCCATCCTGGCTGTCATATAGACTTGCAGCGCTGGCACCCTCGTGTTCAAACGGTCTTTTTGACCCGGCCTTCTTCTTCCCCAAAGGGGCGATCTATGGTCACCGCCATGGCGCGGAGCTGGGAGGGGATTCCTTCAACAGCGAGATCCGACACCCGGCTGAACCTGATTGGTCTCACCCTCCTCCTCCCAAACCGGAGCTCGAACCATGGCACGGCAGCACCCATGGCACGGCACCGGGACGAGATTTTCTGCCTCGGGGTCCTTCTCCAAAATCCAAGCTCGCTGTCGCTGTTTGCCGCACCCGCACCAGCCAGGGCACCTTACTCTCCGAACCCCAAGGCCACATCCAATCTTATCGGCACAATGCCAACAAGGTAAAATTCCATCCAGTTTTCTTCTTGTGATTGTGGTAGTAGAAAACATGTACCGATATGTTGTCTACTAGACTTTCATTTGAAATTAGTAGCTCCATGATGAAGAAAAATAGAGAACCTAAATGGGATAACAATGAAGACCATAGTTTGTACTTTGCATTGCATCAACAAGGGCTCATTGACGAAGCATGTTACCAAGAGAGTGGAGTTCATCAGCCATTGCCAAAAAATATGGGAACAAATCCTTGAGCGATTGAATGCAAATACGCGAAGAGAAGCTAGACCCATGTCATCAATCATCAATAGGTGGCACATTATAGTTATGTGTTCAAATATGTACACATTCATAACAATAACTTATGGCGGCAGTGTTGCTAGCTGTTTGTATGAGCTATTCATTTTATATGATCGTGGCACCTTACTTTCCTGGATACTAGCAAACTTGAAACTGCAACCCCCCGCATTAACTTGCCCGTGTAGCAACCCCCCGCATTTACTTGACAGGAACCGAACCGACGAGAGAGAATGCATGCGGGATCATTGGTGGTTGGGCTTGCGGTTGGTGTGTGCATGCGGTCGTCTCGTTTCCAAACGCTTCCCTTGGCATTCCCATGCCTTCTTTAATATATATCTGTCTCTAGAACCACTTCCTCTGCCATTCGACGGGGCTGAGACCACACGAACACCATCATCCATGGCCGGCAACAAGCAGCAAGATTCGCCGTGGGCTGATCTCCCTGAGGGAGTCGTGCAGAAGTTAGGTGACAACTTCCTGTCGACGGACGACTTTGAATACTACGCCGCCTTTCGGGCAGTCTGCAGCGCCTGGCGCGACTTCACAGAGGAGCGCTTTATACCAGCCAACTGGATTATTCTAGAGTATGGGGTAGACGACGCCGCCATCACATTGTTGAACGTGAGAACCGCCCTACCTTGAGAAGAATATTAGTCGGGTTATTCACAAGTGCTTTCTTGATATTCATCTGTATATGTGCGATCCTTTTTTTTGCGTTCACCTCCTATACGATATGTTTTTCAAGTTTTGTTTCTCCATCTACTTGTTTTACCTTGATTGAATCTCTATCTATTTACCTTGACTGAATCTCTGCTTCTCATCTCTCTCTCTCTCCCTCTCTGTGTCTCTGGAGGGTACTTTTACATTGGTAACACAACCGGCGGCCTCCTTGTGCTTGGACAGAGGGTGCAGCCATACAAGACACGGTTGTACAACCCCTTCTCGGGCGCTATCAAGCGCCTGAGGGTGGAGATACCGACCGAGCATGGGGCTTCTGTCGTTGTGACGATGTTCCCGTCGTTGATGGTGTTTACATCAAATATTGAGAACACCATCATTCGGTGGGAGGATGAGGGCACGGAGGAAGGCAGTCGCCCGGTCTTTGGTGGAGGGCGGTACACGCCAAATGAATTCGCAGAACTCCAGAGCATGACTTCTTACGCCGGTGATGTTTTCATCGTAGACAGATACGGGTCTGTCCTCTCGACTATGCCTGGTGCTATTCATGGAGATGTCTAGATGCAGCGCTCCGCATGGACCCTGAAGATGCATGCCACCATCGAAGGCCCTGTTTCGGGCTGCCGGTACCCGGAGAATCGTTTTTACCTCGTCGAGTCCAACGGGGAGTTGTTGTTCGTTGTGAGTGGACCGGTCTACGGCGGCAGGCCCGTTGTTTACCGGGTTGATACACAGAACCGTGTCCTTTAGCCGGTCAGAGGCATCGACAGCCGTTCTCTCTTCGTTGCTGACAATCGGTGCATCTGCATCTATAGCGCCAGGGTACCCATGGTGCAGGCCGGCAGCATCTACTATCCAGACCTATCCCAGATTAGATCTTACAACTTTGAGGCTCTTGCGTGGAAAGAGGAGCCAAGGGTTGACCAAGGGTATGGAGTAGGAGGATTATGGATCAATTACCATCCTTTCGAACTCAATCGATTCCTGGCAGAGTATTGCAGAATCGTCGAGCATTCTGAACTACAGATGGTGTCGCCTTATGGCGAATGTGGTACCACCCGCTAAGATTACTACGACGGCTACCCATCAGATTAGATTGATGGATCATGTTGGTCTGGTCCTGCTGTATTCTCTGTCTATGAATCATATGCAAGTGCAAGTTGTATGGTGTGCCTATAATACAATGGATTCTCTATGTTTCAAAAAGTTCATGTGTTGTACCTCTTTCAATTTTGCTGTTTTTCTATGTACATGTAGTAATTCTGATATATGAGCAATTGAATGAAAATACGTGAAGAGAAGCTAGATCCATGTCATCAATCATCAATAGGTGGCACATTCTAGTGATGTGTTCAATTACGGACACATTCATAACAATAACACTATCGGCAGTATTGGCAACTTGAAACTGCAATTAACTTAAAGTGGTTGTTATCCCGAGCAAAATGTCTGGTATACACATGACCCTTATATGTTCTATGCTGCAATTTGGCTGTTGTGGGCATGGAAAGAAAAGCTGGGCTTCATTGAATATTACGCAGTTAGGCATAACTTAGTCTTACATACATAGTGTGAACTTGTTCTTACACAAATAAGAAAAGCAGTCTTACACCGCCGAAACTTCTGGTGAGCCAATCGGCGAACTGACCTCTAGAGCTGGTTGCATCGTCGGAACGAACCAGAGTGCTACGTTTGGCCATCTCTCATTCTCTATCAAATTGTACGACCCCACTGATGAGCCAATGGGAGCCCCCCTCCTCCCAACGTGGATTCGGCTCCAGGTCGGATCTGGAGTGTCAACATAATAAACGCGTGAGTGCACAGCAAACACACAGTCTGCTATCAACACTGGAAGTGCTGACATCTCAGCAACAACATCACCATGTTCTCCGTGGACTCCAGCAGCAGCCTCAGCCGGTATTGATGACCCACAAGTATAGGGGATCGCAACAGTCTTCGCGGGTAGTATTACCCAATTTATTGATTTGACACAAGGGGAGCCAAAGAATACTTGCAAGCCTTAACAACTGAGTTGTCAATTCAGCTGCACCTGGAAATAGTTCTTGCTCACAGAAGTTTAGTAGTAGCAATGGTTTGGTAGTAGCAACAACAAAGCAACAACAACAGTAGAACAAGAGCAATAGTAACAGTAGCAGTAAACAGTACGATTCGAGTGCGGTAGGCATAGGGATGGAAGAACGGGCGTTGCATGGACGAGTCTAAACATGTAACTTCAAGATCTAGGGTATTGCAGATAAATAAGAACAAGCATCCAAGTACTAAATAATCCTAGGCATGTGCTCCATATATAGTCATGCGTGCTCGCAATGAGAACTTGTACAACATCTTTTGTCCAGCCAGCCCGTGGCAGCGAGGCCTCTAGGGAACTACTGGCAATTAAGGTGCTCCTTTTAATAGAGCACCGGAGCAAAGCATTAACACTCTGTAACACATGCGATCCTCACATTAGTCATCCCCTCCAGTTGTCCCAATTTCTGTCACTTCGGGGCCTTTGGATCTGGACAATGATATGTGTACACAACTTGCATATAAGATCACACTAGTAGAAAAGAGGCCATCCGTTCGTGCCTCCTAACAGCATTAGTCCTGGTTCCGCCACGAACCAGGACTAATGCTGGCACGCGTCCCGGTTCGAGCGGGCACGGGGGCCGGAGGCATGCGTCCCGGTTGATAGGGGGGCATGCGTCCTGGTTTGTAACACAAACCGGGACTAAAGGTTGGGCGGCACACACCTTTAGTCCAGGTTTGTGTTACAAACCGGGACGCATGATCCCGCCCTCTATAAATACGACGCCCCAGCCCTCTGCCTCCCCTCTATTTTTTCTTGGTGGAAGGTGTGAGAGGTGTGCTAGTTTTTTCCCTATGCATGCATTCAAGGTGTTTGCTGAAATGTTTGAGTGAATGATCCCGTTTAATTTCTCATAGAACAAAAATATAGAAGGTGTCCGAGACGCACTTGAGCTTTCTCTCCTCTTTATTTCCCTCGATCGAGGTTAGCAATCTTATCTTTTCTGTGTCATTGATACAATGAATGTGTCGATGTGAATTGTTCATTTCACTTTTTATGATGTCCTGTTTTTGATAAACTTACTTATATGATGGAGATGAACGGTCGGGATTGGATGTACGGTGACCGGTGTGTACCCGGGTATATGAAAGGCGTGGATAAATTTATCGATGTGGCTACGACAAACAAAGAGAATGGTTTTATACGTTGTCCATGTGTGCAATGTCGGAACAACAAGGAGTACTCTTCCTTGAAAATCATTCGCGGCCACCTGATTATGAAAGGTTTCATGCCCAACTATAATTGCCGGACCAAGCACGGGGAAAGAGGGGTTATGATGGAAGATGGTGAAGAAGAAGATGATGATAACAACTATCATCATATGTTTCCTGAATACAGTGATACTGCAATGGAAGACAATGAAGAGGAAGGAGGTGAAGAACGGGCATCAGATGAGCCGGCTGATGAACTTGGTAGGGTCATTTCTGATGCAAAGCAAGACTATGAAACATAAAATGAGAACTTGAAGTTAGAGGGCATGTTAGAAGATCACAATAAATTGTTGTACCCAAATTGTGAAGATGGCAGCACAAAGCTCGGTACCACACTGGAATTGTTACGATGGAAGGCAGAGTGTGGTCTAACTGACTCCTCATTTGAAAAGATGCTGAAAATAATGAAGCCGAAGTTTCTAAAACATAACGAACTTCCCGAGAGTACCTACGAAGCAAAGAAGACTCTCTGTCCTCTAGGATTAGATGTGCAAAAGATACATGCATGAATTAATGACTGCATCCTCTACCGCGGTAAGGAGTATGAAAATTTAGATAAATGCCCGGTATGCAATGCATTGTGGTATAAGATCAGACGAGATGACCCTGGTGATGTTGAGGGAGAGCCCCTCCGGAAGAGGGTTCCTGCTAAGGTTATGTGGTATGCTCCTATAATACCAAGGTTGAAACGCATGATCAGAAACAAAGAGCATGCCAGGTTGTTGCGATGGCATAAATAAGACCATAAGAAAGACGGGAAGTTGAGACACCCTGCTGATGGGTCAGAGTGGAGAAAAATCAAGAGAGACTTCCTAGACTTTGCAGGTGACGCAAGGAACTCATGGTTTGGTCTAAGTACGGATGGCATGAATCCTTTTGGGGAGTAGAGCTGTAGTCAAAGCACCTGGCCCGTGACTCTATGTATCTACAACCTGCCTCCTTGGTTGTGCATGAAGCGTAAGTTCATTATGATGCCAGTGCTCATCCAAGGCCTGAAGCAACCGGGCAACGACATTGATGTGTACCTTAGGCCATTAGTTGAAGAACTCTTACAACTGTGGGGCAAACCTGGTGTACATGCGTGGGATGAGAACAAACATGAGCCATTTGATCTACGAGGGTTGCTTTTCGTAACCATCAATGATTGGCCTGCTCTTAGTAGCCTTTCAGGACAGACAAACAAGGGATATAAGGCATGCACACACTGTTTAGATAAGACTGAAGGTACATATTTGCATAAATGCAAGAAGGTTGTGTACCTGGCGAATCGACGATTTCTTCCGACCAATCATCCCGTAAGAAAGAAAGGCAAGCATTTCAAAGGTGAGGCAGATCACCGGAAGAAGCCTGAACTCCCTGCTGGTGATGATGTATTTGGTATGGTCAAGGACATAGAAGTAATCTTTGGAAAGTGTCCCGACGGTCAATCAGTTCCGAACGACGTCGCTACAGGACACGCACCCATGTGGAAGAAGAAATCTATATTTTTGGAGCTGCCATGTTGGAAAGTCCTACGTGTCTGCTCTTCAATCGACATGATGCACGTGACGAAGAATCTTTGCGTGAACTTGCTAGGATTCCTAGGCGTGTATGGGAAGACAAAAGATACACCAGAAGCACGAGAGGACCAACAAATTACGAAAGACCCAAAGAACATGCATACACAGAACAAGACGGATAAAGGGCGTCACTTAAGTCGTGCCAGCTATGCTCTTACCAAAGCAGAGAAGGAAATCTTTTTTGAAGTCCTTTATAGTATCAAGGTGTCGTCTGGCTTCTCATCTAATATAAAGGGGATAATAAATATGGCAGAGAAAAAGTTCCAAAACCTGAAGTCTCATGACTGTCACGTGATTATGACGTAGTTGCTTCCGATTGCATTGAGGGGGCTTCTACCGGAAAATGTTCGAGTACCCATTGTGAAGCTGTGTGCATTCCTCAATGCAATATCTCAGAAGGTAATCAATCCAGATATTCTGCCAAGGTTACAAAAGGATGTGGTACAATGTCTTGTTAGTTTTGAGTTGGTGTTCCCACCATCCTTCTTCAATATTATGACGCATCTCCTGGTTCACCTAGTGGAAGAGATTGCCATTTCGGTCCGGTATTTCTGCACAATATGTTCCCCTTTGAGAGGTTCATGGGAGTCTTAAAGAAATATGTTCATAACCGTGCTAGACCAGAAGGAAGCATCTCCAAGGGATATGGAACAGAGGAGGTCATTGAGTTTTGTGTTGACTTTATTCCTGACCTTAAGCCGATTGGTGTTTCTGACTCGCGGCATGAGGGAAGACTAAGTGGAAAAGGCACGCTAGGAAAGAAAGCAATGATATGTAGGGACGGGGATTCTTTCACTAAAGCACACTACACAGTTCTACATAATTCCACCTTGGCAGCTCCGTATATCGAGGAACACAAGAATATTGTACGCTCCAAAAACCCGGGGAAGCCCGAATCATGGATTACAGATGAACACATGAAGTCTTTCGGTGGTTGGATGCAGACACATCTCTTGAATGACACCACTGTTGGATATCATCTATACTTGTTGGCCGCGTCACCATATTCTACTATATTGAATTTCCATGGGTACGAAATAAATGGGAATACATTCTACACGATCGCCCAAGAAAAAAGAACACCAACCAAAATAGTGGTGTCCGCTTTGATGCAATAGACGAGAATGGACAAAAGGACACATACTATGGTTACATAGAGGAGATATGGGAACTAGACTATGGAGTCTCTTTTAAGGTCCCTTTGTTTCGCTGCAAATGGGTCAACCTGAATGGGGAAGGGGTAAAGATAGACCAGTTGTACGGAATGACAACAGTGGATCTCAACAATCTTGGTTATAGAGATGAACCATTCGTCCTAGCCAATGATGTGTCTCATGTTTTCTATGTGAAGGACATGTCCTCCAGACTGAAAAAAAGAAAAAAATATGCAAACGAATACATCATATGTGAAGGGTTTCGCGGCATAGTAAATCAAAATTTTCTATGGATGCGAACAGAGGGAAAGCGAAGATCTAATCTAGGAGATGCAAACAACGAGAGAGATTGGATTAGATCTTCATACCCTTGAAGATTCGCATAGCGGAACGTTCGTCGGAACATGGGTGATGTAGTCGTACTCGCTTCTCCTCCTCGCGATCCGATCCGATCTAGCACCACAAGTGGCGGTGCCTCCGTGAGATGCACGCGTGCAGCACCTCGACGTCTCCTCCTTCCTCGGACCAGCAAGTATGGTGGAGAGATAGATTGGATCTACAACACGACGGCATGGTGTATATGGTGGAGAATTTCTGCAGCAGGGCTTCGCCTACAAACAGTCGGGAGGGAGAGAGGAAGGGCAGCAGGGCAACTAGGGTTTGGAGGCAAGGTGTGGGGGGGAGGGGGCGCACCATCCCTCTATATATAGAGGGGGGGGGGGCGGCCAGCCCTTGCCCCTCCTCCAAGCCTTGGGCCGACGGCCAAGGGAGGGAGAAGTGGGGGGCAAGGACTCTCCCCCTTCTAGAAACCCTATCTCTAGTTAAAACGAGTTTAAACTCTATAGGATCGGCTGGGCCCTATGGGGCCTTGTGCCCCTGGCCCAAAGCGGCCAGGACACTCCCTCATAGTCCCATGCCCCCTCCCGGAAGGTGGGGCCACGTTGGTCCCCTTCCGGAAGGTTCTAGAAGCTTCCGGTACAATATCGATTAACCCGGAACAATTTCGAACTCCAAAAACTGCACTGCCTTATATGAATCTTATTCTCCGGACCACTCCGGAACCTCTCGTGATGTCCCGGATCCCATCCGAGACTCCGAACAAAAACTCATAAACCAATTATCCAATCTATCCTAGCGTCGAGACACGTTAAGTGTGTGACCCTGCGGGTTCGAGAATATGCAGACATGATCTTCTATCAATAATCAACAGCGGGGTCTGGGCACCCATATTGACTCCCACACATTCATCGATGATCATATCGGATGAACCACGATGCCAGGATTCAATCAATCCCATATATATATTCCCTTCGTCTCGCGATATTTTACTTGCCCGAGATTCGATCGTCGGTACCGTCATACCTAGTTCAATCTCGTTCACAGCAAGTACTTTACTCATTCCGTAATCCGATATCACTTTGTGATTAACTCCTTAACCACATGCTTGCAAGCGGTGTTGATATCGATTACCGAGTGGGCCCGAAGTATATCTCTCCGACTTGGGAGGGACAAATCCCATCTCGATACATACAACCCAACAGATACTTTTCGATCACCTGAGAGACACCTTTATGATCACTTAGTTTGGGTCTGTCCATCATATCATTCTCCAATGTTATGATCTCATTATCAATTGACAACTCATGTCTATGGTTAGGAAACCTTAAACATGATTGATCAATGAGCTAGTCCATAAAGGCGTACTAGGGACATGGTGTTGTTCACAAACCACACAAGTATTAAAGTTTCCGCTTAATACAATTCTAGCATGGAATATAAACTTTATCATGAACAATAATTATAATAATAACATCTTTATTGTTGCCTCTAGGGAATAATTCCAACAGTCTCCCACTTGCACTAGAGTCAATAATCTAGTTTACATTTGGCAACAATCTCACACCCATGGCACTGAGGTGCTGATCATGTTTTACACGTGGAAGAGGTTTAGTCAATGGATCTGCGACATTCAGATCTGTATGTACTTTGCTAATCTTCAGATCTCCATCTGCAATATAATCTTGGATTATATGAAACTTGCGGTTGATATGCTTGGTCTTTGGATGATATCTTGGTTCCTTAGCGAGTGCTATGGCGCCAGTGTTGTCACACAATATCCCTAGTGGGTCCAATGCACTTGGAACCACGCCAAGCTCAGTGATGAAGTTTCTGATCCAAACTCCTTCACTTGACGCTTCTGCAGCAGCCATGTATTCCGCTTCCACTGTAGATCCCGCGATCACGCTTTGCTTGCAGCTTCTCCAGCTCACAGCTCCTCCATTCAAAATATTAACGTATCCTGTCTGAGATTTGGAATCATCCTTGTCGGTGTCAAAACTAGCGTCGACGTAACCTTTTACGACAAGTTGTTCATCACCCCCATAGACTAAGAACATTTCTTTAGTCCTATTTAGGTAGTTTAGGATGTTCTTCACGGCTGTCCAGTGTTCCACTCCTAGATCACTTTGATATCTGCTCGTCAAACTAAGAGCATTGGACACATCCGGTCTAGTACACAGCATGGCATACATGATGGAACCTATGGCCGAGGCATAAGGCACTTTGCTCATAGCTTCCCTATCATTTACCGTAGCTGGACACTGAGCCTTGCTCAATATCTTACCTGACAACATAGGCACTGAACCTTTCTTTGCCTTATCCATTCTGAACCTTTTCAGAACTTTGTCTAGGTATGTACTCTAGCTTAAAGCTATCAGACGTCTTTGTCTATCTCTATAGATTTTGATGCCCAATATATAAGCAGCTTCACCTAGGTCTTTCATTGAAAAACATTTGTTCAAATAACTCTTCACATCGTTAAGCATGTTGATGTCATTTCCAATAATCAATATGTCATCCACATATAGTACCAGAAACGTCACCGAGCTCCCACTCACTTTCTTGTAGATGCAAGCTTCGTAGCAATTTGGAACAAATCCAAAGCTCTTGATCACTTGATCAAAACGAAGGTTCCAACTCCGAGATGCTTGCTTCAGTCCATAAATGGAACGCTGAAGTTTGCATACTTTATCAGCATCCTTAGGATCGACAAAACCTTCGGGTTGCATCATATACAACTCTTCATCAATGTTGCCATTGAGGAACGCAGTCTTGACATCCATCTGCCATATTTCATAATCATGAAACGTAGCAATTGCTAATAAAATCTGAATGGACTTAAACATCGCTACGAGATAGAAAGTCTCATCGTAGTCAACACCTTGAACTTGTCGAAAACCTTTTGCGACAAGCCGTGCTTCATAGAAGGCAACATTACCATCCGCGTCCGTTTTCTTCTTGAAGATCCATTTGCACTCAACGGCCTTTCGGTCGCTAGGAGGGTCCACCAAAGTCCATACTTGGTTTTCGCTCATGGATCCCAATTCGGATTTCATGGCTTCCAGCCATTTCTTAGAGTCTGGGCTCATCATCGCTTCCTCATAGTTCGTAGGTTCACTGTCTTCTACTAATAAGACAGTCAAGACAGGGTTGCCGTACCACTCAGGAGGGGCACGCGACCTTGTCGACCTGCGACGTTCAGTAGCAGCATCTTCCGAAGCTTCATGATCCTTGTCATTAGCTTCCTCTATTGTTGGTGCAGGCGGCACTGGAACAATTTCAGGTGCTGCGCTACTGTCCAATTCAAGAGAAGGTTCAATAACCTCGTCAAGCTCTACTTTCCTCCCACTCACTTCTTTCGAGAGAAACTCCTTCTCAAGAAAGGAACCGTTCTTTGCGACAAACACTTTGCCTTCGGTTCTGTGATAGAAGGTATACCCAATAGTTTCCTTAGGGTATCCTATGAAGACGCATTTCTCCGCTTTGGGTTCGAGCTTGTCCGGCATCAACTTCTTGACGTAAGCTTCGCATCCCCAAACTTTAAGAAACGACAACTTAGGTTTAGCACCAAACCACAGTTCATACGGTGTCGTCTCAACGGATTTATATGGAGCCCTATTTAAAGTGAATGCAGCGGTTTCTAATGCATAACCCCAAAATGATAACGGAAAATCAGTAAGAGACATCATTGATCGGACCATATCTAATAGGGTTCGATTTCGGCGTTCAGACACACCATTGTGCTGTGGTGTTCCGGGTGGCGTGAGTTGTGAAACGATTCCACTTGCTTTAAGATGCGTGAGAAAATCATAACTCAAATATTCACCTCCACGATCGGATCATAGAAACTTAATCTTTCTGTTACGATGGTTCTCCACTTCATTCTGAAATTCCTTGAACTTTTCAAATGTTTCAGATTTATGTTTCATTAAATAGATATACCCATATCTACTTAAGTCATCGGTAAAAGTGAGGAAATAGCGATATCCACCGCACGTCAAAAAACTCATCGGTCCGCATACATCGGTATGTATGATTTCCAACAAGTCCGTTGCTCGCTCCATCATACCGGAGAACGGGGTTTTGATCATCTTGCCCATGAGGCATGGTTCGCATGTGTCAAATGATTCAAAATCAAGAGACTCCAAAAGTCCATCAGAATGGAGTTTCTTCATGCGCTTTACACCAATATGACCTAGACGACAGTGCCACAAATAAGTAGTATTATCACTATCTACTTTGCATCTCTTAGCCTCAATGTTATGGATGTGTGTTTCATCCCTTTCGAGATTTAGAAGAAATAAACCATTCACAAGAGGTGCATGACCATAAAAGATGTTACTCATATAAATAGAACAACCATTATTCTCCGATTTAAATGAATAACCGTCTTGCAATAAAAACGATCCAGAAATAATGTTCATGCTCAACGCAGGCACATAATAACATTTATTAAGGTTTAAAACTAATCCCGAAGGTAAAACTAAGGAGAGCGTGCTGACGGCCATCACATCAACTCTTGATCCGTTGCCAACGCGCATCGTCACCTCATCCCTCGCAAGCCGCCGTCTATTCCGTAGCTCCTGTTTCGAGTTACAAATATTAGCAACTGAACCGGTATCAAATACCCAGGCACTACAACGAGGGCTAGTAAGGAAAACATCAATAACATGTATATCAAATATAACTTTGATGGTGCCAGCCTTCTTGTCCGCTAAGTACTTCGGACAGTTGCGCTTCCAGTGACCCTTGTCTTTGCAATAGAAGCACTCAGTGTCCGGCTTAGGACCAGACTTGAGCTTCTTCTCAGCAGGAGCATTGCGCTTGCCGCCGTCCTTCTTGAAGGGCTTCTTTGCTCCCTTACCTTTCTTAAAGGAGGGCTTGTTGACCATCAACACATGATTATCCTTCTTGATGTCCACCTCCGCAGCCTTCAGCTTTGCGAAGAGCTCGGTGATCGTATCAGTGGAGCCAATCTGATTATGAGTCACTACAAAACTTTTGTAGCTGGGAGGGAGTGATTGCAGAACCCTGTCAATCTTGAGCTCCTCTGGAATCGTGCATTCCAGTTGCTCAAGGCGTTGAGTGTAGCCCGTCATATTTATGGCGTGCTCACTAACGGAACTCCCTTCCTCCATCTTGCAGTTAAAGAACTTCTCGGAGATCTCATATCTCTCAGAACGGGCCTGAGTCTGAAACATGGTTTTCAGCTCCTCGAGAATCTCAAAGGGCCCGGGATACTCTTCAAAACGATTTTGAAGCTCCGGTTCCATAGCAAACAACATGGTGCTCTTAATCACACCATAATCATCTTTGCACGACTGATAGACAGCTTTCTCATCAACCGGCGCAGTTGCAGCAGGGGGGTCACCTAACGCTTTCCCAAGGACATAGTCCTTTTGTCCGCCAGACAGAATGATTCTTAGATTGCGGAACCAATTGGTAAAGTTAGACCCATTGTTTCTAAGCTTTTCCTTCTCAGCAAAAACGTTGAAGTTGAAGTTGGACTTGGCCATGTGATCTACAGTGTTTGCAAGTACAATTTAGACTATGTTCATGATAAATAGTTCAACTTAATCAAATTACTAGATGAACTCCCACTAAATTCAACATCCCTCAAGTTGTTTAGTGAACACGATCCAAATGCACCACACCTAATCCGATCATCACGAGAAGAGATGTGGTTTCAATGGTGGACAACAAAGTGTCGATCATATCATTCATATGACTCATGCTTAACCTTTCGGTTCTTGTGTTCCGAGGCCATGTCTGTACATGCTAGGATCGTCAAGCTAGACCCAAGTATTTCCGCGTGTGCAAAACTGGCTTGCACCCGTTGTATGTGAGCATAGAGTCTATAGCACCCGATCATCACGTGATGCTTGGACACGACGAACTTTCGCAACGGTGCATACTTGGGGAGAACACAGTTTTTATCTTGATCTTTAAGTGAGGAATCATCTTATAATGCTACCGTCGCGATCTAAGCATAATAAGATACATAAAAGGATAAACATCACATGCATATAACTTTATGTGACATGGTATAGCCAATCTTCGCGCAATGATCTCCATCTTGTGCGTTCCGGCATGATCTCCATCACTCCACCATGATTGCCTCCACCACGAATAGCAACTACAACTATTGCTAACTACTTAGCGATAAAGTAAAGCTATTACATGGCGTATAAGAAGTTGACTCGCAGGTCATACGCAATTATAAAGACAACCATATGGCTCCTGCCGGTTGTGTACTCATCGACATGCAACTCGTGAAACATTACAAAACATGATCATCGCATACAATATACACATCACATCTTGGGCCATACCATATCACAGAAAACACTCCCTGCAAAAACAAGTTAGACGCCTCTACTTTGTTGTTGCATGTTTTACGTGGCTTATGGGAGTAGATGCTAAGAACGATTCTTACCTACGGAAAGCCACAACGGTGATATTATGGTTGCCAAACTCCGGTGTTAATCCCATGACAACTATAGTGAGAGAAACTGACATCCACCAGCCGCATGTGTGGTACAAGCCACACGTCAAGTGCGGAGCCGGTCTCGCGAACGACGTCGCGTAAGGTTGGCCTGGACCGCTTCAATCTCACTATCCCACGTCATAAGAAGAACACAAACAAGAGGCTTGCAACAGATAACATCAACGCCCGCAACAACCATGTTGCGTTCTACTCGTGAAACACATCTACGCATAGATCTAGCTCTGATACCACTGAAGGGTTTCGCGGCATAGTAAATCAAAACTTTCTACGGATGCGAACAGAGGGAAAGCCAAGATCTAATCTAGGAGATGCAAACAACGATAGAGATTGGATTAGATCTTCATACCCTTGAAGATTCACATAGCGGAACGTTCGTCGGAACGTGGGTGATGTAGTCGTACTCGCTTCTCCTCCTCGCGATCCGATCCGATCTAGCACCACAAGTGGCGGTGCCTCCGTGAGATGCACACGTGCAGCACCTCGACGTCTCCTCCTTCCTCGGACCGGCAAGTATGGTGGAGAGATAGATTGGATCTACAACACGACGGTGTGGTGTATATGGTGGAGAATTTCTGCAGCAGGGCTTCGCCTACAAACAGTCGGGAGGGAGAGAGGAAGGGCAGCAGGGAAACTAGGGTTTGGAGGCAAGGTGTGGGGGGGGGGAGGGGGCGCACCAGCCCTCTATATATAGAGGGGGGGCGGCCAGCCCTTGCCCCTCCTCCAAGACTTGGGCCGGCGGCGAAGGGAGGGAGAAGTGGGGGGCAAGGACTCCCCCCTTCTAGAAACCCTATCTCTAGTTTAAACGAGTTTAAACTCTATAGGATCGGCTGGTCCCTATGGGGCCTTGTGCCCCTGGCCCAAAGCGTCCAGGACACTCCCTCATAGGCCCATGCCCCCTCCCGGAAGGTGGGGCCACGTTGGTCCCCTTCCGGAAGGTTCTAGAAGCTTCCGGTACAATACCGATTAACCCGGAACAATTCCGAACTCCAAAAACTGCACTGCCTTATATGAATCTTATTCTCCGGACCACTCCGGAACCTCTCGTGATGTCCCGGATCCCATCCGAGGCTCCGAACAAAAACTCATAAACCAATTATCCAATCTATCCTAGCGTCGAGACACGTTAAGTGTGTGACCCTGCGGGTTCGAGAATATGCAGACATGATCTTCTATCAATAATCAACAGCGGGGTCTGGGCACCCATATTGACTCCCACATATTCATCGATGATCATATCGGATGAACCACGATGCCAGGATTCAATCAATCCCATATATATATTCCCTTCGTCTCGCGATATTTTACTTGCCCGAGATTCGATCGTCGGTACCGTCATACCTAGTTCAATCTCGTTCACAGCAAGTACTTTACTCGTTCCGTAATCCGATATCACTTTGTGATTAACTCCTTAACCACATGCTTGCAAGCGGTATTGATATCGATTACCGAGTGGGCCCGAAGTATATCTCTCCGACTTGGGAGGGACAAATCCCATCTCGATACATACAACCTAACAGATACTTTCTGATCACCTGAGAGACACCTTTATGATCACCCTCTCATAGGATGACGTTTGATGACCTCAAAGATTTTTTCCGATACCAGGGAGTTGCATTATCTCATGGTCTAAGGAATACAATATTTGACATAGGAAAAAGCTTCGCAAAGATGAACACTATGATACGATCTAATTGCTTCACTTAGTTTGGGTCTGTCCATCATATCATTCTCCAATGTTATGATCTCATTATCAATTGACAACTCATGTCTATGGTTAGGAAACCTTAACCATCATTGATCAATGAGCTAGTCCATAGAGGCATACTAGGGACACGGTGTTGTTCACAAACCACACAAGTATTAAAGTTTCCGCTTAATACAATTCTAGCATGGAATATAAACTTTATCATGAACAAGAATTATAATAATAACATCTTTATTATTGCCTCTAGGGCATAATTCCAACAATATGATGAGCCAAAGCGTCACATAGTTCTTTCAGAGAAAAGAAACATCGTGGGAATCGAGGACAAGACAGACATTTCAGAAGATTAAAATAAGTTTGATGAAATTCTGCCCTTCATATTGAAAACTAACCCAAGCATTCCGTTAAGTAAAGAAGATGCTCCATGGTTACGTCTGAAGCGATCATAAGGAAGGACATATGCCAAGAAGTTCATGCTCATATTATGTAACTCTAGTTCATGTCTGGCCGGGATATCTTTCGCGGTTTGTGGTTTGCCCGGGACTATATATAGGGGGGGCCTTTAGTCCCGGTTTTGTAGTCTTAGTTTTTAAAATTAATAAATGTCTTGCGTGTTAGTCCCGTTTTGTGGCTGGACCGGGAGTATGAAGAAGTTGTCCCGATTCGTACTTACCATTAAGATCTGATCTCTAAACGCGCGTGGTCACATATTAGGGAGTGACTCTATGACCAGTTTCTTGGAGATGCCGGAGGACTGGGATCCGGCGGCATCTCCCTGAAACTGATCGTAGTGGTTTCCCTGCTCTCGCACACCATCTTGCAACTTGTAACTGCTCTAACTAGATCAATACACCTAGGAGCTAACTAATTTCACATATTAGGGAGTGCCTCTATGAACAGTTTCTTGGAGATGCCAGAGGACTGGAATCCGGTGGCATCTCCCTAAAACTGGTCGTAGTGGTGTCTCTGCTCTCGAAAACCATCTTGCAGCTTGTAACTTCTCTAACTATATCAATACACCTGGGAGCTAACTAAGTTCACACATTAGGGAGTGCCTCTATGACCAGTTTCTTGGAGATGCCGGAGGATTGGGATCCGGCGGCATCTCCCTGAAATTGGTCTTAGTGGTGTCCCTGCTCTCGAAAACAATAATGGAGATGCCTCAATCTGGCTGGAGGACTGGACTCACAAGGATGCATATTTATAGTACAAGTAGCTCGGCACAGTGTCGACACTTATGACATAATGTCGACACTCACCCCTATTATTAGTGTTGACTCGTGTTTTGTCCCGGTTGGTGTCTCCAACCGGGACTAAAGGTTCATCTTTAGTCCCGGTTGGTGACACCATCCGGGACAAGGTACACGCTGCACGACGTAATGTCGACACACACCCCTATCATTAGTGCTGCCTGGCCCAGCCTACCGAAATCCCTCCAACCGGGACTAAAGATGAACCTTTAGTATATTGAAAATCCGAACAATGAAAATACTTTGCGTGGTGTCATATTATGTGACATAGTTGAAAGGAAAAATACCAGACTTGGTATATTGATCATGTCTCGAAAAAACCTTCACAAAATGACCTATCATGTTCGAGGTTTCATGGCTTTCGGTCCAAATGACCGATGTTATGTGCTGAATCACGACATAGTTTGTGAAAATGTGCCCATATTATGCATGCACGTGGACATTGGTATGGAGAACAATGTTGCAGGAGGAAGTTTTCCTTTTCGTCGCACGGAAAAGCCCTTTTCCATTTTCCGAGCGCAAAAACGGGTCGTTTTGTGAAGTAACCACCAAAATACTATTTCAGAATGCTACCGTACCATTTTCCTAAAATACTAGACCACATTACATGGACTATCTCCCAACCAGGACATCTCAAACCTTTTCGTCCATCCCGGGTAAAAAGGACAAATGTCTGCCGAATCGGCAGGAAGTGGGTCTGGTTTGTACTACAGGTACATGATCTAACGCCCGAGATTTTTTGAAAAAAAATCATTTTTAGACTCACAATATGTGGTTTCTTCAGAGATCCAATGCAAGTTCTAACGATGCTCGTCCCCTATCTTCATGCACGCCGGTTCGACCATAGTTAGAAATTCAAAAAATTCAAAACGGGCATAAGAAATTCAAAAAAAATCCAAACAATGAAAATCCTTCGCGTGGTGTCATATTATGTGACATAGTTGAAAGGAAAAATACCATACTTTGTATATTGATCATGTCTCGAAAAAACCTTCAGAAAATGACCTATCATGTTCGAGGTTTCATGGCTTTCGGTCCAAATGACCGATGTTATGTGCTGAATCACGACATTGTTTGTGATGATGTGCCCATATTATGCATGCATGTGGACATTGGTATGGAGAAAAATGTTGCAGGAGGAAGTTTTCCTTGTCGTCGCACGGAAAGCCCTTTTCCATTTTCCGAGCGCAAAAAACGGGTCGTTTTGTGAAGTGACCACCAAAATGCTGTTTCAGAATTCTACCGTACCATTTTCCCAAAATACTAGACCACCTTACATGAACTATATCCCAACCGGGACATCTCAAACCTTTTCGTCCATCCCGGGTAAAAAGGACAAATGTCTGCCGAATCGGCAGGAAGTGGGTCTAGTTTGTACTACAGGTACATGATCTAACGCCCGTGATTTTTTGAAAAAAATCATTTTTAGACTCGCAATATGTGGTTTCTTCAGAGATCCAATGCAAGTTCTAACAATGCTCGTCCCCTATCTTCATGCACGCCGGTTCGACCATAGTTAGAAATTCAAAAAATTCAAAACGGGCATAAGAAATTCAAAAAAAATCCGAACAATGAAAATCCTTGCCGTGGTGTCATAATATGTGACATAGTTGAAAGGAAAAATACCATACTTGGTATATTGATCATGTCTCGAAAAAACCTTCACAAAATGACCTATCATGTTCGAGGTTTCATGGCTTTCGGTCCAAATGACCGATGTTATGTGCTGAATCACGACATAGTTTGTGATGATGTGCCCATATTATGCATGCATGTGGACTTTGGTATGGATAACAATGTTGCAGGAGGAAGTTTTCCTGATCATGTCTCGAAAAAACCTTCACAAAATGACCTATCATGTTCGAGGTTTCATGGCTTTCGGTCCAAATGACCGATGTTATGTGCTAAATCACGGAATAGTTTGTGATGATGTGCCCATATTATGCATGCATGTGGACACTGGTATGGAGAACAATGTTGCAGGAGGAAGTTTTCCTTTTCGTCGCACGGAAAAGCCCTTTTCCATTTTCCGAGTGCAAAAAACGGGTCGTTTTGTGAAGTAACCACCAAAATGCTGTTTCAGAATGCTACCGTACCATTTTCCTAAAATACTAGACCACCTTACATGGACTATCTCCCAACGGATACATCTCAAACCTTTTCGTCCATCCCGGGTAAAAAGGACAAATGTCTGCCGAATCGATAGGAAGTGGGTCTGGTTTGTACTACAGGTACATGACCTAACGCCCGTGATTTTTTGAAAAAAATCATTTTTAGACTCGCAATATGTGGTTTCTTCAGAGATCCAATGCAAGTTCTAACGATGCTCGTCCCCTATCTTCATGCATGCCGGTTCGACCATAGTTAGAAATTCAAAAAATTCAAAACGGGCATAAGAAATTCAAAAAAAATCCGAATAAGGAAAATCCTTCGCGTGGTGTCATATTATGTGACATAGTTGAAAGGAAAAATACCATACTTGGTATATTGATCATGTCTCGAAAAAACCTTCACAAAATGACCTATCATGTTCGAGGTTTCATGGCTTTCGGTCCAAATGACCGATGTTATGTGCTGAATCACGGCATAGTTTGTGATGATGTGCCCATATTATGCATGCATGTGGACATTGGTATGGAGAACAATGTTGCAGGAGGAAGTTTTCCTTTTCGTCGCACGGAAAAGCCCTTTTCCATTTTCCGAGCGCAAAAAACGGGTCGTTTTGTGAAGTAACCACCAAAATGCTGTTTCAGAATGCTACCGTACCATTTTCCTAAAATACTAGACCACCTTACATGGACTATCTCCCAACCGGGACATCTCAAACCTTTTCGTCCATCCTGGGTAAAAAGGATAAATGTCTACCGAATCGGCAGGAAGTGGGTCTGGTTTGTACTACAGGTACATGATCTAACGCCCATGATTTTTTGAAAAAAAATCATTTTTAGACTCGCAATATGTGGTTTCTTTAGAGATCCAATGCAAGTTCTAACGATGCTCGTCCCCTATCTTCATGCACGCCGGTTCGACCATAGTTAGAAATTCAAAAAATTCAAAACGGGCATAAGAAATTCAAAAAAAAATCCAAACAATGAAAATCCTCCGCGTGGTGTCATATTATGTGACATAGTTGAAAGGAAAAATACCATACTTGGTATATTGATCATGTCTCGAAAAAACTCTCACAAAATGACCTATCATGTTCGAGGTTTCATGGCTTTCGGTCCAAATGACCGATGTTATGTGATGAATCACGACATAGTTTGTGATGATGTGCCCATATTATGCATGCATGTGGACATTGGTATGGAGAAAAATATTGCAGGAGGAAGTTTTCCTTTTCATCGCACGGAAAAGCTCTTTTCCATTTTCCGAGCGCAAAAAACGGGTCGTTTTGTGAAGTGACCAACAAAATGCTGTTTCAGAATTCTACCATACCATTTTCCCAAAATACTAGACCACCTTACATGGACTATATCCCAACCGGGACATCTCAAACCTTTTCGTCCATCCCGGGTAAAAAGGACAAATGTCTGCCGAATCGGCACGAAGTGGGTCTGGTTTGTACTACAGGTACATGATCTAACGCCCGTGATTTTATTTTTTGAAAAAATCATTTTTAGACTCGCAATATGTGGTTTCTTCAGAGATCCAATGCAAGTTCTAACGATGCTCGTTCCCTATCTTCATGCACGCTGGTTCGACCATAGTTAGAAATTCAAAAAATTCAAAACGGGCATAAGAAATTCAAAAAAAATCTGAACAAATAAAATCCTTCGCGTGTTGTCATATTATGTGACATAGTTGAAAGGAAAAATACCAGACTTGGTATATTGATCATGTCTCGAAAAAACCTTCACAAAATGACCTATCATGTTCGAGGTTTCATGGCTTTCGGTCCAAATGACCGACGTTATGTGCTGAATCACGGTGTAGTTTGTGATGATGTGCTCATATTATGCATCATGTGGATATTGGTATGGAGAACAATGTTGCAGGAGGAAATTTTCCTCTTCGTCGCACGGAAAAGCCCTTTTCCATTTTCCGAGCGCAAAAAACGGGTCGTTTTGTGAAGTAACCACCAAAATGCTATTTCAGAATGCTACCGTACTATTTTCCTAAAATACTAGACCACCTTACATGGACTATCTCCCAACCGGGACATCTCAAACCTTTTCGTCCATCCCGGGTAAAAAGGACAAATGTCTGCCGAATCGGCAGGAAGTGGGTCTGGTTTGTACTACAGGTACATGATTTAACGCTCGTGATTTAAAAAAAAAATCATTTTTAGACTCGCAATATGTCGTTTCTTCAGAGATCCAATGCAAGTTCTAACGATGCTCGTCCCCTATCTTCATGCACGCGTTTGACCATAGTTAGAAACTCAAAAAATTCAAAACGGCCATAAGAAATTCAAATAAAAATCCGAACAATGAAAATCCTTTGCGCGGTGTCATATTATGTGACATAGTTGAAAGAAAAATACCAGACTTGGTATATTGATCATGTCTCGAAAAAACCTTCACAAAATGACCTATCATGTTCGAGGTTTCATGGCTTTCGGTCCAAATGACCGATGTTATGTGCTGAATCACGACATAGTTTGTGATGATGTGCCCATATTACGCATGCATGTGGACATTGGTATGGAGAACAATGTTGCAGGAGGAAGTTTTCCTTTTCGTTGCACGGAAACGCCCTTTTCCATTTTCCGAGCGCAAAAAACGGGTCGTTTTGTGAAGTAACCACCAAAATGTTGTTTCAGAATGCTACCGTACCATTTTCCTAAAATACTAGACCACCTTACATGGACTATCTCCCAACTGGGACATCTCAAACCTTTTCGTCCATCCCGGGTAAAAAGGACAAATGTCTGCCGAATCGGCAGGAAGTGGGTCTGGTTTGTACTACAGGTACATGATCTAACGCCCGAGATTTTTTGAAAAAAAATCATTTTTAGACTCGCAATATGTGGTTTCTTCAGAGATCCAATGCAAGTTCTAACGATGCTCGTCCCCTATCTTCATGCACGCCGGTTCAACCATAGTTAGAAATTCAAAAAATTCAAAACGGGCATAAGAAATTCAAAAAAAATCCAAACAATGAAAATCCTTCGCGTGGTGTCATATTATGTGACATAGTTGAAAGGAAAAATACCATACTTTGTATATTGATCATGTCTCGAAAAAACCTTCAGAAAATGACCTATCATGTTCGAGGTTTCATGGCTTTCGGTCCAAATGACCGATGTTATGTGCTGAATCACGACATTGTTTGTGATGATGTGCCCATATTATGCATGCATGTGGACATTGGTATGGAGAAAAATGTTGCAGGAGGAAGTTTTCCTTGTCGTCGCACGGAAAGCCCTTTTCCATTTTCCGAGCGCAAAAAACGGGTCGTTTTGTGAAGTGACCACCAAAATGCTGTTTCAGAATTCTACCGTACCATTTTCCCAAAATACTAGACCACCTTACATGAACTATATCCCAACCGGGACATCTCAAACCTTTTCGTCCATCCCGGGTAAAAAGGACAAATGTCTGCCGAATCGGCAGGAAGTGGGTCTGGTTTGTACTACAGGTACATGATCTAACGCCCGTGATTTTTTGAAAAAAATCATTTTTAGACTCGCAATATGTGGTTTCTTCAGAGATCCAATGCAAGTTCTAACGATGCTCGTCCCCTATCTTCATGCACGCCGGTTCAACCATAGTTAGAAATTCAAAAAATTCAAGACGGGCATAAGAAATTCAACAAAAAATCCAAACAATAAAAATCCTTCGCGTGGTGTCATATTATGTGACATAGTTGAAAGGAAAAATACCATACTTGGTATATTGATCATGTCTCGAAAAAACCTTCACAAAATGACCTATCATGTTCGAGGTTTCATGGCTTTCGGTCCAAATGACCGATGTTATGTGCTGAATCACGGCATAGTTTGTGATGATGTGCCATATTATGCATGCATGTGGACATTGGTATGGAGAAAAATGTTGCAGGAGGAAGTTTTCCTTTTCGTCGCACGGAAAGCCCTTTTCCATTTTCCGAACGCAACAAACGGGTCGTTTTGTGAAGTGACCACCAAAATGCTATTTCAGAATTCTACCGTACCATTTTCCCAAAATACTAGGCCACCTTACATGGACTATATCCCTACCGGGACATCTCAAACCTTTTCGTCTATCCCGGGTAAAAAGGACAAATGTCTGCCGAATCGGTAGGAAGTGGGTCTGGTTTGTACTACAGGTACATGATTTAACGCCCGTGATTTTTTGAAAAAATCATTTTTAGACTCGCAATATGTGGTTTCTTCAGAGATCCAATGCAAGTTCTAACGATGCTCGTCCCCTATCTTCATGCACGCTGGTTCGACCATAGTTAGAAATTCAAAAAAATTCAAAACGGGCTTAAGAAATTCAAAAAAAATCCGAACAAAGAAAATCCTTCGCGTGGTGTCATATTATGTGACATAGTTGAAAGGAAAAATACCATACTTGGTATATTGATCATGTCTCGAAAAAACCTTCACAAAATGACCTATCATGTTCGAGGTTTCATGGCTTTCGGTCCAAATGACCGACGTTATGTGCTGAATCACGGCATAGTTTGTTATGATGTGCCCATATTATGCATGCATGTGGACATTGGTATGGAGAACAATGTTGCAGGAGGAAGTTTTCCTTTTCGTCGCACAGAAAAACCCTTTTCCATTTTCCGAGCGCAAAAAGGCTCGTTTTGTTAAGTAACCACCAAAATGCTGTTTCAGAATGCTACCGTACCATTTTCCTAAAATACTAGACCACCTTACATGGACTATCTCCCAACCGGGACATCTCAAACCTTTTCGTCCATCCCGGGTAAAAAGGACAAATGTCTGCCGGATCGGTAGGAAGTGGGTCTGGTTTGTACTACAGGTGCATGATCTAACGCCCATGATTTTTTGAAAAAAATCATTTTTAGACTCGCAATATGTGGTTTCTTCAGAGATCCAATGCAAGTTCTAGCGATGCTCGTCCCCTATCTTCATGCACGCCGGTTCGACCATAGTTAGAAATTCAAAAAATTCAAAACGGGCATAAGAAATTCAAAAAAAAAATACAAACAATGAAAATCCTTCGCCTGGTGTCATATTATGTGACATAGTTGAAAGGAAAAATACCAGACTTGGTATATTGATCATGTCTCGAAAAAACCTTCACAAAATGACCTATCATGTTCGAGGTTTCATGGCTTTCGGTCCAAATGACCGATGTTATGTGCTGAATCACGGCATAGTTTGTGATGATGTGCCTATATTATGCATGCATGTGGACATTGGTTTGGAGAACAATGTTGCAGGAGGAAGTTTTCCTTTTCGTCGCACGGAAAAGCCCTTTTCCATTTTCTGAGCGCAAAAAATGGGTCGTTTTGTGAAGTAACCACCAAAATGCTATTTTAGAATGCTACCGTACCATTTTCCTAAAATACTAGACCACCTTACATGGAATATCTCCCAACCGGGACATCTCAAACCTTTTCGTCCATCCCGCGTAAAAAGGACAAATGTCTGCCGAATCGATAGGAAGTGGGTCTGGTTTGTACTACAGGTACAAGATCTAACGCCCGTGATTTTTTGAAAAAAATCATTTTTAGACTCGCAATATGTGGTTTCTTCAGAGATCCAATGCAAGTTCTAACGATGCTCGTCCCCTATCTTCATGCACGCCGGTTCGACCATAGTTAGAAATTCAAAAAATTCAAAACGGGCAGAAGAAATTCAAAAAAAATCCGAACAATGAAAATCCTTTGCGTGGTGTCATATTATGTGACATAGTTGAAAGGAAAAATACTATACTTGGTAGATTGATCATGTCTCGAAAAAACCTTCACAAAATGACCTATCATGTTTGAGGTTTCATGGCTTTCGGTCCAAATGACCGATGTTATATGCTGAATCACGTCATAGTTTGTGATGATGTGCCCATATTATGCTTGCATGTGGACATTGGTATGGAGAAAAATGTTGCAGGAGGAAGTTTTCCTTTTCGTCGCACGGAAAAGCCCTTTTCCATTTTCCGAGCGCAAAAAACGGGTCGTTTTGTGAAGTAACCACCAAAATGCTGTTTGAGAATGCTACCGTACCATTTTCCTAAAATACTAGACCACCTTACATGGACTATCTCCCAACCGGGACATCTCAAACCTTTTCGTCCATCCCGGGTAAAAAGGACAAATGTCTGCCGAATCGGCAGGAAGTGGGTCTGGTTTGTACTACAGGTACATGATTTAACGCTCGTGATTTAAAAAAAAAATCATTTTTAGACTCGCAATATGTGGTTTCTTCAGAGATCCAATGCAAGTTCTAACGATGCTTGTCCCCTATCTTCATGCACGCTGGTTCGACCATAGTTAGAAATTCAAAAAATTCAAAACGGGCATAAGAAATTCAAAAAAAATCTCAACAATGAAAATCCTTCGCGTGGTGTCATATTATGTGACATAGTTGAAAGGAAAAATACCAGACTTGTTATATTGATAATGTCTCAAAAAAACCTTCACAAAATGACCTATCAAGTTCGAGGTTTCATGGCTTTCGGTCTAAATGACCGATGTTATGTGCTGAATCACGGCATAGTTTGTGATGATGTGCCCATATTATGCATGCATGTGGACATTGGTATGGAGAACAATGTTGCAGGAGGAAGTTTTCCTTTTCGTCGCACGGAAAAGTCCTTTTCCATTTTCCGAGCGCAAAAAACGGGTTGTTTTGTGAAGTAACCACCAAAATGCTGTTTCAGAATGCTACCGTACCATTTTCCTAAAATACTAGACCACCTTAATGGACTATCTCCCAACCGGGACATCTCAAACCTTTTCGTCCATCCCGGGTAAAAGGGACAAATGTCTGTCGAATCGGTAGGAAGTGGGTCTAGTTTGTTCTACAGGTACATGATCTAACACCCGTAATTTTTTGAAAAAATCATTTTTAGACTCGAAATATGTGGTTTCTTCAGAGATCCAATGCAAGTTCTAACGATGCTCGTCCCCTATCTTCATGCACACCGGTTCGACCATAGTTAGAAATTCAATAACCGTGGCGCACTACGTGCTATGCGCCACGGATACAATTTTCAAAATTCAAAAAAAGCGGAAGATCTGGATCTCGCTGTTAGTGCCGCCGGTCGTCGGTGCAGGTCGTCGTCGTTGCCTCGTCGTGGTCGTCGTCGCCTCGTCTTCGTCTTCGCCTCGTCGTCCTCACCTCGTCGGAGGGGCCTCGTCGTTGTCGGAGCTGCAAGTAGGAGGAGGAGAAGGAGAGGAGGAAGAGGAGGAGGAGGAGGAGAAGAAGAAGAAGGAGCCCGCCATCATCGTCGTCACTGCAAGGAGGAGGCCGCCATCACCATCTTCACTGCAAGGAGGAGGAAGAAGAGGAGAAGGAGAAGGAGAAGGAGAAAGAGAAGGAGGAGGAAAATGAGAAGGAGAAGGAGGAGGAGGAGGAGAAGAAGAAGAAGAAGAAGAAGAAGAAGAAGAAGGAAAGGAGAAGGTAGGAAAAGGAAAAGGGAGGAGAAGGAAAAGGAGAGAAGGGGAGGGGAAAGAAAAGGGGTAGGTGGGCGGGGTGGGGATTCAAATTTTGAATCCGGCCCAACTTACTCGTAGCGCACTAGTTGTTGGTGCACTACGGGTAAGTTGCCCTTTATTTTTTTTTCTGCAGAAAAAACGGTCTTTTGACCGTAACTTTTTACTCTTTTCTAATTTTGAAAATCTAAATAGTCGCTAAACGACTAGCGGTCGTTGCGAACGGATGCGAAATCTCGTTCTCGTCATTTTGGTATATTATACGATTTTTTTCGACATCGTATGCAAAAGTTACGTCCATTTTACCGTGGCATGACTTTTTTTGCAGATGAAGTCGAAATTATTGTTTGTTAATTTCCCTACAAACTATACCACATTACCTACCTAAATATCAAAGGATTTTATTTTTTGAAGTGTTTATCATTTTCTTTTATTTTTTGCAAAACCTAAAAAGGCGATCCACGGGGGGGGGGGGGGGGGGGGGGGGGGGGGGTTGGGTTGAGGCCACTAGGGCAGAGTGCCCTACGGTTAAGTTTACCCAGCTGCTGCAGCACACATGCCCGTAGCGCACTAGGTCAAGGTGCCCTACGGCTAAGTGACACATCCATGGCGCACCTTGACCTAGTGCCCTACGGGTATGTATGTTGCGGCCACCTGTGCCTTGGCCCACACATAGCCGTGGCGCACTACCCCCATGTGTGCCACGCTTATGGCAGTTAAACGTAGGGCACCTATGGGCAGTGCGCCACGCCTATTTTACTCGTGGGGCACCACTAGCAAGTGCGCCACAGAAGTGTGGATTACCTATAGCCGTTTTCCTAGTAGTGCGTTCACCATGCCTTCGAAGGTAAGGCGTCCTGACGCCTGCTGCCGTCTTAGAGAATGTCGGAGAAGCGTGCCATGGTCCAGTCCTTCCACAAAGTGATAGATAGCATCATCATTGGGGTAGTGGGCCATATCGGCTCATTACGGAGCCACCTGGCCAGGTAATCGCGGGGGTTTTCTCCCTCTCTCTGAATGCAGCGCGCCAGATCGAAGATGGTAACCACGCCGACGAATTTGGATCTCTGGTGTCCAGACGCATGGACGAAGCCGGCGGATTTGCAGTGATCTTCCACCTTTATATCCTGCACAGGGGCGGTCTGGGTGGGCCTTGAATTTTTCCGATCTTTGCCCGCAAACTCCGAGGAGAGCCCCGACATTGATCCTTCCGCGAACGTATCCTGCCCGTAGGCGGTCCGTGCGGGCCTTGATGCTCCTTCGACTCCCAGGGAACAAGTGCCCGAGTCGGTTTCGCCAATGAAGAGGTGGATGTCTCCGATAGGAACGATCGAACACCGCGTAGGGTTCGTTCTTCGCCGGGAACCAGAACTCGTCAGGAGGGACGATCGGAACGTTGCCAGAGAAGAGAACGCGCCCGATGGCTACGGTTTTGCCGATTCCCGCGAAGATCTTGGTCCTCGCCCGTTGAAGAGCCTGAAGCGCCTCTTGCCCCACGGTGGGCGCCAACTGTCGTGGTATTGCCGACGAGTACGCCATGGAGGGGTCCTCACAGTGCGTGTTTAGAGACGTGGGGTAAGGCGGACGATTGACGGGTACAAGGTAACACAGCTTACCCAGGTTCAGATCCCACGACGGTGGCGGAATCCTACTCCTGCTATAAATCACTATAAGGGCAATACGCCGAGTTACATGGATTGGTTCGCTGTGCGAGATGACTAGAGAGTCTAAGTTATTGTCTAAGATTGTGCCCTAAAGGCTCCCATAGGCCCGACTTATATAGTCGCTAGGTCCTAGGATTACAGGGAAAAGTCCTAGCCGGACAGGTTACAGAGTCCTACACTGTCTATTACTAGTCTTGTGTGTCTTGTACTCCAAGGCTCCGGGTACGCTGGTGACTCCACCGTAGCCTTCCTTTATCCGACATGGGCCTTCCTTCTGGATCCATCTAACTGGGCCGCCCAGCAGGCCATAGGCACTGCTACCGACTATGGGCCACCCGGGTTAGCCGGATAAGAGACATGCTATAAGGATACCCATATAGCATATCCCCAACACTCGCCCTTGGAAATAAGGAACATGATGGACGAACACGAGGCACATTAGGCTCCAAACCATGGAGGACTGGGTTTCCCGAAGAGAGGATGAAATATCCTGATAGAAACCATCAAAGGAGAAAGGACAAGGCGGAAGTTGAAGCAGATATTCAGAAAGAGCGAATGCGTATAATTGAAGAACGAATAAAGCAACAACAAGATGAAATTAACGCACTTAAAGAGCAAAGTACTACCGGCCCATCTCAGCAGCACACTGCATTCGATGCTACCGGCCTATCGAATAATCAAAAAAGCAGTGTGGCTTCCACCGAGGTCCCGGGTGATGACAATGACGATGACGATGGTGCACCGACGATGGATCCTATTGGCTACCTAGTGGATGATATCACACAGATGACACACTGCGAGCTACATGTCAAAGTTGTGAACATATCAATGAAGGTGGCGGTCGGCTATGCCTTACCAATTGGACCCACACAAACTTACCACTGTCGTCCGGTTCCACAGGGCTACGCTGTTGTCGGGGTGGATGAAATCATGCCCACCTGTGAAGTTTTGAAGCTTGACTACCCTGCAGGTGAAGGGGATGTGACTGAACTGGGAGACGCAACAAACGTCACCATTCTATGGCCAAAGGAATGTATCATGCTTCGAAATCACACGCCAATGCCATCTTCGCCGCCGCCTCACCCGTCTCCAGCGAGGTCGTCGCCGCCGCGGCAGCCGTCTTCGTCGCCTCACCCGACTCCGTCGCCTCACCAATCTCCAGCGCATCCATCGCCGCGGCAGCCATCGCCGGCGCCTCAGGATAAAAAGCGTAAGCGTATCGCTACTCTGCGTCGTGGTAAGCGATCGCCGAAACGTAAACAAGAGCCTCTTCCAAAAGTACCAAAGGTTCCTCCCAAGAGATCTTATGACTGTACTGAAGAGGAGACTACGACTATCGTTGATGCAGAAACGACAGCGTTTTTCGCTAAGCTGAGGCGGCCGAAAGAGCCAGAGTTCCCCAGCACCAAAGAAGAAAAGGCCAGAGTGTTCAAAATTCTAAAGACTCTTCATCAACCCGAGCCAAAGCTGTCATCATACTATGAGCGTTCTATTCTCAAGTCACATGCAGCACAACAAGCCTCGAAGAGCAGTACTGATGCAAGCGAGAAATCTGTTACCCAGCTCAGAGAACAAGCAAAACAGTCTTGCGCCCCTCTTAAGGTTATTTCCCATACCAATGTGGGGTCGAGAAAATATGCGGCCGATGAGCAGTATGATCCAGAGGTAGTTGCACAATACGTAGAAGCTGCCGCTGCTCAAAGTATGAGTATTGCCCAGTACTTATCCCAGTTAGAGTACCTCCCCGTGTGTGAAGTAGCATACAAATACTAGTATGACAAACCTCTCGTCAAACCTGAGGAGGTAAATAATCTTCCAACAAAAATGCGAAGATTGCATAACTGGTACATGCATGCCACAAAGGCCGGGGCTAACTGGATAGTGCTGAGGGTTACAAAAAAGCATTATGGGAAATAAATAGATGACATGATATCCATTGAATTTGATGAACTATTTCAATTATTCAATCAAGTCGCCTTGGACAAATTGATCACCAGTGCCTATTGTCTGTAAGTACTAATTCTGTAATTAATTTAGTCTCTAGCTATCTCACCTCGTTTATTGCATGTATATAATCATACTATAATATGTAGAATGAAGATTCTCGAATGTAGCAGCGGACAAATCTATGACATTGGCTTCATTGACCCATATTGGGTTCATCAAGCTAATCTCAAAACAAACCCCTAGGATACAGAGGATAATATCGTACACGCATTAAGGTTTCAAGAAACCAGAAGGGAAATACTATTTCCTTACAACTTTGAGTGAGTGTTATTGTCTTGTATACACTTTCTATTTCGCTTACTCGATGTTAAGTATATAATTGATTAGTTATGCATGCGCAGCTTCCACTATATTCTGTTAATCATTCAACTTGACAAAGGGTGTGTACTAGTCATGGACTCGAAACATAAACCCCTTGAGCAGTGGAAGGACATGCAGATGCTTCTCCAGTGGTAATTATAATCATTACGACACTATATCGGCAACGTTCGTGAATTTTATGATATCAAGTAATTAATAACTTCTTTTATTCGTTTTCTTCACCAGGAAGCGCTTGGACCCGGTCCACCAAAAAGTCTAGGGGTGTTTGGAGAGATGAGCTTACATTTCAAGCACTAGATGTAAGCACCACTAGCTATATCCGCGCATCTCTTTGATTCTAGTTTTGATACCGTTATTATCATGCTTGATTATTATTTTGATTGAACTATGTTCTCGTAAAGTGCCTGACGCAGGGACCAGGGAACAATTTATGTGGATACTATCTTTGCGAGTTCATCCGGCAGACGTGCTGTGAGAAGGGCAGAAATTTAGAGCAACTCCATGTACGTAAACAATTTCTATAGTTTTTAATTACCATAAGTTTCATTCATATAGGTTGACTCCTTTTTTAAATCAGATCGAACGTCTACGGGACGGTCTTCTGCCAAAGGATCGCGTACGAGCAATTCAGGTGGAATTGGCGGGATTCTTGGATGCAGAAGTCCTAAAACCAAAAAGGGAATACTATTCGGGTGTGTATAAACAATAGGGATTGTACAAAGAGCTTATTTTGTATGTAGTGCATGAACTCGATCCGTGTATCGAATGTAATATGTTCGACACTTGGATCTATATTGTCATGATGATCTTGTGTAATATAGTGATTCCTTCATTGATGAGTGCAAAACACTAAATAAACAATAAAACAACATAAATGAATTCTCTGCCGCGGCACAGAAAGTGGCCAAAATGCTGTCGCGACAACAAAAGTTGCCAAAATGAATTCTCTGCCGCGACAGAGAGTTATTTGTCCCGGTTCGTGTTACGTACCGGGACGGTTGCAACAAATGATTTAATAATAAGTTCAGATATGAGATCATGACACTCGGTCCCTAGTGATAAGCATTAAGCACAACAAGTTGCAACAAAGTCAAATAGCACTAATAGAGATACTAGGCACTATGCCCTAACAATCTTATTCGATTACATGATAGAACTCATCCAATCCCTACCATCTGATGAGTGCAGCAGCACTTCGTTGGGATACCCCAAGCGGAAGGTATGATGCAATTGAGCAGGCAAGTTTCCCTCAATAAGAAACCAAGGTTATCAAACCAGTAGGAGGAAGGAAACGCCTCAAAGGTGCTGCAAGCAACGTGGAGCCTTCACAACACAAACTCAAGACTTTGCCCCAACTAACAGTGAGGTTGTCAATCTCACCGGTTGCTGTAACAAAGGATTAAACGTATGGTGTGGAAGGTAATGGTTTGCAGCAAGTAAACAAGTAACAGTGGAGGATGTATCAATAGTAAACATTGGACCAGGGTCCATAGTTCACTAGAGGTGCTCTCCTTAGATAAACAACATGGCATGAAGGGTAAAAAATTACATCAGGGCAATTGACAGGAACTGACCAAGGCATAATAATGCAATACCAGACAAAAATATCGTATGAGATTCGATTAGGCAATTCAACAATATACATAGACCGCCATCCAACTGCATCTATGACTAGAAGTCCACCTTCAGGTTATCATCCGAACACCCTCCAGTATTAAGTTGCAAGCAACAGACAGCTGCATTAAGAAAAGTGTGTAAGGTAAACAATCCACTTGTTCTATGAATAAGAGACCGTTGTTTTCTCCCTAGTAGCAACAACACATCTACAACCGAAGATATTTCTGTCACTTCCCTTGGAAACTACAGGCATGAACCCACTATCGAGCATAAATACCCCCTCTTGGAGTCACTAGCAACTACTTGGCCAAGATAGCTACTAACAATGGAGAGCATGCAAGATCACAAACAACACAGACATGATGGAATCATAAAGACAAAACCATTAATCAATCTGACATAGTAATCTCAATATCCATCGGATCCCCTCAAACACAACATGCATGATTACAAATAGATTAGATCTTGATCATGAACGGAGCTCTTAAGATCTATACATGAAAGCACAAGGAGGAGATACAACCATCTAGCTACTACATGGACCTATAGTCCAAGGTGGAACTACTCACGCTTCATACCGGAGAGAAGGACTCCGGGATGATTTCCCCTCCGGCAGGGTGCCGGGAAGAACTTCAGATCCCCCCGATCTAGGGACGACGATGGCGGCGGCTACAAAAGGTTTCGTGGAGTTTTGATCGGGTGCCTAGGGTTTCTGCATCAGGGGCTTCTTATAGGCGAAGAGGCGAGGCGGCCAGGGGGCCCACACCATACCCAGGCGCGGGGTGGGCCCACCCATGCCTAGGGGGGGTGCGGCCGCCCTGGTTTGCCTCTCCGTCTCGTATTCTGGCTTCGTGCCCCGCACGGTAAAATATTGACTTTGGTTTTTTTCCCGTCCAATTCCGAGAATATTGATTTTCTGCCTTTCTGGAACCAAAAACAGAAGAAAACACGCAACTGGCACTGTGGCAACTTGTTTATAGGTTAGTTCCAGAAAATATATAAAAACACCTCAAAGTCTAGACAAAGCAAAGAAGATACTAAACAAGCATGGAGCATCAAAAATTATAGATACGTTTCCGACGTATCACCATCCCCACAGCCTACAGCGGGGGATTACTCACTCATGGATGAGGGAAACATTGATGGTTGATGGAGAGGCATTGGTGATGACGATGGCGATGATCCTATGCAAATTCCCCGTCCCGGCAGGGTGCCAGAACGGAGTTTCTGGATCCGAATCTTGGTTTCTAGTGGTGGCGGCGCAACAGAACTCTTTCTGGAAGAACGACAAACCCCCCTCGGTTTTTAGGTCAAGAGGCGTCTTATAGGCGAAGAGGGAAGCCGAGGGGGTGCCTGGGGTGGCCACACTCCCTAGGTGCGGCCAGGCCTGGCCCACGCATGGCAGGGGTGTGGGTCCCCCAGTTCTCCACTCCGTCTCGTACTCTGGCTCCGTGGATCTTCTGGTGAAATAGGATTTTTGGCATATTTTCCAGGATTTTTCCTGATAGTTGATTTTCTGCACAAAAACTAGACACCAAGGTAATTCTGCTGAAAACAGCGTCAATCCGTGTTAGTTGTATCCAAATCACACAAGTTTAGAGGAGAAACAATAGCAAAAGTGTTCGGGAAAGTAGATACATTTTGGATGTATCAGGTATCTCGTTAGCTTCACCAGCAACATCAACAAGTATTTTGTTAGCTTCGCTAGCGGCAGCATTAGCGAGTATTTCGTCAGCTTCACTAGGCGCAACAAGAGCTAGTTCTTCGTCGGCTCCACCACCACCAGCAGCAGCATCATCGAGAGCCGGGGCTGCCTGAGCAATTACAGGTTCAACAGCTTCAGGGGCTCCGAGGAAGAAAGGGTGGTTGATCCCAAGAAACAGAGATTGTTCCTTCAGATTGTCAATTCTGCTCCAGACCTGGTCTACTGGGTCTTTTGATGGACATGCGGACCTCGAGAAAACGTGACACCGCAACGATGGGTATGAAGAAAGTTGTGTCCCCATATGTTCTATTGTATCACCAACGCTGTTTAGTGCTCCCTGATATGAATCCACATGAGTTAAGCACCCTGGTTGACATCACCTCTGAGAGTTGCAAGGAACCAGCAATGTGATACAGGATCAACATCTACTACTGCATCTTCGATCACCAGAGCTGGAATGACGCGTGGGGCTATGTGTGTACCTGCGTGTTACCTTCAGTCTGTAAGCGAAATTTTGAATGGGAATTTACAAGCTATATGACACCATGACTCACCACAGGTGAACGGCTCCCAAACACGCACGTTGCCGCTAGGTTCAGTGACCGCATAAATGCGTTGCGGTGTGTCGTCATACATGCTGGAGATGAAGACGTCGTCGACATACTTCTCCGGCCGCAGATGGTCGTCGCGCAATACTGTGCTTTCATTGTCATCTGGGCATATAATGAATGTGATTGCCTTGTCGAACACCGCTAATAGGTTGTATTGCCAAGTCTTCCACATCAGGACAGGCTTCTGCGGGAGCTGTACCTTCAGGAGCTCAAGTTCTACCATGTTGAACCTATAAGCGAATTCAGATTTTAGTGGCAGCCACCCATTGTTGAATGCAGTAATGCCGACACCCACTACAGATGGCGGTGTAAGTCTCAATGATCTGTAGACATTTTTTAGAGTCAAAGTACTCCCATCCTGGGATAAAAGGACCAGCCACTCTCCATTGCCACCCACCCAGTTCTGCTCATCATCCATTTCCGCCTCCTCCGTCTCCTTGATATTCACCACTACTGATTGCAACCACTTATCCAGCAACATCAGTTTTGCATGAACATTCTGGAAAAGTTTGTTGTTAGTTGGTAGAGTCACCTAGCATGGATTCCATTGCAAATACAATTTGACACCACTATGCTTAGATTAAAGTATTATATACGACTGACATCACTGCAATTTACACTTTATGTTGGAAGCCAAGGTTAGCAAAGTCGGGAAGGAGAGGGGCGTGGCGTTGGCCCTGAAGGCTAAAGCAGAGAAAGAGCTAACTGCATCAAGGATTGAACTGCACGAGAAGAAAGTCCACGATGTCACAACTACCAATATGCACAGTTTCCTGAGAATCAAGGCAGAGAAAGAACTGACCAAGTGCAAGCAGGATGCCAAAAAGATGGAGCTGGCGATTCAAACCCTGGAGTGGCAGAATGAAGGGCATCGTGCTAAGGTTAGAAATATAATGTATATGCGTGAAAACTAGGTTTGTTCAGATTGATCTCCCTACTGTTAATTGTAATATCATTTGTCGACCAAGTGGTCTGAAATCTGAACTAGTAGGAGCCCAAGCTGAAGCATTTCTGTGGATTCTCAGTTGTGTGTGGGAATGCTCGGAACAAAATGTAATAGTATTTGTTGACCAAGTGGTCTGAAGTCTGAACTAGTAGTGTGATGGTGCTGTGTTGATGTTGAGCACTTCGTCGAGAAACCTCAAGAGCAAGGTGTGATGTAGCACATCAGCAAGTTTTCCATCAGTAAGAAACTAAGGTTATCAAACCAGTAGGAGGAAGGAAACGTCTCAAAGGTGTTGCAAGCAACATGGAAACCTGCACAACACAAACTCAAGACTTTGCCCCAACGAACAGTGAGGTTGTCAATCTCACCGATTGCTGTAACAAAGGATTACATTTATGGTGTGGAAGGTAATGGTTTGCAGCAAGTAAACAAGTAACAATGGAGGATGTATCATTGGTAAAGATTGGACCAGGGTCCATAGTTCACTAGAGGTGCTCTCCTTAGATAAACAACATGGCATGAAGGATAAACAAATTACAGCAGGGCAATTAAAAGGACTGAGCAAGGCATAACAATGTAGTACTAGACAAAAAGATCCTATGAGATTCGATTGGGCAATTCAACAATATACATAGACCGCCATCCAACTGCATCTATGAATAGAAGTCCACCTTCAGGTTATCATCTGAACCCCCTCCAGTATTAAGTTGCAAGCAACAAACAACCGCTTTAAGCAAAGTGTGTAAGGTAAACAATCCACTTGTTCCATGAACAAGAGACCATTGTTTTCTCCCTAGTGGCAACAACACATCTACAACCGAAGAGATTTCTGTCACTTCCCTTGGAAACTAGAGGCATGAACCCACTATCGAGCATAAATACCCCCTCTTGGAGTCACTAGAAACTACTTGGCCAAGATAGATACTAACAACGGAGAGCATGCAAGATCACAAACAACACAGACATGATAGTATCAAATACACAAAACCATTAATCAATCTGACATAGTAATCTCAATATCCATCGGATCCCCGCAATGTGAGACCCTGGCGCATGGCTCAATAGGATTGATAGGAAACCCATACCAACAAGTTGCAACTTCTTTTCTGGAAGCTCATTCAAAAAGAACTCTAAGGTTAAGCGTGCTTGGCCTAGAGCAATTCTAGGATGGGTGACCGACTGGTAAGTGGGTACCGGGTGCGCACGAGTGAGGAGAAAGTGCGCAGAAAAGACTAGGTCTGTGGAGTTAGTCTAGCGATTCTATTGAGCTGCCAGAAGTGACAGCCGTCGGTCCGGAGTGATCGGGGGTGTTACAAGTGGTATCAGAGCCGACCCTCGCGGTTACATGGGCGTGTGCGGGTCAGTGGCGGACATGTGTAGCATGGCGCGTGTGGCCCAAAGTAGACACGACATGGCAATGTGCCGACACTGGACGCATAGACGTGTGCCAAGAAAAGACTAGTGTTGGTCTGTGGAGTTAGTCTAGAGATTCTATTGAGCTGCCAGAAGTGACAGCCGTCGGTCCGGAGTGATCGGGGGTGTTACAAGTGGTATCAGAGCCGACCCTCGCGGTTACATGGGCGTGTGCGGGTCAGTGGCGGACATGTGTAGCATGGCGCGTGTGGCCCAGAGTGGACACGACATGGCAATGTGCCGACACTGGACGCATAGACGTGTGCCAAGAGGGGACGTTCCTGGCTTGTGGTTGATCGACGAGGACGTCGATCTTCTAAGGGTGGGTGTATGTGAGACCCTGGCGCATGGCTCAATAGGATTGATAGGAAACCCATACCAACAAGTTGCAACTTCTTTTCCGGAAGCTCATTCAAAAAGAACTCTAAGGTTAAGCATGCTTGGCCTAGAGCAATTCTAGGATGGGTGACCAACTGGGAAGTGGGTACCGGGTGCGCACGAGTGAGGACAAAGTGCGCAGAAATCTGTAAGATCCCTCCTTTATAAAGGAAAAGGATCCCTGTGATTGCAATGCTAGTCCCTGGATCAATGCTAGCATCCACAGTTTAAGATGAAGTACACAGAAACAAAGGTCATTATTACAGTCATTCCAGAGACAACATAGTCTTTACAACTCCAAGGCCACAGGCCTAGTACAGGAGTTTAAATAAGTAAATAGGTAAAAGTCTTCATCTTCATGTGCCACAGGCAAACATGTTGAGTGTAGACTCATGACTCCTAATCCTCATCAGAGTAACCTGCAACATCATAAGTTACAGCCACAGTGGGTCAATACATTGGAATAGTATTGGCAAGTGATACCTTAGTATATTATTGGTGGACTACATACTATATGCAATTTGGCTAAGTGTAGCTCAGGCTTGCTTTGCTCAAAATAGGTTTTGCCTATTAGTTGAAAACACTAAGTTTTTCTTTGTCAAAACTTTTCCCAAGGAACCACCAATAGACATTAGGGTCCTTCACCCTTGTTCACCCACAAGTTTTACTTAGAAATTGGGATGAGGAGATTCTTGATAGCTTCCATGTCTTGATGCTCAAGTTGTCCTTTTCCAGGGACATGGCTAAGTACTTAGATTCTTCCATCTGCAGAGGTTGTGCACTTTCCCCACAAGACTTGATTTTCACCAAGACAGGACCTTTCAGAAGCCTTCCCTTAGACCAAATGGACGCGTTCCAACCTATCATCCCACTACCACCAACTGTCCAAATGGCTAAGTTCTAGCAACCTATGTGATCCAGGCAGAGCCCATATTGCCAAGTGGTTGCACTAGAAGCTTCTTAACATTTGGCCTCTCAAATCCCTTTGTTCCTAGGTGGCTTTCCACAAGTGAGATACACAAGGTAAACCATAGAAATGGTCCTTGTGTAACCACTCAACATAAACCATTCCTACCATTCCACCCAGGTGTTTCATTCACTTAGTTGTTTTATTAAGTAAAAACTCAAGTCCAAAAACTTAGGAATATTTTTATCATAGCATGAATATTTCACCACCCTTGTTTGCTACTAGCTAGGCTAAGCATGGCATAGATAAGCATCTTAACTTAGAAATTTACTAGCAATTCTATAACTACTAGGATTTCCCAAGCATAGCATATAAGAAAAATATAACCATGCAAGACTAGCAAAATATTTCTAATGCATAGTAGAAAACATAGGGATAAAAATATCATGAAGCACCACTTGCCTTGGTAGTTTGGAGAGTAGCTACACTCCTCACAATCACAATCACTATTGGCACCAAAATCTACATAAAATCATAGCCACAAATCACATACCAAACAAATACAAGCAAAAATATAAGGATGCATGCAATATGATATGTGATGATTTTCTAAACTCAACAAGACAAGTGCACAGTACTGGTTCATAAACAAGTTTAAAACTTGTCAAACAACATTTATTTAAACACTAAAACATTTCTCAAATAATTAATATACACAAAATAGGCCTACACATGTTTCTATAAATAAAACCATTTTAACAGAAACAAAACATTAAACACATTACATATTTGGAAAGGGCTTGCTCTCCTGATTCTATTGATACAAAATTTGTCAAATTTGAACGTGGGAATCAAAAGTTATGGCTAAAACAAAATTAAACAACTAATAGATCTAATTCAAATTTTTAAAATGAACTCTGGGCCACGCGTCATGTTCTGATTGGCACGTACCGGTTCGCATAGGATCACGCGGATAGGCCGTTAGATCTACTTAATCTGCATGGCCCAGATCTACTCATACCGTTTCGTTAAGTGATCTGTTTATACGCGCTGGATCTAGATCCTACGGTCCTCGATCAAGCGACCACAGATGGGCGGCGCTGGCGGTGGCATCTGGCGGCGGTGGCTCTGTCTATGGAGGCGCCGCGGCTACAGGGAGTTCTAGGGTCGTCGGAGGTGCTTACCGGGCTCGTAGCGATGCACTGATACTCAAACTGGCGACGACTTGGCAAGGGGCGCACGGACACGGCTGCACGGGCTCGTCGGAGTTGCTGACAGCGTCGGGTTCGGGCGGACGGCGACGTTGGAGATGCTCCTGGTCACCCTAGCACAAATCAAAGGCATCAGGGGGTGCGCAAGACTACGGCGAACACACTCGTGTGAATCAGAGGCGAAGGGGAACACGGTGCTCACCGAATTTAATCGCCGGAGTTGAGGACGTCGTCGAGACCTTGCTGTGCTTGACGAAGACGATGACCTGGGGCAGTATAGGATGAACCAATGGTGTCAGAAGGTGCGCAAGGAAGTTGCGAAGCTGTCTGCAAGAACTAGAGAAGAAGGGGCGCACGGGGCTCACCGGGATTGGTCGCCGGAGTGAGCTCTGTCTACGGCGGTGCAAGGGTGTTCACGGGCAGCCTGGGGGCGCTTTGTGCTCGAAGTATGGGGGAAAATGGAGAGGGGGCAGAGGGGGTTTAAGTAGGCGAGACGGGGGCGTGATTTACTCCTGCAATCAACGCGAATTGACGATGCGAATCAAACCAGGAAACGCACGGCGTTAATTGGGGAAGAACATATCGTCGGGGTGGAGACGATGACGCCGTGTGGGCCGCGGATGTCAGCGAGAGAAACAGAGAGGGAGTGGGTCTAGTCTGTCAGCGACCTAGCGGGTGCGGGTGTGAGTGAAGAAAACGTTTCGCGCGGGGGGGGGGGGGGGGGGGGGGGGGGGGGGGTTGCTGGGCTAGTTGGGCTAGTTGGGCCAGATATGTTGTTTGGCTTTTTTTTTCTCTTTTATCCTTTTTCTTTTTCTGTTTGATTTTTCTGAAATGATTTTCAACTCCAAATCAAAAGAGTTTGAATTCAAATCTTATCTGGTCTTTTGTGCTATCAAACATCATATGTTTATTAGTGAAATTATATGGTTCCCGCAGATGATCTCTATCATGTGCATCGTGGTATGATCACTATGATACCTATATGTGTAAATCCAAGGTCTATGGATTTTACACTCTATGTGTGTTGTAAGAGTATCATCTCATACTTCTACTTACAACACTACCATATCATAACACTAGCCCAGCAACAATCTAAACTAGACGCCTCTAATTTATCCATTGCAAGTTTTACGTGGCTTAGGGCTTTCGAGATAGAACCGTTCTTACCTACGAACATGAACCACAACGAGGATAATCAAATGTTGACAACTCGCTTGCAAAATATATATTTACTATAGTAGGAGAGACAGACACCCGCTAGCCACTTATGCAAACTAGTTGCATGTCAAGCGTGGAACAGGTCTCATGTGTGAGGACATGTAAAGTTTGTCCGGGCCGCTTCATCCCACTATGCCACCAATATCCAAAATTACAACAAAGGAGCAACTATATGATCATCATCGCCCACATACTCATATGTGTACTACCCGTGTAAAGTATCTACGCATAGATCCGGCTCTGATACCACTGTAGGGTTCGCAGCATAGAAAACAAAAAATTTCCTACGATGTGAACTATATACCAAGATCTATCTACCAGATACAAACAACGGGCGGATGTATATCCGTAGAGAACATACCCTTGAAGACCGACAAAGCTTAACGAGTTCAACTCGTGGTTGATGTACACGATCTCTTGCCGATCTCAAGATCGAGAGGAAGTCCTAGCGCCGCAAATCAGCAGCGCATCCGTGCTCGCACACACGTTCGAGGCACCGAGCAACCTCCGCCTCCTCGCTCCAGCGATGCAGCGGAAGCACAACTCTTTCTTGCCGAATAGCCACCGGGAACATGTATCTCGCTAGTCCGAGACCATGGGGAATAAATTCTAGAGGGGGAGAGAGATCCTTCACGAGGAGGTGTGAGAGACAAGTGAGGAGGGGGGGCTACTTTTATAGGAGGAGGGGGGGACCCCAAGGGGGTGGCCGGCGCATGGGGCTTCCCCCTTGCCCTCCCCTCTTCATGTGGGTGGACACTCCACTCACAAATATCCTTTAAATTCCCTCCACTCAAAAGTCCACTCAAATTCCCATTAAATTTCCACCAAATTTAATGCAAACTCTTATTAAATAAAACTCTTTTATTTTATTCAGAATTTTGTCAATTACTTTAATGACAAATATTCACAAATAACCCCTTGCTAGAATTCTATTTCACATGCATAACCACTTTATGCAATTTCACCCGAAAACCTGTTTCGGTATCTAGTGAAATAAATTCCTGCGCTTGTTCATTCTTTTGGCATGAAACATTTGCTCCAATTGGATGTCGGTGTCTCTTAAGTGTGTCACCCTACGGTTCGTGAATAATGCGGACATGATCGAGACCCCTCTCGGATCAATAATCAGAAGCGGGATCTGGAGACCCATACTGACTCCCACACATTCAACGATGACTTTCTTGTGATCGTCGGAACCTTTTACGCTAGTATGTTAATCCCTTTGTTTCACGATATATTACATGTCCGAGATTCGATCATCGGTATCTCCATACCTAGTTTGATCTCGTTACCGACATGCACTCTTTTCTCGTTCCTGTGATATAACATTCTAGTGATCAAATCACTTGCTTGCAATGATGGGGATATGCCTACCGGGGTATACCCAGCAGGACGTTTCCGACTGGCCCAAGACCCGGCGAGTGGGCCTGCAGAACGGCGAGTGGATCGAAGCCCAGCCAGGAACTGAGCGACTGGAAGCTGAAGGCCCAGGCGAGTAGATAGGCCCAGTCGGGTGAGGTTAAACGGCTGCTGAAGCTTTAACCGAATCGGTTGAGATATGTAAACCCTAGGGGAGGTGAGCCTATATAAACCTCCCTATAGGGTGAGTAGAGAGACGTTCCCTCATACACCCCAGCGACTCGCCGCCTAGCCGCCGAGCTCGCCCATTGTAACACCTCCATAATACAATCTAGCAGGAGTAGGTCTTTACCCTCCGGGGGGCCGAACCTGGGTAAAATCATGTGTCTTTGCCCTCATCTCGCACCGCAGATGGCTGGCCGCCCTTGCCCCTCGTTCTACTACTCGCTGCCGATTGCAGCATCTGCCGTGACCATTCCCACGACAGTGGCGCCCACCGTGGGGCCTGGCCGGTCTGGCCGGTGTTCTGCGGCGAGATCCAATCTGCCCATCAACGAGACGGTCGCCACCGGCCGCATGATAGCGATCGGCGAGATGCTCCAGATCTTGCCGAGCAGCTACGTCCCGGTGGCGCGACCCGTCACGCACAGCGTGATCCTGCCTATCGGCACGATCAGCCTCTTCGTCGGCCTCACCGACGTCATCGTCTCGGAGGACTCGGCTCGCATCCGCGAGTCGCCGCCACGCGATCGGCTCTCCGAGAGCCAGATCCGCACGATCCACCGCCTCGCCTCCGAGTACAATTCGGCCCACGGCAACGTGGCCGAGAACTCAACGGCCGCAGAGGACGCGGCCCTCAATGACGACGCCGACTCGGCGACCCCGGCGTCACTCGCCGGGTCCATCACCGCGTCCTCATCCGCGGGCTCCATCGCCCAGGTCTCCAACGTGGGAGATTTCGAGGACCCCTCCATCCTCGGGATCTTCGAATTCGACTCCGGGTCAGAGAACTCCGCCGATCTCCGCGACGGAACCGGTCGCTATGCCGCGACCTACATGGCGACCGGCACCGACCCGCCAGAGGATCCATTATCCATCCCGATCCCTCCTAACGCCACGACCACAGAGGTCGAGGAACTCCGCCTGAAACTGGCGGAGGCGGTACGCAAGGAGCAAGCTGAGCGCGAAAAATTTCCCCTCAAGCAGGTGATGGCGCAGGAATTATCGCGCTACCACCAGCAGCGGATCAGGACGCGCCTGAACCCCACCGTTCAGGGGCGCGCCCTGAACTTCGACGACGAAAACGACCCGGCCCGCATGGCCGAGCGCGCGATCTGCGAGAACGCGCCGCCAAGAGGGAGCGCCCGGCCCCCGCCAGGATCAACGGCAATGGTTGCCCCACCTCCACCCTACCGCACCCCCCCAAGGGACCAGCCGCAGATAGTAGTCTCCTCACGAGAGCGAGACGCAAACGGCCTTCCACTGTTCTCCACCCCGATGTACAACCTCGTGGCAGGCCGAGCAGCAGTCGACAGCATCACGGCGACCGGCAACGGCGCCCTGCAGATCGAATACGTCAAGGCCCTGCTTGCGAAGGTCGTCGAGCAGCAGAGAGTGGGCGCCGACTCGCAAGGACGGGTATACTCGCGTTCCCCAGGAAGCAGAGCGGCCTCCAGCGGCCGCCCAGGGGCGGCAAACACCCTTAACTGCCCGCCACCAGAGCCGCTGCAGCTCCAACACCGACCCGCGAACGCGACACTCTCCACCAACGACCCCAGGCCGGCAACTAACCTCGTCGCTGCCAACGGGCAGCCCATCGACGCCTGCACCCACATCATCAACAACCAAAGTTGGCGCGCACGCCAGCCCGACGACTTGCGACATACCCTAACTAATCGCCGCGACGGCGAGCCTATGGGGTCGCTCAGTCGACTCGGACCCAAGTGCTTCGGACCAATGATCCGAGGCGAGAAGTACCCGCCAAACTTCAAGGCGCCAAAAGAGATAGAAAAGTACGACTCCTCGTACGACCCCGCCGTCTGGCTCGACACATACCTCATGGCGATGGGGATCGCGGGTCACACTGACCTGCTCGCTGCCCGTTACCTCCCTCTGATGATGGAGGGGACGTGCAGGCAGTGGATCAACACTCTCCCCCAGTACAGTATCGACTCCTGGGAGAAAATGCGCGACGCCTTCGTCAGGCACTTCGAGTGCTCCTACACCCGTGCCACCACTATTGAGGACCTGGAACGGTGCATCCAGGGACCCTGCGAGTCGACCCGCAACTGGGTCCAACGGTGGCAAGAGCTTTGGTACAACGCGGTCGGCATCCACCCGGACACCGCGATCCATTGCTTCAAAACCTCGTGCCGCTACGAGCCCCTAGTCGCCAAGCTCAAGCGACACTCCCGCACACTCGACAACATCCCCGACCTCCTCGACATCGCCAAACGGTACGCCGAGGAAGATCCAAACCAGGAAACTGACGACGAGTCAGGAGGTCAACGCCGCACGGGCGGCAACGACGGCGGATGCCGAACCGACCTACGCTACAGCGGCACTCGCCTCACTGGCAAGCGCCGCAGTGACGGGCGAGTCGACTTCGTCGCCAACGCCGGGCACGAGCAGCGCGAGCCCAAGAGCTTCCGCCGCGACGGAGGGCAACGCCGCGACGGCGGCAGCTACAAGAACAAGCCAAGGTTCGATCCCGCGGCCCTACTTAACCAACCATGTGCGTTCCATAGCAGGGAAGGAAAGCCCACAACGCACACCACCGCCGACTGCCACACCCTCAGGGAAATCGAGAAGGCACGGCGAGCGCGGGAGGACCCCGACAACGACCTGCCAAACGGCGGAAAATTCGGCAAAGTAGCCGGCTCGCTCCACACCTTCACAGGCTTCAACACGAAGCTTGAGAAGAAGGTAATCGCCCGCGCCGTCGCCGTCAACGCGGTAGCCCAAATAGACGTCCCCCAGTTCCTGAACTGGTCGGAGCAGCCCATCACCTGGAGCCGCCAAGACCACTCGCCGCGCATCGAGTACCCAGGACGAGTCGCCTTGGTGGTCAAGCCCAAGGTTGGCGACTACTGGCTCCCCAAGACACTGATGGACGGCGGTAGCTCCATCAACATCCTCTACCTCGACACCTTCAGGCGGCTGCGGCTCCCGCAGTCGATGATCAAGACGACCCACACCACGTTCCACGGCATCGTCCCCGGTCGTAAGGCGTACCCGATCGGCAAGGTCACGCTGCCAGTCACCTTCGGCACACCGGCAAACTTCCGCACCGAGCGGATCGTCTTCGAGCTGGTGCCCTTCGACAGCCCCTACCACTGCGTCCTGGGGCGCCAGGCGTTCGCTAAATTCATGGCAGCGCCCCACTACGCGTACAACGCGATGAAGCTCCCCGGGCCGTGCGGCGTCATCACCATCAACGGCGACCTCGACATGGCCGCCGAGTGCGAGGCCAAAGGAGCCGAGCTCGCCGACGCCGTCATCGCGGCGGAGACTAATCACGCCGATGAGCTCGCCAAGTACGTGAGCGGGGTCAACAATGACGACCCCACCATACTCAAGAAGCCCAATTCAGAGGGCGCAAACACCTCAACCTTCGAGGCCACGACGCACACTCGCACCGTCGAGCTGGTCCCAGGCGACTCCAGCCAGACGGTGACGATCGGGACGGGCATGAGCCCAGCATAGGAAGGCGCGCTCATCGAGTTCCTCCGTGAGAACAGGGACATCTTCGCATGGAAACCCTCCGACATGCCCGGTGTCCCTAGGGAGCTCGCTGAGCACAAGCTGAGCGCCGACCCCAAAGTGCGACCTGTCAAGCAGTCGCTACGGCCCTTCAATGAAGAACGCCGTCGAGCAATCGCCGAGGAAGTGCAGCGTCTACTCGCTGCCGGCTTCATCCGGCCAATCAAGTACTCCAAGTGGCTGGCAAACCCAGTCCTGGTCGAGAAGAAAAACGGGACCTGGAGAATGTGTATCGACTACACAAACCTGAACAGCGCCTGCCCAAAGGAGCAGTTCGTCCTCCCGCGGATTGACCAGATAATCGATTCAACCACGGGCTCGGAGTCGCTATGTTTCCTCGACGCCTACTCTGGGTATAACCAGATCAAAATGGCTGTCGAAGAAGAGGAGAAGACGGCGTTCATCACGCCATTCGGAGCCTTCTGCTACACCGCCATGACCTTCGGCCTCAAGAACGCCGGGGCGACCTACCAGCGGTGCATGGAAGAATGCCTCGCGAGCCAAATTGGTCGCAACATCCACGTCTACATCGACGACGTGGTCGTGAAGTCCGCTCGCCAAGGCGACCTACTCGCCGACCTGGCGGAAACTTTCTCCAACCTACGAAGATACAAGATAAAGCTCAACCCAGGAAAGTGCACCTTCGGTGTACCCGCCGGACAACTACTGGGGTACGTCGTCTCCAAACGAGGGATCGAGGCGAACCCCACAAAGATAGACACGATCGCCCGGCTCGGCAAACCCGAGTGCCTGCGCGACGTCCAGAAGCTGGCCGGGCGAGTAGCGGCTCTCAGTCGCTTCATCCCCCGCCTGGGCGAAAAGGCGATGCCCCTATACCGCCTGATGCGCAAGAACCCCACCTTCCAGTGGGACAAGGAGGCGGACGATGCGCTCCGCGACCTCAAAAAGGTGCTACTCGCCGCACCACTACTCGCTGCCCCCGCCGACAAAGAACCCATGCTGGTTTACGTCGCGGCGTCCGAGCGCGTCGTCAGCGCCGTGATGGTCGTCGAGCGACCAGAGGAAGGAAAGGAGCGCCCGGTTCAGCGGCCGGTGTACTACATCAGCGAGGTCCTCACCGAGTCGCGCCAGCGGTACCCACAGTACCAAAAGCTATTATACGCGGTCTTCAGGGCTCAGCGGCGCCTGCCGCACTACTTCCAGGAGCACCCGATCACGGTCGTCTCCTTAGCACCACTGCAAGACATCATCCGCAATCGCGAGGCGACCGGGCGGGTCGCCAAGTGGGCCGTCGAGATCGGAGTCCACAACATCAAATACGAGCCACGAAAGGCGATCAAGTCACAGGCACTGGCAGACTTCATCGCCGACTGGGAGGAGGCCCAGCAGCCAGAGAAGCTGCCGTACCTCCACTACTGGAGCCTGCACTTCGACGGCTCCAAGAACGCGGACGGTGCAGGCGCAGGGATAGTATTGACTTCACCAAAGGGCGACAAGCTACGCTACATCCTCTGCCTCGACTTCACGCCCTGCACCAACAACATGGCTGAATACGAGGCCCTACTCCACGGCATGCGAGCCACCAAGGAGATGAACGTCAATCGCCTCCGCTGCTACGGAGATTCCGACCTTGTCGCGGGGCAAGTCGCCGGCACCTGCGACGCTGTCTCCCCTACCATGGCGGCGTACCGACAAGCGGTGGACAAGTTGGGCGGCCACTTCACCCGCTACTCTATCGAGTGGATCGACAGGCAAAAGAATGAGGAGGCCGACGCACTCTCCCGCATTGGGTCGGCTCGACTCGCGCCCCCCGCTGGCGTTTTCCTCGACACGATTACCAAGCCATCAGTCTCTCCCCCGAGGGAGATCGATATTGGGGTCCCACTACAACCAGAGGCAGCCTTGGTTGCACTCGTCAACGAGCCAGACGACTGGACCAAGCCCTACATCGCCTACCTGGAAGCCGGCACCCTGCCAGCAGACGAGACAGATGCTCGAATGATCGCTCGTCGGTGCAAGTCTTACACCATCATCGACGGCGAGCTCCACAAGCGCAGCGTCACCGGCGTGTTCCAACGCTGCGTCCAACCAGCTGAAGGACGCAAAATCCTCCACGACATTCACTCAGGTGACTGCGGCCACCACGCCGCCGCTCGCTCCCTGGTCGCCAAGGCTATGCGACACGGCTTCTACTGGCCCACCGCACACGCCGACGCTGTTGACATCGTCCAGCGATGCGCCGGGTGCCAGAAGTACGCCAATCAGACGCACGTACCCAGCTCGGCGCTCAAAACAATCCCCATCACCTGGCCATTCGCTGTGTGGGGCATGGACATGGTAGGCCCCTTCAAGAAGTCCCCCTCTGGCTACACCCACCTGCTAGTCGCCGTCGACAAATTCACGAAGTGGGTGGAGGCCAAGCCAGTCCGGAAATGCGACGGGAAGACCGCCACTAAATTCTTACGCGAGCTCATATATCGCTACGGGTTCCCCAATAGCATCATCACGGACAATGGCACCAACTTCGCCAAGGGATCCATGGCCGAATTCTGCGAAGAGCACCATATCCGGCTCGACCTCGCGTCAGTCGCCCACCCGGAGTCCAACGGCCAGGCGGAACGGGCCAACCAAAGCATCCTACATGGCCTGAAGCTGCGACTCCAAGTACCACTCGAGCGCACCGCCGGGTGCTGGGTCGAGGAGTTGCCCTCCGTCATATGGGGGATCCGCACCTCAGTCAACAGATCGACGGGATTCACTCCCTTCTTCATGGTCTACGGCGCCGAGGCAGTCATGCCCACCGACCTCGAACACGACTCGCCGCGGGTCGTCCACTACACGGAGGCTGCAAACGAGCTTGCCCGCCAAGACGGGATCGACCAACTCGATGAAGCACGCGACCTCGCTCGGTCACGCACTGCCATCTACCAGCAAGGACTCCACCGCTACCACAGCCGGCGGGTGAAAGCTCGCACCTTCCATGAAGGCGACCTGGTGTTACGCCTCATCCAGGACAAGAAGGGCATGCACAAGCTCTCCCCGCCGTGGGAAGGCCCATTCGCTATCGGGCGCGTACTCGGCAACGACGCCTACTACCTCATCGACGTCCGCGGGGACGATGAACTCGACGTCAAGCGACCATGGAATGTAAACCTCCTCCGGAAGTTCTACTCCTAGAACCCCACACATGTACTCTCCAGTCGCTATGAAATAAAAAGAAACGGTTACCGCAAATTGCGCCTACTCTCTATGACTTGTGCCACTCGCACTCGTAAAAACAGCGTTATGCTAAACGCAGAAGTCAACCTTTGGTACAGAGATCGGCACGGCTAAGTAGTGCGGTGTAAGAGCACTGAATCACTTCAGGTCTTGCATCGTCCACGAAAAACGCCAACCCGGAGCCCCATTGGAGTCGCCTAGCTCGACTGGTTCTACGAGCCAAGACAACTGCCCTCGCTTCTCATAGCGACCTTGGTCCTCCGATCCTCAGCATAGCGACTCGAACGGCTAAGTACCACGCTCGGGGACTGAAGACCAGTCCGTCGCGAGCGGTCAGGGAAAACGCCAAGTAAGAGAGCATGCCCAGGACTCGCCACGCGACTGACCCCACAGGCCAGGCAGGAGTGACGCGCTCACACCAACGCGCTAAGTCCTCAACCACCCTCGAGTCGCGCCTCGAACTACCAAGTACCACGCTCGGGGACTCGGCCACCCGACCTCGTTCGCGCACGGGAAAACGGTAAAGTACAGAGCACTCAAGGGAGTCGCCTTGAGACTGGCTCTCCGATCTCGGGCGGATCGACCAAAAAAACAAAACACATGATAACAACACACACATCATATATGAGGTAAACCCCACAAAAGGGCGGACGCGCTCGGGGACTCATCCAAAATCAATCAAAAGCACACAAACAAATATCATAATAGACACGACATCTCATTCAATCGCATGTTGCATTGTTTTATGTTAGAAAATATGCCCGCGTGGCAGAACTGCCGCTAACGCCACAAGGCAAACTACCCTACTCTGCAGGCTTCGATGCCGTCTCGCCAACATCCCGGCGATTGCGGATGAACGCCGTGTACGGGTTTGATGGATACGTCGTCAGTTCACCCGCGATCGCCGCGCGAAAAGGTTGCTCGACCTTGAAGTCACGATGCGGTGGCTCGGGGTCGTTCGGCGCGACAACCGTCTCCTGGTACGGCAGGAGGTCGCCCATTGCCCAGACACGTTCCGAGTAGGTGGCGGCATGTTCTTGCAAGCTAAGGACCTCGGATAGCTCCACCGCGTCAGTCGACGATGGATACCCACTCGTCACATCGTCAATGTCGAAATCCTCGGGGAAGTGGGCGAGTCCAAGGCTCAGTGCCGTCGATGCTCCACGCCGAAACGCCGATCGCGTCATGAACTCAACGACCGCGGGTGCCTTCTCCAAATACTTCCACACCTCAACGAGGTCGCTGGGAATCACCTCCGTGGGCGATATTTCTTGGAGGTAGGCACGGATGCACGTCGCCGACAACGTCGCCGAATCGACGAGCATGCTTACGCACTGCCTCGCGTCGAGCGAGCTCGCCTCTCCTTCGCTATCAATGATGCGACCTGCGAGTAGAAGACAATGATAAGTACGACGGACACCACAAAAACCACAACTATTAGAAAGGGAAGATGCATTCACCAAGCAACGGGCGGGCGAGTCCCGTGATGAAGCACTGAAGCGACGTGTGGTCGTCCTGAAGCCCAGCAATAAGGACTTCCGACACCTTGCGATCCTCCTCAGCGGCCGCAATGGCGGCCTTAGCTCGCCCGTCCGCCGAGCTCGCTTCTTCTCTCGCCTCCCGCAGTTCGCGCTCGAGGTCGGCGATCCGCTGTTCAGCGGCACCCAGAGCAGATCGCGCCGCCACCAACTCACCAGCGGGGACAAGTCCCTGGCGAGCTTCCTCTGCCTTCGCAGCAACAACCTGAAGCCCTTTGTTCGCCTCCTGGACGATGGCCAGCTCCCTCTCCGCGCGCTGTTTCGCGGCCAATCGGTCCGCTGACTCAAGCTGCAGACCCTGCACATCACCAAAAAAAGGTTAGTCAAATCAAAAAATTCCTAAGTGCCCACCCGCTAAAATTTAGCGCGCGCGCACTCGGGGACTGGATGCGACAAACAAAAAGATGCGAAATTATAAGAATCAGGCCGCTGCAAAGCACCGACCTGATCCTCGGGGACTGGATGTACCTGGATGGCCGCGCCAAGCATGCCGTGGAGTTGTACCGCGTCCACGGACGCGAGAAGTGCCGGCGTGTGCCCGCGACGTTGGTCGACTTCAGCCTCGGCGGTCCCAGGAGCGTGGCTCGAGGGCGCAGGCCCACTCGCCGTGGTCGCCTTGGTCACGAAGAGCGGGAAGGTAGCGATAGAGGCACCCGCTCCGAGAGAGGTCGCCTCCGCTGTTCCAGGCAAGGAAGCACCCTCCTTCGTAGACGCAGCTGCCTCCATCACGGGCCCGGCTGGTGCGACCGCTGTATCGTCAGAGATAGTGACGGTGTCGTCGCCCTTGGCCTTCTTACTGCCATCCGCCGAGGCAACGACCTCGTCCGCCTTCCTCTTGCGGGAAGGATCTTCCTCGCTAGCAGCGGAGGGCACCTTGGCCACGGTCGGGTGGCCCATCCTCTTCACCCCGGTCCTGTGCACCAATCGAATCAACGAAAACAATCGAAATAGTTATGGAAAATAAGGAAAGGTGAGCGAACTCACTTGGCGACTGGGATGAAACGCAGTCCCGTACGGAGGCCGGCCGGTTTTTCCAGCTCAGGGCCCAGATGGCGACTGAGCCCCAACTCCAGGACGTCGCGTGCCCAACACACGGACGGCTTCTTCGTCATTGAGGCCGCAGCTGGCTCCTCTGGGACATCCTCGGCGGGAGCTTCCTCGCGAGTTGGAGCCGCTGTAGCCGGAGCCTCCTTGCGAGGCGAAGCCGCCGCAGCTGGAGCCTCCCCCAGCCCAGAGACTGGGGCGAACGGCGGAGGCATTGAGGCCAGCGGCACTTCCACGGTCGCCGCGTCTAGCGCGGCTGTCGCTGGTGGCGCGCCGTCACCGGCTGGGCTGGGAGCATCGGAGCTGCTCGCCGAGTGCGGCGGTGAGGCCGTCCTCGATGGCTTCGTTTTCTTCTTCGGGGGGGCCCTCGCCTCCCTTTCCTTCCTCTTCTTCTTTGACGGAGTGGCTTGACGGCGCGAGGTGGTCTCTGGGAGCTCGTCGTCATCGTCATGACGTTCGAGGCTTCTGCTTGCCTCGATCTCGCGCTGTCGTTGCCCGCGGGTCTTTTGGACCAGCGGGGCGACCTCCTCTTCGGACTCGTCCTTGTCGTCCTCGTTGCCCTTGGTAGGCGGCGATTCGCCTATGTCCTGGGCGGATGGGCCCGAGCTCTCATCATCCGAAGGTGGGAGCCACCCTTCCACCACTTGGAATAGCTGCGACGAATACAAAACGGAATCAAAATTACCGCAACTGCATATACTGCAACTGCGAGCAAGGTAAAGAAATTACCGTTGGAGCCGGACGCTTCGCGGTGTAGGGGGCGACCCCAGCCTGCGCATCCAGGTACACCGCCTGGGTAATCTTCTTCAACGCTGGGAGATAATCCTCCAGCTTCCACTCGTCGAGGCAGGCCTTTGTCGAGTCTCCCCGGCCCGTGTACTGGTACATGTAGTGGTCGCGCTGGGCGAGTGGAACGAGCCACCGCCCAAGCCAGCAATTGTACAAGTTTATCGTTTGAAGGCCCTTCTTTTTCAGACCACGGATGGTCTGGAGCATCTCGTCAACGACCATCCGCTAGTCGTTGGGGAGCTTGCCGACTTGGAGATGGCACGGCTCGGAACGACTAGCGGAGTACCGCGGGATCCCCACCTCGCCCTCCGGGGTCGCCTCGGCCACGTAGAACCACGACTTCTTCCAGTCGCTCGCTGCCTTGGCGGGTAGCATCAAATCAAAGAAAGAAGCTTTGGACTTGAGCTGAAACGTCAAGCCGCCCGCGGCTAGCATTGGGACGCCTGCCTCCTCGCGGCTGATCCGTCCGTGGAACAGATCTTGCCACAAGGGAAAGTAGGGCCGGCAGCCCAAGTAGCATTCACAGAACGCCACGAAGATGGCGAGCTGCTCGATGCTGTGGGGACCCAGATCTGAAGGCTGGATCCCGTAGTAGGCGCAGAAGCGCCGGAAGAACAAGGACGTGGGAAACCCTAGCCCTCGCTCGAGATGACTGGTGAAACAGACGAATTCCCTCTCTCGCGGGTTTGGGGTCGTTTCTCCGGCTGCGGGGATACGCCAACAGCCGGCTCGCAGGATCCCGGCCTCCTCGAAAGAGGCCAGCTGCGCTCTCGTGCACTTGGACCTACCCCACGGCTCGGTGGAAAGGGCCATGGCCGAGAGATTGGTTCGAGATCGGGGGATTTCGGGTCGACTGGATCGCGGAGCGAAGGAAGGAAAATGCGCGCACTCGGAAGAAGTGGTGAGGAGTCGGCTCTACGATTGCCAGCCATTCCTCTTATATAGCGGGAGTTACCCGCCAAATCAGGGAGCCGTTACCACGCGGTGATTACGCCGAAAGTTACCGTTGGATTACCCCAACGGCTAGTTTGACCACGCTTGACGGTCCAACTACGGCCACTCGGCTCGCCGACCCAATCACTAAGACAGTGTTTTCGCCAACTCGACTCGCCAAAGCTGCGACCTGGATCATTGGTTGTCTCCTTTATGCAGGAGCCCGCCGACGATTCGACTGGGTGCCTACTCTGAATCCGTATACTCTGACTGCCAGCAGCCACCTACGCCTAATCGACGACGGCCTCGGGGACTACTGATGGGGATATGCCTACCGGGGTATACCCAGCAGGACGTTTCCGACTGGCCCAAGACCCGACGAGTGGGCCTGCAGAACGGCGAGTGGATCGAAGCCCAGCCAGGAACTGAGCGACTGGAAGCTGAAGGCCCAGGCGAGTAGATAGGCCCAGTCGGGTGAGGTTAAACGGTTGCTGAAGCTTTAACCAAATCGGTTGAGATATGTAAAACCTAGGGGAGGTGAGCCTATATAAACCTCCCTATAGGGTGAGTAGAGAGACGTTCCCTCATACACCCCAGCGACTCGCCGCCTAGCCGCCGAGATCGCCCATTGTAACACCTCCATAATACAATCTAGCAGGAGTAGGTCTTTACCCTCCGGGGAGCCGAACCTGGGTAAAATCCTGTGTCTTTGCCCTCATCTCGCACCGCAGATGGCTAGCCGCCCTTGCCCCTCGTTCTACTACTCGCTGCCGATTGCAGCATCTGCCGTGACCATTCCCACGACATGCAAGCTAATCAATGTGATATCACCGAGAGGGCCCAGAGTATATCTATCCGTCATCGGGATGAACAAATTCCACTCTCGATCCATGAGCCTCAACATAACACTTTATTAGTTCTGAATCCATCTTTATAATCACCCTGTTATGGTGTGACGTTTGATGTTATCAAGAAACTCTTTCGGTGTTAGTGATTGACATGATCTCATGGTCTAAGGATTAGGATCACTTCGTAAGTTGTTATAGCAATATAAACTCAATGACTTTGATCGTAATGCTATACTTCGGATGAATGTTCATCACACCATTACACTAATGTTGTGATCCCGTTATTAACAACATCCAATGTCCATGATCAGGAAACCTTGATCATCTTGTTAATCAACGAGCTAGTTTATGAGAGAGGCATAACTAGGAACTTTCTGTTTGTTTATTAAACACACATGTATTAACGTTTCCGTATTAATACAATTATAGCATGCAAAATAAACATCTATCATATACTTGTAATACACATAATAAACACTTTATTATTGCCTCTCAGGGCATATTCCCTTCACTTCTCTTTCCCATGTTGCTTCCTCTTCGGAATGATGGTTCCATTGAACTTTGCAGAACTTGATATTCTTAGTCCGTGTGACTCTTTATGCAGTCTCAAGAATCTTTATAGGTTTATCTTCATAAGTGAGGTCACCCTCCAACTGAACCTCTTCCAAAGGTATAGTATCCTTCAAAGAAGTTTCTTCCATTTCTGGATGACATTTCTTAAGATGACTCACATGAAACACATTATGAACAGCTGACAAAGACTCTGGCAATTCAATTTCATAAGCAACTCCTCCTGTACGACTCAGAATCTTGAATGGTCCAACATATCTTGGGGCCAACTTCCCTTTGACTCCAAACCTCTTCACTCCACGAAGTGGTGACACTCTAAGATAATCTCTATCACCAACTTCATAGGTGACTTCTCTACGCTTAGGATCTGCGTAGCTTTTCTGTCGGGACTGTGCTATCTTTAATCTGTCTTTAACCAGCTTGACTTTCTCTTCAGCTTCTTTGATAAGTTATGGTCCGAACAAACTTCTTTCTCCCACACCATTCCATAGCAATGGGGTGGTACATTTTCTCCCATAGAGAAACTCAAATGGTGCCATCTCAATGCTGGCTTGATAGCTGTTCTTATAAGAAAATTCTGTGTAAGGCAGACTTTCATCCCAACTGGCTCCATAGTCTAGGGCACATGCCCTCAACATATCTTCAAGAATTTGATTAGTCCTTTCTGTTTGTCCATCAGTTTGAGGATGAAAAGCAGTGCTGAATTCTAACCTCGTTCCAAATGACTTATGTAATTGCCTCCAAAATTGAGAAGTGAATTGGGTTCCTCTATCAGACACAATACTTTTGGGTACTCCATGTAGACACACTATTCTGCTCATATAGATCTTGGCTAACTTAGCACTTGTGTAAGTTGTCTTCACGGGTATGAAATGAGCTACTTTAGTTAGGCGATCCACTACTACACAAATAGAATCATATCCTGACCGGGTCCTTGGTAATCCGGTAATGAAGTCCATACCAATCTTGTCCCACTTCCAATCAGGAATAGGTAGTGGTTGAAGCAAACCTGCTGGTTTCTGATGTTCCGCTTTCACTCTACTACACACATCACACAAAGCAATATGTTCTGCGATGTCCTTCTTGAGATTATTCCACCAGAATCGTTCTTTCATATCCATGTACATCTTGGTGTTACCCGGAAGAATGGAATACGGTGAGTTGTGTGCTTCTTGTAAAATCAGTTTCCGAAGCTCCGGATCTTGCGGAACACAGATACATTTTCCATGCCATAAAGTACCCTATTCGTCTTCATGGAATCCTTTGGCTTTTCCTTTACCAATCTTTTCCTTAATCTCTTCAATTTCCTTATCAGTCTTCGGGCTTCTTTGATCTTGTCCAACAAAGTGGGTTGAACATCCAAAGACATGAGATGTTGTAAGATCCCTCCTTTATAAAGGAAAAGGATCCCTGTGATTGCAATGCTAGTCCCTGGATCATTGCTAGCATCCACAGTTTAAGATGAAGTACACAGATACAAAGGTCATTTATTACATCCATTTCAGAGATAAACATAGTCTTTACAACTAAAGGCCACAGGCCTAATACAAGAGTTTGAATAAGTAAATAAATGTAAGTCTTCATCTTCATGTGCCACAGGCAAACATGTTGAGTGTAGACTCATGACACCTAATCCTCATCAGAGTAACCTGCAACATCACAAGTTACAGCCACAGTGGGTCAATACTTTGTAATAGTATTGGCAAGTGATACCTTAGTATATTTTAAGTGGACTAGATACTATATGCAAATTTGGCTAAGTGTAGCTTGGCTTGCTTTGCTCAAAATAGGTTTTTCCTATTAGTTGAAATCACTAAGTTTTTCTTTGTCACAACTTTTCCCAAGGAACCACCAATAGACATTGAGGTCCTTCACCCTTGTTCACCCACAAGTTTTTTACTTAGAAATTGGGATGAGGAGATTCTTGATAGCTTCCATGCCTTGATGCTCAAATTGCCCATTGCCATGGACTTGGCTAGGTACTTAGATTTTTCCATCTGCAGAGGTTGTGCACTTTCCCCACCTTACTTGGTTTAACCAAGACAGGACCTTTCAGATGCCTTCCCTTAGACCAAATGGACGCGCTCCAACCTATCATTCCCAGTACCACCAACTGTCCAAATGGCTAAGTTCTAGCAACTTATGTGATCCAGGCAGAGCCCATATTGCCAAGTGGCTGCACTAGAAGCTTCTTAACACTTGGCCTCTAAAATCTCTTTGTTCCTGGGTGGCTTACCACAAGTGAGATACACAAGGTAAACCATAGCCATGGGCCTTGTCTAACCACTCAACCAAAATCCACCAATCAAGTCCCTTTCCACCCAGGTGATTCATTAACTTAGTTGTTTTATTAAGCAAAACAAAGTCCAAAGACTTAGAAATATTTTCATCATAGCATGTATATTTCACCAACCCTTGTTTGCTATTAGCTAGGCTAAGCATGGCATAGATAGTAACTTAACTTAGAAATTTCCTAGCAATTCTACAACTACTTAGGATTTCCCAACATGGCATTTAGGAAAAATAATAACATGCAAGACTTAGCAAAATATTTCTAATGCTTAGTAGAAAACATAGGAATGATAATATTCATGAAGTACCACTTGCCTTGGTAGTTGGGAGAGTAGCACTCTTCAATCACAATCACTAGCACCAAAATCTACACATAGAATATAGCCATAATCACATACAAGACATATACAATCAAAAATACATATGCATGCATGCAAGATGCTAAGTGATGATTTTTAAAACTCAACCAAGCAAGTGCATAGTATTGAATTCTAAACAAGTCAAAACTTTGCCAAACCAAGTTTATTTAACACTAAAAACAATTCCTAAAAAAATTCTTATGCTCAAATAAGCCCTACACAAGTTTCTGCAAATAAAACCTTTTTAACAGAAGCTAAAAATTAAACACATTGCAAATTTTGAAAGAGCTTGCTCTCCTGATTCCAACGGTATAAAATTTGTCAAATTCTAACGTGGGGATCAAAAGTTATAGCTAAATCAAAATTGGATATAAATCAGATTGAAAATCTGTTTTAAAATCAAACCCTAGCCACGCGTCTGTTTCCTATTGGCCGATACCGTTTCACTCTGGAGCACCCTTCCGCGTCGTCAGATCAAGTTAGATCCAACGCGCCAGATTCAAAGAAAACGCTTCGCTCAGATCTAATTTAAACCGCAAGATCTACATCTAACGACTGCTGTTGCTTTGACCATAGCCTAGCGGCGGCGACTGGCGGCGGCGTGTCTGTCAGCGGCGGTGCCGGCGTTCTAGGTCGCCCGGGGAGGGGAGAGGATGCTCACCAGAACCGCCGTGTCGAGGTGAAGCTCAACGTGTCTCTGGTTGGCGAAGGGGCGCTCGGAGTCGTCGGGGATTCCTCGCCGGAGTTCGCGAACGCGTCGGGTACGGCTGCTGGTCGACGTTGGCGAGGTTCTGCTTCGCGCTAATACAAGAGGAGGGCACCGTTAGCTGCGCAAGTACATGGGGATCTTAGGCGTATCAACCAGAGGGCAAGGGGCGGTTGGTACTTACGGGGAGAGGTCGCCGGAGTTCGAGCAGAGAGCGGCGACGCTCAGATGTTGTCGCTGTCGAGGCTACAGATCATGCGAGAACAAATGGGGTGTGTCAGTAGATGCGCAAGGAGCTGTCGAGCATGCTAGTATGAACCATGGACAGAGGGGGGCACGATGCTCACCGGAATTCGTCGGCGAGGTCGTCGAAACAACGACAGTGTCTGGCGAGTTGCGAGTAGCCTGGTGGCGTGGAGAGGAAATTGGGTGAGGGGAAATGGCCGCGAGAGGGAGGGGCTTAAGTAGGCAGAGGCTCGACAAGAAACGCTCGAAGAATCAATGGCAATTACGCCGCGGAATCAACGCAGCAACGGCCAGCGGCGACGGCGTCTGCGCGCGAGATTTGGGGAAGAAGGAGTCGACGTGGAGAGGGCCCGCTTGTCAGCGAAAAGAACAGAGAGGGAGTGGGGTCCGAGTGTCAGCGACTCTGGGGTGCTTCTGCGCATGAGAGAGAGAGGGGACCCGAGTGGGCTAGCTGGGCTGGTTTCGCTGTTGGGCCCAAAGTCTGGCGCCGGCCCTTTTCTTTTTCTTTATTCCTTTTCTATTTCTAATTTGATTTTCTGGAATGATTTTCAAATGAATTCAAACTCTATTTGAATTCAAATCTTTCTGGGATTTTTGCAGTGTGCAACAGTCACAATTCTAGGCATAAAACCATGTGGTCACTTTGAATTGGCTTGGTCATTTTTGGAAGAATAAAATAAACAGTGACATAGCACTTGTTTCATATTGGTTTTGAAATTGGTTTTCAAATTGTATTTGCTTTGAAATTTTGGTTTAAACTTTAGCAACCTAGCATCTCATTCAGAGAGCAACAAGGCATAAGGTTTGGTTTTCATGAAAAACAATCTCTCATAGAAGTGTAGCATTTGATTCAAATGATGATCACATAAAATAATGAGCTCATATGCTCCTGTTTTTGAATTGTTTTGTTGGAAATGAATCCTATATGATCATGGATGCATGGATGATATGCATGAGTTTGAAACATGATTTTAGGGATGTTACAAATCTAACCCCCTTAAGGTGAATCTCTCCCTCGAGATTCGGTTTGGCTAGCAAATAGGTGAGGGTGGTCTTTCCGAAGATCATCTTCTCTTTCCCATGTTGCTTCCTCTTCGGAATGATGATTCCACTGCACTTTGCAGAACTTGATAGTCTTAGTCCTTGTGACTCTTTCTGCAGTCTCAAGAATCTTGATAGGTTTCTCTTCATAAGTGAGATCACTTTCTAACTGAACCTCCTCCAAAGGTATAGTATCCTTCAAAGAAGTTTCTTCCATTTCTAGATGACATTTCTTAAGTTGACTCACGTGAAACACATTATGGACAGCTGACAGAGATTCTGGCAGTTCAATTTCATAGGCAACTTCTCCTTTATGAATCAGAATCTTGAATGGTGCAACATATCTTGGTGCCAATTTTCCTTTGACTCCGAATCTCTTCACTCCACGAAGTGGTGACACTCTAAGATAGGCTCTATCACCAACTTCGTAGGTGACTTCTCTACGCTTAGGATCTGCGTAGCTTTTCTGTCGGGACTGTGCTATCTTCAATCTGTCTTTAACCAACTTGACCTTCTCTTCGGCTTCTTTGATAAGATCTGGTCCGAATAAACTTCTTTCTCCCACACCATTCCATAACAATGGGGTGGTACACTTTCTTCCGTAGAGAAACTCAAATGGTGCCATCTCAATACTGGCTTGATAGCTGTTGTTATAAGAAAATTCTGCGTAAGGCAGACTTTCATCCCAACTGGCTCCATAGTCTAGGGCACATGCCCTCAACATGTCTTCAAGAATCTGACTAGTACTTTCGGTTTGTCCATCAGTTTGAGGATGAAAAGCAGTACTGAATTCCAACCTCGTTCCCAATGACTCATGTAACTGTCTCCAAAAATGGGAAGTGAATTGAGTTCCCCTATCAGACACAATACTCTTGGGAACTCCATGTAGACATACAATTCTACTCATGTAGATTCTGGCTAACTTAGCACTTGTATAGGTTGTTTTCACGGGTATGAAATGAGCCACTTTAGTTAGGCGATCCACTACTACCCAAATAGAATCGTATCCTGACCGGGTCCTTGGTAATCCGGTAATGAAATCCATATCAATCTTGTCCTACTTCCAATCAGGAATAGGTAGTGGTTGAAGTAAACCTGCTGGTTTCTGATGTTCTGCTTTCACTCTACTACATACATCACACAAAGCAATATGTTCGGCGATATCCTTCTTGAGATTATTCCACCAAAATCTTTCTTTCATGTCCATGTACATTTTGGTGTTACCCGGATGAATGAAATACGGAGAGTTATGTGCTTCTTGCAAAATCAGTTTCCGCAGTTCCGGATCTTGTGGAACACAGATACGTTTCCCATGCCATAAAGTACCCTGTTCGTCTTCATGGAACCCTTTGGCTTTTCCTTTGCCAATCTTTTCCTTAATCTCTTCAATTTCCTTATCAGTCTTCTGGGCTTCTTTGATCTTGTCCAACAAAGTGGGTTGAACATCCAAATACATGAGATGTCCTTCAGGCACAATCTCCAATCTGAGTTTTCTGAATTGGGTACACAGATCATCTGGCAACTCTCCTTTGGTAAGGCCATTCACAAAAACTTTGCGACTTAGAGCATCTGCTACAACATTTGCTTTACCGGGGTGGTATTGCAAACTTAAGTCATAGTCCTTGATAATTTCTATCCATCTTCTTTGTCTTATATTAATTTCCTTCTGGGTGAAGATATACTTCAAACTTTTGTGATCTGTGAACACTTCACAACGTTTTCCCAAAAGATAGTGTCTCCATGTTTTGAGTGCATGAACAACAGAGGCTAACTCTAAATCATGAGTAGGATAGTTCACTTCATGAGTTTTGAGTTGTCTCGAGGCATATGCCACAACTTTACCGTCTTGCATAAGTACTGCACCCAAACCTTGATGAGATGCATCACAATATACTTGGAAATCTTTTTTCAAATCTGGCAGACACAAGACTGGTGCTGTCACAAGTCTCTTCTTCAATTCCTGAAAGCTGAGTTCACAACCTTCAGACCATGCAAACTTCTTGTCTTTCTTTAACAATTCGGTCATAGGCTTAGCTACCTTGGAGAAATTTTTAATGAACCTTCTATAGTAACCTGCTAAGCCAAGGAAACTACGAACTTCTTTCACGGACTTGGGAGATTCCCATTCAGTCACAGCTGAAACCTTAGTAGGATCAACTGCTACACCATCCTTTGTCATAACATGACCAAGAAAACCAACTTCATCCAACCAGAACTCACACTTGCTGAATTTGGCATAAAGTTTATGCTCTCTTAGCTTCTCAAGTATCAAACGCAAGTGTCCTTCATGCTCTTCGTTTCTCTTAGAGTAGACTAAGATGTCATCGATGAAAACGACAACAAACTTGTCAAGGAATTCCATGAACACCTTGTTCATCATATTCATGAAGTATGCTGGAGCATTGGTCAAACCAAAAGGCATTACGGTATACTCATACAATCCATACCTTGTAGTGAAGGTTGTTTTAGGTATGTCTTGTTCTCTACTCTTGAGTTGGAAATAGCCTGACCGGAGATCAATCTTTGAGAACACACATGCTCCTTCTACCTGATCAAACAAGTCATTGATTCTAGGCAAAGGGTATTTGTTCTTGATAGTTACCTCGTTGAGTGAACGGTAATCTATGCATAACCTTTGACTTCTATCTTTCTTCTCTATGAACAAAACTGGGGCTCCCCAAGATGAAGAACTTGGTTGAATAAATCCTTTCTGCAACTGTTCTCCAAGTTGTTTCTTGAGTTCTTTCAGTTCATCAACTGACATTTTATATGGTCTCTTTGCTATTGGTCCAGACCCTGGTTCAAATCTAAAAGAAACTCCACATCTCTATCTGGTGGCATTCCCGGAAATTCTTCCGGAAACACATACGCATACTCACTCACAATTGGCACACTGTCCATGCTAACCCCCTTAAGAGAATTTAGCTTACTCCCTTTAGATTCAAAGTTGGACTTGAATTTAATCCGCTTTCTTTCCGGGGTTGTGAGTGCAACAGTACGATTAGCAAAATCTAGTACTCCTTCATACTTAGCCATCCAATCCATTCCCAATATTACGTCCAGTCCTTGGGAATCTAGGATTATCAGACTCACTGGAAATTTATGCTTTCCAAACTCTATTACTAGATCCCGGCATCCAAGACTTACTATCATATCTCCACCCGGAGAACTAACTTTTATTGGACACCCAATGTTTTCAGTTGGAAACCCATTTCTATCAACAAATGCTTTTAATATGAATGAATGCGATGCTCCAGTATCAAAAAGAACAAATGCTGGAATAGAATTGAGTCTGAACTTACCAGCAACAGCATCAGGCTCCTCATAGACCTCCTCCACACTGATGTGGTTCACCTGTCCCTTCTGAAAAGGGTTGGGCTTGTTGGGTCCTTCAACCTTCTTTTCTGGGCATTCATTTGCATAATGCCCCATCTTCTTGCATTTGAAGCATTCAACCTGACTGATATCTCTCTTAACAGGCTGACTTCCACTTCCACTTCCATTACCACTGTGGTGGCTCTTATGTCCACTCTTGTGGTTCTTATACTTGTCATTGTCATGACTACGGTGATGCTTGTTGTCATGACGGTTGTGGTTGTGGTGCTTGTTGAATTTCCCATGCTTGTGGGATCCTGAGCTTCCACTGTCATCATAATGAGATCGTTTGTGAGACGATCCCGAGTTGTGCTTGTCGGAGTGCTTCCTCTTTCTACTCTCAACTTGCTTCATTTTGTTCTCCAATATTGCAGCCTTGTCACAGAGCGACTGATATGTGGGAACATATGCCACAACCAACTGCAGATTCAGCTCATCATTCAAGCCTTCCAGAAAATTTTCCTTTCTCTTGGCATCGGACTCAACTTCATCCGGTGCATAACGCGCCAGATTGTTGAACTCCTTAATATATTCAGCCACGCTGCGGTGGCGCTGCTTCAGATTGTGGAACTCTTTCTTTTTCAGACTCATCACTCCAGATGAGATATGAGCAGTGCGAAAGCCATCCTCAAAGATATCCCATGTCACTTCATCTATGGGAGTGGTGATCTGGAAGTTATCCCACCAAGTGGCGGTTGGTCCTTCCAACAGATGTGCTGCAAATCTGACCTTTTCAGCATCAGTACAACCCACGGTTACCAAATCCTTGTTCACAGAACATAGACAATCATTGGCCACCATGGGATCAGTCGTCCCTAAGAACTTTGCTGGCCTCAATCTCAAGAACCTGGTAAGAATATCAAAACCCGGTGGGTTGTTGTTCTTGTTGGTGTTATTGTTGTTGTTGTTATTGTTTTGGTTCTGGATGAACGTCGTCATCATCTGCATCAGTTGAGTTTGGGCAGTTATCATTTGCTGCATTTCTGGAGTGATGTTGTTGTTGTTGGGGTTTGCATGACGGGGAGGCATCTGTGGTTTGTTCAAATAGAGATAAGAATGAGATACCCATAGATGTTTTCATGCACATTACATCACATAAACAAACACAAACATGCAACACAAAGATAAAAGATTCAACAACAAGATAATAAGTTCACAAGGTAAAACACACAAGTGGCAAGCCATCCACATGTCGGACGGTCAAATAACAAGTTCTCAAATAACAAGTACGATAATAAAAGATAAACGAGTAGTCAAATCTACTCATCAGCATCAATCTCCTCCTCGACAAAGGTAAGACCTGCGTTCTCCATCGCGGTCTTGTTTTCCTCGATGCTAGTGGTCAAAGTCTCTATCTTGGCCTTGAGAGCCCTCTTCTGGGAACGAAGCCTCTCAATCACCGTCTGCTGCTGCTCTAGCTCGAAGTCCTTAGACTGCAGTTCTTCAGTCATGTCCCGGATCTTCTTGTTCCTATCCTGGACACGCTTCTCCCGACTCTTGAACTTACTGTCTTGGGTCTCGAACTTCGCCTCCATTTCCTTGACTATCTCGTCTTGCTCCGCGAAGAGCTTGTCCTTCTCGCGAAGCTGCACCTGGAGATCATCATTGCTGAGCATGACATTGGTCCTGTCTGTGTCCACGTGCCTAATGAGAGACTCTAAGTCCTGGAGGTACAGGCGTATCAGCTCTGCTGCGTCCCTCGAATCGTCCTCGAAGTCGATTGACTCTCCATCCTCATCACGTCTTCCGAAGACGTGGAAGTGGGTACCTCTAACCTGTCGGGAGTGTCGCCCTAGCAGGCGTCCTATCAGATCCTGCATAACTACCTCAAGACCTCTCTCCCTGTCATCGTGCATGAGCTTGAAGACAATGGCCTCCGTGGTAGGCTCTGTCTGTCGTCCGGGCTGGTTGACCTTGAAGCCCTAGAGGTCCTTCCTCTCAAACTTGGTGAGGGGATGCACCATGATGGTGGGAAGAGGGATATTGAGCAAAGTAGTAAGTTCAACAATACGAGGACCAAAGCGAGTAACCTGGAACTCCTCAACAGTGCTGATGGTAATAGGCATCTATTTATAAGATAGAAAAGTTAGAACAACACAAATCATGATAAAACAAAAGACAAAACAACACATATATATCCTTGGGAAGCAAAACACACAAGTCATGCATACATGAAACCATTACAACAACCAAGGTTCAATCTTATTTTAAAGCAACATTTTGGAAAATAAGGTGATAGGTGGTGGTCCAACTAACGAAGTACGTTTACAATCCTATCTCACTGGATATGTTGGCTAACACAATGTTTCTAGAAGCAATCAGCCTATCTTGCTCACATGACTCCATCACTAAGTCTATAATGTCTCCTCTTAAGGTTTGGTTGGTAGCTTCCAACTCTTGGGTATGTTCCTTCTCTTTCCTTAGATCATTTTGGAGGTTGAGCATTCTGCACTTGACTCTATCACCAAGTTCTTTGATGGTCTTCCAAGCTGCATCCTTTGCTGATTCAAAGAATGTAGGGTGCACTACTGAATTGGTGAACATGCAGAATCCTTTTTCCTGATGGTTGTCTTCCTTGTTTTTATACAAGTGAAGTTGTACCCACCAGTATTCCTCTCCTTCATCCATCACAGGGAACCCTTGTACACAGCTGCACCTTGTATGTCTAATGCAACCATGAGGTCCTTGAGAGCCTTGGGGAATTCTGTCTCACACTCCAAAGTCATTGTCATGAGTGGTCCTTTCCTCACGGCTTCGTTGATGGAGTTCATCTACAAATAGAGATGAGAGAGAAGATTAGAAAATTTTACGAGAAGAATAGACAAGTGTAGAAGTAGTTGAAAGTTTTTCCTTAGTGGTTTCCATTCCTAGGGTCATAATCCTACAGGCAACACAGTGCTCTGATACCATCTGTAAGATCCCTCGTTTGTAAAGGAAAAGGATCCCTGTGATTGCAATGCTAGTCCCTGGATCATTGCTAGCATCCACAGTTTAAGATGAAGTACACAGATATAAAGGTCATTTATTACAGTCATTCCAGAGATAAACATAGTCTTTACAACTCAAGGACACAGGCCTAATACAAGAGTTTGAATAAGTAAATAAATGTAAGTCTTCATCTTCATGTGCCACAGGCAAACATGTTGAGTGTAGACTCATGACACCTAATCCTCATCAGAGTAACCCGCAACATCACAAGTTACAGCCACAGTGGGTCAATACTTTGGAATAGTACTGGCAAGTGATACCTTATTATATTTTAAGTGTACTAGATACTATATGCAAATTTGGCTAAGTGTAGCTTGGCTTGCTTTGCTCAAAATAGGTTTTTCCTATTAGTTGAAATCACTAAGTTTTTCTTTGTCAAAACTTTTCCCAAGGAACCACCAATAGACATTGAGGTCCTTCACCCTTGTTCACCCACAAGTTTTTAACTTAGAAATTGGGATGAGGAGATTCTTGATAGCTTCCATGCCTTGATGCTCAAATTTTCCATTGCCATGGACTTGGCTAAGTACTTACATTTTTCCATCTGCAGAGGTTGTGCACTTTCCCCACCAGACTTGGTTTCACCAAGACAGGACCTTTCAGAAGCCTTCCCTTAGACCAAATGGACGCGCTACAACCTATCATTCCCACTACCACCAAATGTCCAAATGGCTAACTTCTAGCAACTTATGTGATCCAGGCAGAGCCCATATTGCCAAGTGGCTGCACTCGAAGCTTCTTAACACTTGGCCTCTAAAATCTCTTTGTTCCTGGGTGGCTTACCCCAAGTGAGATACACAAGGTAAACCATAGCCATGGGCCTTGTGTAACCACTCAACCAAAATCCACCAATCAAGTCCCTTTCCACCCAGGTGATTCATTAACTTAGCTGTTTTATTAAGCAAAACAAAGTCCAAAGACTTAGAAATATTTTCATCATAGCATGTATATTTCACGAACCCTTGTTTGCTACTAGCTAGGCTAAGCATGGCATAGATAGTAACTTAACTTAGAAATTTCCTAGCAATTCTACAACTACTTAGGATTTCCCAGCATGGCATTTAGGCAAAATAATAACATGCAAGACTTAGCAAAAAATTTCTAATGCTTAGTAGAAAACATAGGAATGTTAATATTCATGAAGTACCACTTGCCTTGGTAGTTGGGAGAGTAGCACTCTTAACAATCACAATCACTAGCTCCAAAATCTACACATAGAATATAGCCATAATCACATACAAGACATATACAATCAAAAATACATATGCATGCATGCAAGATGCTAAGTGATGATTTTTAAAACTCAACCAAGCAAGTGCATAGTACTGAATTCTAAACAAGTCAAAACTTTGCCAAACCAAGTTTATTTAACACTAAAAACAATTCTTAAAAAAATTCTTATGCTCAAATAAGCCCTACACAAGTTTCTGCAAATAAAACCTTTTTAACAGAAGCTAAACATTAAAAACATTGCATATTTTGAAAGAGCTTGCTCTCCTGATTCCAACGGTATAAAATTTGTCAAATTCTAACGTGGGGATCAAAAGTTATAGCTAAATCAAAATTGGATATAAATCAGATTCAAAATCTGTTTTAAAATCAAACCCTAGCCACGCGTCTGTTTCCTATTGGCCGATACCGTTTCACTCTGGATCACCCTTCCGCGCCGTCAGATCAAGTTAGATCCAACGCGCCAGATTCAAAGAAAACGCTTCGCTCATATCTAATCTAAACCGCAAGATCTACATCTAACGACTGCTGTTGCTTTGACCATAGCCTAGCGGCGGCGACTGGCGGCGACGTGTCTGTCAGCGGCGGTGCCGGCGTTCTAGGTCGCCCGGGGAGGGGAGAGGATGCTCACCAAAACCGCCGTGTCGAGGTGAAGCTCAACGTGTCTCTGGTTGGCGAAGGGGCGCTCGGAGTCGTCGGGGATTCCTCGCCGGAGTTCGCGAACGCGTCGGGTACGGCTACTGGTCGACGTTGGCGAGGTTTTGCGTCGCGCTAAGACAAGAGGAGGGCACCGTTAGTTGCGCAAGACGATGGGGATCTTAGGCGTATCAACCAGAGGGCAAGGGGCGGCTGGTACTTACAGGGAGAGGTCGCTAGAGTTCGAGCAGAGAGCGGCAGCGCTCAGATGTTGTCGCTGTCGAGGCTACAGATCATGCGAGAACAAATGGGGTGTGTCAGTAGATGCGCAAGGAGCTGCAGAGCATGCTAGTATGAACCATGGACAGAGGGGGGCACGGTGCTCACCAGAATTCGTCGGCGAGGTCGTCGGAACAGCGGCAGTGTCTGGCGAGTTGCGAGCAGCCTGGTGGCGTGGAGAGCAAATTGGGTGAGGGGAAATGGCCACGAGAGGGAGGGGCTTAAGTAGGCAGAGGCTCAACAAGAAACGCTCGGCAAATAAATGGCAATTACGCCGCGGAATCAACGCAGCAACGGCCAGCGGCGACGGCGTCTGCGCGCGAGATTTGGGGAAGAAGGAGTCGACGTGGAGAGGGCCCGCTTGTCAGCGAAAAGAACAGAGAGGGAGTGGGGTCCGAGTGTCAGCGACTCTGGGGGTGCTTCTGCGCGTGAGAGAGAGAGGGGACCCGGGTGGGCTAGCTGGGCTGGTTTCTCTGTTGGGCCCAAAGTCTGGCGCCGGCCCTTTTCTTTTTCTTTATTCCTTTTCTATTTCTAATTTGATTTTCTGGAATGATTTTCAAATGAATTCAAACTCTATTTGAATTCAAATCTTTCTGGGATTTTTGCAGTGTGCAACAGTCACAATTCTAGGCATAAAACCATGTGGTCACTTTGAATTGGCTTGGTCATTTTTGGAAGAATAAAATAAACAGTGACATAGCACTTGTTTCATATTGGTTTTGAAATTGGTTTTCAAATTGTATTTGCTTTGAAATTTTGGTTTAAACTTTAGCAACCTAGCAACTCATTCAGAGATCAAGAAGGCACAAGGTTTGGTTTTCATGAACAACAATCTCTCATAGAAGTGTAGCATTTGATTCAAATGATGATCACATAAAATAATGAGCTCATATGCTCCTGTTTTTGAATTGTTTTGTTGGAAATGAATCCTATATGATCATGGATGCATGGATGATATGCATGAGTTTGAAACATGATTTTAGGGATGTTACAAATCTAACCCCCTTAAGGTGAATCTCTCCCTCGAGATTCGGTTTGGCTAGCAAATAGGTGAGGGTGGTCTTTCCGAAGATCATCTTCTCTTTCCCATGTTGCTTCCTCTTCGGAATGATGATTCCACTGCACTTTGCAGAACTTGATAGTCTTAGTCCTTGTGACTCTTTCTGCAGTCTCAAGAATCTTGATAGGTTTCTCTTCATAAGTGAGATCACTTTCTAACTGAACCTCCTCCAAAGGTATAGTATCCTTCAAAGAAGTTTCTTCCATTTCTAGATGACATTTCTTAAGTTGACTCACGTGAAACACATTATGGATAGCTGACAGAGATTCTGGCAGTTCAATTTCATAGGCAACTTCTCCTTTATGACTCAGAATCTTGAATGGTGCAACATATCTTGGTGCCAATTTTCCTTTGACTCCGAATCTCTTCACTCCACGAAGTGGTGACACTCTAAGATAGGCTCTATCACCAACTTCGTAGGTGACTTCTCTACGCTTAGGATCTGCGTAGCTTTTCTGTCGGGACTGTGCTATCTTCAATCTGTCTTTAACCAACTTGACCTTCTCTTCGGCTTCTTTGATAAGATCTGGTCCGAATAAACTTCTTTCTCCCACACCATTCCATAACAATGGGGTGGTACACTTTCTTCCGTAGAGAAACTCAAATGGTGCCATCTCAATACTGGCTTGATAGCTGTTGTTATAAGAAAATTCTGCGTAAGGCAGACTTTCATCCCAACTGGCTCCATAGTCTAGGGCACATGCCCTCAACATGTCTTCAAGAATCTGACTAGTCCTTTCGGTTTGTCCATCAGTTTGAGGATGAAAAGCAGTACTGAATTCCAACCTCGTTCCCAATGACTCATGTAACTGTCTCCAAAAATGGGAAGTGAATTGAGTTCCCCTATCAGACACAATACTCTCGGGCACTCCATGTAGACATACAATTCTACTCATGTAGATTCTGGCTAACTTAGCACTTGTATAGGTTGTTTTCACGGGTATGAAATGAGCCACTTTAGTTAGGCGATCCACTACTACCCAAATAGAATCGTATCCTGACCGGGTCCTTGGTAATCCGGTAATGAAATCCATATCAATCTTGTCCTACTTCCAATCAGGAATAGGTAGTGGTTGAAGTAAACCTGCTGGTTTCTGATGTTCTGCTTTCACTCTACTACATACATCACACAAAGCAATATGTTCGGCGATATCCACTACAAGGAATCTGGGATTCTATGACCCTCCATTTTCGTCACAGAATCTTCATAGTAGTTTGTTTATGACGATTCTATGACGATTTTGAGATCGTCAAAAGCTGAGCGTCGCAAATGAACTATAACGACGATTTTGGTAAAATCGTCATAACCGTCTATGACGATATTGGATCGTCATAGACGTTGTGTCGATCCAATATCGTCATGGACCATCTATCCTGGCCAAGTCATATCCTACGTGGCTGATCCTACGTGGCAAAACTATGACGAAATTAAATCGTCTTAAATCAAAATCGGCCCAATCCAGTTTGGTCGCTTATATGGGCTCAGCCCAGCAATTATAGCATTTTTGTGTTTTTTCTGTTGAAATTCTTGTCAGCTAAATGGGCCAAGCCCAATCATTTCAGCCTGATTTATTTTCTAGGCCTCGACCTTTTTATAATCCAATTATTTTCTAGTTTTGGCCTTTTATCAAATGAGTTCCAACTGTCAGATTCTTGTAGAAAGTGGGCCCTGGTTGTTAGATTCTTAATTGCTAATTAATTAATAGCTGATATAGCATCTAACATGAGATATAAAAATATGACAATATTTAAATAAAAGCCAAAATCAATTCATTACAACAATATGACAATCAAACAGATTGAACACGTGAAATTCCACTCTAGTTCACATCCGTACCAATTCAAATAACAAATCTTGGACACCCCTAATCTATAAACAAAACTTGATACTCTGGAACTTCTTTAGGCCCTTCAGCTTGTGGACTTGATCTTCTCGTCGATGTACTCTAGCCTTGATCTTCTCAGCCTCAGTGTTGTGAAGAATAGGGAGCCTTCTCCTGCAACTGAAACAAAAAAGTAGTAAGCAAATGTTTAGGCATATCAATGAATACCATCAGCACAAGAGCAATCCCAACAATATCCGAGACACAAAAGCATATATTAACTATAACAACCATTAGTAGGCACCTAGTTAATCTATAGAACAAAAAAACACATAAGTTATCAAGGAATAAATAATCGTACAAGAATCACTAGCTAGCATAGCATGCATAGATGATAGATCTATCATGCCATAACATGTGCCAGAAAACATCAAATTATGGACACATATCCATAATTTTAGCTACCATAACATGTGCCAACTATCTCCCAGGGACATTCACAGCAAAAACAAATTGATACCCAACACAAAAAACATGAAACTAGCAGCAATCAGTTTTCCTAGTGTTTACAGTAAGCCCAACAACCAGCCCTGGATGGCAGCACCTGCAAGCCTGAATCCAAATCAGTGACGCCACACGGCAGTAATCAACCCACCTCCGGAAGTTAAACAAACACGGCCAAAGCACGATCTCTGGAAGACTCCAGCAGCAGCTGGCCAGCGCGTCTCGAGCCCCACGAGTTCCTCCGCCCGCGACCACGAGTTCCTCCAGCAGCAGAACCCTCAGCCCTCCAGCATCCAGATGATGTTCCTGTTGCGCTTTATTTGCACATAACATCAGAAATACAAGAAATTAAAAACAAGAAACATACTAAAGATGTGTAGCCATATCATTAACATAATATTATCCATGCTCCCCAAGAATGGTTGCTTATCCAATTGGGGAGCAGTTCTGAGAAACTATTGCAGCAAACATGTGTAGCATATATGTACCAGTAAGTATACCTAACCAAGCAAGCAATAGGAAGGCCAAACCTTTCAAGACTTTAAAAATGGCAATCGATCAATTAGTGTTGTACAGAATGAACCTAAGAAAAGGCAACGCACCAAATAGGAACAAACTCGAACCAAACCATTCTCGCTGCATTTTCCATACAATGATATAAAGCTACATATCTCTAAAACTGCAGGAGCAAATTGCACAAATAAATAACAAGGCAGATGCAAAAAGTGTTACCATTCTCAACACCACTAGCTCCAAGATCACCAAGTGCACATGCAGGATCGTATCCTACCAAAATGGTGCTACCATTCTTGACACCACTAGCTCCTGTAAAAAACAAGAACATCCTTAGCATGCATGAACATCCTTAAAATATCCAATGCCTCCTGTAAGTGCAATATGAGTGCCACTACAATTAAAAGCCAGACACCACATCACACACACAACTAATTAGCAGACATGGAGAACTAATAGAGCATTAGGTATTCAAATGCATGAAAAATGCTTCAGTATGGTATAACTTGTATCATGCAACCAAAAGGGTAACTATGAGATAAAAATTGAATGAACTAACAACCAGCGCCAATTTCTAATCGCAAAAGTGGTTGATTTCATGAAGAACTGAAGACGACACCAACAGATATGTTGTGCATACTAGGGAGATCCTCCTTGCAGAAACAAATTACACCGAAACCAGGTATTCATTTCACTTAGATTCCATACCAAACAAAAGAATATACTATATACTGAACAAGCAATTCATAGGATACAGGTCATGCATCCAGTACAGATGGTACTAGTCACAAAAATGAATATAAATCGCATGCACATGAAGCAACTCAGGACTAATAACCAGTCATGATCACATCAGATGGTACTAGTCATGAACATGAATAAAAATCACATGGACAGAAGCAACTCAGGACTAAAATATGAATGACAAGTAACTATAATCTAGTCATCATCGCGGGCACTGGAGTTGGTGATGAACAGCAGGTGGGAACACCAAGGAGAGAGATCGATGGATAGGGAAAGGATACCAAGGGAGGATACTGGGATCTGTCCGTAGCTACGACAAACAAGTTTGGGCACGAAAAGGGGCCTTACCTTCCGTTGTTCATCACCAACTCCAGTGCCCGCGATGATGACTAGCGCGGGCACTGGAGTTGGTGATGAACAGCAGGTGGGAACACCAAGGAGAGAGATCGATGGATAGGGAAAGGATACCAAGGGAGGATACTGGGATCTGTCCGTAGCTACGACAAACAAGTTTGGGCACGAAAAGGGGCCTTACCTTCCGCTCGAGTTCATGGAATGAGTTGACGCAGCTCGACGCTCCGCAACCCCCTAAGCGCGCTCCCGTCCATGATCGGCACCCCGACACGTCCCGCGTACACCTCCCCATAGATGACGCCCACCGCACACGTCCCTTGCTAATATATACCTCTGAATATCTTTGTATCTCTGTATCAGTTCTCTTGCTAATATGTAGCTGCCTTAGATGGATGCACCATGGCAGGACCATCGACCGGTCAGCATGTGGACGCTTGACTTCAGATCTACGCCTACAATTACGAAGCAAACTTACAGGACATACAAACCATATCAGTCTTAACATAACACTCTGTAAGAAAACATGATGCTGCATTTTCATTTAAACTAACTGTTTGAGGTGTCGATTTCTGAGATCGTATATGTTGTATTTCCTGAACCTGAAGACATCCATCCTTACCCCTCATGTCTCTCAACCCTCACTCACTATATGAACCTAGTATAGCCCAGTAACTTTTAGCTCAAAGCAACCATATTTTGAATACTGTATGTCAACGCATCAGTTGCTGCTTGAAATGAACCAGCTAGCAAACTATTCTAATACTAAATTGGTGAGGGGGAGAAGACAGAGGGAGTAGGGATGCAACGAACCTGGGTTGCATGAGGGCTGCAGCGATTGATAATAATAAATCGGTGAGGAACCAACCAGCCAGTACCAAGCCTGATGCAAGTTCTCTTCCTGGTTATGTATACTTGCACACCAACAACAAACACATGATCATGGTCAGCAAAAGAATGCTTTTGTATACAAAGGAAAGAAGCAATTCATGCATTTCTTTAACCAAGCCTAACAACAATACAAAGGAGGTGGGAAAAGACCTTAACAGGTGCTAGCAAAGGCATGCTACAGTGCTCCTCATGGGATGCTTGTCGCTGGGTCTCCTATAGCATGACATCCTTGTGTCGTCAGTGGAGGATCTCGGTCAGGAGCAGGCCGTCGTGTCCATTGGAGGAAAGCAGCAGCAGCGGCTGTTACAGAACATACAAATAGTAAGAATGAGAAAGTGAAGGCAATTACCAAAGCAGCAACACTCTATAAGAGCATGTGTCTAGGCTGTTCAAAATCAGTCCAGCATTCCCTCCTAGAACAACACCAACAAATACTAAGGAAATCCAATGAAACTCAAAGAAACTAATTTGTCCCACAAATAAGCAGGATCAGGCATGACAATCACTAAACCAGCTAGTAAGAACAGAACTGAGTTGTGGGCATATATTGCAGCTCTAAAAGGGAAAAAATGGCAAGGTGCAGTGAGGGAAGGAAAGATATGCTTACCTCGGTGTCATCGATTTATACAGGAGATGGGTGCTTTCAGAGAGCTAGCTGCCGCTATGGGAGAGCATTATTCAGTAATAAATACATGATACTACACATGATGGTGTGTCACTAATAAGCTCCATAATCGCACGAATAAGTAGCATATAGTTTAGAGCAATAGATGAAGCCAACATAATTCAACTTAAAATTATTGAAGCCTTAACTTGATTTGTGGCATCAATACAGTTATTTTGAAAACTGAGAACTTAAAATGACAAAAACATTGATTCCCATAGCATACATCAGACCATGACAAAATAAAGACATGCTTCTAAAGAACTATCCTATGTCTATGTGGCATCCATTTGTGTGAAATTAGGGTCAGATACAACAATCCAAGCAACACAATGATCTGCACCGCCAAATGTACATGAATAGATTAGTACAATTACTTCAACCTAAACAGATATATGTGCTATAAGGCTAGTGAGTAGACGCAAACATAGCAGCAGGATATACAAAAAATGGACAACACAACTTTCAATTTTGATCATTCATAAAACTATGACGAAGGAAATGAGATCCCATTATTTCATTAAGGGAAATCAGATCAAGAAATCACATGCGTGCTTTAGTTTGGTATAAGGACAAAGTTATGAAGATATAGGTGTTTAACCAGGAGAGCATAATAGCTGAAACATGCATGGTTCATTAGAAATAAAAATAGTGGTATAGTTTACAGATAGATAGAAATGCAGATATCTCAAGTTACAGAACAACAATGTATTAACCATCTCTAGTACATAGTTAAGCATGCCTATGAGACTCACCGGGCAAGCAGAACATACACACAAGTAGTCCCGAATCAAAAGGAAACCTAGAAATCAGAACAGAACATCATGGTAGGGTCGTTCCGCACTGCCAGCTGCTATGAGCTCCTCCCAAGGTTACTTGCTCCGCACAATCATATCCCATATATAAAAAAATAAATATATTAAATTAAGGCGAGAAAAAGAAGTTGTAATTTATGCTTATACACAGAAAGAACAGGAATGAAACTACAACTAATGTCTGGATGTTGTACTACTAATATTAAAACTGAACATATGTATGAATATCAAAGCTACAGAAAGCAAATGAATAACAGTAATGCTTGTGAACCCTATATTGAAGCAGAATAATCATGCATGATCAAAACATATTAAATGAGGATGCAGCAGTATCAACAACATTGGTTACAGCGCTAAATTGCATAAAATTCAGTCAAACACACTCTATTATGCATAGAACAGATGTACATAGTCAAGAAAACATAAACGCGTTACATACAAAATTCGACACAATATGATACCATAGCAATCATCGGACCTGGTACTTATCGTCTATTAAGCAAGATTGTGTCATAGTTACACAGATATATAAAGAAACTAAAAAGATCTATATTTACAATACAAAAACCCTAAGACAAGTTCAACAGGGCGTTTAACTGCAGAAACTGTATAAATCCAAGAATAAGCACACACTGATCCCTTGCATTCTAATAGAAAGTAGTGAAGACAGTTTAGGATGTAAGCATATATATGAAGAAGGAAAAATGCATGCTATTAAGCTGAAGAAATGTTTCTGCCAGATCTAATAAAATTACCAGTACCAAAGCATCCATGTAGTTGTACTCTAAAGAGGAAACAAGAAATAAAGAGAGAGAGAGAGATTTTTTGTACATGCTGGGAAGAAAAGGGCGATGAAAACACTAAAGAAAATACGCAGACGCCCTCCTGCGTCGAAGATGAACTTGTCGGTGTGCTCCACAGCTTGAGGTGGTGCTTCGCTCATGGAGGAGGTGGACGCGAAGCCGGCGGAAGTGGGAGTTACCATGGGCCACGGACCTGGGGTCGGTGGGCTCGGCCTTGATGTCCAAGGGTAGGACCTCTGCATCCTCGAACCCGTTGGTGCGGCCAGCATCCAAGATGGCGGCGAGGAAACATGAGGAAGCGGGCGAGGCGGAGGCCGTAGAGGTTCACCGCTCCTACGCGTTGGGGAACATGCGGGAACCAAGGATGAGATGGATCCACGCCTTGCAGACGCCAAAGGAGGAGCCGCACCAAGGAGGAAGAGGTCGCCACTCGTCGCTCTCCATCGCCATCGAGTAGCCCAGGCCCAGGGTCACCGCTCGTCGCTCTCCATCGCCATCCATCGCCATCGAGTAGCCCAGAGCCGCACCAAGGACAGGGGCGGCCTCTCGTCGCTCTCCATCGCCATCCAGTAGCCTAGGCCCGACCGATGGTAGAAAGGGCGGAGGAGATTAGGTGAGGATGGAGGGGATCAAGGCGTCGCTGTAAATTGAGGGGATCAGGGCACCGCCAAGGGAGGAGAAGGGGAATGGAGATGGGCGTGGTGTGGCGGCGGGGAAGAGATAAGAATTAGGGTTAGTCAAGGCGGGGGGATTTGGCGTGCGCCAAAATATTCACTGCGTGTGCGCGCGAGATGATGAAATATTTGCCGCGTGGGCACGCTATGGATGCCACGTCATCGATCCGCACCAAATTTCTATTATATCTTGACCTGTCTAAAAATTATGACGATTTTGTCTATAAAAATTACGACGTTTTTTTACAAAATCGTCATAGTTTATTAAGGATTTGGCCCTCCCAAATAGCTTGCGACCATATGGTGTAGAATCGTCATAAATCTATGACGATTTCATTCACGGTCACTACCAAAACGTCATAGGTTGACATATTTGTTGTAGTGATCCTTCTTGAGATTATTCCACCAAAATCTTTCTTTCATGTCCATGTACATTTTGGTGTTACCCGGATGAATGAAATACGGAGAGTTATGTGCTTCTTGCAAAATCAGTTTCCGCAGTTCCGGATCTTGTGGAACACAGATACGTTTCCCATGCCATAAAGTACCCTGTTCGTCTTCATGGAACCCTTTGGCTTTTCCTTTGCCAATCTTTTCCTTAATCTCTTCAATTTCCTTATCAGTCTTCTGGGCTTCTTTGATCTTGTCCAACAAAGTGGGTTGAACATCCAAAGACATGAGATGTCCTTCAGGCACAATCTCCAATCTGAGTTTTCTGAATTGGGTACACAGATCATCTGGCAACTCTCCTTTGGTAAGGCCATTCACAAAAACTTTGCGACTTAGAGCATCTGCTACAACATTTGCTTTACCGGGGTGGTATTGCAAACTTAAGTAATAGTCCTTGATAAGTTCTAGCCATCTTCTTTGTCTGTATTTAATTTCCTTCTGGGTGAAGATATACTTCAAACTTTTGTGATCTGTGAACACTTCACAACGTTTTCCCAAAAGATAGTGTCTCCATGTTTTGAGTGCATGAACAACAGAGGCCTACTCTAAATCATGAGTAGGATAGTTCACTTCATGAGTTTTGAGTTGTCTCGAGGCATATGCCACAACTTTACCGTCTTGCATAAGTACTGCACCCAAACCTTGATGAGATGCATCACAATATACTTGGAAATCTTTTTTCAAATCTGGCAGACACAAGACTGGTGCTGTCACAAGTCTCTTCTTCAATTCCTGAAAGCTGAGTTCACAACCTTCAGACCATGCAAACTTCTTGTCTTTCTTTAACAATTCGGTCATAGGCTTAGCTACCTTGGATAAATTTTTAATGAACCTTCTATAGTAACCTGCTAAGCCAAGGAAACTACAAACTTCTTTCACGGACTTGGGAGATTCCCATTCAGTCACAGCTGAAACCTTAGTAGGATCAACTGCTACACCATCCTTTGTCATAACATGACCAAGAAAACCAACTTCATCCAACCAGAACTCACACTTGCTGAATTTGGCATAAAGTTTATGCTCTCTTAGCTTCTCAAGTATCAAACACAAGTGTCCTTCATGCTCTTCTTTTCTCTTGGAGTAGACTAAGATGTCATCGATGAAAACGACAACAAACTTTTCAAGGAATTCCATGAACACCTTGTTCATCATATTCATGAAGTATGCTGGAGCATTGGTCAAACCAAAAGGCATTACGGTATACTCGTACAATCCATACCTTGTAGTGAAGGTTGTTTTAGGTATGTCTTGTTCTCTTATCTTGAGTTGGAAATAGCCTGACCGGAGATCAATCTTTGAGAACACACATGCTCCTTCTACCTGATCAAACAAGTCATTGATTCTAGGCAAAGGGTATTTGTTCTTGATAGTTACCTCGTTGAGTGAACGGTAATCTATGCATAACCTTTGACTTCTATCTTTCTTCTCTATGAACAAAACTGGGGCTCCCCAAGATGAAGAACTTGGTTGAATAAATCCTTTCTGCAACTGTTCTCCAAGTTGTTTCTTGAGTTCTTTCAGTTCATCAACTGACATTTTATATGGTCTCTTTGCTATTGGTCCAGACCCTGGTACCAAATCTAAAAGAAACTCCACATCTCTATCTGGTGGCATTCCCGGAAATTCTTCCGGAAACACATACGCATACTCACTCACAATTGGCACACTGTCCATGCTAAACCCCTTAAGAGAATTTAGCTTACTCCCTTTAGATTCAAAGTTGGACTTGAATTTAATCCGCTTTCTTTCCGAGGTTGTGAGTGCAACAGTACGATTAGCACAATCTAGTACTCCTTCATACTTAGCCATCCAATCCATTCCCAATATTACGTCCAGTCCTTGGGAATCTAGGATTATCAGACTCACTAGATATTTATGCTTTCCAAACTCTATTACTAGATCCCGGCATCCAAGACTTACTATCATATCTCCACCCGGAGAACTAACTTTTATTGGACACCCAATGTTTTCAGTTGGAAACCCATTTCTATCAACAAATGCTTTTGATATGAATGAATGCGATGCTCCAGTATCAAAAAGAACAAATGCTGGAATAGAATTGAGTCTTAACTTACCAGCAACAGCATCAGGCTCCTCATAGACCTCCTCCACACTGATGTGGTTCACCTGTCCCTTCTGAAAAGTGTTGGGCTTGTTGGGTCCTTCAACCTTCTTTTCTGGGCATTCATTTGCATAATGCCCCATCTTCTTGCATTTGAAGCATTCAACCTGACTGATATCTCTCTTAACAGGCTGACTTCCACGTCCACTTCCATTACCACTGTGGTGGCTCTTATGTCCACTCTTGTGGTTCTTATACTTTTCATTGTCATGACTACGGTGATGCTTGTTGTCATGACGGTTGTGGTTGTGGTGCTTGTTGAATTTCCCATGCTTGTGGGATCCTGAGCTTCCACTGTCATCATAATGAGATCGTTTGTGAGACGATCCCGAGTTGTGCTTGTCGGAGTGCTTCCTCTTTCTACTCTCAACTTGCTTCATTTTGTTCTCCAATATTGCAGCCTTGTCACAGAGCGACTGATATGTGGGAACATATGCCACAGCCAACTGCAGATTCAGCTCATCATTCAAGCCTTCCAGAAAATTTTCCTTTCTCTTGGCATCGGAGTCAACTTCATCTGGTGCATAACGCGCCAGATTGTTGAACTCCTTAATATATTCAGCCACGCTGCGGTGGCGCTGCTTCAGATTGTGGAACTCTTTCTTTTTCAGAATCATCACTCCAGATGAGATATGAGCAGTGCGAAAGCCATCCTCAAAGATATCCCATGTCACTTCATCTATGGGAGTGGTGATCTGGAAGTTATCCCACCAAGTGGCGGCTGGTCCTTCCAACAGATGTGCTGCAAATCTGACCTTTTCAGCATCAGTACAACCCACGGTAACCAAATCCTTGTTCACAGAACATAGCCAATCATTGGCCACCATGGGATCAGTCGTCCCTAAGAACTTTGCTGGCCTCAATCTCAAGAACCTGGTAAGAATATCAAAACCCGGTGGGTTGTTGTTCTTCTTGTTGTTGTTGTTGTTGTTGTTGTTATTGTTGTTGTTGTTGTTGTTGTTGTTGTTATTGTTGTTGTTGTTATTGTTTTGGTTCTGGATGAACGTCGTCATCATCTGCATCAGTTGAGTTTGGGCAGTCATCATTTGCTGCATTTCTGGAGTGATGTTGTTGTTGTTGGGGTTTGCATGACGGGGAGGCATCCGTGGTTTATTCAAATAGAGATAAGAATGAGATACCCATAGATGTTTTCATGCACATTACATCACATAAACAAACACAAACATGCAACACAAAGATAAAAGATTCAACAACAAGATAACAAGTTCACAAGGTAAAACACACAAGTGGCAAGCCATCCACATGTCGGATGGTCAAATAACAAGTACGATAATAAACGATAAACGAGTAGTCAAATCTACTCATCAGCATCAATCTCCTCCTCGACAAAGGTAAGACCTGCGTTCTCCATCGCGGTCTTGTTTTCCTCGATGCTAGTGGTCAAAGTCTCTATCTTGGCCTTGAGAGCCCTCTTCTGGGAACGAAGCCTCTCAATCACCGTCTGCTGCTGCTCTAGCTCGAAGTCCTTAGACTGCAGTTCTTCAGTCATGTCCCGGATCTTCTTGTTCCTATCCTGGACACGCTTCTCCCGACTCTTGAACTTACTGTCTTGGGTCTCGAACTTCGCCTCCATTTCCTTGACTATCTCGTCTTGCTCCGCGAATAGCTTGTCCTTCTCGCGAAGCTGCACCTAGAGCTCATCATTGCTGAGCATGACATTGGTCCTGTCTGTGTCCACGTGCCTAATGAGAGACTCTAAGTCCTGGAGGTACAGGCGTATCAGCTCTGCTGCGTCCCTCGAATCGTCCTCGAAGTCGATTGACTCTCCATCCTCATCACGTCTTCCGAAGACGTGGAAGTGGGTACCTCTAACCTGTCGGGAGTGTCGCCCTAGCAGGCGTCCTATCAGATCCTGCATAACTACCTCAAGACCTCTCTCCCTGTCATCGTGCATGATCTTGAAGACAATGGCCTCCGTGGTAGGCTCTGTCTGTCGTCCGGGCTGGTTGACCTTGAAGCCCTAGAGGTCCTTCCTCTCAAACTTGGTGAGGGGATGAACCATGATGGTGGGAAGAGGGAGATTGAGCAAAGTAGTAAGTTCAACAATACGAGGACCAAAGCGAGTAACCTGGAACTCCTCAACAGTGCTGATGGTAATAGGCATCTATTTATAAGATAGAAAAGTTAGAACAACACAAATCATGATAAAACAAAAGACAAAACAACACATATATGTCCTTGGGAAGCAAAACACACAAGTCATGCATACATGAAACCATTACAACAACCAAGGTTCAATCTTATTTTAAAGCACCATTTTGGAAAATAAGGTGATAGGTGGTGGTCCAACTAACGAAGTACGTTTACAATCCTATCTCACTGGATCTGTTGGCTAACACAATGTTTCTAGAAGCAATCAGCCTATCTTGCTCACATGACTCCATCACTAAGTCTATAATGTCTCCTCTTAAGGTTTGGTTGGTAGCTTCCAACTCTTGGGTATGTTCCTTCTCTTTCCTTAGATCATTTTGGAGGTTGAGCATTCTGCACTTGACTCTATCACCAAGTTCTTTGATGGTCTTCCAAGCTGCATCCTTTGCTAATTCAAAGAATGTAGGGTGCTCCACTGAATTGGTGAACATGCAGAATCCTTTTTCCTGATGGTTGTCTTCCTTGTTTTTATACAAGTGAAGTTGTACCCACCAGTATTCCTCTCCTTCATCCATCACAGGGAACCCTTGTACACAGCTGCACCTTGTATGTCTAATGCAACCATGAGGTCCTTGAGAGCCTTGGGGAATTCTGTCTCACACTCCAAAGTCATTGTCATGAGTGGTCCTTTCCTCACGGCTTCGTTGATGGAGTTCATCTACAAATAGAGATAAGAGAGAAGATTAGAAAAGTTTACGAGAAGAATAGACAAGTGTAGAAGTAGTTGAAAATTTTTCCTTAGTGGTTTCCATTCCTAGGGTCATAATCCTACAGGAAACACAGTGCTCTGATACCATATGTAAGATCCCTCGTTTGTAAAGGAAAAGGATCCCTGTGATTGCAATGCTAGTCCCTGGATCATTGCTAGCATCCACAGTTTAAGATGAAGTACACAGATATAAAGGTCATTTATTACAGTCATTCCAGAGATAAACATAGTCTTTACAACTCAAGGCCACAGGCCTAATACAAGAGTTTGAATAAGTAAATAAATGTAAGTCTTCATCTTCATGTGCCAGAGGCAAACATGTTGAGTGTAGACTCATGACACCTAATCCTCATCAGAGTAACCCGCAACATCACAAGTTACAGCCACAGTGGGTCAATACTTTGGAATAGTACTGGCAAGTGATACCTTATTATATTTTAAGTGTACTAGATACTATATGCAAATTTGGCTAAGTGTAGCTTGGCTTGCTTTGCTCAAAATAGGTTTTTCCTATTAGTTGAAATCACTAAGTTTTTCTTTGTCAAAACTTTTCCCAAGGAACCACCAATAGACATTGAGGTCCTTCACCCTTGTTCACCCACAAGTTTTTAACTTAGAAATTGGGATGAGGAGATTCTTGATAGCTTCCATGCCTTGATGCTCAAATTTTCCATTGCCATGGACTTGGCTAAGTACTTACATTTTTCCATCTGCAGAGGTTGTGCACTTTCCCCACCAGACTTGGTTTCACCAAGACAGGACCTTTCAGAAGCCTTCCCTTAGACCAAATGGACGCGCTCCAACCTATCATTCCCACTACCACCAAATGTTCAAATGGCTAAGTTCTAGCAACTTATGTGATCCAGGCAGAGCCCATATTGCCAAGTGGCTGCACTCGAAGCTTCTTAACACTTGGCCTCTAAAATCTACCAATCAAGTCCCTTTCCACCCAGGTGATTCATTAACTTAGCTGTTTTATTAAGCAAAACAAAGTCCAAAGACTTAGAAATATTTTCATCATAGCATGTATATTTCACCAACCCTTGTTTGCTACTAGCTAGGCTAAGCATGGCATAGATAGTAACTTAACTTAGAAATTTCCTAGCAATTCTACAACTACTTAGGATTTCCCAGCATGGCATTTAGGCAAAATAATAACATGCAAGACTTAGCAAAATATTTCTAATGCTTAGTAGAAAACATAGGAATGATAATATTCATGAAGTACCACTTGCCTTGGTAGTTGGGAGAGTAGCACTCTTCACAATCACAATCACTAGCTCCAAAATCTACACATAGAATATAGCCATAATCACATACAAGACATATACAATCAAAAATACATATGCATGCATGCAAGATGCTAAGTGATGATTTTTAAAACTCAACCAAGCAAGTGCATAGTACTGAATTCTAAACAAGTCAAAACTTTGCCAAACCAAGTTTATTTAACACTAAAAACAATTCTTAAAAAAATTCTTATGCTCAAATAAGCCCTACACAAGTTTCTGCAAATAAAACCTTTTTAACAGAAGCTAAACACTAAAAACATTGCATATTTTGAAAGAGCTTGCTCTCCTGATTCCAACGGTATAAAATTTGTCAAATTCTAACGTGGGGATCAAAAGTTATAGCTAAATCAAAATTGGATATAAATCAGATTCAAAATCTGTTTTAAAATCAAACCCTAGCCACGCGTCTGTTTCCTATTGGCCGATACCGTTTCACTCTGGATCACCCTTCCGCGCCGTCAGATCAAGTTAGATCCAACGCGCCAGATTCAAAGAAAATGCTTCGCTCATATCTAATCTAAACCGCAAGATCTACATCTAACGACTGCTGTTGCTTTGACCATAGCCTAGCGGCGGCGACTGGCGGCGACGTGTCTGTCAGCGGCGGTGCCGGCGTTCTAGGTCGCCCGGGGAGGGGAGAGGATGCTCACCAGAACCGCCGTGTCGAGGTGAAGCTCAACGTGTCTCTGGTTGGCGAAGGGGCGCTCGGAGTCGTCGGGGATTCCTCGCCGGAGTTCGCGAACGCGTCGGGTACGGCTGCTGGTCGACGTTGGCGAGGTTTTGCGTCGCGCTAAGACAAGAGGAGGGCACCGTTAGTTGCGCAAGACGATGGGGATCTTAGGCGTATCAACCAGAGGGCAAGGGGCGGCTGGTACTTACGGGGAGAGGTCGCTAGAGTTCGAGCAGAGAGCGGCAGCGCTCAGATGTTGTCGCTGTCGAGGCTACAGATCATGCGAGAACAAATGGGGTGTGTCAGTAGATGCGCAAGGAGCTGCAGAGCATGCTAGTATGAACCATGGACAGAGGGGGGCACGGTGCTCACCAGAATTCGTCGGCGAGGTCGTCGGAACAGCGGCAGTGTCTGGCGAGTTGCGAGCAGCCTGGTGGCGTGGAGAGGAAATTGGGTGAGGGGAAATGGCCGCGAGAGGGAGGGGCTTAAGTAGGCAGAGGCTCGACAAGAAACGCTCGGCGAATAAATGGCAATTACGCCACAGAATCAACGCAGCAACGGCCAGCGGCGACGGCGTCTGCGCGCGAGATTTGGGGAAGAAGGAGTCGACGTGGAGAGGGCCCGCTTGTCAGCGAAAAGAACAGAGAGGGAGTGGGGTCCGAGTGTCAGCGACTCTGGGGTGCTTCTGCGCGTGAGAGAGAGAGAGGGGACCCGGGTGGGCTAGCTGGGCTGGTTTCGCTGTTGGGCCCAAAGTCTGGCGCCGGCCCTTTTCTTTTTCTTTATTCCTTTTCTATTTCTAATTTGATTTTCTGGAATGATTTTCAAATGAATTCAAACTCTATTTGAATTCAAATCTTTCTGGGATTTTTTGCAGTGTGCAACAGTCACAATTCTAGGCATAAAACCATGTGGTCACTTTGAATTGGCTTGGTCATTTTTGGAAGAATAAAATAAACAGTGACATAGCACTTGTTTCATATTGGTTTTGAAATTGGTTTTCAAATTGTATTTGCTTTGAAATTTTGGTTTAAACTTTAGCAACCTAGCAACTCATTCAGAGAGCAACAAGGCACAAGGTTTGGTTTTCATGAACAACAATCTCTCATAGAAGTGTAGCATTTGATTCAAATGATGATCACATAAAATAATGAGCTCATATGCTCCTGTTTTTGAATTTTTTTGTTGGAAATGAATCCTATATGATCATGGATGCATGGATGATATGCATGAGTTTGAAACATGATTTTAGGGATGTTATAGATGTCCTTTAGGCACAATCTCCAATCTGAGATCTCTAAATTGGGCACATAGATCATCTGGCAATTCTCCCTTAGTAAGGCCATTTACAAAAAAATTACGGCTTAGAGCATCTGCTACAACATTTGCTTTACCGGGATGGTATTGCAAAATCAAGTCATAGTCTTTGATGAGTTCTAGCCATCTTCTTTGTCTCATATTAATTTCTTTCTGGGTGAAGATATACTTCAAACTCTTGTGATCTGTGAACACTTCACATCGCTTTCCCAAAAGATAGTGTCTCCATGTTTTGAGTGCATGGACAACAGAGGCTAACTCCAAATCATGAGTAGGATAGTTTACTTCATGAGTTTTGAGTTGTCTCGAGGCATAAGCCACAACTTTTCCTTCTTGCATAAGTACTGCACCTAAACCATGATGAGATGCATCAGAATACACTTGGAAATCCTTCTCCAAATCTGGAAGATATAAGACTGGTGCTGTCACAAGTCTCTTCTTCAATTCTTGGAAGCTGAGTTCACAACCTTCAGACCAAGAAAATTTCTTGTCTTTCTTTAGAAATTCTGTCATAGGCTTAGCTACCTTGGAGAAATTCTCAATGAATCTTCTGTAGTAACCTGCTAAGCCAAGGAAACTACGAACTTCTTTCACTGACTTGGGAGATTACCATTCAGTTACAGCCGAAACTTTAGCAGGATCAACTACAACACCATCTCCTGACACAACGTGTCCATGAAATCCAACTTCATTCAACCAGAATTCACACTTGCTGAATCTGGCATAAAGTTTATGCTCTCTAAGCTTCTCAAGTATCAAACGCAAATGTCCTTCATGTTCTTCTTTGCTCTTGGAGTAGATCAAAATGTCATCGATGAAAACGACAACAAACTTATCAAGAAATTCCATGAACACCTTGTTCATCATATTCATGAAGTATGCTGGTGCATTGGTCAAACCAAATGGCATCACGGTATACTCATACAATCCATACCTTGTGGTTAAATCTGTCTTAGGTATGTCTTGTTCTCTTATCTTGAGTTGGAAATAACCTGACCGAAGATCAATCTTTGAGAACACACAAGCTCCTTCTAACTGATCAAACAAGTCATTGATGCTAGGCAAAGGGTATTTGTTCTTGATAGTTACCTCATTGAGTGAACGGTAATCTATGCATAACCTTTGAATTCTATCCTTCTTTTCTACAAACAAAACTGGTGCTCCCCAAGATGAAGAACTTGGTTGAATAAATCCTTTTTGCAACTGCTCTCCAAGTTGTTTCTTGAGTTCTTTCAGTTCATCAACTGACATCTTGTACGGTATCTTTGCTATTGGTCCAGATCCTGGTAGCAAATCAATAAGAAACTCCACATCTCTATCTGGTGGCATTCCCGGTAATTCTTCCGGAAACACATCCGGATATTCACTCACAATTGGCACACTGTCCATGCTAACCCCCTTAAGAGAATTTAGCTTACTCCTTTTCGCTTCAAAATTGGTCTTGAATCTGATCCTTTTATTTTCCGGAATTGTGAGTGAGACAGTATGGTTAGCACAATCTATCACTCCCTTGTGTTTAGTCATCCAGTCCATTCCCAAAATGACATCCAATCCTTGGGAGTTTAGGATTATCAGGTTAACGGGAAACTTATACTTCCCAAACTCTATGACTAGATCATGACACCCTGAATTCACTATCATTTCTCCGCCAGGAGAACTTACTTTTATAGGACACCCAATAGTTTCTACCGGTAGTTCATTTGTTTCAACAAGTACTCTTGATATGAATGAATGAGATGCACCAGTATCAAAGAGTACAAATGCTGGAACAGAATTGAGTTTGAACATACCAGCAACAGCATCAGGCTCCTCATAAATTTCCTCCACATTGATGTGGTTCACTTGTCCCTTCTGAAAAGGGTTGGGCTTGTTGGGTCCTTCAACTTTCTTTTCTGGGCATTCATTTGCATAATGCCCCATCTTCTTGCACTTGAAACACTCAACCTGACTAATATCCTTCTTGACAGGCTGGCTTCCACTGCCACTTCCACTACCACTGTGGTGGCTCTTATATCCACCCTTGTGGTTCTTGTACTTGTCGTTGTCATGACTACGGTGATGCTTGTTGTCATGATGACGGTTGTGGTTGTGGTGCTTGTTGAATTTCCCATGCTTGTGGGATCCTGATCTTCCACTATCATCATAATGGGAACGCTTGTGAGACGATCCCGAGCTGTGCTTATTCGAGTGCTTTCTCTTCCTACTCTCAACTTGCTTCATTTTGTTCTCCAAAATAGCAGCCTTATCACAAAGAGACTGGTATGTGGGAACATAGGCCACTGATAGATGCAAGTTTAGTTCATCATTCAGCCCTTCAAGGAACTTTTCCTTCCTCTTAGCATCAGTGTCAACTTCATCCGGTGCATAACGCGCCAGATTATTAAACTCCTCAATATATTCAGCCACGCTGCGGTGGCGCTGCTTAAGATTATGGAACTCTTTCTTCTTCAAACTCATCACTCCGGATGAGATGTGAGCAGTACGAAAGCCATCTTCAAAGATAGCCCATGTCACATCTGCAATGGGAGTGGTGATCTGGAAGTTATCCCACCAAGTGGCTGCTGGTCCTTCCAACAGGTGAGCTGCAAATCTGACTTTTTCTTCATCAGTACAGCCAACAGTTACCAAGTCTTTATTCACAGAGCGTAGCCAATCATTGGACACCATAGGATCAGTTGTTCCTGAGAACTTTGTTGGCCTCAATCTCAAAAACCTGGTAAGCATGTCAAAACCCGGTGGGTTGTTGTGGTTGTTATTATTGTTGTTGTTGTTGTTCTGGTTCTGGATGAACGTAGTCATCATTTGCATCAGTTGAGTCTGAGCTGTCATCATTTGCTGCATCTCAGGGGTGATGTTGTTGTTGTTGGGGTTGGGATTGGCACGACGGGGAGGCATCTGTGGTTTGTTCAATAGAGATGAGAATGAGATACCCATAGATGCTATCATGCACAATACATCACATAAACAATCATCAAGCATGCATCATAATAATAAAGGTTCGACAACAAGAATAACAAGTTTGCAAAGTAAAAACATCAATAGCAAGCCATCCACATGTTCGATGGTCATTGCGACTCAAATAAAGTATGATAATTAAATGATAAATGAGTAGTCAACTCTACTCCTCGGCATCAACCTCCTCCTCAACAAAGGTAAGACCTGCATTCTCCATAGCGGTCTTGTATTCCTCGACATTGGTGGTCAAGGTCTCTACTTTGGCTTTGAGAGCCCTCTTCTGAGAACGAAGCCTCTCAATCACAGTCTGCTGATGCTCGAGCTCGAAGTCCTTGGCCTGCAGTTCTTCAGTCATGTCCCGAATCCTCTTGTTCCTATCTTGGACTCACTTCTCTTGACTCTTGAACTTTCTGTCCTGGCTCTCGAACTTTGCCTCCATCTCCTTGACTATCTCATCTTGCTCCGCAAAGAGCTTGTCCTTCTCACGAAGCTGCACCTGGAGTTCGTCATTGCTAAGCATGACGTTGGTCCTATCAGTGTCCACGTGCCTAAGAAGAACCTCTAAGTCCTGGAGGTATAGACGAATCGGCTCTTCTGTCTCCCTCGAAGTGTCCTCGAAGTCGATGGCCTCTCCATCCTCATCACGTCTACCGAAGACGTGGAAGTGAGTACCTCTAACCTGTCGAGAGTGTCTCCCTAACAGACGTCCAATCAAGTCCTGCATGACTACCTCTAGGCCTCTCTCCTTGTCATCGTGCATGAGCTTGAAGATGATAGCCTCCGTGGTAGGCTCAGTCTGGCGTCCGGGTTGATTGACCTTGAAACCCCAAAGGTCTTTCCTCTCAAACTTGGTGAGGGGAAGCACCATGATGGTAGGAAGAGGGAGATTGAGAAAAGTAGTGAGCTCAATAATACGAGGGCCAAAGCGAGTTCCCTGGAACTCCTCAACAGTGCTGATCGTAACATTAGGCATCTATTTATAAGATAGAAAAAGTTATAAACAACACAATTTAAGATAAAACACAAGGCAAAACCTCACATGCATATCTTTGGAAATCAAAACACACAAGTCATGGCATACATGGATCCATTACAACAACTAAGGTTCAACTTATTTTAAGCAACATTTGGAAAATAAGGTGATAAGTGGTGGTCCAACTAACGAAGTACGCTTACAATCCTATCTCACTAGATATGTTGGCTAACACAATATTTCTAGAAGCAATCACTCTATCTTGAGAACATGACTCCATTACTAAGTCTATAATGTCTCCTCTTAAGGTTTGGTTGGTAGCCTCCAACTCTTGGGTATGTTTCTTCTCTTCCTTTAGGTCATTTTGGATGTTGAGCATTCTGCACTTGACTCTATAACCAAGTTCTTTGATGGTCTTCCAAGCTGCATCCATTGCTGAATAAAAGAATGTAGTGTGCATCACTGAATTGGTGAACATGCATAATCCTGATTCCTTGTGGTTGTCTTCCTTGTTTTTATACAAGTGAAGTTGCACCCACCAGTACTCAACTCCTTCATCCATCACAGGAAAACCTTTGTACACAGCTGCACCATGTATTTCCATTGCAACCATGAGGTCCTTGAGAGCCTTGGGAAATTCTGTCTCACACTCCAAAGTCATTGTCATGAGTGGTCCCTTCATTACGGCTTCGTTGATGGAGTTCATCTACAAATAGAGATGAGAAAGAAGATTAGAAAAGTTTACGAGAAGAATATACAAGTGTAGAAGTTGTTGAAATTTTTTCCTTAGTGGTTTCCAATCCTAGGGTCATAATCCTACAGGCAACACAGTGCTCTGATACCATCTGTAAGATCCCTCCTTTATAAAGGAAAAGGATCCCTGTGATTGCAATGCTAGTCCCTGGATCAATGCTAGCATCCATAGTTTAAAATGAAGTACACAGAAACAAAGGTCATTATTACAGTCATTCCAGAGACAACATAGTCTTTACAACTCCAAGGCCACAGGCCTAGTACAAGAGTTTAAATAAGTAAATAGGTAAAAGTCTTCATCTTCATGTGCCACAGGCAAACATGTTGAGTGTAGACTCATGACTCCTAATCCTCATCAGAGTAACCTACAACATCACAAGTTACAGCCACAGTGGGTCAATACATTGGAATAGTATTGGCAAGTGATACCTTAGTATATTATTGGTGGACTACATACTATATGCAATTTGGCTAAGTGTATCTTAGGCTTGCTTTGCTGAAAATAGGTTTTGCCTATTAGTTGAAAACACTAAGTTTTTCTTTGTCAAAACTTTTCCCAAGGAACCACCACTAGACATTGGGGTCCTTCACCCTTGTTCACCCACAAGTTTTACTTAGAAATTGGGATGAGGAGATTCTTGATAGCTTCCATGTCTTGATGCTCAAGTTGTCCTTTTCCAGGGACATGGCTAAGTACTTAGATTCTTCCATCTGCAGAGGTTGTGCACTTTCCCCACAAGACTTGATTTTCACCAAGACAGGACCTTTCAGAAGCCTTCCCTTAGACCAAATGGACGCGTTCCAACCTACCATCCCACTACCACCAACTTTCCAAATGGCTAAGTTCTAGCAACCTATGTGATCCAGGCAGATCCCATATTGCCAAGTGGCTGCACTAGAAGCTTCTTAACATTTGGCCTCTTAAATCCCTTTGTTCCTGGGTGGCTTTACACAAGTGAGATACACAAGGTAAACCATAGAAATGGGCCTTGTGTAACCACTTAACATAAACCATTCCTTCCATTCCACCCAGGTGTTTCATTCACTTAGTTGTTTTATTAAGTAAAAACTCAAGTCCAAAAACTTAGGAATATTTTATCATAGCATGAATATTTCACCACCCTTGTTTGCTACTAGCTAGGATAAGCATGGCATAGATAATCATCTTAACTTAGAAATTTACTAGCAATTCTACAACTACTAGGATTTCCCAAGCATAGCATATAAGCAAAATATAACCATGCAAGACTAGCAAAATATTTCTAATGCATAGTAGAAAACATAGGGATAAAAATATCATGAAACACCACTTGCCTTGGTAGTTTGGAGAGTAGCTACACTCCTCACAATCACAATCACTATTGGCACCAAAATCTACATAAAATCATAGCCACAAATCACATACCAAACAAATACAAGCAAAAATATAAGGATGCATGCAATATGATATGTGATGATTTTCTAAACTCAACAAGATAAGTGCACAGTACTGGTTCATAAACAAGTTTAAAACTTGTCAAACAACATTTATTTAAACACAAAAACATTTCTCAAATAATTAATATAATAAAAATAGACCTACACATGTTTCTATAAATGAAACCATTTTAACAGAAACAAAACATTAAACACATTACATATTTGGAAAGGGCTTGCTCTCCTGATTCCATTGATATAAAATTTGTCAAATTTGAACGTGGGAATCAAAAGTTATGGCTAAAACAAAATCAAACAACTAATAGATCTAATTCAAATTTTTTAAAACGAACTCTGGGCCACGCGTCATGTTCTGATTGGTGCGTACCGGTTCGCACATGATCACGCGCACAGGACGTTAGATCTACTTAATCTGCACGGCCCAGATCTACGCATACCGTTTCGTTAAGTGATCTGTTTATACGCGCTGGATCTAGAACCTACGGTCCTCGATCAAGAGACCACAGATGGGCGGCGCTGGCGGTGGCATCTGGCGGCGACAGCTCTGTCTATGGCGGCGTGGCGGCTACAGGGGGTTCTAGGGTCGTCGGAGGTGCTTACCGGGCTCGTAGCGATGCACTAATGCTCAACCTGGCGACGGCTTGGCAAGGGGCGCACGGACACGGTTGCACGGGCTCGTCGGAGTTGCTGACAGCGTCGGATTCGGGCGGACGGAGACGTTGGCGATGCTCCTAGCACAAATCAAAGGCATCAGGGGGTGCGCAAGACTACGGCGAACACGCTCGTGTGAATTAGAGGCGAAGGGGAACATGGTGCTCACCGAATTTAATCGCTGGAGTTGAGGACGTCGTCGGGACCTTGCTATGCTTGACGAAGACAACGACCTGGGGCAGTATAGGATGAAAAAATGGTGTCAGAAGGTACGCAAGGAAGTTGCGAAGCTGTCTGCAAGAACTAGAGAAGAAGGGGCGCACGGGGCTCACCGGGATTGGTCGCCGAAGTGAGCTCTGTCTGCGGCGGTGCAAGGGTGTTCACGGGCAGCCTGGGGGCGCTCTGTGCTCGAAGTCTGGGGGAAAATGGAGAGGGGGCAGAGGGGGTTTAAGTAGGCAAGACGGGGGCGTGACTTGCTCTTGAAATCAACACGAATTGACGACGCGAATCAAACCAGGAAACACACAACGTGAATTGGGGAAGAACATGTCGTCGGGGTGGAGACGATGGCGACGTGTCGGCCGCGGCTGTCAGCGAGAGAAACAGAGAGGGAGTGGGTCCAGTCTGTCAGCGACCTAGCGGGTGTGAGTGAAGAAAACGTTTCGAGGGGGGGTTGCTGGGCTAGTTGGGCCAGATAGGTTGTTTGGCTTATTTTTTTCTCTTTTATCCTTTTTATTTTTCTGTTTGATTTTTCTGAAATGATTTTCAACTCCAAATCAAAAGAGTTTGAATTCAAATCTTCTCTGGTATTTTGTACTATAAATCTTGTGCTCAAATAAGTGTCAAACACAACTGTTCACTCAAACCTACTTGGTCATTTGAAAAAACAAAATAAAACCAAGCCATTATGGGATATAATAATTGGCATAACTTTGGTTTTACTTCATACTTTGTTTGGAAACTTTATTCAAGCTTTTGAAATCACTTAAGTTTGAATACAAAACACTACTGAATGAATATTTGCACTTCACTCAATAGCAAGTAGCCCAAAGGCTAGAGTGTTCATACATAAAATATTGAGCAATATATGCTCTTGTTTTGAAATGATTTTGAAATGAAACCCTACATGATCATGGATGCATGGATGATATGAATGAGTTTGAAACATGATTTTAGGGATGTTACACGCAAACACAACATGCATGATTACAAATAGATTAGATCTTGATCATTAACAGAGCTTATAAGATCTATACATGAAAGCACAAGGAGGAGATACAACCATCTAGTTACTACATGGACCCGTAGTGCAAGGTGGAACTACTCACGCTTCATACCGGAGAAGAAGGCCGCCGAGATGATCTCCCCTCTGGTAGGGTGCTGGGAAGAACTTCAGATCCCCCGATCTAGGGATGATGGTGGCGGCGGCTACAGAAGGTTTTGTGGAGTTTTGATCGGGTGCCTATGGTTTCTGCATCGGGGGCTTCTTATAGGCGAAGAGGCGAGGCTAGGAGGCGGCCAGAGGGCCCACACCCTGCCCAGGCGCGGGGTGGGACAACCCGCGCCTAGGGGGGGTGTGGTGGCCCTGGCTCGCCAATCCGTCTCTCATCTGGACTTCATGTCGCCCACGGTAAAATATTGAATTTGGCTTTTGTCCCGTCGAATTCCGAGAATATTGATTTTCTGCCTTTCTAGAACCAAAAACAGAAGAAAATAGGCAACTGGCACTATGGCAACTTGTTAATTGGTTAGTTACAGAAAAGATATAAAAACACCTCAAAGTGTAGACAAAGCAAAGCAAAGTAGATAGTAAACAAGCATGGATCATAAAAAATTATAGATACGTTTCTGACGTATCAAGCATCCCCAAGCTTAACTCCTGCTCATCCTCGAGTAGGTAAGTGATAAAAGAATAATTTTTGAGGTGACATGCACCGTCAAAACCAAGATCAAACCATTTGTAAGCATTGAAAGCTGGGATCAAAGAACTCTAAACATGTGCATGAAAGATGGAGTTCTAACAATAGGACATAGTAACTATGCATGCAACATGAAAGGCTACAAACAAAGATCATGAATAACATGCATTGAAAAACGTTTGTTTGTTTCACATACATAAAACATGGCATAGTGGCACTCTGCTTGTCCCTCGTAGAGTAGCAAATAGATGCATAGGACACCTTCAAAGTTCATAAGAGTGACTAGATACAAGTAGCACAAGAACAAGTAATATCACAATATGCATCAATCAATAATTTTTGGGACACTACACACAGAATGGCAACTATGCTCTCTTAATGGTGCCTAAATGTAGAAGGTGGAGACTCAATATAATGGTGGAAGAAAGGCCCTTCATAAAGGGAAGCAGGGATTTCAAGTTTCAAAAAGATCTTCCAAAAATTATGGTACTTGTTAGCTTTCAGCCCTCATTGCCCCTATCATAAGCATCTTGAAGTGATTAAGGTTAAAGTGAACAAAGATGGAGTATATGCTTGAAAAAGTATAAGTTGGCAATCTCAAGTCCCTTGAATAAGAGGGCCACACCTCATGCTACTCAACTTCAGTCACTTGTAAGTTCTTGTCATAGTAAGTACATGCGTTTCATAAAGAACCGCCAATAGGGTACCCCTTGCACATGGTACAGGAGCTATCCCATAACCAAAATGACAACACAAGCAGACAATGAGCATCTCAACGATCTTTTTATTTACTATGTGCATAGCTTTTTATTGAGGATGCTTCACATATAGCTCAATATGGTGATGCTGCAAGTTTCCACCATGATTAGGCATGGTGTAGGCTAGCGGCCCAGGCGTTTCTCTAACACAAAATACATAACTCCATGGACTTACAAGCTCCCTCTTTATTTCACACTAGTGACATCCATAGACAAAAGAGCATGATATCAACTATGTACAAAGTACAAGTGCAATGTTGAAAACGTTCCCCGTGACAGCACGGTTCTACTAATTCCAACATATAAGTGCAAGCATATACAACATAGATGACACAATGGTTCAATTTTATTAGGGGCAAAGAATATAAAGTGTGCCATCAAGTTTGTGAGGGCTTTAATCACTAAGTTTTCACATAAAAAAATACTTTTTAATTGGGAGATAGCTGAAAACAAGAATATACTTGGAATGGTGTAACACACCATGCATAGGAGTTTATAGTGGACACTTTTGAATAACTTGGTTTCTTGGGAGTTGGAAGCATGATTAGAGCTTACCCATACAAGTGAAGGCTAGCAAAAGACTGGGAGCAACCAACTAAGAGAGCAATAAGGGCCATAATCATGCAGAGCCACAAACCATTACTAATCAAAGCATAAAGTGGTACTACAAGTCCAGGACTAAATGGTCATATAGGCTATGGTGACTTGTTGATAGTCATAACATGGTGTAAGCATGTGCCAAGTCAACCCAAACAAAGCATCAAAGGAGAATACCACAATACTATGCTTTTGTATGCTAAAACAACGTATGATTCTTTCAAGGCACACTAAGCAATCCCAATTGTTTGGAACCATACATGCTACAGCAATAATCACTAAGCATAAGGTTAAAAAAACACCTAGCATGTCATGCTAAAGTATAAGTCACAGTCAATGCAAGCTCCTCTTGCACTTCCAAGCAAGAACTTTCTACTCCTTTCCAACACCAATCAACTTATTTGAAACAACACATCGAGAACGGGGGTCCAAACTACTTTGTTCAAGCAAACTAAACAAACTAAGCAAAGAAAACGAAAACTAAGACGCTCCAAGAACAACACAAAAGTGCATGAAACAATAAAAACAAAGTGTCTAGATAGACCTGGGCTTTTTATTGATGAAGAAGGGGATGCCTTGGGCATCCCCCAGATTTGACGCTTGTACCTCTTGGATATTTCTTGGGGTGACACCGGGGTGGCATCCCCAAGCTTGATCTTTTGTCCATTCTTCATCTCATTACATCATTCTCTCTTTACACCTGAAATTTTTCCTTCATACAAAACTTCACACAATCTTCATTAGCAACATTAGTGTATTCAAAAGATAATAGACCTTTAGGTTTAGCTTTGGAAAAACAATTTTTTTCACTAAAAACACATGCTACTGTATCAACTCCTTCAAGAAGCTCAATTCCCCAAAAGAGAACTCAAAAAGGAATTAATAAGAAGAAAATGCAAATAATGGCAGAAATCTGTCAAAACAGACCAGCAGGTAGAAACTGATTTTTTAGAAAATCTTCTGTTGCTCAAATATAAAAGTGTTGAACTAACAGAAGTTAGCTAACTGTCACATCCCAATATTTTCCAAATCTTGTAATGTGAAAAATAAAATAAACAAAATAAATTATTGTTGAAAATCGGGGTGAAAAGAAACTTTTGTTTCTAAAAGGAAACTTAAAATCCCATCTTGAACAAACTTTAATTAAAGTTTGAATTCAACAAAATTCAAATATAGAGAAATGCATTCCTCAATGAATGTATCTGGAAATTTAAACACTTGGAAAATAAATCCAAACCCTAAACCCTAATGGAATAAAAATCATTTCCAAGTTATCTCCAAGCCTATGGATTTGATCCATATAAAATCTTGTCAACAAACATTTACAAATGATCAAGAATGACAAATAGAAATATTATAAAACCATGGAAATTGGTTTCACTTAATTTGGAGCCATAGATAAAATCTTATGAACTTCAATAAGATAAGGAAAAATAATTTCCAAAGCAAATAAAGCACTTATCTAAAATCCATACCAAATGGTGAGAAAATAATCCTAAGGAGAATTAAAAGGATAAATAAATATTAAATAAGATTTTATAAATTGGAATCACCAAGTTTGGATCCCTAAATAAAAAGATAAGGATTTTATAAGATGAAGAAAGAAATATTAAATAAGGATTATTTAAAGACCAAAATAAATCTTGGCCTAATACATTAAGCAAATGGAATGAATATAATCCAAATCCAAATAAAATAAAAGGATAAAGAATTTCCAAAATAAAATAAAATGGCATTAACCATTCTATCCCTATCTTAATAAAGAGAAATCTTTAATAAGAATAATAATATATTTCATAAAAAAATGATATTTGGAATTTACCCAAGTGGAATAAAAGTTGTTTAATCAACTTAAATAAAATAAATCTTCCAAATAAAATAAATCTTCCAAATAAAATTTAGGAAATCAAAACTATATTTAATTCCATTGGAATTAAAACAAATACCCAATTCAAATGATTTTTGAATCACATTAAAATACTTTCCAAATAATTCAAGATGAATTATTTGACACCCTATTAATCAAATAAAAACCTACTGAAAAGATTGGAAAGTTTTTAGAAACTTAAATGGTGTTTGAAAATATTATTAAATCCTATTTGGATTAAAACAAGGGCCTAATCAAATAAATAAAAGACCCTAAAAAGAATAAAGTTTTATTTCAAAAATTGACATCAGAATATACTACAAATCCATATTTAAACCTACACAAATTTTGGCAAAGGATTGAATTCGAATGAATGTTTGAATTGCTTATTCAAAATCAAAACAGAAAAATCAAATGAGAAAAAGAAAAGCAAACTGAACAAAAAAAAAGAGAATCAAACCGACCCAGCCCAACTAGCCCAACGAGGCCCAGCCAGCCCACCTCTCCCTCTCACCGAGTGAAAAGTTTTCCCACCGCAGACCTAACCCACACCCTCACTGACGCGCGGACCCCACCTCCCTGTCTCTCCCGCTGATGAGACGACCCCACGCCAGCTCTCTTCTTCCTCACCCGCGCGCAAACCTCGCCGGCGGTTTCTGCCGTTAAACGCTCGCGTCAATATTCGTTACTGCTAGCATTACTCCACCCCGTGACCACGCTGTATTAATCGCCTCCCTCTTCTCCCTCTTTCCCCCCAGACGCCACCCCACCGGAGCCCCAGGCTGCGCCAATTTCTTGCAACATCACCTCTGTCTCCGACGGCTTTCCCGGCCGATTCCGACCAGTCTCCTCCGCCCCTTGCCTCCTCAAGCACACAGACGTGATCCCCATCTCCTGGCGAACCACCTCGTGTCACCAGCTCGCTCCGAACTCCCTAGAACGTTGGCAACGTCTCCACCAGTACGCCACCGACGACCCCGCAACTCCGGTGAGCTCTAGAACTCAACACCGTGCGCGCCTTGACCAGTGAATCATGCCGTTTGGTTCTTCTGTGTCTTTTGCATCTCCAGGTGCTCGCCAATCACTCACGCGTGGCTTACAACCTCGCCTCCGACGACTCCCGACCGTGCTGGCGCCAGGAGCATCTCCGACGAGCAATCCTGACAACGCCCATGCGAGAAAGCCACGTTGAGCATCAGTGCGTCAAGGCAATTCTGGTGAGGCACTCTCCTTGACCCCTTGCTTCCTATTTCACCCGCTCCGCCGTCGTCTGACCGCGCCACCGCCAGCCACCGTCGCTTGCGCCGCCCGTTCTTGACCAGCTGCTGTGCATCGTCGGATTTAGATCGTAGGGCATAGATAGAATCACTTAAAGCGAAAGGGTACGCAATCTGTGCCGCACGTTTTCAGTTAGATCCAACGCCTCACGTTGCTGATCCGGCCGAAGCGGTACCGACGAATAGAAATGCGCCGCGTGTCACAGAGTCAGATTTAAAAACAGGATTTGATCTATTTGTGATTCAATTTTGTAAAATCTATAACTTTAAATCTACACGTCCAAATTTTACAAACTTTATATCAATGGATTCAGAAAAACAAGCCCTAGCCAACCATGCAATTTGTTTAGTAAAAAGCTTTTGGTAAAATGTTTGTTTTTGCAGAAACTTGTGTATGCATGTTTAGGATATAAAAATTGTTTTAAAATGATTTTGAGGATAAAATCTTTGGAAAATGGTGTGTTTTGAACCTATTGACCATAGGAATCAATTTTTGGTTTCAAAAATGTATTTGGTAAAACAAAAGAATGAATCTTTGATTTAAACCATTTCTAGTCAAATAAAAATATAGTTTAATTATTAAAAATGGTTTTGGAAGGAAACCTTTGAGAATTGTTTTGGAAATAAACTCTCTGACCCTAAACACAAGGTTATATGGTTTGAAAAAGTATTTTGTGAAATCTATAGAATTTTGCCTTATTAAAAGCATTTCTTCACCACATAAAATAATGACTTGATCTAAAAATGGTTTATGAAGTAAAAACTTTTGCAAATGGTTTTGCCACTTTATAAAATGACCAATAGGTGTTTCCAAATGTTTATAACCTGTTATAAACCACTTTTTCAAATAAAACCATCTTTGGCATGCTTGCATGCATTGTTTTGTTTCTACTATTTTATGTGATGAATTGCTTGTAATGGTAGATTGAAATATTGTTGCTTGATTGAATTGTAGTGATTGAAGTGTGTGAAAATTTCAAAGATCAAGGAGTGAACTTATACTCTCTACCAAAAAGGCAAGTGATGCTTCATACTTTTGTCCCATTATTTTCACTATGCATTAGTGATATTTCTAAGTAGGACTTGCATGGAATTTTGCTAAGTATAAACTATGCTATGGGAAAACCTAGTAGATGAAACCTTAGTAGAATTTCCTAAGTTAAGATTCCTACTACTATCATGCTTAGCTTAGCTAGTAGAAAACAAGGGTGGAATATATATTCATGCTATGGAAAATTTCTAAGTCTGAGGACTTGTGTTTTGTTTAATAAAACAACTAAGTGAATGAATCACCTGGGTGGAATGGAAGGAATTGTTTGTGTTGAGTGGTTACACAAGGCCAGGGGACTGGTGAACCTTGTGTATCTCACTTGTGGATGGCCACCCAGGAACAAAGAGATTTGAGATGTCAAATGTTGAGAAGCTTCAAGTGCAGCCACTTGGCATTATGGGCTCTGCCTGGATCATATAGGTTGCAATAACTTAGCCAAATGGACAGTTGGTGGTAGGGGTTTGATAGGTTGGAGCGCGTCCATTTTGGTCTAAGGGAAGGCTTCTGAAAGATCTTGTCTTGGTGAAACCAAGTCTTGTGGGGAAAGTGCACCACCTCTGCAGAGTGTAAAATCTAAGTACTTAGCCATGTCCCTGGCAAAGGACAATTTGAGCATCAAGACATGGAAGCTATCAAGAATCTCATCATCCCAATTTCTAAGTTAAAAACTTGTGGTTGAACAAGGGATTAAGGTTCACCAATTTCTATTGGTGGTTCCTTGGGTGATTTTTGTCAAGCAAAAACTTAGTGTTTTCAAATGATAAGGAAAATCTATTTTGAGCAAAGAAAGCCTAAGCTCCACTTAGCCAAATGCATATAGATGATAGACTCCACTATACTACCATAGTATCAATTGCCAATACAATTCAAATGTATTGACCCTTGTGGCTGTAACTTGTTATGTTGCAGGTTTGTTTGATATTAGTGAAGTTTAATGATTAGGATTACAAGTCTACAACCAACATGTCTGCCTGTGGCACTTTGAAGATGAAGGACCCCATGCTTATAGATATTCTGCTGCAATGTAAAGTAATAGCCAAATGAACTATGTAAGTGTAACATCCCCAAATTCATATTTCAAAACTCATTCATATCATCTAAGCATTCATCATCATGTAGGGTTCTTCTCAAAAACAGAAACTTATGCTATGATTTCATGTGAGTAAATTTTCACTCATTAGGCCATCACCTTTTGAAACTTGGAAGATATAGAACTTGTTTGCTTGCCCACTATGGGAATGATTGGGTATAAAAGTTTAACCAAAATATTCAAATTAGAAATAATTTCCAAAACCTCCATTTCAAACATTTGCAAATGATGCATAGTCTCTGTTTATTTGAAATCTAAGTCTGACCAAACCTTTGCAAGGCAATCCCACAAGTTTTGACTCATTTCTGAGACCAAGTCACCCCTGCTTAACCTCAAAAAGATTTGAATTCAAATTGAGTTTGAAACCATTTGAAAAACATAACCAGAAAAACGAATTAGAAAAGAAAAAGAACTAAACAATAGAAAAAGGCCGAGCGCCAGGAAAGTGGCCCAGCAGAGAAACGAGCCCAACTAGCCCACCCGGGGATTTCCTTTCCTTCTCTCACGCGCGAACGCACACAACCAGTCACTGACGAACGGACCCCACCCCCATCTTTCACACGTCGCTGACAAGCGGGCCCTGTCCACGCTGTCATCGTCTTCCCCAAACCTCGCCCGCGACCACGTCGCAGCTGCAGTGACTGCCGGTGATGGCGCGGCTTAATTGGGCCATTAAACGCAGGCGTTTCTTGTCGAGGCACCTGCTATAAGATCCCCACCTCCCCACGATCATTTTTCCCCAGTCAATCTCACGCTCACGCCACCAGGCTGCCCACGACTCGCTCAGAACCGCCGCAGTACCGATGACTCCGGCGACCGATTCCGGTGAGCCTTGACCGCCCCCTTCTCTCTCGATCAAACAAGGTTGCTCAGCATGTTCTTACGCACCTGCTGACGCATTTCTCTTGCCTGTTCGTGACCTAGGTCGTCGTCTCCATCCACGACCGAAACCACCTGCGCCGCCGCTTGACTCCGGCGACCAATTCAGGTAAAACCCGAGCACCCCTTGCCCCCTCTTTCACGCAAGTCAGTTCGCCTATGATTCGCACAACTTCTGATGCCTCTGGCTCGTGTTAGGGCGACGCCAAACCTCGGCAAGCACCACGTCTGCAAGCGACCGACACCGCCCGTTACTCCGACGAGCTCCTAAAGCCGTACCAGCACGCCCCTCCGCAAGCTAGTACCACGACGAGCTTCAGCAACCTCCGGCGAACCTGGTAAGACCCCTCTCTCTCTCGCGGACGATGTAGAACGCTGGCGCCGCCGTAGTCAGACGCGCCGCCGCCAGTTAGCACCGCCAGCGCCGCCCGTTTCTGGCCTGGTGATTTGGACCGTTGGATCTGCATCGTAGGGCTAGGATAGAACCTTGATCGAAAGGGTAAACGCGCATCTGAGCCGCCAGATCCCACTTAGATCGTGCGGTCCACAGCGCGCGATCCGCGCGAAGCGGTACGCACCAGTTAGGATGCGACGCGTGGCAGGATTTAAATCAAAAACAGAATTTAAAACCAGATTTTGATCCAAACTTTAAACTGCTATAACTTTTGAATGCCACGTTAGATTTTTACAAATTTTATACCGTTGGATTCAGTGAAACAAGACCTTTCTGAATATCCAATTTGTTTAACAGATAGTAATCATTAAAATGACTTTATTTGTGGAAACATATTTGAGGATATTTTGAGTACAGTTATGATTTGGTAATTGGTTTTAAAATTAAATAAGTTTGTTTTGGCAAAATTTGGTGACCTGTTATGATTTAGTATCATGCACATACTTGGTAAAAATTTCCAAAGTCACCACTTAGTAAAATTCTTGCATGCATGCATTCATATTATTTTTGATTGAATATATTGAGTGAAATTGAATGCTATAATTTTTCTTGTAGATTTTGCTAGTGATTGTGATTGTGAAGAGTGTTGCTCTCCCCACTACCAAGGCAAGTGATATTTACATGAATATTTTTATCCTGTGTTTTGAACTAGCATTAGATATTTTGCTATAGTATTGCATGTTATTTTGTCTAATCCAAAAGTTGGGAAAATCCTATGTAGTCTAGTAGAATTGCTAAGGAATTTTCCCTAAGATAAGTTGCCATACTTTGCTTAGCCTAGCTATATAGCAAACAAGGGTTGGTGAAAAACTACACTTACTATGAAGAAAATATTTCTAAGTCATGAGACTTATACTTTCCTAATAAAACCACTAAGTCAAATGAACCTCCTGGGTGGAAGGGAAGAATGGGTTATGTTGAGTGGTTACACAAGGCCATGGACTTGGGTTGTGTATCTCACTTGTGGTAAGCCACCCAGGCACAAAGGGATTTTGAGGCCAAGTGTTGAGAAAGCTTACAGTGCAACCACTTGGCAATATGGGCTCTGCCTTGATCATATAGGTTGCTAGAACTTGGTCATTTGGACAGTTGGTGGTAGATGGGATGATAGGTTGGAACGCGTCCATTTGACTAAGGAAAAGCATCTGAAAGGTCATGTCTTGGGAAACCAAGTCTGGTGGGGAAAGTGCACAACCTCTGTAGATGGAAAACCTAAGTACTTAGCCTAGTCCAAGGCAATGGACACTTTTGAGCATCAAGACATGGAAGCTACAAGAATCTCATCACTCCAATTTCTAAGTAAAAATTTATGGGTGAACAAGGGTGAAGACCCCAATGTCTATTGGTGGTTCTTTGGGAATGTTTTGACAAAGAAAACTTAGTGATTTCAACTAATAGGTTAAACATATTTTTAAGCAAAGCAAGCCAAGTTACACTTAGCCAAAATGCATATAGTAATATAGTCCACTTAAAATATACTAAGGTATCACTTGCCAATACTATTCCAAAGTATTGACCCTCTGTGGCTGTAACTTGTGATGTTGCAGGTTATTCCGATGATGATTAGGAGTCATGAGTCTACACTCAACATGCTTGCCTGTGGCACATGAAGATGAAGACTTATGTTTATTTGCTTATTCCTTCAAACTCTTGTATTAGGCCTATGGCCATGAGTTGTAAAAGACTATGTTTTATCTCTGGAATGAATGTAATAAACGACCTTTGTATCTGTGTACTTCATCTTAAACTGTGGATGCTAGCATTGATCCAGGGACTAGCATTGCAATCACAGGGATCCTTTCCTTTATAAAGGAGGGGTCTAACAGATGGTATCAGAGCACTGTGTTGCCTGTAGGATTATGACCCTAGGATTTGAAAACCACTAAGGAAAAATTTTCAACTACTTCTACACTTGTCTATTCTTCTCGTAAAACTTTTCTAATCTTTTCATTCTCAACTCCATTTGTAGATGAACTCCATCAACGAAGCTGTGAAGAAAGGACCACTCATGACCATGACCTTGGAGTGTGAAACTGAGTTTCCCAATATACTCAAGGACCTCATGGTGGCAATGGAGGCACATGGTGCAGCTGTGTACAAGGGCTTTCCAGTGATGGATGAAGGAGTGGAGTATTGGTGGGTACAACTTCACTTGTACAAAAACAAGGAAGACAACCACAAAGAAAGAGGATTCTGCATGTACACCAATACTAAAATGCACACCACATTCTTTGAGTCAGCCAGAGATGCAGCTTGGAGGACTATCAAAGAACTAAGTGCTAGAGTCAAGTGCAGAATGCTCAACCTCCAAAAAGACTTAGAGAAAGAGAAGGAACTTACCCAAGAGTTGGAAGCCACCAACCAAGAGTTAAGGGGAGATGTAATAGACTTAGTGATGGAATCATGTGAACAAGATAGGTGGATTGCCTCTAGGAACATTGTGATAGCCTCCAGATCCAGTGAGATAGGCCTATAAGCACACTTTGTAGTGGACCACCATCTATCACCTTATTTTCCAAAATGATACCTTAAATAAGTTGGACCTTGTTTGATGTAATGGATTTATGTATGCATGACTTGTGTGATATTTGTGTTCCATGGTTATGTATGAGATGGTTGTTTTGTATTCATCTTAAATAGTGTTGTTCTAACTTTTCAATTTTATAAATAGATGCCTATTGCCGTCAGCACTATTGAGGAGTTCCAGGTTACTCGTTTCGGACCCCGTATCATTGAGCTTACCACTTTGCTCGATCTCCCTCTTCCCACCATCACGGTGTACCCACTCACCAAGTTCGAGAGGAAGGACCTCTGGGGCTTCAAGGTGAACCAGCCAGGACGCCAGACTGAGCCTACTACAGAGGCCATCGTCTTCAAGCTGATGCACGACGACAGGGAGAGAGGCATGGAGGTAGTCATGCAGGACCTGATAGGACGCTTGTTAGGCCGTCACTCCCGACAGGTTAGGGGCACTCACTTCCACGTCTTCGGAAGGCGTGATGTTGATGGAGATTCCATCGACTTTGAGGACGACTCGAGGGACACGGCGGAGCCGATACGTCTCTATCTCCAGGACTTAGAGACTCTCCTCAGGCACGTGGACACGGATAGGACGAACGTCATGCTTGGCAATGACGAACTTCAGGTACAGCTACGCGAGAAGGACAAGCTTTTCGCACAGCAGGATGAGATGATCAAAGAAATGGAGACAAAGTTCGAAGCCCAGGACCGCAAGTTCAAGAGTCAAGAGAAACGCGTCCAGGATAGGAACAAGAAAATCTGGGACATGACCGAGGAACTGAAGTCCAAGGACTTCGAGCTTGAGCAGCAGCAGATGGTTATTGAGAGGCTTCGCTCCCAGAAGAGGGCTCTCAAAGCCAAGGTCGATTCCTTCACCACTACGATTGAGAAGAACAAGACCGCGATGGAGAACACAGGTCTTACCTTCGTCGAGGTGGAGATTGATGCTGATGAGTAGACTTGACTGCTTGTTTGTCTTTCATATTCGTACTTGTTATTGTGAACATATTATTGGACCATCCGACATGTGGATGGCTTGCCATTTGTGTGTTTTACTTCATGAGCTTATTATGTGGTTGTTGAACTTTTATCCTTATGTTGTTTGTTATGTGTTTGTTTATGATGTATGGTGCATAAAACATCTATGGGTATCTCATTCTTATCTATTTGAACAAACCACAGATGCCTCCCCGTCGCGCAAACCCCAACCCCAACAACATCACCCCGGAAATGCAACAAATGATGAATGCGCAAACACAGCTTATGCAAATGATGACAACATTCATCCAAAACCAGAATAACAACAACAACAACAACAACAACAACAACAACAACAACAACAACAACAACAACAACAACAACAACAACAACAACAACAACAACAACAACAACAACAACAACAACAACAACAACAACAACAACAACAACAACAACAACAACAACAACAACAACCCCAACAACAACAACAACAACAACAACAACAACAACAACAACAACAACAACAACAACAACAACAACAACAACAACAACCCTCCGGGTTTTGATATGCTCACCAGATTTCTGCGTCTGAGGCCAGCAAAGTTTTCGGGAACAACTGATCCCATGGTAGCCAATGACTGGCTACGTTCTGTGAACAAAGACTTAGTGACCGTGGGTTGCACGGATGCTGAAAAAGTCAGGTTCACAGCACATCTGTTGGAAGGACCAGCCGCCACATGGTGGGACAACTTCCAAATCACCACCCCTATTGATGAAGTGACTTGGGACATCTTTGAAGATGGCTTTCGCACTGCTCATATCTCATCAGGAATGATGAGTCTGAAAAAGAAGGAGTTTCCTAACCTGAAGCAGCGCCACCGCAGCGTGGCTGAGTACATAGAAGAGTTCAACAATTTGGCGCGCTACGCACCAGATGAGGTTGACACCGATGCAAAAAGAAAGGAAAAATTTCTGGAGGGGTTGAATGATGAGCTGAACCTACAGCTGTCTGTGGCATATGTTCCAACCTATCGGTCTTTGTGTGACAAGGCTGCCATTTTGGAAAGTAAAATGAAGCAAGTCGAGAGTAGGAAGAGGAAACACTCCGATAAGCACAGCTCGGGATCGTCTCACAAACGATCTCACTATGATGACAGCGGCAGCTCAGGATCCCATAAGCATGGGAAATTCAACAAGCACCACAACCACAACCGTCATGACAACAAGCATCACCGCAGTCATGACAATGATAAGTACAAGAACCACAAGAGTGGACACAAGAGCCACCACAGTGGGAATGGTAGTGGAAGTGGAAGTCAACATGTTAAAAAGGACATCAGTCAAGTGGAGTGCTTCAAATGCAAGAAGTTGGGGCATTATGCTAATGAGTGCCCTGAGAAGAAAGTGGAGGGACCTAACAAGCCAAATCCTTTCCAGAAAGGACAGGTTAACCACATCAATGTGGAGGAGGTCTATGAAGAGCCTGATGCCGTTGCTGGTAAGTTCATACTCAATTCCATTCCAGCATTTGTACTCTTTGATACCGGTGCATCTCATTCATTCATATCAAAAGCATTCGTTGAAAGAAATGAACTACCAGTAGAAACCATTGGGTGTCCTATAAGAGTAAGTTCTCCGGGTGGAGAAATGATAGTAAACTCAGGATGTCATGACTTAGTCATAGAGTTTGGGAAACATAAGTTTCCAGTGAACCTGATAATTCTGAATTCCCAAGGATTGGATGTGATTTTGGGAATGGATTGGATGGCTAAGTATGGAGGAGTACTAGATTGCGCCAATCGTACAGTTGCACTCACAACTCCTGAAGGGCAAAGAATAAAGTTCAAATCAAACTTTGAACCCAAGGGAAGTAGGCTGAATTCTCTTAAGGGGGTTAGCATGGACAGTGTGTCAATTGTGTGTGAGTATCCGGATGTATTTCCGGAAGAATTACCAGGAATGCCACCAGATAGAGATGTGGAGTTTCTGATAGATTTGGTACCATGTTCTGGACCAATAGCTAAGAGACCGTACAAAATGTCAGTTGATGAACTGAAAGAACTCAAGAAACAGCTAGGAGAACAGTTGCAGAAAAGGTTTATTCAACTAAGTTCTTCATCTTGGGGAGCCCCAGTATTGTTTGTGGAGAAAAAGGATAGAACGCAAAGATTGTGTATTGACTACCGTTCTCTCAACGAGGTGACCATCAAGAACAAATACCCTTTGCCAAGAATCAATGACTTGTTTGATCAGTTAGAAGGAGCATGTGTGTTCTCGAAGATTGATCTTCGGTCAGGCTATTTTCAACTCAAGATAAGAGAGCAAGACATACCTAAGACCGCATTCACCACAAGGTATGGATTGTATGAGTACACTGTGATGCCTTTTGGTTTAACCAACGCTCCGGCATACTTCATGAATATGATGAACAAGGTGTTCATGGAATTCTTAGACAAGTTCGTTGTCGTTTTCATCGATGACATCTTGGTCTACTGCAAGAGCAAGGAAGAACATGAAAGACACCTGCGCTTGATACTTGAAAAGCTAAGAGAGCATAAGCTTTACGCCAAATTCAGCAAGTGTGAGTTTTGGTTAGAGGAAGTTGGTTTTCTTGGTCATGTTATGAAAAAATATGGTGTAGCAGTTGATCCTGCTAAGGTTTCAGCTGTGACAGAATGGGAATCTCCCAAAAATGTAAAAGAAGTTCGTAGTTTCCTCGGCTTAGCGGGTTACTACAGAAGGTTCATTGAAAATTTCTCAAAGGTTGCTAAGCCAATGACGGAATTGCTAAAGAAGGACAAGAAATTTGTTTGGACCGAAGGTTGCGAAGTCAGTTTCCAAGAGTTAAAGAAGAGACTTGTGACAGCACCAGTTCTATGTCTGCCAGATTTGGAAAAGGATTTCCAAGTATATTGTGATGCGTCACATCAAGGTTTGGGTGCTGTACTTATGCAAGATGGTAAAGTCGTAGCCTATGCTTCGAGACAACTCAAAACTCATGAGATAAACTATCCTACTCATGATTTAGAGTTAGCCTCTGTCGTCCATGCACTCAAAACATGGAGACATTATCTTTTGGGTAAGCGGTGTGAAGTGTTCACCGATCATAAGAGCTTGAAGTATATCTTCACACAGAAAGAAATCAACATGAGGCAAAGGAGATGGCTAGAACTTATCAAGGATTACGACTTAAGTTTGCAATACCACCCCGGTAAAGCGAATGTAGTAGCCGATGCTCTAAGTCGTAAGACGTTTGTAAATGGCCTTACCAAAGGGGAATTGCCAGATGACCTGTGTAAGCAATTCAAGAAACTCAGATTAGAGATTGTACCAGAAGGACATCTCATGTCCTTAGATGTTCAACCCACTCTATTGGACAAGATCCGAGAAGTTCAGAAGACTGATAAGGAAATTGAAAAGATTAAGGAAAATATAAGTCTAGGGAAAGCCAAGAGTTTCCATATAGACGAACAAGGTACCTTATGGCACGGGAAACGTATTTGTGTTCCACAAGATCCGGAGTTGCGGAAACTGATTCTATAAGAGGCTCACAACTCTCCATATTCTATCCACCCGGGAAATACCAAGATGTACATGGACATGAAGGAAAGATTTTGGTGGAACAATCTCAAAAGGGACATCGCCGAACATATTGCTTTGTGTGATGTGTGTAGCAGAGTCAAAGCGGAGCACCAGAAACCAGCAGGTTTGCTTCAACCACTGCCTATTCCTGAATGGAAGTGGGAAAATATTGGTATGGATTTCATTACCGGATTACCAAGGACCAGGTCGGGGTATGATTCCATATGGGTGGTAGTGGATCGCTTAACTAAAGTGGCTCATTTTATACCCGTGAAGACAACTTATACAAGTGCCAAGTTAGCAAAAATTTACATGAGCAGAATTGTATGCCTTCACGGAGTGCCAAAGAGTATTGTGTCAGATAGGGGAACACAGTTCACTTCTCACTTTTGGAGGCAGCTTCATGAATCTTTGGGAACGAGATTGGAATTCAGTACTGCCTTTCATCCCCAAACTGATGGACAAACGGAAAGGACTAATCAAATTCTTGAAGACATGTTGAGAGCCTGTGCTTTAGACTATGGAGCAAGTTGGGATGAAAGCTTGCCTTACGCAGAATTCTCTTACAACAATAGTCATCAAGCTAGTATTGGAATGGCACCATTTGAGTTACTCTACGGAAGAAAATGTACCACCCCATTACTATGGAATGGTGTGGGAGAGAGAAGTTTGTTTGGACCTGATTTTATCAAGGACGCCGAAGAAAAGGTCAAATTGGTTAAGGACAGGTCGAAGGTAGCACAGTCCCGACAGAAAAGCTACGCAGATTCTAAGCGTTGAGAAGTCACCTACGAAGTTGGGGATAGAGCTTATCTCAGGGTATCACCACTCCGTGGAGTGAAAAGATTTGGAGTCAAGGGAAAGTTGGCACCAAGATATGTTGGGCCATTCAAGATTCTAAGTCGCAAAGGAGAAGTTGCATATGAAGTTGAATTGCCTGAATCCCTGTCAGCTGTCCATAATGTGTTTCATGTGAGTCAGCTTAAGAAATGTCACCCAGATATGGAAGAAACTTCTCTGAAGGATACCATACCTTTGGAAGAAGTCCAACTAGAAAGTGATCTCACCTATGAAGAAAAGCCTGTTAAGATTCTTGAGACCGCAGAAAGACTCACAAGGAGAAAAACTATCAAGTTTTGCAAGGTACAATGGAACCATCACTCCGAAGAAGAAGCAACATGGGAAAGAGAAGATGACCTTCGGAAAGACCACCCTCACCTATTTGCTAGCCAATCCGAATCTCGAGGGCGAGATTCATCTTAAGGGGGTTAGATTTGTAACATCCCCAAATTCATATTTCAAAACTCATTCATATCATCTAAGCATTCATCATCATGTAGGGTTCTTCTCAAAAACAGAAACTTATGCTATGATTTCATGTGAGTAAATTTTCACTCATTAGGCCATCACCTTTTGAAACTTGGAAGATATAGAACTTGTTTGCTTGCCCACTACGGGAATGATTGGGTATAAAAGTTTAACCAAAATATTCAAATTAGAAATAATTTCCAAAACCTCCATTTCAAACATTTGCAAATGATGCATAGTCTCTGTTTATTTGAAATCTAAGTCTAACCAAACCTTTGCAAGGCAATCCCACAAGTTTTGACTCATTTCTGAGACCAAGTCACCCCTGCAGAACCTCAAAAAGATTTGAATTCAAATTGAGTTTGAAACCATTTGAAAATCATAACCAGAAAAACGAATTAGAAAAGAAAAAGAACTAAACAATAGAAAAAGGCCGAGCGCCAGGAAAGTGGCCCAGCAGAGAAACGAGCCCAACTAGCCCACCTGGGGATTTCCTTTCCTTCTCTCACGCACGAACGCACACAACTAGTCACTGATGAACGGACCCCACCCCCATCTTTCACACGTCGCTGACAAGCGGGCCCTGTCCACGCTGTCATCGTCTTCCCCAAACCTCGCCCGCGACCACGTCGCAGCTGCAGTGACTGCCGGTGATGGCGCGGCTTAATTGGGCCATTAAACGCAGGCGTTTCTTGTCGAGGCACCTGCTATAAGATCCCCACCTCCCCACGATCATTTTTCCCCAGTCAATCTCACGCTCACGCCACCAGGCTGCCCACGACTCGCTCAGAACCGCCGCAGTACCGACGACTCCGGCGACCAATTCTGGTGAGCCTTGACCGCCCCCTTCTCTCTTGATCAAACAAGGTTGCTCAGCATGTTCTTACGCACCTGCTGACGCATTTCTCTTGCCTGTTCGTGACCAAGGTCGTCGTCTCCATCCACGACCGAAACCACCTGCGCCGCCGCTTGACTCCGGCGACCAATTCAGGTAAAACCCGAGCACCCCTTGCCCCCTCTTTCACGCAAGTCAGTTTGCCTACGATTCGCACAACTTCTGATGCCTCTGGCTCGTGTTAGGGCGACGCCAAACCTCGGCAAGCACCACGTCTGCAAGCGACCGACGCCGCCCGTTACTCCGACGAGCTCCTAAAGCCGTACCAACATGCCCCTCCGCAAGCCAGTACCACGACGAGCTTCAGCAACCTCCGGCGAACCTGGTAAGACCCCTCTCTCTCTCGCGGACGATGTAGAACGCTGGCGCCGCCGTAGTCAGACGCGCCGCCGCCAGTTAGCACCGCCAGCGCCGCCCGTTCTGGCCTGGTGATTTGGACCGTTGGATCTGCATCGTAGGGCTAGGATAGAACCTTGATCGAAAGGGTAAACGCGCATCTGAGCCGCCAGATCCCACTTAGATCGTGCGGTCCACAGAGCGCGATCCGCGCGAAGCGGTACGCACCAGTTAGGATGCGACGCGTGGCAGGATTTAAATCAAAAACAGAATTTAAAACCAGATTTTGATCCAAACTTTAAACTGCTATAACTTTTGAATGCCACGTTAGATTTTTACAAATTTTATACCGTTGGATTCAGTGAAACAAGACCTTTCTGAATATCCAATTTGTTTAACATATAGTAATCATTAAAATGACTTTATTTGTGGAAACATATTTGAGGATATTTTGAGTATAGTTATGATTTGGTAATTGGTTTTAAAATTAAATAAGTTTGTTTTGGCAAAATTTGGTGACCTGTTATGATTCAGTATCATGCACATACTTGGTAAAAATTTCCAAAGTCACCACTTAGTAAAATTCTTGCATGCATGCATTCATATTATTTTTGATTGAATATATTGAGTGAAATTGAATGCTATAATTTTTCTTGTAGATTTTGCTAGTGATTGTGATTGTGAAGAGTGTTGCTCTCCCCACTACCAAGGCAAGTGATATTTACATGAATATTTTTATCCTGTGTTTTGAACTAGCATTAGATATTTTGCTATAGTATTGCATGTTATTTTGTCTAATGCAAAAGTTGGGAAATCCTATGTAGTCTAGTAGAATTGCTAAGGAATTTTCCCTAAGATAAGTTGCCATACTTTGCTTAGCCTAGCTATATAGAAAACAAGGGTTGGTGAAAAACTACACTTACTATGAAGAAAATATTTCTAAGTCATGAGACTTATACTTTCCTAATAAAACCACTAAGTCAAATGAACCTCCTGGGTGGAAGGGAAGAATGGGTTATGTTGAGTGGTTACACAAGGCCATGGACTTGGGTTGTGTATCTCACTTGTGGTAAGCCACCCAGGAACAAAGGGATTTGGAGGCCAAGTGTTGAGAAAGCTTACAGTGCAACCACTTGGCAATATGGGCTCTGCCTTGATCATATAGGTTGCTAGAACTTGGTCATTTGGACAGTTGATGGTAGATGGGATGATAGGTTGGAACGCGTCCATTTGACTAAGGAAAAGCATCTGAAAGGTCCTGTCTTGGGAAATCAAGTCTGGTGGGGAAAGTGCACAACCTCTGTAGATGGAAAACCTAAGTACTTAGCCTAGTCCAAGGCAATGGACACTTTTGAGCATCAAGACATGGAAGCTACAAGAATCTCATCACTCCAATTTCTAAGTAAAAATTTATGGGTGAACAAGGGTGAAGACCCCAATGTCTATTGGTGGTTCTTTGGGAATGTTTTGACAAATAAAACTTAGTGATTTCAACTAATAGGTAAAACCTATTTTTAAGCAAAGCAAGCCAGGCTACACTTAGCCAAAATGCATATAGTAATATAGTCCACTTAAAATATACTAAGGTATCACTTGCCAATACTATTCCAAAGTATTGACCCTCTGTGGCTGTAACTTGTGATGTTGCAGGTTATTCCAATGATGATTAGGAGTCATGAGTCTACACTCAACATGCTTGCCTGTGGCACATGAAGATGAAGACTTATGTTTATTTGCTTATTCCTTCAAACTCGTGTATTAGGCCTATGGCCATGAGTTGTAAAAGACTATGTTTTATCTCTGGAATGAATGTAATAAACGACCTTTGTATCTGTGTACTTCATCTTAAACTGTGGATGCTAGCATTGATCCAGGGACTAGCATTGCAATCACAGGGATCCTTTCCTTTATAAAGAAGGGGTCTAATAGTAAGATGTAATAAATTATGTTATTCCTGGTTATAAAGTTGTATTATGACCTTTGTTTCTTGATATTACATCTTAACTGTGGATGCTAGCTATTGATCCAGGGACTAGCATTGTAAACACAGGGATCTCTACCTTATTAAAGGTTGGGAACCCTTACACTAACATACTGGGGGATTTATTCGTAAATCTTCAGCTCAATCCGACATACAAATACTCCTCACGAATTTTTATGGTGGAGGACAGAAATCTGTTTCGGGATAGCAACTCCCCAAATCTTACTTCCCTCTCATTAGAGGTCATTCTTGGCACAAAAAGAAAACAAAAAGGATAAGGAGAGGTCATTACTGAAGTAATAACTTCCAAGACTCAAGGAAACTCTTGGGTTATCTCCCAACAAGTACTTTTCTTTAACGTCTTTAAGTTAGGCACAAGAAAGTTTGAGAAGATGCTCACATAAGAAATATGAATTGAAGTAAAAGAGAGCATCAAGGAGCAAATTCAGAACACATTTAAGTCTAACCCTCTTCCTATGCATAGTAATCTTGTAAAGAAACAAGTCATGAAAGTACAAAGCAATAAGCATAGGAAAGCAAAACAAGTGCAACTTTAAGATATTCAACATAGAGAGGAGAAACTTAATATTGTTGAGATACATAAGACCCTGTTTCCCTCTCGCATCATAACTTTCAGTAGCCTCATGAATAAACTCAACAATGTAGCTATCATATAAAGCATGCTTTTCATGATCTACAAACATATAATTTCTATCAAGCTCAAAAATAGTGGGATTAAAACCTTTACAGGTTTTACCCAAAGTAGAAATTTCAATAGGATCCACAGGAACATATCATTCATCCTCCTTTGGTAAGCATGGAGGACAATCAAATAAAGTAAGAGGTAAGAGTTACTCTCATTAGAAGGTAGGCATGGTTAGATCCATTCTTCCTCCTCTTGACCATCACTTTCCTCCTCTTTTTCATCTAATGAGCTTCTAGTTTTAGCAATTTCTTCTTCCATAGGCTCCTGCAAAGCATTAGTCTCTTCCATGTGTGGAAAGCATCTATTAAAATATTCAAGAATATAGCCATTTTCTTCCTTGTAATTATCAAAGCAAAATTTAAGTATCTCATAAACCTCATATTCATAAGGTGCATCATCAGTATTTTCAAGCAAACTGGCAAGTTCAAATGCACCCTTGAAGGCAATAAATTCTTCAATTTGTTCCACATCATAAAAGTTATAATTTCCCTTAACATAAGAAGATATGGTAACATTATCATTATACTCACACTGAAAAGGAAGGTGTTTATACCTCCTACAGCAACAAAACTTATCAAAGCAATAAGTAACATTATAAGTAGAGCACACGTGTCTAGCAATAGTATTCAACTTATCAATTTGTTCCCATAAGTGTTTCCCTTTTTGTGACAAACGATGTTCCTTATAATAATACTTTTGTTCTTCTGTGAGCCCACCTTGCCAATAAGAACTAGTTTCAAAGAAACCATCCATTGATAGAAAGCATGACCAAGCAAGGCAATAACAGACCACCAACTAGAGTAGGAACTAATTTTTTGTGTTTTTGATAAGAGAAAGCAAACCAAAGTAAACTATTTTTTTGGAGTTTTTGATAAAAAGAGGCAAACAAAACCAAGCAAAAGAAACTAAGCAAACTAAAAACAAAGTAAAGAGAAAGGTTGAGGAGGATTCCCCTTGTGAAGACCTCCTTAGCCTCCCCGGCAACGGCGCCAGAAAAGCTTGATGGTGCTGTGTTGATGTTGAGCACTTCGTCGGGAAACCCCAAGAGCAAGGTGTGAAGCAGCACAGCGGCAAGTTTTCCCTCAGTAAGGAACCAAGGTTATCAAACCAGTAGAAGGAAGGAAACGTATCAAAGGTGTTGCAAGCAACGTGAAAACCTGCACAACACAAAATCAAGACTTTGCCCCAACGAACAGTGAGGTTGTCAATCTCACCGGTTGCTATAACAAAGTATTAAACATACGGTGTGGAAGGTAATGGTTTGCAGCAATTAAACAGGTAACAGTGGAGGATGTATCAATGGTAAATATTGGACCGGGGTCCATAGTTCACTAGAGGTGTTCTCCTTAGATAAACAACATGGCATGAAGGGTAAACAAATTACAGTAGGGAAATTGACAGGAACTGAGCAAGGCATAACAATGCAATACCAGACAAAAAGATCCTATGAGATTCAATTGGACAATACAACAATATACATAGACCGCCATCCAACTGCATCTATGAGTAGAAGTCCACCTTAAGGTTATCATCCGAACCCCCTCCAGTATTAAGTTGCAAGCAACAGACAACTGCTTTAAGAAAAGTGTGTAAGGTAAACAATCCACGTGTTCCATGAACAAGAGACCATTGTTTTCTCCCTAGTGGCAACAACACATCTACAACCGAAGATATTTCTATCACTTCCCTTGGAAACTAGAGGCATGAACCCACTATCGAGCATAAATACCCCCTCTTGGAGTCACTAGCAACTACTTGGCCAAGATAGCTACTAACAACGGAGAGCATGCAAGATCACAAACATCACAGACATGATAGTATCAAATAGACAAAACCATTAATCAATCTGACATAGTAATCTCAATATCCATCGGATCCCCACAAACACAACATGCATGATTGCAAATAGATTAGATCTTGATCATGAACAGAGCTCACAAGATCTATACATGAAAGTGTTGGAGATATGCCCTAGAGGCAATAATAAAAGTGGTTATTATTATATCTTTGTGTTTATGATAAATGTTTACATTCATGCTATAATAGTATTAATCGGAAACGTTAATACTTGTGTGATTTGTAAACTAAATTAGAGTCCCTAGTAAAGCCTATTTATAATACTATCTTGTTGGTTAATAGATGATTATGGTTTCCTGATCATAAACATTGAGATGTTGTTAACAACAAGATCATATCATTAGGAGAATGGTGTGATGGACATACTCCTATAGATAAGCGTAGCATAAAGATCAAGTCATTTTAATAGTTCAATTGCTATAAGCTTTCTGATACATAGTAACCTAATTCCTTCGACCATGAGATCATGCTATTCACCATTACCGTAAGGATGCTTTAATGACACCAAACACCACACCGTAACTGGGTGGCTATAAAGGTGGCATTGAGTGTTCGGAAAGTATGGGTTGAGGCACATGGATCAAGAGTGGGATTTGTCCATCCATATGACAGATAGATATACTCTGGGCCCTCTCGGTGGAATGTCATCCAATTATCTTGCAAGCATGTGACTGGCTCACAAGGGATCACATATCACGGGAACGAGAAAAGAGTACTTATTAGTAACGAGGTTGAACTAGGAATGCAGAGATACCGACGATCAAAACCTCGGATAAGTAAACTATCGTGAGACAAAGGGAAATTGGTATCATATGTAAGTGGTTCATTCGATCGCAAAGTAATCGTAGAAATATGTGGGAGCCATATGAATTTCCATATTCCTCTATTGGTTATTGATCGGAGAAGTGTCTCGTCATGTCCGCATAATTCACGAACCGTAGGGAGACACACTTAAGGATTCGATGCTGTTGAGTAGTTATGGAATGATGAGTAAGAGACCGAATGTTGTTCGGAGTCTCGGATGGGATCCGGGATATCACGAGGAGATCCGGAATGGTCCGGAGAATAAGATTCATATAAGGAAAGTCCTGTTTCAGAGTTCGGGAATGATTCCAGTGTTTTCACCAGGAATGTTCTAGAAGGGTCCGGAAGGTCCGGCACTCCGGAGGGGAAGGGTACATGAATGTGTCATGACAATATGGAATGGTTGCATCATGTACTAGGTCACTTGGCTGGGAAAAATAAATAGAGAAATCAAATCGAAGTTTGAAAGTCAAACGCCAATTTGAAAAGTCAAATCTCAAGTTTGCTTGGTGGAGGGAGAGTAGGAAACCTACTTGGGGAGGAAGTCCCCTCCCTCCACCCGCCGGCCAAGGAGGAGGAGTTGGAGGAGGACTACCTCCTCCCAACCGCCTCCCTCCCACCTATATAAGGAGGGGTAGGGCTGCCCCCTACCCTTACACCTCAAACCCTAGCTCTGGCGCCTCCACCTCCAAGTGCAACCGCCGCCTAGGGTTTCCCCTCCAACTCGGCGACTTGGGGCTTCCCCAAGCCCTATCCTCCGGCCACACCCTCCCCTTGGTGCCCTCTAAACCCTAGATCACCAAGGCCTCTCTCATAATCCACATACTCGCTCCGGCTTAAGGCGAAGCCCTGCGAGATATCCCCTCTACTTCCGACACCACCCCGTCGTGCTGCCGGAATCGTGAGGAGAGTGCTACAACCTCCACTGCCTGCTGGAACAAGGGAGAGGAAGGTCTTCATCGAGTACCGAACGTGTGACCGACTTCGGAAGTGCTGCCGGAACGCAGCGCCGGAAGGATCGTCTACGCCATCTTGAGATCGGCAAGAGTACGACTACATCACCCATGAGAATCTGCTCTCGTTAACCGCTTTGGAATCTTCAAGGGTGAGTTCCTGTATCAACTCGTTGCTACAATTTAGTAGATAGATCTTGGCTTGTTTGTTTGCATGCGGTATAATTTTTTGTTTTCCATGCTACGAACCCCTACAGTGGTATGAGAGCCGTGTCTATATGTAGATCTGTTGCACGAGTAGAACACAATGGTCATTGTGGGAGGTGGTGCTTTTATTATCAATTTATTTTTGTGTACTTTGCATCTTGCGGTATGGTGGGATGAAGCGGCCCGGGCTAACCTTACATGACATCGTTCATGAGACTTGCTCCACGCTCAACATGCAACTTGTATTGCATAAGTGGCTTTGTGGGTGTCTGTCTCTCCCATTATAGTATAGATCCAATTTAAAACGGGCACTTGATAGTTCAAACATCAACGTTGTGGTTCTTGTTCGTAAGTTAGAATGACACTTATTGTAAGCCCAAACCACGTAAAATATGCAAAGAAAATTAGAGGCGTTTAACTTTGTTTTGCAGGGGTGTGCTATGATGTGATATGGCCATGATTGTGATTATATATGATGTATGCAATGTCCCTTATTGTAAGTTGGCAACCGGAAGGAGCCATATGGTTGTATTTAAATTCCTTTAAGACCTGCGTGTCTATTCAAAGTAGTTGTAGTAGTTGAAGCTGGTGGATGACAACCATGGAATGGCGCCATTGACCTTGACGATATACCGGTGATGATGGAGATCATGTTCGTGCTTGAAGATGGAGATCGGAAGCACAAGAAGAAAGGCCATATCATATCACATATTATGAATTGCATGTGATGTTAATCCTTTATGCATCTTGTATTGCTTAGTTTGCGACGGTAGCATTATAAGATGATCCCTCTAGCACACAAAATTTCAAGTTTTAAAGTGTTCATCCTTAGTAAGCACCATTGCTAAAGCTCGTTGTTTCAAAGCACCACGTGATGATCGGGTGTGTTAGATTATGCGAGTCTATACAACGTGAGCAAGCCAGATTTGCTCATGCGGAAGCTAAGGTTTGATCTTGACGAGCCTAGCATGTACATACATGGTCTCGGAACACGGATCACCGAACGGTAAAGCATGAGTCATATAGTAGATATGATGAACATGTTGATTGTTCGCCATTGAAGCTACATCAACTCTCGTGATGATCGGTTTTGATGTGGTGGATTTGGTTCGTGTGATCACTAAAACAATTTGAGGGATATTGTTTTGAATGGGAGTTCACCTAGATTAATTTAACTATTAATTAGAACTCAATTTATCATAAACTTAGTCTAAACTATTGCAAATATGTTGTAGATCAATGGCGGCCCCTACCATCAATTTTAATGCGTTCCTAGAGAAAGAAAAGTTGAAAAACAATGGAAGCAACTTCGTGGATTGGTTTCGCAATTTGAGGATTGTCCTCAATGCTGGTAATTTGACCTATGTGCTGGATGCACCGCTGGGTGACCCGCCTGCAGCTACTGCTACCGATGAAGTAAAGAATGTTTACCTCACTCGGAAGAATCAGTACTCCACGGTTCAGTTTGCTATCTTGTATGGTTTAGAATTGGAGCTTCAAAAAAGGTTTAAGAACCATGACCCACATGATATTTTCCGTGAACTCAAAATGATATTTGAGGCTCACGCGGAAGTTGAGAGTTATGAGGCTTCTGAAAAGTTCTTTAACTACAAGATGGAAGAGGGCAGCTCCGTCAGTGAGAATGTGCTTAAGATGTCTGGGCACGCAAAAAAACTCCAAAGTTTGGGTATAGTGATTCCTAATTCTTTGGGGATTCACCGTGTCCTCCAATCACTACCACCAAGTTACAAGAACTTTGTGATGAACTATAATATGCAAAACATGGACAAGATGTTGCCAGAACTCTTCTCCATGTTGAAATCTGCAGAAGTGGAGATCAAGAAAGAGCACCAAGTGTTGTTGGTCAATAAGACCACCAAATTCAAGAAGCAAGGCAAGTCTAAGAAAAAGGGAAACTTCAAGAAGGGCGGTAATAAAGTTACCGCGCCGGCGAAGAAGACCAAGGCTGGGCCTAAGCCTGATACTAAGTGCTTTTACTGCAAGGGATAGGGTCACTGGAAGCGGAATTGCCCAAAGTACTTGGAGGATTTGAAGAACGGCAACATCAAGAAGAAAGGTATATCCGATATACATGTTTTTGATGTGTATCTCACTAGTACCCGTAGTAGTGCCTGGGTATTTGATACTGGTTTGGTTGCTCATATATGTAACTCGAAACAGGTGCTGCAGAATAAACGGAAGCTAGCGAGGAACGAGGTGACGATGCGCATTGGAAATGGATCAAAGGTTGATGTGATCGCGGTCGGCACGCTACCTCTTCATCTACCATCGGTATTAGTTTTATACTTAAATAATTGTTATTTGGTGCCTGCGTTGAGCATGAACATTATATCTGGATCATGTTTACTGCGAGACGGTTACTTGTTTAAATCCGAGAATAATGGTTGTTCGATTTATATGAGTAATATGTTTTATGCACATGCACCTTTGATAGATGGTCTATTCTTATTGAATCTCGATAGTGGAAATACACATATTAATAACATTGAAGCTAAACGTTTGAAATTGAGCGATAACTCGACCTATATGTGGCACTGTCGTCTTGGTCATATTGGAGTGAAGCGTATGAAGAAACTCCATTCCGATGGACTTCTTGAATCACTTGATTTTGAATCACTTGAAAGATGTGAAGCATGTCTGATGGGTAAAATGACTAAGACTCCATTTTCTGGTATAATGGAGCGAGCTACGGACTTGTTGGAAATCATACATACCGATGTTTGTGGCCCAATGAGTGTAGCATCGCGCGGTGGTTATCGTTATGTTCTTACCTTCACGGATGACTTGAGTAGATATGGGTATATTTATGTCATGAAAAATAAGTCCGAAACTTTCGAGAAGTTTAAGGAATTTCAAAGTGAGGTAGAGAATCAATGTAACAAAAAGATTAAATTTCTACAATCTGATCATGGAGGTGAATATCTAAGTTACGAGTTTGGCGAGCATTTAAAGAAATGCGGAATACTTTCACAATTGACACCGCCGGGAACACCACAGCGTAATGGTGTGTCCGAACGTCGTAATCGAACTCTCTTAGATATGGTTTGTTCTATGATGTCACTTATAGATTTACCGCTATCGTTTTGGGGTTATGAATTAGAAACAACCGCATTCACTTTAAATAGGGCACCATCTAAATCCATTTAAATGACATCGTATGAATTATGATTTGGGAAGAAACCTAAATTGTCGTTCCTTAAAATTTTGGGTTGCGAAGCCTATGTAAATAAGTTACAGCCGGACAAGCTTGAACCCAAAGCGGAAAAATGCGTCTTCATAGGATACCCGAAGGAAACTATTTGGTATACCTTCTGTCATAGATCCGAGGGCAAAATCTTCGTTGCCAAGAATGGATCCTTTCTAGAGAAGGAATTTCTCTCGAAACAAGTGACTGGAAGGAAAGTAGAACTCGACGAGGTTGTCGAACCTTCTCTCGAACTTGCAAGTAGCGCAGCACCGGAAGTGGTTCCTGTGGCGCCTACACCAGTAAGAGAGGAAGCTAATGACGTTGATCATGAAACTTCGGCTGAAGTTGCTACGGAACCTCGCAGGTCGACGAGAACTCGTACCACTCCTGATTGGTATGATCCCGTTATGAGTGTCATGTTGGTGGACAACACCGATGACCCTGCGACATATGAGGAAGCGATGATGAACCCAGATTCCAATAAATGGCAAGAAGCCATGAAATCTAAGATTGGATCCCTGTACAAAAACCAAGTATGGAATTTGGTGGACTTACCGGATGGTCGGAAGGCTGTCGAGAACAAATGGATTTTCAAGAAGAAAACAGATGCTGATGGTAATGTTACTGTCTATAAAGCTCGACTTGTCGCAAAAGGGTTTCAACAAATTCAAGGAGTTGACTACGATGATACTTTCTCACCAGTAGCGAAGCTAAAGTATGTGAGGATTATGTTAGCAATCGCTGCATATTATGATTATGAGATATGGCAGATGGATGTCAAAACGGCGTTCCTCAATGGAGACATTGATGAAGAGTTGTATATGATGCAACCCAAAGGTTTTGTCGATCCTAAAGATGCTAATAAGGTATGCAAACTTCAACGGTCCATATATGGATTGAAGCAAGCATCCCGAAGTTGGAGTCAACATTTTGATAAGGTAATCAAAAGTTTTGGTTTTATACAAACTTATGGAGAAGCTTGTATTTACAATAAAGTGAGTGGGAGCTCTGTAGCATTCTTAATACTATATGTAGATGACATATTGTTGATTGGGAATGATGTAGACCTTCTTAATAGAGTCAAGGATTATTTGAATAATAGTTTTTCAATGAAAGATCTTGGCGAAGCAGCTTACATATTAGGCATAAAGATTTATAGAGATAGATCGAGGCACCTAATATCATTGTCACAAAGTACATATTTGGACAAAGTTCTAAAGAGGTTTGGAATGGAAGATAGCAAGAAAGGGTTCTTGCCCATGTTGCCCAATACGACCTTGAGTAAAACTCAAAGTCCTGCAATGGCAGAAGATAGAGAAAGGATGAGCAAGACTCCCTATGCCTCAGCCATAGGATCTCATGTATGCCATGCTATGTACTAGACCCGACATTGCATATGCTGTTAGTTTGACTAGCAGATATCAAAGTGTTCCAGGAGTGGATCATTGGACAGCGGTCAAAAACATCCTTAAGTACTTGAGAAGAACTAAGGATATGGTTCTTTCTTATGGAGGTGATGAACAGCTCGTTGTTAATGGTTACACCGATGCTAGTTGGAACACCAATCCGGATGATTCTAAATCTCAATATGGATACGTATTTACTTTGAATAGTGCAACAGTTAGCTGGAGGAGTGCAAAGCAAAGTGTTGTGGCGAGATCTTCAACTGAATCGGAATACATAGCTGCTTCGAAAGCTTCACAAGAGGCGATATGGATGAAAGAGTTCATTACAGAGCTTGGTGTGGTTCCAAGTGCGCTGGACCCAATGTCTATCTACTGTGATAACATGGGCGCCATAGCCAATGCGCAAGAACCAAGGTCACACAAGAAGCTGAAGCACATCAAGCTACGTTTTCACGCTATTCGAGAGCATGTCCAAGATGGTGATATAAAGATTTGCAAAGTACACACAAATCTGAATGTGGCGGATCCCTTGACTAAACCTCTACCGAGGGCAAAACATGACCAACACCAAACTGCCTTGGGTGTTAGGTATATTACCATGTAATCTAGATTAGTTGACTCTAGTGAAAGTGGGAGACTGTTGGAGATATGCCCTAGAGGAAATAATAAAAGTGGTTATTATTATATCTTTGTGTTTATGATAAATGTTTACATTCATGCTATAATAGTATTAACCGGAAACATTAATACTTGTGTGATTTGTAAACTAAATTAGAGTCCCTAGTAAAGCCTATTTATAATACTATCTTGTTGGTTAATAGATGATTATGGTTTCCTGATCATAAACATTGAGATGTTGTTAACAACAAGATCATATCATTAGGAGAATGGTGTGATGTACATACTCCTATAGATAAGCGTAGCATAAAGATCAAGTCATTTTAATAGTTCAATTGCTATGAGCTTTCTGATACATAGTAACCTAATTCCTTCGACCATGAGATCATGCTAATCACCATTACCGGAAGGATGCTTTAATGACACCAAACACCACACCGTAACTGGGTGGCTATAAAGGTGGCATTGAGTGTTCGGAAAGTATGGGTTGACGCACATGGATCAAGAGTGGGATTTGTCCATCCATATGACAGATAGATATACTCTAGGCCCTCTCGATGGAATGTCATCCAATTATCTTGCAATCATGTGACTGGCTCACAAGGGATCACATATCACGGGAACGAGAAAAGAGTACTTATCAGTAACAAGGTTGAACTAGGTATGCAGAGATACCGACGATCAAAACCTCGGATAAGTAAACTATCATGAGACAAATGGAAATTGGTATCATATGTAAGTGGTTCATTCAATCGCAAAGTAATCGTAGAAATATGTGGGAGCCATATGAATTTCCAGATTCCTCTATTGGTTATTGATCGGAGAAGTGTCTCGGTCATGTTAGCATAATTCACGAACCGTAGGGAGACACACTTAAGGATTCGATGTTATTGAGTAGTTATGGAATGATGAGTAAGAGACCAAATGTTGTTAGGAGTCTCGGATGGGATCCGGGATATCACGAGGAGATCCGGAATGGTCCGAAGAATAAGATTTATATAAGGAAAGTCCTGTTTTGGAGTTTGGGATTGATTCCGGTGTTTTCACCAGGAATGTTCTAGAAAGGTCCGGAAGGTCCGGCACTCCGGAGGGGAAGGGTACATGAATGTTTCATGACAATATGGAATGGTTGCATCATGTACTAGGTCACTTGGCTGGGCAAAATAACGAGAGAAATCAAATCGAAGTTTGAAAGTCAAACGCCAATTTGAAAAGTCAAATCTCAAGTTTGCTTGGTGGAGGGAGAGTAGGAAACCTACTTGGGGAGGAAGTCCCCTCTCTCCACCCGCCGGCCAAGAGGAGGAGTTGGAGGAGGACTCCCTCCTCCCAACCGCCTCCCTCCCACCTATATAAGGAGGGGTAGGGCTGCCCCCTACCCTTACACCTCAAACCCTAGCTCTGGCGCCTCCACCTCCAAGTGCAGCCGCCGCCTAGGGTTTCCCCTCCAACTCCGGCAGGGTGCCGGGAAGAACTTCAGATCCCCCCGATCTAGGGACGATGGTGGCGGCGGCTACAGAATGTTTCGTGGAGTTTTGATCGGGTGCCTAGGGTTTCTGCATTAGGGGCTTCTTACAGGCGAAGAGGCGAGGCTGGGAGGCGACCAGAGGGCCCACACCCTGCCTAGGAGCGGGGTGGGCCCTCCCGTGCCTAGGGGGTGTGGTGGCCCTGGCTCTCCTCTCCGTCTCTCCTCTAGACTTCGTGTTGCCCACGGTAAAATATTGACTTTGGCTTTTGTCCCGTCCAATTCCGAGAATATTGATTTTCTGAATTTCTGGAACCAAAAACAGAAGAAAACAGGCAACTGGCACTGTGGCAACTTGTTAATAGGTTAGTTCTAGAAAAGATATAAAAATACTCAAAGTGTAGATAAAGCAAAGAAAAGTAGATAGTAAACAAGCATGGAGCATCAAAAATTATAGATACGTTTCCGACGTATCATAGTGTCTGCTCGGAACAAATTGGGAGTTTGTTCGTCTATCTTATGCCTTTTCTTGTTCATTTTGTCCGATGGTGGTAATCTGATTTTGCTGGTTTGTTTAAGTGGAATCTACGTGGATTCTGCCACATGCAAAGGGCACATACACAATTTCTATGGTGGAAGCACGATCACCTGTTATTGCGCTAAACACAACTATCGATAATTCCCATTGCAGCCTGCCAAGCCTATTACAATAATTGTACTCGCATAAGCAGAACCGAAATTGCAAACCAGCCTAAATAACATCTAGACCCAGATCACGACACTGTCATCAGAGTCCACCTCGATTGGTGACCCTTCCACGCCCTTCCTAGCGACATCCACTCCCGCCTGTGGCTTGCCCTTCGCCAAGGAGGCTTCAATGGCGTTCTGCATTGCTTCGTCACCGTCCTCATCCTTTTCGGAATAAACAATGATGAAGGGGACGGGGTGGCAATGTAACACCCTAGTTTTAGTAAATCAATATTTAGGGTTGATTGTGCATCCATGAGCATCATTCCTTCAAAATGCATTGAAGAAAATAACAAAACCCTAAACCCTACCCTCTCCCTCAATTTGAAAACAATTCAAATGGTTTTGAAAATGTTTGGAAAGTGCAACATGTGTGGATCCCAAACAGTATAGATGGCCCCTCTGTGTTTCAAATAATTTTATAAAGTTCTGGTATTTTTGAAATACTCAAAAATAGATTTTGGATTTGAAAATATAAACAGGAAAGTGAAAACAGAAAAAAAACTTCTGATAAAAAAATGCAGCTAGCAACCTTCTAGGCTGCAGCCTAGCAACTCCCTCTCCTCTCCCCTTTCCCGCGACCCACATCGGCCCAGCCAGAGCCCACCCTGCTTGGTACCCCTTCGTTGTCTTTCTCTTTTCTCCTTCCTCGCGACAGAGAGAGCGAGAGAAGCAGCTCGGTGGACTGCTCCTCGTCGTCCGATGCGACCGCCGTGTCGCCGAGCACCAGGATGAACACCGCCGCTCTCCTTTGGCTACAAGTAGCCCAAAACGCCGCAGAGGCGAACCCTAGCTCGATGCTTGTCGTCGTCCCCTCTTCTTTCGACCGCCTCAAGGGAAACCGAGGCCACCACCGAGCTCCTCTTGTCCTCCTGGTACTTTGTACATAGGTTACAAAAGCTGTCGTCGCCGGAATCTCTTCAATCGACACCTTGTTCCCGAGCTCTGGCCGCCATTGCCATGGACAATTCCGTCCTCCTCTGCCTCTATTGAACCTTCAAAGAGCATCAGGGTGAGCTTCCCGTTCCCCAGAGCACCTCCTCTATCTCTATCACTTCTCGAATCACCCTGCCACCGTGCGCTTGTCGCCGCCACCGCTGGCCGTTGCCGTACGAGCCACTCCGGTGACCAATAGTTGGCGGCGTCGCTACCATTAGGCTCCCCTCGCTCCTTCGAATCGAACCGTCGCACCCGCACCGTCCCACGAGCCGTCTAGCGTCGTCCCCGTCGCCTTCTGGGAGTATCACCGCCGGCATGACGTCATGCCGACGTCATCGTGACGCCAGCGCGTGGTCAGCCTGGTCAAACCGCCCCCTGTCCAACTTTGCCTACGTGGATGCTGAGGTGGCTTTGGCCCCACCCGTCATTCTCTCTGGGTAGCGTCTTCCCTGGTGAGAAAACACCCAGGCCATGTGCTGATGTCACAGTGATGCCATAATTCAATTTAAATTGATTAAATAATTTCAGAAGTTGTTTGAATATTATAAATTCAATAACTTTTAATCTGTAATTCAGAAAAATACAAATAATATACCAAAATGTTCAGAAAAATGAGAACTATCTATTAGAGCTATAATCATGCATTGTTCAATAACTTTCATCGCAAGTTTAATTAGAAGAACATAGTAACCCCTCTCATATGCCTTCGGAGTTTCCCCAAGTTAGGGTTTGCGCCCCTCGGAACCCCGTTTAAATTGTCGAGCATGTTTTAGGGTTACATTTCGATATAATTTAACTTGTCATATCATCATCCTTGTTTGAGCATTGCATCGATGCCATGTGTTGATTGTTCCCCTCTCTTTCCGGTGTTTGGTTCTTCTTCGGTAGAATACGATATCGAGCTCGATATCGAAGCCCGAGGTCAACACCGTTGAAGATCGATGAACAATACTTGACCAACTATAACCAACTCAAGTACAAGGATCCCGAAGATATGCTTATCGATTATCAACTAGCAAAGGCAAGCATAGCCCCACCATGATATAATCCTATGATTTTGAAAGCATTTCAATTCCAGCCATGATGGATACGATTCTACTGCGGTCTTTTACCGATAGATAGAGTATCCTATCTATTGCATTACTCCCTTTGAGCTTATATTACCTGATCCACTGCTCCTAGCATAACTAGGTTTGGCTTGTTTGCAATGCTAGAGCTTTTATCTGTGTCTTGCTTAGCCATGCTTAGCTGTTGAGTCTGGTTCATCCAGATGATGTATCAGGTGCAGAGAATCTAGTATGACAAGAGAACATGATGAGATGAGATCAGTGATATGATATTAAATATGCTAAGGCTTGTATGGGAGGCCACGGTGGGATGTGGTTTTTCTAGTCCCATGCTCGCCACCACTAGGACCGGATGTTCTTGCCTATTGAACCAAGACGAGCGTACAACCACACGGTGATTGGAAAACCCCATGATTGACTAACTTGCCTAGTAGATCCCATGAGTCACATAGTTCGGGCGTTCCATTCGACATATGCATAAAAAATCTTTTGAAAGATTTGCCGGGTGAAGTTGGTGCATTCATAACAGGTAGGTAAGCGTGGCCGGGGTTGCTTGGGGTCGATGGAGCCCCTGGTGAACCAACCTCGCCTCACATCTTTAAGTACTGGCTTCGGGATTTGACCCGTTACGGCGGAACCATACTTATTGCATGACTCATGGTCTCGGCGAAAGCAAGGTAAAGGTCGTGTCCAACCACACCCTCTGTCAGCACACCAAGAAAGTGTGTCAAGTGGCATTAAGAGTCGGTTGGTACGTGTGGGTAAAGTTGTACACCCCTGCAGGGTAATAATCTTTCGGAAAGCCGTGTCCACGGTTATGGACGACTTGGGAATGGACGTGATGATCATAGAGAACTTGAACCTAATCGTAAAACTTGGCAACTAATGTTTGTTAAGGATGCTTCCTCATGGGTACGAGGGGGTGATCCTTGTTCAGATGATGATGATTCGGTGGATATCAAAAGATGATGATCAATATTTCAGAGATGTCGCTCTCTTATCCCCTTTTAAAATACTCTGATTATACGAGATTCTTCTCCCTCTCTTGTTTTATAAACAAAGATGGCTTTATGCAAAACAACTCCACAAGCCATAAGTCTTGCGGAGTACACCATGTACTCACCCTTGATTTGTTGATACTTTTGGCAGAGTAAGTGCTCCCTAAAGATTAGTTTGGTACTACATCGACATCGACGAGTAGCTTGGGTTTCCCGGCCGGCAGCCTGGAATCTATGGGCTGGGACGTCATCGTTATGCTTCAGGCCTCTGAGGCCATTTATTAAGTTTTCTATGCTTAATAGCATAATTTGCCTTCCGTTGTTTGATGTTTGTGGTCAGTGACCTCTGCTTGTAATAATTTGGTTCTCTGCTCAGTTATGAGCTTGCTGTAATAAATTTTGTGTCATAGGGTCAGTGTTGTGTTACCGATTCTTCACTGGATATCCTTGAGCTCAAGGTTAAGCTTATGTCAGACGGAGGTCTGGGATTTGTTTAGCCTTGATCCCGGGGGTGTCATAGTTCTTGGTATCAGAGCAGTACCGACCGTAGGAAAACCTTGCTATTGGTCGATGTTGAGTCTAGTGCTTGTGAAAACTATTTTAAAAGCTGAAAAATATTTGCAAAAACTCTAGTATGCTTCTTTTTATCCTTATCCAGTTTCTCTCTAACTCTGGGTTATCTTATCTGGTGTTGATTTTGGAAAAGTTTTGATATCTCTTCTAGTCTTTCAAAACTTAGGTGCCTTCTGGGCATGACGTTTCTTAACCAGATGACCTAGTGTTGTGTTCTCTAGAGTTGTGTGTGTTGTGTATCCCTTGATCCCCTTTGATCTTGTTCATCTGAGAGATTTCTTTCCATCATGATCTCTCTATCTTTTGGACCCACAATATTATATTGTTGGATCTGTAGTGTTCTGTTCTAGGCTTCGAGGTTTCCGTTCGCCTCGTGTGCCTCCTTTCTATTTGTTTGGGTACTCCAAAAATTTTTTCTTATCTTGGAAGCTACCTTGTGATTACTACCTTCCAGTGTACGCTATGTCACTCAAGTAGTAGTTACTCCTCTCTTTGGGTTTTAACCCTTGGACTTGAACCTAAGATCCCCAATTATGCTGGATTCTGGTGTTGTGAATCTTGTACATGAAGCTGATCTTTAACCCAAGATCCATCCCTTTGACCCCTGTTATTAATGTTCACACGTTACCTCAGGATAGCTGATATTACAATAGCATCCAAGCTTGTGGTTATTGTCATGATTGAATTGTGACGATAAAGGACTTCCCCTACCACATGCTATGGCTGATGTTCTCTAATGGAACCAAATAGGTCACGACAAGAGTACTCCTTGAGAGTCTCGCATCTGTACTCGTGACTCTGCCACACTTTACCCCTTCTCTACATTGATTTTCGGAAGATTGTTGACTTATGCATCCACATCTTGGGATTCCATCCTGAGCATGTTCTTTTCCCCTTGTTGTTTTCCGACCTTTGTCTACCCGTTGGTAGCCAAGTAGTAAATGTGCATCGGTGTCTTTCGATGTAAGATACTCTTGTGGTCCGTCAAGAAAAACCATTTCGGAATGTCAGGAGAAACAAACTCTAGTACATCGTCATATCTAGAACCAGGTCAAAGTGTTGTAATCCGCAGATCTAGAGGCAATGATTAGCTTCTACCTGTTCTACCTTAAAGTATCACACTCTTTTATACTAAGAGTTTGTGCTGAGTTTCATAACCCTCTTAATGAAGTGATGCTCTTACATACATTACCCACCCTTTATCAAGCTTTCGTGCTCGTGAGTGATGCGTGTGCGTAATAATATGGTTGTCTGAGATTCTTAGCAATTATTATTGTTTTGACCTCCAAGGACATTGAGTCATTCTTAGCGTGATTGGTTAATCCTATCACTAAGCGAAGTTTGATTGTGCTACCAAGTCCGTTATCCTGGTGTACTCTCTTCAGTCAAAGAGTTAGGCTTATGCCAAAACTCTAAGACTATGTATTCTTGCCTTATAAAGCAAGTTTCCTCTCGAACTAAGTGACATATCGGTGGTTTGTGATATTCTGGATGTCATTCTAGAAGTATTGCCATGTTGCCACATGACCGTGATGTCAAGTTCTTGAGCAAGCAAGTTCTCTGAACTGTTCTTTTCTCCAAGGATCCATACTGGATACCCCTGAGCTAGTTGGTTGAGCTTAAACAACAACTTGGAGAGTTGACCATGAGATACTCTATGTGTTGCCGCTCTTATCTTTAGAGTGACCCTGTTTTCTTTCTCTCTCTGTCTCTCTTCCTACCTTTGGAATCTCGGGTCGAGATTCTCGTAAGGGGGAAAGAGCTGTAACACCCCAGTTTTAGTAAATCAATATTTAGGGTTGATTATGCATCCATGAGCATCATTCCTTCAAAATGCATTGAAGAAAATAACAAAACCCTAAACCCTACCCTCTCCCTCCATTTGAGAACAATTGAAATGGTTTTGAAAATGGTTTGAAAGTGCAACATGTGTGGAGCCCAAACAGTATAGATGGCCCCTGTATGCTTCAAATAATTTTATAAAGTTCTGGTATTTTTGAAATACTCAAAAACAGATTTTGGATTTGAAAATATAAACAGGAAAGTGAAAACAGAAAAATAAAAAAACTTCTGATAAAAAAATGTAGCCAACAACCTTCTAGGCCGCAGCCGAGAAACTCCATCTCCTCTCCCCTTTCCCGCGGCACACATCGGCCCAGCCAGAGCCCACCCTGCCCGGTACCCCTTCAACGTCTTTCTCTTTTCTCCTTCCTCGCGACAGAGAGAGCGAGAGAAACAGCTCGGTGGACTTCTCCTCGTCGTCCGATGCCACCGTCGGGTCGCCGAGTGCCAGGATGAACGCCACCGCTCTCCTTCGGCTACAAGTAGCCCAAAATTCCGCAGAGACGAACCCTAGTTTCCTATTCCCCCCAAATTCTTACCTCTGGCCGAACCCTAGCTCGATGCTCGTCGCCGTCCCCTCTTCCTCCGGCCGCCTCAAGGCAAACCGAGGCCACCACCGAGCTCCTCTTGTCCTCCTGGTACTTTGTACATAGGTTACAGAAGCTGTCGTTGCCGGAATCTCTTCAATCGACACCTCGTTCCCGAGCTCCGGCCACCGTTGCCATGGACGATTCCGTCCTCCTCCGCCTCTGCTGAACCTTCAAAGAGCATCAGGGTGAGCTTCCTGTTCCCCAGAGCCCCTCCTCTGTCTCTATCGCTTCTCGAATCACCCTGCCACCATGCGCTTGTCGCCGCCGCCACTGGCCGTTGCCGTATGAGCCACTCCGGTGACCAATAGTTAGCGGCGCCGCTACCACTAGGCTTCCCTCGCTGCTCCGAATCGAACCGTCGCACCCGCACCGTCCCACGAGCCATATAGCACCGTCGCCGTGTGGGAGTATCACCACCGGCATGACGTCATGCCGACGTCATTGTGACGCCATCGCATGGTCAGCCTGATCAAATTGCCCCTTATCCCACTTTGCCTGAGTGGATGCTGAGGTGGCTTTGGCCCCACCCGTCAGCCTCTCTGGGTAGCCTCTATAATGGTGAGAAAACACAAAGGCCCTGTGCTAATGTCACAGTGATGCCATAATGCAATTTAAATTGATTAAATAATTTTAGAAATTGTTTTATTATTGTAAATTCAATAACTTTTAATGTGTAATTCAGAAAAATACAAATAATATATCAAAATGTTTAGAAAAATGAGAACTATCTATTAGAGCTATAATCATGCATTGTTCAACAACTTTCATAGCAAGTTTAATTAGAAGAACATAGTAACCCCTCTCATATGCCTTCGGAGTTTCCTCGATTTAGGGTTTGCGCCCCTCGGAACCCCGTTTAAATTGTCGAGCATGTTTTAGGGTTACATTTCGATATAATTTAACTTGTCATATCATCATCCTTGTTTGAGCATTGTATCGATGCCATGTGTTGATTGTTCCCCTCTCTTTCCGGTGTTTGGTTCTTCTTCGGTAGAATACGATATCGAGATCGAGATCGAAGCCTGAGGTCAACACCGTCGAAGATCGAAGATCGACGAACAATACTTGATAAATTATAACCAAGTAAAGTACAAGCATCCCGAAGATCTGCTTATCGGTTATCAATTGGCAAAGGCAAGCATAGCCCCACCATGATATAATCCTATGATTTTGAAAGCATTTCAATTCCAGCCATACGATTCTACTGTGGTCTTTTACCGATAGATAGAGTATCCTATCTATTGCATTAATCCCTTTGAGCTTATATTACCTGATCCACTACTCCTAGCATAACTAGGTTTGGCTTGTGTGCAATGCTAGAGCTTTTATCGGTGTCTTGCTTAGCCATGCTTAGCTGTTGAGTCTGGTTCATCCAGATGATGTATCAGGTGCAGAGAATCTAGTATGACAGGAGAACATGATGAGATGTGTTTTATCTAGTCCCATGCTCGCCACCACTAGGACCCGATGTTCTTGCCTCTTGAACCAAGCCGAGCGTACAACCACACGGGGCCTGGAAAACCCAATGATTGACTAACTTGCCTACTAGATTCCATGAGTCACATAGTTCGGGCGTTCCATTCGACATATGCATAGAAAATCTTTTGAAAGATTTGCCGAGTGAAGTTGGTGCATTCATAACAGGTAGGTAAGCATGGCCGGGATTGCTTGGGGTCGATGGAGCCCCTAGTGAACCAACCTCGCCTCAAATCTTTAAGTACCGGCTTTGGGATTTGACCCATTACGGCGGAACCATACTTATTGCGTGACTCATGGTCTCGGCGAAAGCAAGGTAAAGGTCGTGTCCAACCACACCCTCTGTCAGCACACCAAGGAAGTGTGTCAAGTGGCATTAAGAGTCGGTTGGTACGTGTGGGTAAAGTTGTACACCCCTGCAGGGTAATAATCTTTCGGAAAGCTGTGTCCACGGTTATGGACGACTTGGGAACGGACGTGATGATCATAGAGAACTTGAACCTAATTGTAAAACTTGGCAACTAATGTTTGTTAAGGATGCTTCCTCATGGGTACGAGGGGGTGATCCTAGTTCAGATGATGATGATTTAGTGGATATCAAAAGATGATGATCAATATTTCAGAGATGTCGCTCTCTTATCCCCTTTTAAAATACTCTGATTAGACGAGATTCTTCTCCCTCTCTTGTTTTATAAAGAAAGATGGCTTTATGCAAAACAACTCCACCAGCCATAAGTCTTGCGGAGTACACACTGATCTCACCCTTGCTTTGTTGATACTTTTGGCAGAGTAAGTGCTCCATGAAGATTAGTTTGGTACTAAATCGACATCGACGAGTAGCTTGGGGTTCCCCGTCGGCAGGCTGGAATCTATGGGCTGGGACGTCATCGTTATGCTTCAGGCCTCTAAGGCCATTTGTTAAGTTTGCTATGCTTAATAGCATAATTTGCCTTCCGTTGTTTGATGTTTGTGGTCAGTGACCTCTTCTTGTAATAATTTGGTTCTCTGCTCAGTTATGAGCTTGCTGTAATAAATTTTGTGGCATAGGGTCACTGTTGTGTTACCGATTCTTCACTGGATATCCTCGAGCTCAAGGTTAAGCTTATGTCAGATGGAGGTCTGGGATTTGTTTAGCCCTGATCCCGGGGGTGTCACAGGCAACGATCAAGCCCCTTCGCGACTCGCGGCTCCTGCTCGAGCTCGACGCCGTAGCAGTGTGTCTACAGATAGGAGGGGCCGAGTTCGGAGACGCAGTGCGGCCGTTTGGCTCAAGAAACGATGGCCATTTTATATTGCGATGGTAGGATCTAGGCGTGGATCAGTCGCGGCGAGCCCGGTCACGAGCATTGGAGTGGATCGATCTGCCACCGCGAGCCATGAAGGCAGATTTTTCCTGATATAGGGTGTACGGGGAGGGTGGAAAACTGTGGGACCAGGCGTGTGATGGCTACTCGGCAAGGCCTCCCAGTGATATGTAGGAAGGCATGAGGCCAACAAATTTCGTTCAATCAGCGCGAAAGGGCCTTTAAACAACGAAGGCGCGAGCTTTGGAGGAGCCCCATCTGTCAGTCCAAAGTTGACGGTAGGATTCTCCTCGGGTTACTAGGTGGGATAAATCATGATTCACCGTTCCCCTGCTCTGACATCAAAGGCTCCTCCATCATCCCCTCTTTCCTCTGCCCTCGCTCCCCTAGCCCATGGCTCGCAGCTCATGCAGTTCGTCTCGGGCGGAATCAGGGTCGGCTCAACGCCCCCATCAGGTACCGGAAGATGCCCTACGATTACTACCCTGAGATGTTGTGTTTGTGCGGTGAGACGATGCCGAGATGGATTTCTTGGACCGACGAAAATACTGCAGGAAAATTTAGCAACTCCGGCATCAGAGCGGTAACCTCGTATGCTGTGCGCAGTTGGTAACCCCAATCCGGGAACTGTTATGTAATTTTGTGTTTGTTTGCTTCGATTGTTTGCCGGAAGGGAGGGGACCGGGATGTGACAAGTTCGTGTGGATCGAAAAGCCCCTTACATGTTTTCACAAGGAGCTTGTTCAGGATCTTCGTGATGCTGTGTGGGACAAGAAGGAGGAGATTCGTGCACTGGAGCGAGAGATCCCAGAGCTTCGCCCGATGGAGGGAAGGCAGGAGCAGGGAGGAGGCGTTCAAGCTAAGTTGCGGAAGCAGGCTGGTGAGATAGACGAGCTAAAGATTGGGCCGAAAAGTGGAAACAATTTCCTCATTATCTGGGCATTATCTATTTCGTTTGTTGTTTATGTTGCCATGGCGTTTTCCAGCAGCTGAAATAAATTGTTGTTCATGGGATTGTAGCAGCTTAGAACTTTTTTTTCAGCTCAAAACCTTTTAATAAGTGTAATGCTAAAATAGGTATTTAATCCGACTGGCGCAACTAGTAAGCTCTCATGTAAATTATGTTTGTGCCACTACCATCCATCGAACTGGAGAAGCAATCCCAATAGGCTCTGCTATTGCGACTGTATAGATAGTAGTGGCACATTCACAATTTCGGCTTCAACAAGTGTCTTCAGGCATTACCAAATCGCAAGTTGCTACGAGAGCGGTACATAGTCAATGAATGGATAAGTACGAGAACGTGAAATAACTCATATTGTCTTAAGACACCGCTGCACGCTTTTTTTGCCCGACAATTCCCACGAACACAACTCTAGAATTTTACAGAATACATAGACAGGTTCGACATCAACACATTACTTTGATTCTTTGGTGCTAGCCTTCTTACACTTCCTGGGTGCCACTTCTTTGCCTCGGTGTCCTCTTTCTACTTCATTGCCCGCCTTCCTCCTCTTCCTGGGTGTCAGCTTTCTTACCTTCACATTCTCTGCATATCCAGGTCGAGGGAAGTCAGGCCAATCAGCATCAGAATCGTGTTCAGCCTCATCACTCCACTCGTTTTGATTTTCTTCCCGTAGAAAAATTACTGAGTCCGCAGTCATGTTTCTTACCTTGCGCTTCCTATCAAAAAACAGGACAAGGTTAAGCACCTAATATCTACAGAGTACGACCGATTTTTTTTGTATAGGTACCATCTCATACCTAGGTTTGGGTGCATTAGGAGGACACCCCGATGCTCTATGGCCTATGAGACGGTAGGTCTTGCATCGGTTTTTTCCCTTCTTGCTACCACTAAAAGTTGAACCAGCCCTCTCCAAAAAATTCTTAAACCTCTTCATGTGGTCTACCTCTGCCCCCTTTTTGTTACTGGCTGGCACAGATCAAAACTAAGTTGGACTTGAGGCCACTGAGATGGGTTAGTACAGGGCTCGACGGAACCAGCGTACACAACTCTAAACTTTTCCAGAGAGAAGTAGTCAGAAAAACATTGATCCAAATGTGGTAGAGTTCTTTTCTTCACCAAGAAGACCAATGCGTGGTTGCATGGTTTCCCGGTATGCTGCCACTCTAAGCAGGTGCATTCCCACCACATCCATGTGGCCATTTTTGGACATATCAACCATCTCACATCTACTGATGTTTGACGGGAGAACCCTAAGATGACCAAGCCCACGGCTTCTCTTATGCAGTTGCTATACAACATGCGGTAGCATATGGACTCTAAGTCTCTGACCAATCTCTGTCCTTATATTTAACATCTTCATGATCATACCCCGTATGCCGTGCATCAACATATGAACAGGACGGACTTTTATGTCCTTCACCTAGTTATTCAGGCATTCAACTAGGTTATTGTTTATGTGATCAACTTTGATGTCAGGGTTGAACTGAGTCCTCTTCCATAGCTGTGAATGATGTGCGGCCAAGTACTGGGGAAGATCCGGGGCTTCCTCAAAAATCTTGCTCATGAAATATTCGCAGTGCCCAGCTCTGTAAGATCTAGCAGCAGCAAACATGTAACCAAATACGCTGCCTGCATAGTGTCTATACAGGTTGAGCATCGGGTGGGCATGGCATTCTCTACCCTCAGCTCGCGGGAACACCTCCTTCACTGCATTCGTCAGCCCTTTGCATGCATCTGTGGATATAGCCAATGGATCCATTTGTCCTATAGATCTCCTGCGTTGCCTCATAAACCAGACCCAGTTTTCCTCTTTCTTTGTATCGAACAACCCGAATGCCACTAGGAACATCCAGTTGTGACCATCCAATGCTGTAGCAGATGCCAGGCAGGCTTTCCATTTGCCAGTTAAGATAGTACTGTCTACGGTCAGATATGGCCTACATTCGTCCTTGAATCCCTGGATGCAAGGTTCAAGCGCCATGAAAAATTTGTTGAAATAAATGTTACCACCTTCCGATTTAGTGTCGATCTCCACAACACTCCCTGGACACCTAGCCTGTACCTCAGCCTTGAAGTTGTACAACATCCTGAAGCTATTAGTCCAATCCCCATGCAAGATTTTCAGAGCTTTCTCTTTACCTTTCCAAACCGTGTAGTATGGTAGGACAATGTTGTACTGAGCAACGAGTTTATTCTGAATATTCTTCACGGTCTCCCTATGGTTATGCTTTAGTATGGACATAGCTTGTAAAGCCACCCACTCCGTATAATCCATCGAGGATTTTAGCATGCTCCCTGTCGCACACATGTGGGGAGGGCCCAATTTGTTCACCTGCAACACATATTAATTTACAGCATAAGAGGAGTTGCCATATAGATCTTGCACATCAACTTTACTTATATTATAGAGTGAAAAATGATAATGTTGAAATGGTTTGCTCCATTCATTGCCATGATACCCTAATTGCCTTTAACGTGGGTAGGGCTCTGGCTGTGATCCTCCACGGACAAGGTATCACCACTTGTCCATTCTTCCACTTTAACCCGCAAACCACCTCATACCTCTAGGCAGTGTTCTATGAACATCAAAATCCCCCTTGATACAAAAATGCCGGAATGACATCCTGAACTCATGCATGTTGCTGAACTCGGTGCCCATCGAAATTATAGGATCCTCGTGGTCCTGTATCACCTCATCTACACCGGGACCCAAGTCATCAAGTGTAATGCCAACCCCATCCATAAGTGTCTCATCGATCTCATCATCACCGAATTATTAATGCTCCACCGTACCATCTTCTATATCTGATTTAGAATCTTCACCATCCTCACCAATGCCTAGCACTACACACATCGTATTGAATCCCAGGGGTGGGGCTGCACCATCATTTGCACCTACAAGGACCGAAACGTTGGCCCAATCTACCTCCCCGTTAACTCTGTTTTCTCTCAGACGCTTTGTTGGTGCTGCTGCAACCACAGGGGGTGGTCTTACACTGTCATGCATCACATGTTCGTCGCCAGACAAACAGTAATCAGATTCTATTTTGTCTCGACTATACAGAACCCTCTTGCTCTTCTTGTGTACATCCTCCTTCCTGATGGAATCCTTCCTGATGGTATCATTCGTGATGGTAGCCCCATTAGGGCTTGAACTTTGCTTTGCGTTCCTCACCGAACTAACCTTTTTGATGCTACTCCTCGGTGTGATCGCCTTCCTGTTCCCCTCACGGGTGTTGGCTCCTGCGTGCCGACATCATTGCATGACATCTGCGGTGTGTTCCCCTTTGAATTATCCCTTTTGCTGCCACTATTGGGTTTTTTCTCCTTCCCGTCGGCATTATTACCGGACCTCTATGGCGTGTTCCCCATCAAGCTAGCATTTTTGCCGCCACTATTGGGTGTGTTCTCATTCGTTCCGACATTTTTGCCGGACCTCTGTGGTGTGTTCCTCTTCAAGATAGCATTTTTGCCGCTACTATTGGGTGTGGTATCCTCCGTGTGAGCCACCTTAGCCTTTTTTCTGCTGCTCCTGGGTGTGTTCACCACCTCGTTCACCACCAGTCTGGCCCTCTTATCTTTTTTGCTGCAACTGTTCGGTGTTGCATTATGATCGGATCTCATGGGTGTACTCTGCGGAGTGGTGCCTTTTTTCATGCAACTCTTGGGTGTCCTCTTCTTTGGCGTGGTTTGCTTGGTGATGCCCTTCTTGCTCTTTCTGGGATGCTCTTCCTGCTCCTCTTTATGTTGCTCCCCTATAAGTCTCTCCTCTGTTTGAAGCTACTTCCACTCGAACCATGTCGAGCGAGGTCCTCCATCAGGTCAATCATGTTTTCTCCATCTTCGTCTTTATCATTGCAGACCTCAAATTCCTATCCAACCATTAACAGGAGCACGCACAGGTATACTTCCCGTCTAGTTCGACTCAGCCTTTTTGCTGTTGTAAGCAAAAAAAATTCCAAATGTGCTTCCTGGGAGCACCCCCACTCCACCTTCTCATGTAACGCTGCTATTAGTTCAGATATTTGTACCACTTCAGGATCGTATGTGCCAACGGATACATCAATGTTGTTAACAATTTTTTCTGTGCCATCATCTAATTTTGCAGTGAACTTCTTGACACCGATACGAAAGTGTACCTTGCCATCAACAGTTTCCTCAGGACCGAGACCACCGAGAGGTTCGATGATAGTATCAGAGTCCAGAACATGGGCTTGTTCCTTAACAACTGGTCTTCGATTAGCCTCGACTGCGGCAGCAGCATCAGCACGCTGAACTTCACCACTGGTTCGAGGAGGACCATCACCGAAGACAACAGTTCTGGAAACAGCAGCAGGGATTAGATCAGTAGCAGGCTGAGAAACAACACAAACAGTTCTGGCAACAACGGGGCGGCCTCCTGAAGCCTTAGTTTGCACAACAGAAGCAAGGATTGGTTTAGTAGCAGGCTGAGCAACAACAACAGCAGTTATGGCAACAACGGGGCGGCCTCCCGAAGCCTTAGTTTGCACAACAGAAGCATGTATTGGTTCAATAGCAGGCTAAGCAACAACACCAGCAGATTCCACAACAGCGGGGCGGCCTCCCAAAGCATTAGTTTGCACAACAGAAGCAGGGATTTGTTCAGTAGCACGCTGAGCAACAATACCAGCAGTTCTGGCAACAATGGGGCGGCCTCCTGAAGCCTTAGTTTGCACAACAGAAGCATGGATTGGTTTAGTAGCAGGATGAGAAACAACACCAGCAGATTCCACAATAGTGGGGCGGCCTCCCGAAGCCTTAGTTTGCACAACAGAAGCCGGGATTGGTTCAGTAGAAGGCTGAGCAACAACACCAGCAGATTCCACAACATCGGGGTGGCCTCCCGAAGCCTTAGTTTGCACAACAGAAGCAAGAATTGGGTCAGTAGCAGGTTGAGCAACAACACCAGCAGTTCTGGCAACAGCGGGGCAGGCTCCCGAAGCCTTAGTTTGCACAATAGCAGCACAGATAGGTTCACTAGCAGGCTGAGCAAAAACACCAGCAGATTCCACAACAGCAGGGCAGCCTCCCAAAGCCTTAGTTTGCATAATAGGAGAATTTCTAACAACGGAAGCACGACCTGCATCCACAACAGGGTCTTGCACCACAGCAAAACGGACAATCCTTCGAGGAGGTTGCGCTGCAGATGCATGGCGCAGACGACGAACCACATTTTTCTTAACATCAGCGGGGCTTCGAGTAAGACCACCCTGAGCTTGAATAGCAGGCCCACTAGTAGTGGAAGCAGCTTCCACATCCACTATTCTACATTCCAGGAGAAACATTCGAATGTGTAGAAACCATTTCAGCAACCCGGACATCTGACTGTCATGCTTTATAGTAACCTTTCCGTGTTGTTTATCGATGAAGCTGAATCATGTAGTCTGTGTCGGCCCCATTTCAATACGTTTACGCAGATCAGCAACCATACCAGGGATAGTGTAAATCTGTGTCGGTGCTTCTTTAATCGCGACATAAGTACCAGAATTCCACTTGGCCTTCACATTTGGTATTCGCGGTTGGTATCCATTGACGCATACCGAAACCACGTAAGGGGCCTCTGGGGGGCCTAGTTGATAGAAATTTGGGGAAAAAAATAAGAACTTGTCTGTTAGCGTTCGGCCAGCAAACAATTCTAGGTTCGATCTATCTCTTTCAGGTCAATAGACATATTGCATATATAGTTAGTGCGAAAAGCAAAGAGAAGAGTAGCTCACCCGCATGTATCCAACACTTCTTTTACGGTACGATGATCTGCCATCCTCCGTGATGCTCAGCTCGTCCGGTGGTGGAGGCAGGCTAAATCCTCAGAACGGTGGGCACATCATGCGACATTAGAGCTTGGGATCAGCGAGAGGGCACAGGAACTTGGCACCGGAAGGCAGATGTGCTAAGGGATCATTCTAGGTGGAGGGTTGATTTCGTCACCGGCGGCGCATGGGTTCATGCGAAGGAGTGAGTGAATTTGTGAATTTTGTCAACGCTGCGTGGGGTCTAGTTACTCGTTCTGCCTACGTGGTTGCCAACTTGGCGCTCGCGTCACGGACATAGTGTTGGAATTATACCCTAGAGGCAATAATAAAGATGTTATTATTATAATTCTTGTTCATGATAAAGTTTATATTCCATGCTAGAATTGTATTAAGCGGAAACTTTAATACTTGTGTGGTTTGTGAACAACATCGTGTCCCTAGTACGCCTCTATGGATTAGCTCATTGATCAATGATGGTTAAGGTTTCCTAACCATAGACATGAGTTGTCAATTGATAATGAGATCATATCATTGGAGAATGATATGATGGACAGGCCCAAACTAAGCAAAGCAATTAGATCGTGTCATCGTGTTCGTCTTTGCGAAGCTTTTCTTATGTCAAATATTGTATTCCTTAGACCATGAGATAATACAACTCCCTGGTATCGGAAGAAAGCTTTGAGGTCATCAAACGTCATCCTATGAGAGGGTGATCATAAAGGTGTCTCTCAGGTGATCGGAAAGTATCTGTTGGGTTGTATGTATCGAGATGGAATTTGTCCCTCCCAAGTCGGAGAGATATACTTCGGGCCCACTCGGTAATCGATATCAACACCGCTTGCAAGCATGTGGTTAAGGAGTTAATCACAAAGTGATATCGGATTACGGAACGAGTAAAGTACTTGCTGTGAACGAGATTGAACTAGGTATGACGGTACCGACGATCGAATCTCGGGCAAGTAAAATATCGCGAGACGAAGGGAATATATATATGGGATTGATTGAATCCTGGCATAGTGGTTCATCCGATATGATCATCGATGAATGTGTGGGAGTCAATATGGGTGCCCAGACCCCGCTGTTGATTATTGATAGAAGATCATGTCTGCATATTCTCGAACCCGCAGGGTCACACACTTAACGTATCTCGACGCTAGGATAGATTGGATAATTGGTTTATGAATTTTTGTTCGGAGTCTCGGATGGGATCCGGGATATCACGAGAGGTTCCGGAATGGTCTGGAGAATAAGATTCATATAAGGCAATGCAGTTTTTGGAGTTCGGAATTGTTCCGGGTTAATCGGTATTGTACCGGAAGCTTCTAGAACCTTCCGGAAGGGGACCACCTTCCGGGAGGGGGCATGGGCCTATGAGGGAGTGTCCTGGCCGCATTGGGCCAGGGGCACAAGGCCCCATAGGGCCCAGCCGATCCTAGAGAGTTTAAATCGTTTAAACTAGAGATAGGGTTTCTAGAAGAGGGGAGAGTCCATGCCCCCCACTCCTTATCCTTTGGGCTTGGGGGAGGGGCTAGGGCTGCGCCCCCCCTCTATATAAAGAGGGGTGGGGGCGCACCAAACCCCTACACCTCTCCTCCAAACCCTAGCCACCTTGCTGCCTTCCTCTCTCCCTCCCGACTGTTTGTAGGCGAAGCCCTGCGGCAGAAATTCTCCACCATATACACCACGCCGTCGTGTTGTAGATCCAATCTACCTCTCCACCATACTTGTTGGTCCGAGGAAGGAGGAGACGTCGAGGTGCTGCACGTGTGCATCTCACGGAGGCACCGCCACTTGTGGTGCTTGATCGGATCGGATCGCGAGGAGGAGAAGCGAGTACGACTACATCACCCACGTTCCGACGAACGTTCCGCTGTGCGAATCTTCAAGGGTATGAAGATCTAATCCAATCTCTCTCGTTGATTGCATCTCCTAGATTAGATCTTGGCTTTCCCTCTGTTCGCATCCGTAGAAAAATTTGATTTACTATGCCGCGAATCCCTTCAGTGGTATCAGAGCTAGATCTATGCGTAGATGTGTTTCACGAGTAGAACGCAACATGGTTGTTGCGGGCGTTTGATGTTTTCTGTTGCAAGCCTCTTGTTTGTGTTCTTCTTATGCCGCGGGATAGTGAGATTGAAGCGGTCCAGACCAACCTTACGCGACGTCGTTCGCGAGACCGGCTCCGCACTTGACGTGTGGCTTGTTCCACACATGCGGCTGGTGGATGTCAGTTTCTCTCACTATAGTTGTCATGGGATTAACACCGGAGTTTGGCAACCATAATATCACCGTTGTGGCTTTTCGTAGGTAAGAATCGTTCTTAGCATCTATTCCCATAAGCCACGTAAAACATGCAACAACAAAGTAGAGGCGTCTAACTTGTTTTTGCAGGGAGTGTTTTCTGTGATATGGTATGGCCCAAGATGTGATGTGTATAATGTATGCGATGATCATGTTTTGTAATGTTTCACGACTTGCATGTCGATGAGTACACAACCGGCAGGAGCCATATGGTTGTCTTTATAATTGTGTATGACCTGCGAGTCAACTTCTTATACGCCATGTAATAGCTTTACTTTATCGCTAAGTTGTTAGCAATAGTTGTAGTTGTGTTGCCTGCCAAAACCCACCGGCGAGAAGCGACGAGCAACACGAAGAGCCGGGAGGCTCCCAGGACTGCTGGTGGGCCCTGGTCCCTCGGGCAACGGCCCGCAAAACTCCGGCACACGTCCTGGCTTGGTTCGAGGGCGTGCCACCTGACCTATACCTGGTCAGGAAGGTGATGGATTGCTTCGATCAGTTTCCTGCATGGTAAACAAGTATACGTAAAATTCGAGCCGTGACCGGCTCCCAGGTTTCCCTGTGAATCGGCTCCTAGAGCCGATTATCCCATGGTTCTGCATTAGATCTATGATAACATGGGGTTTTGCTTCATCATTACAAGTTAAATCGATCTACGACAGTTTAACGTTTTCACCACGTAATTGGAACGTCCTACACGTAATTGAGCCTGGTAGATACAAAAGATGATAGAAAACTATCCTAGAGGAGGCCTAACAACCGACGTAAATCAATTACCGGAACAACTCCTCTCGAACTAGCAAACCATATCCTTACGTACTACTGGATCGTTCAACCCGTTTGTAAGGCCTGACTACGTGGATATCAAACTAAACCTTGGAGAACAAGGCATAACTATAACAGATCGAAACAACTGAATAAAGATCAAGCAAGATGCTACCCTTACACCCGGGAAAAGGTGCAAAGGTAGCGAGGTAACTAGAGGTAGCATAACTTAAACAATCATAGCGAAAAGTAACGATGCTAGCCTCAACAAATCTATGATAATAGTATTACTCGCCATCAACAAGGCTTCAGTACGAGTAACACCAAATAACGCATAAGCAGATACTGCCTAGATCGCAAGATGCGATCTAGGCAGCATGACACTTACCCGAAAGAAACCCTAGATACAAGGGGTGGCGATGCGCCGAGATTGTGTTTGTTGTGAACGTGATTGTCCTCTTTTTCTCGATAACCTTAGGTACATATTTATAGTCCGGAGACTTTCTATCTTTGGAATAACTCTACAACTCTATCTCTTACCTAAACCGAAACGTAACCTACTACAATATATAGATACACGGGCAATTTAGCCCAAATCCACGTACAAGGCCGATTCAACAACACGTTGCATATACGTATCTTCCAAGCCCATATTGATGACGGCCCACCTCCTCCTTTGGCCAAAATATGGCGATAACACATGCCCCCCTGGTTTTGGCAATAATAATTCCAAAACCACTCCGTTGATGTTTTTTCTTCCCCCTCTTTTTTTTTGCAGCAACAAGATGGCCCTGAACCTACGCACAGTGATGGCTCCCCCTTCGAGTTCTTTCCGCCAGCTCCTGTGGTTCTTTTTTGCAAAAGCTCGCCACCTCTGAAAAAGGTCATAATGCAGAAACAGCCGATAACACCACAATCGGCTTCCAAGAACCAAGCAACTCCTAAACCAGCTTCCCCTCGAGTTCCAACTAAAACAAGAACGATGGTGAGGAAGATAGCTGCCAGGAAGACTTTGAAGCGTCGGAGCCTTTCTCCAGAAAGCTCGCATGTAGGATGATCCATGCTTTGGTCGATCCTTCTCATTCTTCCATTCTTGCAAACATGCTCGTGCTTACTGGTTCTCCTTTTTTACAGGCTTCCGTCGAAGACACCTCTAGCGAGGACACTCAGACCAATCGAGGAGAACTGGGCCCAACAGATTCTGAGAGGACCATCACACCGAGCCAGCCAGATTCACCACCATCGGCTTCCAGGAAAAGGTCAGCTCCTGAACCTACTGCCCCCCGAGCATCAGTCGAGGCGGGGCCAACTGTGGGTCCTAAGAGGGCTCGCAAGGGACTGCAAGCTTCTTCGTCGAGCCAGGAGGTATCAAAAATCACCACCCTTTATGCTCTTACCACTTGTTTCCTTTTGTCTGCCGATTTATCATTATTTGCATCGGCTAAGCACCTTCCATGCAGACGACTGACGCTTCTAGTGGGAAAGCTGGGGCAGTGCCGATGCCTTTCGCCACGCCGGATCTAGCAATCCCCGAAGGTGCAGATGAAACAGCTACCACTCTGGCCAAGCCCCCAGCAACCACACACGAGCCGATCGTTTCCTCATCTGCTATCCCCTCGATCTTAGGAGAGGTATGTTAGCTTCTTTCGGCTCATCCTTACATGTTGGACGCATACTGACGCTTTTTTGGGCTGCCAGAGTTGTGATATTTCAGGCCTGCTGACGTTCGATCCTGAATCCATCGAACCAACTCCCTCTGTTGCCGATGATGAACCACGAGCCAGGGCTGTTCCACCTCAATTCCAGCGTCTTAAAGCCCTGCTGTCCTCCCCAATCGAAGAGTTGATCGAGGGTTCTGAGGAGGTGAAGAGCGTTCTTGCTGAAATAAAAGACCAACTCCCAGTAGCATTGCAGGTGAAGCTTTGGCCAGTTGTAACTCTGTCTTTCTATGGGTCAAGGGTGAAGTTAGCCCGTGAGAGGATCAGTCTGCGCCGTGCCCAACTTCCATTGAAGACCAATATCGCCGACAAATGTCAGCAGCTCAACGAGAAAAAGGCGTCTCTGGATGCAAAGACTGACACCTCTGTCAGTACCGCCGAGCTCGCATCCTTGAAAAGGGAGTTGGAAGATCTTGAAGAGAAGGTCCGGGCGACTAAACAGCTCATTCGCGACAAGGAAGAGTCCATCGCCCGCTCCCAAGACGAAGCAGAAAGCCTCAAAGCTCAACTGAAGACCGATCTGGCAGAAATACGTGCCCTGAACAAGCAGCTAGTGACGGGCAAGGACGAAGATGACGAAGCCGAGATCGCCGAGGTGGATCGTGTCCGTGCTGACGCCCTCCACGCCTTCGAGGCATTTCTTCAGTAGCTTGTTTATGTAAACTGGCATCTGCTTGTAACAGATTGAACCTCTAGAGTCGATGACTGTGCATCGGCTATATATTTTTCTTTTTTATTTGGCCGATTTCATGCATCGGCCCCCACATTTCACTGTCCATCATCCCACATGCTTGGGAAATATTTCTTGAGGTGTTGGCCGTTGACAGCCACTGGGAATTTTACACCGTCCAGCTCCTCAAGCATGTTGCGTTCCCTCTTAAAACCTGATCGACCCTGTATGGCCCGTGCCAATTTGGAGACCATTTACCATATGTTGCATCCTTAGTCCCTAATGGCAACACAGCTTCCCATACCAGATCGCCAACGTGGAACTCCTTTGGTCTCACTTTCTTGTTATATGCACGAGCCACCTTGGCCTTGTTCTCTTTGATTTTCTCAAGCGACCACAGCCTGAGCTCTGTTAAATCCTCAATACTGTCACTCATCAGGGTTGCATATTCTTCAGTTGTTAGATTGTTCTGAAAAGTGACACGTCTCGATCCAGCCGTAATTTCCCAAGGCAATACGGCTTCTTGTCCATAGACTAGATGGTACGGCGAGGTTTTTATCGCTCCATGGCATGACATGCGATAAGCCCATAAAGCCTCTGACAGAACCTCGTGCCAACGCCTAGGGTGCTCGTCGACTTTCCTCTTGATCAACTTGATAAGGCTCTGGTTGGACGCTTCAGCTTGCCCATTTGCTTGAGCATAGTATGGATATGATCGAATCAGCTTAATCCCCGTGTCCTCACAGAATTTTCTAAACTCGTGAGAAATGAAGACCGAACCTCCATCGGTCGTGATAGTTTGGGGAATCCCGAATCTATGGATGACATGTTCTTTCACAAAATTGATAACATCCTTTGAGTTTACTGACTTCATCGGGACAGCCTCCACCCATTTAGTGAAATAATCGGTAATGGCCAAAATCCACATGTGGCCTTTGCTTGATGGAGGATTGATCTTGCCAATCATATCCATGCCCCAACCTCGGAATGGCCAAGGTTTGATGATGGGGTTCATTGCTGACGCGGGTACCATCTGAATTTTCCCAAATTTCTGACATGCTTGACACCCTTTGTAGTACTTGAAGCAGTCCTCAAGCTTGGTGGGCCAATAAAACCCCGATCGCCTGATCAACCATTTCATCTTGTGAGCCGATTGGTGAGTTCCACAGGCGTCTTCATGTACCTCGTGTAGGAGCCGATTGGCCTCGGCTGTCCCCAGACATTTGAGCAATAACCCCTCCAGAGTCCTGTAAAACATGTCGTCCCCGATAAGCACATACTTCATGGCCTTGTACCTTATCCGTTTAGGTGCCCCCCGAGCCGAATCCTTCAAGTAATTGAAGATATCGGCTCTCCAGTCGTCTGCTTCCAGAAACTGCACCTGAACATCGGCTCCCTCTGCTACGTCCTTGTAGCCTGAAGCCATTTGTGCAAGATCATTCGCCTCGGTATTCTGCGATCGCGGGATCCAGGTGAAGTTTATGTACCGGAACTGTGCCATCAGCTCGCGGCATTGCATCCATAATGGGAAGAGCGACTCGCTCTCACACTTGTATTCCTCCGTGAGTTGAGAAATCACCAACTTGGAGTCTCCAAAAATTTCCACTGCTTCTGCTCCAGCTTCGATGAGCAACTCCATTCCCTTACGTATCGCCTCATACTCAACGACGTTGTTGGTACGAGGGGCAGATAACCTGATGGAGAAGGAAAATGGTGCCCCCCGGGGCAACACGAGTAGCATGCCGATGCCACACCCATCGTCACAAACCGATCCATCGAAAAACATAGCCCACACTCGTATTGACAGTGCTGCTATATTAGTGTTGATCCTTTCAGCGATAAGGTCGGCCAATGCCTGACCCTTGACCGCTTTTGCGGGTTGATACCGGATGTCAAACTCTGATAATGCAAACATCCACTTGCCCAGTCGGCCTTTCAACATAGGAGCCGACAGCATGTGCTTTATGACATCTGATTTGCATATGATGACAATCTCCGCTGATAGCAAAATGTGGCGCAGCTTGGTGCAGGTGAAAAACAGGCAGAGGCACAACTTGTCGATCTCAGGATACCTTGTCTCTGCATTCAGCATCCTTCTGCTGATGTAAAATACGACTCGCTCCAGCCCATCATAAACTTGCACCACTACTGAGGCGATGGACGTATCAGCTACTGACAAGTAAATGTAGAACGGCCTATCCGGCTGGGGCGGAACCAACACTGGCGGCTTCGTCAGATATTCTTTGATCTCGTCGAAGGCTTGTTGTTGCTCTGCCCCCCAGCGGAATTCCTCGTCAGATTTAATTTTCACCAGTCCCATGAACGGATCTATTCTTCCTGACAGATTGGAGATGAATCTTCTGACGAAGTTGATCTTGCCGATGAGAGACTGCAGTTCTTTCTTCGTGGTAGGTGGCTTCATTGTTCGCACTGCCTCCTGACTTTTCAGGCCGATCTCAATTCCGCGTTCATGGACCAAGAAACCCAAGAACTGACCGGCCGTCACCCCGAAGGCACACTTTTTTGGATTCATCCGTAGGCCAAATTTTCTTGTTCGGTCCAAGACGCGTTGCAGATCGTTCAAGTGTCCTTGCACTGAAGCAGACTTGACCACCACGTCATCGATGTAAATTTCCACCAGCTTGCCAATCAGATCATGGAAAATATAATTCATGGCTCTTTGGTACGTGGCGCCGGCATTCTTCAGTCCAAACGTCGTGACTACATATTCAAACAACCCCACCGAACCTGGGACTCTGAATGCAGTTTTGTGTATATCTTCCGGAGCCATAAAAATTTGGTTGTAACCGGCATTGCCATCCATGAAGCTCAAGATCTTATGACCAGCCGCTGCGTTGATTAACGTTTCTGCCACCGGCATCGGATACTCATCCTTTGGAGTAGCTCTATTGAGGTCCCGAAAATCTATGGCAACACGCCAGCGGCCATCCTTTTTCTCCACAGGTACGATACTAGAAATCCACTCAGCATACCTGCATGGCCTGATTAACTTGGCTGTCAACATTTTCTCGACCTCCTTCTTGACTTCTTCCAAAATTTCGGCCTTCATCTGCCGTGCTCGCTGCTGGAATGGCCGAAATCCTTTTTTAAGCGGGAGTCGATGCTCAATGATGCTCCTGTCTAACCCAGGCATCTCTGTGTAGTCCCAGGCGAAGCAGTCTGGATATTTTTTCAATAGAGCTATCATCGGACCCCGCAGACTCGGATCTAACTTCTTGCTGATAAATGTTGGTCGTGGCTTATCCCCAGGACCGATGTCGATTTCCTCTAGTTCATCAGCGGATGTAAACCCATACCCTAGCCTTCCGTCACCTGTTAAATCGATGCTAAACACAGGGCAATCAGTAGGTGAGGATAACAAAAATAATTTGGGCCGATTGCCTGAATCGGCCCCCTTTTTGATTGCATTAGTCAAGGACGGTTTACACCTTATTTGTGTTTTACAATGGCAGGGAATCTCCCTACTACGACTACATGATCTGCTTGTCGTAAGATTACTGCTTTTTATTTTTTGTGGCCGATCGCAGGGATCGGCCGTACCACGTACGATCGTGGACTTTGCTACTCTGTCAGGCCAGTGGATAAGACCAGCCTCACCCCGTTTTTTGTAGCTTCATTGCGCTCACAGCTATCTAGACTGATTCCAGAGATCGGCTCCTGGTCTTCTGCTTCCCAGATGTTCATGCCAGCTATGGAGATCTCGATAGAATCATCTGCATGAATGACCTCCACCTCATCTCCATCCCACTGTATTAGGCACTGGTGCATCGTGGATGGAATGCAGCAGTTAGCATGAATCCAATCTCTCCCTAGCAAGACAGCGTAGGTGCTTTTGCTGTCCACGACGAAGAATGACGTAGGGATGGTTTTTCTGCCCACGGTCAGATCCACGTTCAGTACGCCTTGCGTTTCTGAAGTTTGGCCGTTGAAGTCGCTTAACGTGACGTTGGTTTTGATCAGATCTGCAGTGGAGCGTCCCAAACGCCGTAGCATGGAGTATGGCATAATATTGACTGCCGCTCCGGTGTCCACCAACATCTTGCTGACAGGCTGCCCATTGATGTAACCTCGTAGGTACAGGGCTTTCAGGTGTTTGTAGCCCTTCTCACGTGGCTTCTCAAAGATAACCGGTCGTGGGCCGCAGTCAAACTGTGCCACTGGTAGATCGTTGGTTCTTGGAGCGCAGAACTCTGCCGGAAGTACGAACACCATGTTTGTGCCAGCCGATGTCTTTGCATCGGCTTTTACCGGTTTGGGGCGCCACTCTTTCCTTTTCGGGCGATCTTCCGTTTCCAAGGTCTGCCGAATTTTAACGGCCAGATCGGGTCGTGCTTTCCTTAAAGCGTGGAGATACTGCGCTTCGGCTTCCTCCAAGTTACGCAGCCGCTGCACTCTACGCTTTTGGGTGTGCCTGAGTCCATCGGGACACCACCTGGGACGGTGATATCTGTCTTCTTCTTTGTCATCCATTGGCTCCTCGAGATCTTTTGCTCGAGCGGACTCCCTGTATCGGCTCTGAGGTGGGAGAGGCCCTAGACGTTTGAACACTGAAACTGGCCGCGTGTCCTCCTTCTGCTGTCCACATTTCGGGCAGTTATCGATTGTAGGCAATCGGCTCATTCCCGCATCCCAGCAATACTTGAAGAAAGGACAATCCCAATGCTTGTCTACTCCTTCCTTTTCTTTTGACGTTCCCCTAAAGAGGTGCTCATATCCTTCATCGTCTCTATCGCGCCGGCGACGTCGATCATACTGACGCTCATACTTGTTAAGGAGATGCGTGGAATGTGGCTTCTGATATCGCACGCTCCTCACCTGTTCCTCGGTTAAATACCGCCTGTCACCGTAGCTGGGCCGGTCGCGTGGACCAGCCTCCTCTCTTTCCTTGCCCCGAGAGCGACCGCCTTCCTCCTTGTATGTTCCATGGTGGTACCCAGATCCTTCCATATTAACATCGAACGAGAAATCCAGCTGACGCCTCGTGGAGTGACTGTGTTCTACCATGTTGACGCCGGGAAATGGGTTTGTGTCCACTTTCATGGCGAACTGCCCAAGGATCAGACGGCCTTGTTCTATCGCTGTTTGGATCTGGCGACGTAGCTCTTTGCAATCATTGGTGGTGTGGGTGAACGAGTGATGCCACTTGCAGTATGGTCTCCCGTTCATCTCCTGAGCCGTAGGGATTTTGTGGCCTTTGGGTAACTTCAGCTGCTTTTCTTTCAGCAGTAAATTGAATATCTGCTCAGCTTTGCTCACATCGAAGTCGAACCCTTTTGCAGGCCCTTGCTGTTTCACCCATTTGCAGGACACAGGGTCTGCCCCCCGAGCCCATTCAGCTACGGCCACCTCCTGGTCTTGTGTGAGATCTTCTTCTTCTGTATCGACCAGGCCTATCGGACGTTTGAACTTGTCGTGGTACAACTCAGGGTGGCGCTGTTCATACATCGTTAGCTTCTGGGCCATGTGCGCCAATGAGTTGTACTCTACTTGGAAAGCCAGATCCTTGATGGGTGCTGAGAGACCCAACACTGCCAGCTCGACTGCTTCTTTTTCAGTTAAACGAGCTGAGTAACATCGGTTCTTGACAGTCCTGAAGCGTTGGATGTACTCGGCTACAGTTTCTCCCCTCTTTTGCCGCACCTGTGCCAGGTCTGCAATGCCAGCCTCGGTAGCCTCTGAATGATACTGAATGTGGAACTGCTCTTCCAGTTGCTTCCAGGTCTGGATCGAATCAGGTGGCAGCGAGGTGTACCACCCAAAAGCTGGTCCTGTCAGAGATTGCGCAAAGAACCTCACGCGCAACTGATCCGATGCTGAAATCATGCCTAACTGTGCCAGGTATCGGCTCACGTGCTCGATCGAGCTCGACCCTTCTGAACCGCTAAACCTTGAGAACTCAGGGAGCCGATACTTGGGCGGAAGCGGAATCAGATCAAACTCGTTGGGGTACGGCTTGGAATAGCCGATTGTCCTTCTCTTCGGCACGAAGCCGAACTGGTCTCGCAAGATGGTACGGATTTGCTCCACTGTCTGAGCTACAGGGGCTAGATTCTCATGACTCGTTCCAGTGGCATACTTGGCTAGCCACGCCTGTTTGTCAGCGTCCATCCCAGACATCCCTGTTCCAGAAGCACCTGCTCCTGAAGCCCCTGCTCCAGGAATTCCTGCCGCAGAAATCCCTGCGGTTGCAATCTGGTTTGTGCGTGTCAGGCTGTTGCAGTCCGGCACGTAGGTGCACACATATCCATGTGGGATCTCTTTAGGTGGCTCAAACAGGAACTGGCAATCGTCTGGGTCACCTCCGACCTTGTAGACGACGTACGCCGCTGCCCCTGGTGGCTCCGGAGCTGCAAGTGTGAATGGCAGCTGTGGCCTGGTCTGGAGCGGTCTTTCTCCCTGGTGAGTCCCCAAAGTAGGCCCCGACGGAGAGTACTGATGTTTCATGATCTCCTGGACTACGCGAACTGCGATCCGCTCAAAAGCGTTCACCAGGCTCTCAGAATGGCGGTGAAGAGAATGAGCCACCATGTAGTTGACCTCCTGTCGCAGGGCTCTGGTGCGCTCCTCTGAAGGAACAGATAGATCCACCTCATCGAGATCACCCTCGGGTGAGAACCCTTTCCACCTGATGCCATGCTTACGGGTCCTCTCAAAAGAGCCGATGAGATCGGCTTCGAAGAGAGCTTTGATGTCATCATACTTCGCCTTGTGCTCCTCAGGCAGCTCGTCGTACGTGACTGGTCTGTCCCCCATCTCAGCGTCGGATGTTGATGCAGATGCTGTTGAATGTCCCACCGGGCGTGCCAGAATGTGTTGCCTGCCAAAACCCACCGGCGAGCAGCGACGAGCAACACGAAGAGCCGGGAGGCTCCCAGGACTGCTGGTGGGCCCTGGTCCCTCGGGCAACGGCCCGCAAAACTCCAGCACACGTCCTGGCTTGGTTCGAGGGCGTGCCACCTGACCTATACCTGGTCAGGAAGGTGATGGATTGCTTCGATCAGTTTCCTGCATGGTAAACAAGTATACGTAAAATTCGAGCCGTGACCGGCTCCCAGGTTTCCCTGTGAATCGGCTCCTAGAGCCGATTATCCCATGGTTCTGCATTAGATCTATGATAACATGGGGTTTTGCTTCATCATTACAAGTTAAATCGATCTACGACAGTTTAACGTTTTCACCACGTAATTGGAACGTCCTACACGTAATTGAGCCTGGTAGATACAAAAGATGATAGAAAACTATCCTAGAGGAGGCCTAACAACCGACGTAAATCAATTACCGGAACAACTCCTCTCGAACTAGCAAACCATATCCTTACGTACTACTGGATCGTTCAACCCGTTTGTAAGGCCTGACTACGTGGATATCAAACTAAACCTTGGAGAACAAGGCATAACTATAACAGATCGAAACAACTGAATAAAGATCAAGCAAGATGCTACCCTTACACCCGGGAAAAGGTGCAAAGGTAGCGAGGTAACTAGAGGTAGCATAACTTAAACAATCATAGCGAAAAGTAACGATGCTAGCCTCAACAAATCTATGATAATAGTATTACTCGCCATCAACAAGGCTTCAGTACGAGTAACACCAAATAACGCATAAGCAGATACTGCCTAGATCGCAAGATGCGATCTAGGCAGCATGACACTTACCCGAAAGAAACCCTAGAAACAAGGGGTGGCGATGCGCCGAGATTGTGTTTGTTGTGAACGTGATTGTCCTCTTTTTCTCGATAACCTTAGGTACATATTTATAGTCCGGAGACTTTCTATCTTTGGAATAACTCTACAACTCTATCTCTTACCTAAACCGAAACGTAACCTACTACAATATACAGATACACGGGCAATTTAGCCCAAATCCACGTACAAGGCCGATTCAACAACACGTTGCATATACGTATCTTCCAAGCCCATCTTGATTACGGCCCACCTCCTCCTTTGGCCAAAATATGGCGATAACAAGTTGCTATTCGTGGTGAAGGCAATCATGGTGGAGTGATGGAGATCATGCCGGAACGCACAAGATGGAGATCATTGCACGAAGATTGGCTATACCATGTCACATAAAGTTATATGCATGTGATGTTTATCCTTTATGTATCTTATTATGCTTAGATCGCGACGGTAGCATTATAAGATGATTCCTCACTTAAAGATCAAGATAAAAACTGTGTTCTCCCCAAGTATGCACCGTTGCGAAAGTTCGTCGTGTCCAAGCATGACGTGATGATCGGGTGCTATAGACTCTACGCTCACATACAACGGGTGCAAGCCAGTTTTGCACACGCGGAAATACTTGGGTCTAGCTTGACGAGCCTAGCATGTACAGACATGGCCTCGGAACACAAGAACCGAAAGGTTAAGCATGAGTCATATGAATGATATGATCGACACTTTGTTGTCCACCATTGAAACCACATCTCTTCTCGTGATGATCGGATTAGGTGTGGTGAATTTGGATCGTGTTCACTAAACAACTTGAGGGATGTTGAATTTAGTGGGAGTTCATCTAGTAATTTGATTAAGTTGAACTATTTATCATGAACATAGTCTAAATTGTACTTGCAAATACTGTAGATCACATGGCCAAATCCAACTTCAACTTCAACGTTTTTGCTGAGAAGGAAAAGCTTAGAAACAATGGGTCTAACTTCACCAATTGGTTCCGCAATCTAAGAATCATTCTGTCTGGCGGACAAAAGGACTATGTCCTTGGGAAAGCGTTAGGTGACCCCCTGCTGCAACTGCGCCGGCTGATGAGAAAGTTGTCTATCAGTCGCGCAAAGATGATTATGGTGTGATTAAGAGCACCATGTTGTTTGCTATGGAACCGGTACTTCAAAATCGTTTTGAAACCTATCCCGGGCCCTTTGAGATTCTCGAGGAGCTGAAAACCATGTTTCAGACTCAAGCCCGTTCTGAGAGATATGAGATCTCTGAGAAGTTCTTTAACTGCAAGATGGAGGAAGGGAGTTCCGTTAGTGAGCATGCCATAAAGATGTCGGGCTACACTCAACGCCTTGAGCAACTGGAATGCACGATTCCAGAGGAGCTCAAGATTGACAGGGTTCTGCAATCACTCCCTCCCAGCTACAAAAGTTTTGTAGTGACTCATAATCAGATTGGCTCCACTGATACGATCACCGAGCTCTTCGCAAAGCTGAAGGCTGCGGAGGTGGACATCAAAAAGGATAATCATGTGTTGATGGTCAACAAGCCCTCCTTTAAGAAAGGTAAGGGAGCAAAGAAGCCCTTCAAGAAGGGCGGCGGCAAGCGCAATGCTCCTGCTGAGAAGAAGCTCAAGTCTGGTCCTAAGCCCGACACTGAGTGCTTCTATTGCAAGGACAAGGGTCACTGGAAGCGCAACTGTCCGAAGTACTTAGCGGACAAGAAGGCTGGCACCATCAAAGGTATATTTGATATACATGTTATTGATGTTTTCCTTACTAGCCCTCGTTGTAGTGCCTGGGTATTTGATACCGGTTCAGTTGCTAATATTTGTAACTCGAAACAGGAGCTACGGAATAAACGGTGGCTTGCGAGGGATGAGGTGACGATGCGCGTTGGCAACGGATCAAGAGTTGATGTGATGGCCGTCGGCACGCTCTCCTTAGTTTTACCTTCGGGATTAGTTTTAAACCTTAATAAGTGTTATTATGTGTCTGCGTTGAGCATGAACATTATTTCTGGATCGTGTTTATTGCAAGACGGTTATTCATTTAAATCGGAGAATAATGGTTGTTCTATTTATATGAGTAACACCTTTTATGGTCATGCACCTCTTGTAAATGGTTTATTTCTTCTAAATCTCGAAAGGGATGAAACACACATCCATAACATTGAGGCTAAGAGATGCAAAGTAGATAGTGATAATACTACTTATTTGTGGCACTGTCGTCTAGGTCATATTGGTGTAAAGCGCATGAAGAAACTCCATTCTGATGGACTTTTGGAGTCTCTTGATTTTGAATCATTTGACACATGCGAACCATGCCTCATGGGCAAGATGATCAAAACCCCGTTCTCCGGTATGATGGAGCGAGCAACGGACTTGTTGGAAATCATACATACCGATGTATGCGGACCGATGAGTGTTTTGACGCGCGGTGGATATCGCTATTTCCTCACTTTTACCGATGACTAAAGTAGATATGGGTATATCTATTTAATGAAACATAAATCTGAAACATTTGAAAAGTTCAAGGAATTTCAGAATGAAGTGGAGAACCATCGTAACAGAAAGATTAAGTTTCTATGATCCGATCGTGGAGGTGAATATTTGAGTTATGATTTTCTCACGCATCTTAAAGCAAGTGGAATCGTTTCACAACTCACGCCACCCGGAACACCACAGCGTAATGGTGTGTCTGAACGCCGGAATCGAACCCTATTAGATATGGTCCGATCAATGATGTCTCTTACTGATTTGCCGTTATCATTTTGGGGTTATGCATTAGAAACCGCTGCATTCACTTTAAATAGGGCTCCATCTAAATCCGTTGAGACGACACTGTATGAACTGTGGTTTGGTGCTAAACCTAAGTTGTCGTTTCTTAAAGTTTGGGGATGCGAAGCTTACGTCAAGAAGTTGATGCCGGACAAGCTCGAACCCAAAGCGGAGAAATGCGTCTTCATAGGATACCCTAAGGAAACTATTGGGTATACCTTCTATCACAGAACCGAAGGCAAAGTGTTTGTCGCAAAGAACGGTTCCTTTCTTGAGAAGGAGTTTCTCTCGAAAGAAGTGAGTGGGAGGAAAGTAGAGCTAGACAAGGTTATTGAACCTTCTCTTGAATTGGAGAGTAGCGCAGCACCTGAAGTTGGTCCAGTGCTGCCTGCACCAACAATAGAGGAAGCTAATGACAAGGATCATGAAGCTTCGGACAATGCTGCTACTGAACGTCACAGGTCGACAAGGTCGCGTGCCCCTCCTGAGTGGTACGGCAACCCTATCTTGACTGTCTTGTTAGTAGAAGACAGTGAACCTACGAACTATGAGGAAGCGATGATGAGCCCAGACTCTGAGAAATGGCTAGAATCCATGAAATCCGAATTGGGATCCATGAGCGAAAACCAAGTATGGACTTTGGTGGACCCTCCTAGCGACCGAAAGGCCGTTGAGTGCAAATGGATCTTCAAGAAGAAAACGGAAGCGGATGGTAATGTTACCGTCCATAAAGCACGGCTTGTCGCGAAAGGTTTTCGACAAGTTCAAGGTGTTGACTACGATGAGACTTTCTCTCCCGTAGCGATGTTTAAGTCCATTCGGATTTTATTAGCAATTGCTGCGTTTCATGATTATGAAATATGGCAGATGGATGTCAAGACTGCGTTCCTCAATGGCAACATTGATGAAGAGTTGTATATGATGCAACCCGAAGGTTTTGTCGATCCTAAGGATGCTAGTAAAGTATGCAAACTTCAGCGTTCCATTTATGGGCTGAAGCAAGCATCTCGGAGTTGGAACCTTCGTTTTGATCAAGTGATCAAGAGCTTTGGATTTGTTCCAAATTGCTACGAAGCTTGTATCTACAAGAAAGTGAGTGGGAGCTCGGTGACATTTCTGGTACTATATGTGGATGACATATTGATTATCGGAAATGACATCAACATGCTTAACGATGTGAAGAGTTATTTGAACAAGTGTTTTTCAATGAAAGACCTAGGTGAAGCTGCTTATATATTGGGCATCAAAATCTATAGAGATAGACAAAGACGCCTGATAGCTTTAAGCCAGAGTACATACCTAGACAAAGTTCTGAAAAGGTTCAGAATGGATAAGGCAAAGAAAGGTTCAGTGCCTATGTTGTCAGGTAAGATATTGAGCAAGGCTCAGTGTCCAGCTACGGTAAATGATAGGGAAGCTATGAGCAAAGTGCCTTATGCCTCGGCCATAGGTTCCATCATGTATGCCATGTTGTGTACTAGACCGGATGTGTCAAATGCTCTTAGTTTGACGAGCAGATATCAAAGTGATCCAGGAGTGGAACACTGGACAGCCGTGAAGAACATCCTAAAGTACCTAAATAGGACTAAAGAAATGTTCTTAGTCTATGGGGGTGATGAACAGCTTGTCGTAAAAGGTTACGTCGACGCTAGTTTTGACACCGACAAGGATGATTCCAAATCTCAGACAGGATACGTTTATATTTTGAATGGAGGAGCTGTGAGCTGGAGAAGCTGCAAGCAAAGCGTGATCGCGGGATCTACAGTGGAAGCGGAATACATGGCTGCTGCAGAAGCGTCAAGTGAAGGAGTTTGGATCAGAAACTTCATCACTGAGCTTGGCGTGGTTCCAAGTGCATTAGACCCACTTGAGATATTGTGTGACAACACTGGCGCCATAGCACTCGCTAAGGAACCAAGATATCATCCAAAGACCAAGCATATCAACCGCAAGTTTCAAATAATCCGCGATTATATTGCAGATGGAGATATGAAGATTAGCAAAGTACATACAGATCTGAATGTCGCAGATCCATTGACTAAACCTCTTCCACGTGTAAAACATGATCAACACCTCAGTGCCATGGGTGTGAGATTGTTGCCAGATGTAAACTAGATTATTGACTCTAGTGCAAGTGGGAGACTGTTGGAATTATGCCCTAGAGGCAATAATAAAGATGTTATTATTATAATTCTTGTTCATGATAAAGTTTATATTCCATGCTAGAATTGTATTAAGCGGAAACTTCAATACTTGTGTGGTTTGTGAACAACACCGTGTCCCTAGTACGCCTCTATGGATTAGCTCATTGATCAATGATGGTTAAGGTTTCCTAACCATAGACATGAGTTGTCAATTGATAATGAGATCATATCATTGGAGAATGATATGATGGACAGACCCAAACTAAGCAAAGCAATTAGATCGTGTCATCGTGTTCGTCTTTGCGAAGCTTTTCTTATGTCAAATATTGTATTCCTTAGACCATGAGATAATACAACTCCCTGGTATCGGAAGAAAGCTTTGAGGTCATCAAACGTCATCCTATGAGAGGGTGATCATAAAGGTGTCTCTCAGGTGATCGGAAAGTATCTGTTGGGTTGTATGTATCGAGATGGAATTTGTCCCTCCCAAGTCGGAGAGATATACTTCGGTCCCACTCGGTAATCGATATCAACACCGCTTGCAAGCATGTGGTTAAGGAGTTAATCACAAAGTGATATCGGATTACGGAACGAGTAAAGTACTTGCTGTGAACGAGATTGAACTAGGTATGACGGTACCGACGATCGAATCTCGGGCAAGTAAAATATCGCGAGACGAAGGGAATATATATATATGGGATTGATTGAATCTTGGCATCATGGTTCATCCGATATGATCATCGATGAATGTGTGGGAGTCAATATGGGTGCACAGACCCCGCTGTTGATTATTGATAGAAGATCATGTCTGCATATTCTCGAACCCGCAGGGTCACACACTTAACGTATATCGACGCTAGCATAGATTGGATAATTGGTTTATGAATTTTTGTTCGGAGTCTCGGATGGGATCCAGGATATCACCAGAGGTTCCGGAATGGTCCTGAGAATAAGATTCATATAAGGCAATGCAGTTTTTGGAGTTCAGAATTGTTCCGGGTTAATCGGTATTGTACCGGAAGCTTCTAGAACCTTCCGGAAGGGGACCAACGTGTCCCCACCTTCCGGGAGGGGGCATGGGCCTATGAGGGAGTGTCCTGTCCGCATTGGGCCAGGGGCACAAGGCCCCATAGGGCCCAGCCGATCCTAGAGAGTTTAAATCGTTTAAACTAGAGATAGGGTTTCTAGAAGAGGGGAGAGTCCATGCCCCCCACTCCTTATCCTTTGGGCTTGGGGGAGGGGCTAGGGACGCACCCCCCTCTATATAAAGAGGGGTGGGGGCGCACCAAACCCCTACACCTCTCCTCCAAACCCTAGCCGCCTTGCTGCCTTCCTCTCTCCCTCCCGACTGTTTGTAGGCGAAGCCCTGCGGCAGAAATTCTCCACCATATACACCACGCCATCGTGTTGTAGATCCAATCTACCTCTCCACCATACTTGCTGGTCCGAGGAAGGAGGAAACGTCGAGGTGCTGCACGTGTGCATCTCACGAAGGCACCGCCACTTGTGGTGCTAGATCGGATCGGATCGCGAGGAGGAGAAGCGAGTACGACTACATCACCCACGTTCCGACGAACGTTCCGCTGTGCGAATCTTCAAGGGTATGAAGATCTAATCCAATCTCTCTCGTTGATTGCATCTCCTAGATTAGATCTTGGCTTTCCCTCTGTTCGCATCCGTGGAAAAATTTGATTTACTATGCCGCGAATCCCTTCACATAGTAGTGACGTGGAGGTCCCAAACGTCTCTTTCACGGGGCAGTTGACGGAAAGTTTGTATTTGGCTGGGGTGGACGAATTCAGGTCGAAATGGGCCTTATGAGTGATTGGATGCCCAAGTTTGCGAAACCCAGCGATTACACGGAACTTGGACCCCGCGTTGCACTCGCACCGAAAGTTGGACCCCGTGAGTTGAAATCCCCGTCAAGAAGACAAGGATTTCTCCCGACCCCTCAAAAAAACCACACCCCCAAACACTTTCACAGTGCTCCACCATGCTCACCGCCCGCCAGCATACGCCACACCGGTCTTGCATCCGCCACCACCGTCTCACCGTGACACACGAAGTAGGGTCGATACACCAGCAAAGAGGAAGCAACGGTAGGGGTTGCCGAAACAAAAGTGCGCGGGAGGGAACAACCTCCATCACCGGACGGCGGTTGCCGACCGGATACAGCCACAGGGCAAACTAGGCCCACTTGGCCTGGCCGAGCCCCCTAGGGATCGTGAAGCCCCGCCTCCGCACTGAAGCAGGGGAACTGTCATCTCGGTCATCCCCACGCAAGCCCCTACTTATCCGGTCCTCAGGGAATCAACTGCCACTGTCGATCCCTGCCGCCAAGTAGCACCACCACCACCACCACGCTCACCCGGGAAAACCGGACCACCATCGGTTTGAGAAACACCCCGGCCTCCACGAGATCAACCCCTCGGGGCGACAAGTACCACCATGGTGAAGTCCTCGGTGCCGACATGGGGGATGAAGCAAGATCCAGGCCCACCTAGCCTAGATCCATCGACACAGAGGGAGCAGCGCTGCGGGACACGCCTCACAGCCCGCTGTCCGAGGACCAACCGGTGCTCAGACCATGCGCCGGAGATGGGGTTCGGGCCGCCACATCGGTAGCCACTAGAACCACGCGCAAGGCCCAGGCCGGCCCAGATCAAGCTGAACCTGGCCGAGATCTGGGCCAAGCCCCCACGCCATCATGGCACAGCTTCGGCCGCCACCTCATGTCAAGCTTCGCCACTCCATCGCCGGCTCCAGAGTACCCCGCCACCGTCGCGCCCCTCCACCATCCTAAGGGCCGAGCCCGCGCCGAGAAACGGGCCAAGGCTGCACGTCTACAGCCGAAGGACGAGGGCGCCCGAGGCCACCCCCGCCTCTGCCATGAACCCGCCGCTGCACCACGAGGCCTCCTCTCGCCGCTACCGCACCAGCGGAGCCACCACGCCCCTCGCCAGCGCGTCGCCCTCACCGGCCCCATCGGCCCACCCCGATGCCTCCGCGTAAGGGCGAAGAGGACCCCTCTACCGCCCACGCGCGGGCTTTGCCTAGCGGCGGCGTCCGGATGCGGCGAGGGGAGGAGGGAAGAGGAGGGGGACCTGGGCGGTGGCGGCTAGGGTTCCCTCCCATCGCTCATGGGAGCGACGAGGAGGGAGACGTTTTTTCTCCAATTGCCTTCCTGTGCTAAGAATCTTCATGCCGGCCCTTCGATAAAGTTTAACCATAGTTTAAAACGGACATAAAAAATTCAAAAACGATCCAAACAATGCGAAACCTTTGCTTGGTGTCATATTATGTGACATAACTTTTCTTAAATACTCTTCCTTTCTAAAATAAATTTAGTCAAACGAGAAATAATAAAGCAAAATACCACGAATGTTCATAAATATTTTATTTCATGGCCTGAATCAAAGAGACGACATCTGTCTCGTGCAAGAACAAGACATCAGCGATCAACACATCACCCTCGTTAGGAAGCCGCTTGATGACCTTGGTTCCAATATCTAGCCCGAGAAGATCGGCTTTTCCTACTCGCACGATAACAGAGCCGCTCCTTTCCCCAAACCCCGTAAGGAGAAAGTCCATGCTGGTGCAGTCGGCCAGCCCCACCACCTTCTCCATCACCACCTTATCGATCAGCCGCTGCCGGCTCCACTTCGTGGCCGTGGACTGGTTCGCCGAGGCTGGCGTGAATGTCCACATAGATATCCCGCCGTTCTCCACGACAAAGAGGCTGAGGAAGCCGCACACGGATGCAACGATGTATGTGTCTTCTTTCTTGTCCGTAAACCAGCCTAGAGGGTACTCCATTATCATCCCTACTACAGGAAAGAAATAAGTCGCCGACGGCCAGCCGGCTATGCCGACGGCAAATGTCGGGGCCGGCGGCGTAGCTACCTTCCTTGGCCAGCTGACCAGCCTGGCCGTCGGCGTAGGTGACGGTGCCGAGGATAGCCGTCGGCATAGTAGATGTGCCAACGGTGGCCCTCGGCGTAGGTACAGCCCTCGGCGTAGCCCTAGTTTAGACACGACGATGGAAACAGTGTTAGGCAGACAGGCTGTACCGACGGCCTTTGGAAAATTTTGTTTGGTCTGAGCCTACGGCTAGGCCTCCATATTTTTTTCCTTTTATCTCATTATTTTTGAAAAATCATAACTAAATCATTCTAATTCAGAAAAATACAGATAATATATCAAAATTTGCAGAAAAACAAGACCTATCTATCTACACTCAAATATTACACATTTGTAAAAAAATTAAGTGAAACATAAAACATTATATATAATTTAAAACGGGCATTATAAATTAAAAAACGATCCAAACAACGTGAAACCTTCGCGTGGTGTCATATTATGTGACATAGTTAGAAAGAAAAATATCAAACTTGGTATATTGATTATGTCTCAAAAAAACCTTCACAAAATGACCTATCTCGATCGAGGTTTCTTGGCTTTCGGGTCAATGACCAATGTTATGGCTAGAATGAAGGCATAGTTTGTGAAATGTGTCCATATTGTTCATAAGTGTGCATCATGGGATGGCGAACAATGTTTCAGGAGGAAGTTTTCCTTTTCGTCGCACCAAAAAACCGTTTGCCATTTTCCGAGTGCAAAAAACAGACGGTTTTATGAAGCAACCACTAAATGGCTAATTCAAAATACTACCGTCACATTTTTCAAAAATACTAGACCACCTTATATGGATAATGTCATAACATGGAGATTTCAAACATTTCCGTCTATCCCTGGTGAAAAAGACAAATTCATGCCGAATCGGTAGAAAGTGGATCAGATATAAACTACAGGTACATGATCGGATGCTCATGATTTTTTACAAAAATCATTTTTAGGTTCAAAATATGTTTTTTTGGTATAGATCCACTTCAAGTTTAGCGAGTCTCAGCCCCGAGTTAAGAATCTTCATGCCCGCCTTCGACAAAGTTTAACGATAGATTAAAACAGGAATTATAAATTCAAAAACGATCCAAACAACATGAAACCTTCGCGTGGTGGCATATTATGTGACATAGTTAGAAGGAAAATATATCAAACTTGTTATATTGATTATGTCTCAAAAAAATCTGCACAAAATGACCTATCTCGTTCGAGGTTTCTTGGCTTTTGGGTTAAATGACCAATGTTATGACTAGAATGAAGGCATAGTTTGTGATAATGTGTCCATATTGTGCATAAGTGTGCATCATGGGATGGCGAACAATGTTTCAGGAGGAAGGTTTCCTTTTCGTCGCACCAAAGAGCCCTTTTCCATTTTCTGAGTGCATAAAAGGACGGTTTTGTGAAGCAACCACTAAATGGCTAATTCAAAATAGTACCGTCACATTTTTAAAAAATACTAGACCACCTTACATGGATAATTTCATAACAGGGGGATCTCAAACATTTCCGTCTATCCCTGGTGAAAAAGACAAATTCCTGCTGAATCGGTAGGAAGTGGATAAGATATGAACTACAGGTACATGATCGGATGCTCATGATTTTTTACAAAAATCATTTTTAGGTTCAGAATATGTTGTTTAATCATAGATCCACTTCAAGTTTAGCGAGTCTCAGCCCCGAGATAAGAATCTTCATGTCCGCCCTTCGACAAAGTTTAACGATAGTTTAAAATGGGCATTATAAATTCAAAAACGATCCAAACAACATGAAACCTTCGCGTGGTGGCATATTATATGACATAGTTAGAAGGAAAATATATCAAACTTGGTATATTGATTATGTCTCAAAAAAACCTTCATAAAATGACCTATCTCGTTCGAGGTTTCTTGGCTTTTGGGTCAAATGACCAATGTTATGCTAGAATGAAGGCATAGTTTGTGATAATGTATCCATATTGTGCATAAGTGTGCATCATGGGATGGCGAACAATATTTCAGGAGGAAGGTTTCCTTTTCGTCGCACCAAAAAGCCCTTTTCCATTTTCTGAGTGCATAAAAGAACGGTTTTGTGAAGCAACCACCAAATGGCTAATTCAAAATAGTACCATCACAGTTTAAAAAAATAATAGACCACGTTATATGGATAATGTCAGAACAGGGGGATCTCAAACATTTCCGTCTATCCCTGGTGAAAAATACAAATTCCTGCCGAATCGGTAGGAAGTGGGTCAGATATGAACTACAGGTACATGATTGGATGCTCATGATTTTTTGAAAAAATAATTTTTAGGTTAAAAATATAGTGTTTCATCATAGATCCACTTCCAGTTTAGCGAGTCTCAGCCTCGAGCTATGAACCTTCATGCCCGCCCTTCGACAAAGTTTAACGATAGTTTCAAACAGGCATTATAAATTCAAAAACGATCCAAAACAAATAAAACCTTCGCGTGGTGTCATATTATGTGACATAGTTAGAAGGAAAATATCAAACTTGGTATATTGATTATGTCTCAAAAAAACCTTCACAAAATGACCTATCTCGTTCGAGGTTTCTTGGCTTTCGGGTCAAATGACCAATGTTATGGCTAGAATGAAGGCATAGTTTGTGATAATATGTCCATATTGTGCATAATTATGCATCATGGGATGGCGAACAATATTTCAGGAGGAAGTTTTCCTTTTCGTCGCACCAAAAAGCCGTTTTCCATTTTTCGAGTGCAAAAAACGGAAGGTTTTATGAAGCAACCACCAAATGGCTAATTCAAAATACTACCGTCACATTTTTCAAAAATACTATACCACCTTACATGGATAATGTCATAACAGGGGGATCTCAAACATTTCCGTCTATCCATGGTGAAAAAGACAAATTCCTAACGAATCGGTAGGAAGTGGGTCAGATATGAACTACAGATACATAATCGGTTGCTCATGATTTTTTTAAAAAAATCATTTTTAGGTTCAAAATATGTTGTTTTATCATAGATCCACTTCAAGTTTAGCGAGTCTCAGCCCCGAGCTAAGAATCTTCATGCCCGCCCTACGACAAAGTTTAATGATAGTTTAAAACGGGCATCATAAATTCAAAAACGATCCAAACAACGTGAGACCTTCGCGTGGTGTCATATTATGTGACATAGTTAGAAGGAAAAATATCAAACCTTGTATATTGATTATGTCTCAAAAAAACCTTCACAAAATGACCTAGCTCGTTCGAGGTTTCTTGGCTTTCGGGTCAAATGACCAATGTTATGGCTAGAATGAAGGCATAGTTTGTGATAATGTGTCCATATTATGCATAAGTGTGCATCATGGGATGGCGAAAAATATTTCAGGAGGAAGTTTTCCTTTTCGTCGCACCAAAAAACCATTTTCCATTTTCCGAGTGCAAAAAACGGACGGTTTTATGAAGCAACCACCAAATGGCTAATTCAAAATACTACCGTCACATTTTTCAAAAATACTAGACCACCGTACATGGATAATGTCATAACACGGAGATGTCAAACATTTCCGTCTATCCCTGGTGAAAAAGACAAATTCCTGCCGAATAGGTAGGAAGTGGGTCAGATATGAACTACAGGTACGTGATCGGATGCTCATGATTTTTTATAAAAATCATTTTTAGGTTCTGTTGCCTGCCAAAACCCACCGGCGAGCAGCGACGAGCAACACGAAGAGCCGGGAGGCTCCCAGAACTGCTGGTGGGCCCTGGTCCCTCGGGCAACGGCCCGCAAAACTCCGGCACACGTCCTGGCTTGGTTCGAGGGCGTGCCACCTGACCTATACCTGGTCAGGAAGGTAAAGGATTGCTTCGATTGATTTCCTGCATGGTAAACAAGTATACGTAAAATTCGAGCCATGACCGGCTCCCAGGTTTCCCTGTGAATCGGCTCCTAGAGCCGATTATCCCATGGTTATGCATTAGATCTACGATAACATGGGGTTTTGCTTCATCATTACAAGTTAAATCGATCTACGACAGTTAATGTTCTCACCACGTAATTGGAACATCCTGCACGTGATTGAGCCTGATAGATACAAAAGATGATAGAAAACTAACCCTAGAGGAGGCCTAACAATCGACGTAAAATCAATTACCGGAACAACTCCTCTCGAACTAGCAAACCACGTCCTTACGTACTACTGGATCCTTCAACCCGTTTACAAGGCCTGACTACGTGGATATCAAACTAAACCTTGGAGAACAAGGCATAACTATAACAGATCGGAACAACTAAATAAAGATCAAGCAAGGTGCTACCCTTGCGCCCGGGAAAAAGGTGCAAAGGTAGCGAGGTAACTAGAGGTAGCATAACTTAAACAATCATAGCAAAAGGCACCGATGCTAGCCTCAACAAATCTATGATAATAGTATTACTCGCCATCAACAAGGCTTCAGTACGAGTAACACCAAATAACGCATAAGTAAATACTGCCTAGATCGCAAGATGCGATCTAGGCAGCATGACACTTACCCGAAAGAAACCCTAGAAACAAGGGGTGGCGATGCGCCGAGATTGTGTTTGTTGTGAACGTGATTGTCCTCCTTTTCTCGATAACCTTAGGTACATATTTATAGTCCGGAGACTTTCTATCTTTGGAATAACTCTACAACTCTATCTTTACCTAAACTGAAACGGAACCTACCACGATACAAGATACACGGGCAATTTAGCCCAAATCCACGTACAAGGCCGATTCAACAACACGTTGAATATACGTATCTTCCAAGCCCATCTTGATCACGGCCCATCTCCTTCTTTGGCCAAAATATGACGATAACACATGCCCCCCTGGTTTTGGCAATAATAATTCCGAAACCACTCTGCTGATGTTTTTTCTTCACATCGGGTTACGCGTTGCAGAGTAGAATCGTCACGCCACCCCCTCATCATGATGCCCTGTCTTCTCAACTCCTTCGCAGTGCATGATTTGACGATTTTGGCAGCATATTCTGGGAAACCGCTATGGCATTGAACCTACGCACAGTGATGGCTCCCCCTTCGAGTTCTTTCCGCCAGCTCCTGTGGTTCTTTTCTGCAAAAACTCACCACCTCTGAAAAAGGTCATAATGCAGAAACAGCCGATTTCACCACAATCGGCTTCCAAGAACCCAGCAACCTCTAAGTCAGCTGCCCCTCGAGTTCCAACCAAAACAAGAACGATGGCGAGGAAGGTAGCTGCCAGGAAGACCTTGAGGCGCCGGAGCCCTTCCCCGGAAAGCTCGCACGTAGGGTGATCCATGCCTTGGTCGATCCTTCTCATTCTTCGTTTCTTGCAGACATGCTCATGCTTACTGGTTCTCCTTTTTTGCAGGCTTCCGTCGAAGACACCTCTAGCGAGGACACTCAGACCAATCAAGGAGAACTAGGCCCAACAGATTCTGAGAGGACCATCACACCGGGCCAGCCAGATTCACCACCATCGGCTTCCAGGAAAAGGTCAGCTCCTGAACCTACTGCCCCCCGAGCACCAGTCGAGGCGGGGCCAGCTGTGGGTCCCAAGAGAGCTCGCAAAGGACTGCAAGCTTCTTCGTCGAGCCAGGAGGTATCAAAATTCACCACCCTTTATGTTCTTACCACTTTCTTCTTCTCATCTGCCGATTCATCATTATTTACATCGGCTAAGCACCTTCCATGCAGACGACCGATGCTTCTAGTGGGAAAGCCGGGGCAGTGCCGATGCCTTTAGCCAAGCCAAGCCTAACAATCCCCGAGGGCGCAGATGAAAAGGCTACCACTTTGGCCAAACCCTCAGCAACAACACACAAACCGATTGTCTCATCATCGGCTATCCCCTCGACCTTAGGAGAGGTACGTTAGCTTTTTTCGGCTCATCCTTTCATGTTGGACGCATACTGACACCTTCCCGTGCTGCCAGGGTTGTGATATTTCAGGCTTGCTGACGTTCGACCCTGAATCCATCGAACCAACTCCCTCTGTTGCTGATGATGAACCACGAGCCAAGGCTGTTCCACCTCAATTCCAGCGTCTTAAAGCCCTGCTGTCCTCCCCAATCGAAGAGTTGATCGAGGGTTCTGAGGAGGTGAAGAGCGTTCTGGCTGAAATAAAAGACCAGCTCCCAGTAGCATTGCAGGTGAAGCTTTGGCCAGTTGTAACCCTGTCTTTCTACGGGTCAAGGGTGAAGTTAGCTCGTGAGAGGATCAGTCTGCGCCACGCCCAACTTCCACTGAAGGCCAATATCGCAGACAGATGCCAACAGCTCAACGAGAAAAAGGCGTCTCTGGATGCCAAAACTGACACTTCTGTCAGTACCGCCGAGCTCGCATCCTTGAAAAGGGAGCTGGAAGATCTTGAAGAGAAGGTCCGGGCGACTAAAAAGCTCATTCGCGACAAGGAAGAATCCATCGCCCGCTCCCAAGACGAGGCAGAAAGCCCGAAAGCTCAACTGAAGACCGATCTGGCAGAAATACGTGCCCTGAACAAGCAGCTAGTGACAGGCAAGGATGAAGATGATGAAGCCGAGATCGCCGAGGTGGATCGTGTCCGTGCTGACGCCCTCCACGCCTTCGAGGCATTTCTTCAGTAGCTCGTATGTGTAAACTGGCACCTGTTTGTAACAGTTTGAACCTCTAGAGTCGATGACTGTGCATCGGCTATATATTTTTGTTTTTTATTTGGCCGATTTCATGTATCGGCCCCCACATTTTACTGTCCATCGTCTCACGTGCTTCTTACTTGGCCGATTTCATGTATCGGCCCCCACATTTCACTGTCCATCATCCCACATGCTTGGGAAATATTTCTTGAGATGTTGACCGCCACTGGGAATTTTACGCCGTCCAGCTCCTCAAGCATGTATGCGTTTCCTCTTAAAACTTGATCGACCCTGTACGGCCCGTGCCAATTTGGAGACCATTTACCATATGTTGCATCCTTAGTCCCTAATGGCAACACAGCTTCCCATACCAAATCACCAACGTGGAACTCCTTTGGCCTCACTTTCTTGTTATACGCACGAGCTACCTTGGCCTTGTTCTCTTTGATTTTCTCAAGCGACCACAGCCTGAGCTCAGTTAAATCCTCAACACTGTCACTCATCAGGGTTGCATATTCTTCAGTTGTTAGATTGTCCTGAAAAGTGACACGTCTCGATCCAGCCGTAATTTCCCAGGGCAATACGGCTTCTTGCCCATAGACTAGATGGTATGGCGAGGTTTTTATCGCCCCATGGCATGACATGCGATAAGCCCATAACGCCTCTGACAAAACCTCGTGCCAACGCCTAGGGTGCTCATCGATTTTTCTCTTGATCAGCTTGATGAGGCTCTGGTTGGACGCTTCAGCTTGCCCATTTGCTTGAGCATAGTATGGAGATGATCTAATCAGCTTAATCCCCGTGTCCTCACAGAACTTTCTAAACTCATGAGAAATGAAGACCGAACCTCCATCGGTCGTGATAGTTTGGGGAATCCCGAATCTATGGATGACATGTTCTTTCACAAAGTTGATAACATCCTTTGAGTTTACTGATTTCATCGGGACAGCCTCCACCCATTTATTGAAATAATCAGTGATGGCCAAAATCCACATGTGGCCTTTGCTTGATGGAGGATTGATTTTGCCGATCATATCCATGCCCCAACCTCGGAATGGCCAAGGTTTGATGATGGGGTTCATTGCTGACGCGGGTACCATCTGAATTTTTCCAAATTTCTGACATGCTTGACACCCTTTGTAGTACTTGAAACAGTCCTCAAGCATGGTGGGCCAATAAAACCCTGATCGCCTGATCAACCATTTCATCTTGTGAGCTGATTGGTGAGTTCCGTAGGCGCCTTCGTGTACCTCGTGTAAGAGCCGATTGGCCTCGGCTGTCCCCAGACATTTGAGCAATAACCCCTCCAGAGTCCTGTAAAACATGTCGTCCCCGATAAGCACATACTTCATGGCCTTGTATCTTATCCGTTTAGGTGCCCCCCGAGCCGAATCCTTCAAGTAATTGAAGATATCGGCTCTCCAGTCGTCTGCTTCCAGGAACTGTACCTGAACATCGGCTCCCTCTGCTACATCCTTGTAGCCTGAAGCCATTTGTGCAAGATCATTCGCCTCGGTATTCTGCGACCGCGGGATCCAGGTGAAGTTTATGTACCGGAAGTGTGCCATCAGCTCACGGCAGTGCAGCCATAATGGGAAGAGGGACTCGCTCTCACACTTGTATTCCTCCGTGAGTTGGGAAATCACCAACTTGGAGTCTCCAAAAATTTCCACTGCTTCTGCTCCAGCTTCGATGAGCAACTCCATTCCCTTGCGTATCGCCTCGTACTCAGCGACGTTGTTGGTGCGAGGGGCAGATAACCTGATGGAGAAGGAAAATGTTGCCCCCCGGGGCGACACGAGTAGCATGTCGATGCCGCACCCATCGTCACAAACCGATCCGTCGAAAAACATAGTCCACGCTCGTATAGACAGTGCTGCTATATTAGTGTTGATCCTTTCAGCGATAAGTTCGGCCAACGCCTGTCCCTTAACTGCTTTCGCGGGTTGATACCGGATGTCAAACTCCGATAATGCAAACATCCATTTGCCCAGTCGGCCTTTCAACATAGGAGCCGACAGCATGTGCTTTATGACGTCTGATTTGCATATGATGACAATCTCTGCTGATAGCAAAATGTGGCGCAGCTTGGTGCAGGTGAAAAACAGGCAGAGGCACAACTTATCGATATCAGGATACCTTGTCTCTGCGTCCAGCATCCTTCTGCTTATGTAAAATACGACTCGCTCCAGCCCATCATAAACTTGCACCACTACCGAGGCGATGGACGTGTCAGCTACTGACAAGTAAATGTAGAACGGTCTGTCCGGCTGGGGCGGAACCAACACTGGCGGCTTCGTCAGATATTCTTTGATCTCGTCGAAGGCTTGTTGCTGCTCTGCCCCCCAGCGGAATTCCTCGTCAGATTTAATTTTCACCAGTCCCATGAACGGCTCTATTCTTCCTGACAGATTGGAGATGAATCTTCTGACGAAGTTGATCTTGCCGATGAGAGACTGCAGTTCTTTCTTTGTGGTAGGTGGCTTCATTGTTCGCACTGCCTCCTGACTTTTCAGGCCGATCTCAATTCCGCGTTCATGGACCAAAAAACCCAAGAACTGACCGGCCGTCACCCCGAAGGCACACTTCTTTGGATTCATCCGTAGCCCGAATTTTCTTGTTCGGTCCAGGACGCGTTGCAGATCGTCCAAGTGTCCTTGAACTGAAGCAGACTTGACCACCACGTCATCGATGTAAATTTCCACCAGCTTGCCGATCAGATCATGGAAAATATAATTCATGGCTCTTTGGTATGTGGTGCCGGCATTCTTCAGTCCAAACGTCATGACTACATACTCAAACAACCCCACCGACCCTGGGACTCTGAATGCAGTCTTGTGTATGTCTTCTGGAGCCATAAAAATTTGGTTGTAACCGGCATTGCCATCCATGAAGCTCAAGATCTTATGACCAGCCGCTGTGTTGATTAACGTTTCTGCCACCGGCATCGGATACTCATCCTTTGGGGTAGCTCTGTTGAGATCCCGAAAATCTATGGCAACACGCCAACGGCCATCCTTTTTCTCTACAGGTACGATACTAGAAATCCACTCAGCATACCTGCATGGCCTGATTAACTTGGCTGTCAACATTTTCTCGACCTCCTTCTTGACTTCTTCCAGAATTTCGGCCTTCATCTGTCGTGCTCGCTGCTGGAATGGCCGAAATCCTTTTTTAAGCGGGAGTCGATGCTCAATGATGCTCCTGTCTAACCCAGGCATCTCTGTATAGTCCCAGGCGAAGCAGTCTGGATATTTTTTCAACAGGGCTATCATCGGACCCCGCAGACTCGGATCTAACTTTTTGCTGATAAATGTTGGTCGTGGCTTATCCCCAGGACCAATGTCGATTTCTTCTAGTTCATCAGCGGATGTAAACCCATACCCTAGCTTTCCGTCACCTGTCAAATCGATGCTAAGCACAGGGCAAACAGTAGGTGAGGATAACAAAAATAATTTGGGCCGATTGTCTGAATCGGCCCCCTTTTTGATTGCATTAGTCAAGGACGGTTTACACCTTATTGTTTTACAATGGCAGGGCATCTCTCTGCTACGACTACATGATCTGCTTGTCGTATGATTGCTGCTTTTTATTTTTTGTGGCCGATCGCAGGGATCGGCCGTACCACGTATGATCGTGGACTTTGCTACTCTGTCAGGCCAGTGGATAAGACCAGCCTTACCCCGTTTTTTGTAGCTTCAATGCGCTCACAGCCGTCTAGACTGATTCCAGAGATCGGCTCTTGGTCTTCTGCTTCCCAGACGTTCATGCCAGCTATGGAGATCTCGATAGAATCATCTGCATGGATGACCTCCACTTCATCTCCATCCCACTGTATTAGGCACTGGTGCATCGTGGACGGAATGCAGCAATTAGCGTGAATCCAATCTCTTCCTAGCAAGACAGCGTAGGTGCTTTTGCTGTCCACGACGAAGAATGACGTGGGGATGGTTTTTCTTCCCACGGTCAGATCCACGTTCAGTACGCCTTGCGTTTCCGAAGTCTGGCCGTTGAAGTCGCTTAACGTGACGTTGGTTTTGATCAGATCTGCAGTGGAGCGTCCCAAACGCCGTAGCATGGAGTATGGCATTATATTGACTGCCGCTCCGGTGTCCACCAACATCTTGCTGACAGGTTGCCCATTGATGTAACCTCGTAGGTACAGGGCTTTCAGATGTTTGTAACCCTTCTCACGTGGCTTCTCAAAGATAACCGGCCGTGGGCCGCAGTCGAACTGTGCCACTGGTAGCTCGTTGGTTCTTGGCGCGCAGAATTCTGACGGAAGTATGAACACCATGTTTTGTGCCAGCCGATGTCTTTGCATCGGCTTTTACCGGTTTGGGGCGCCACTCTTTCCTTTTCGGGCGGTCTTCCGTTTCCAAGGTCTGCCTAATTTTAACGGCCAGATCGGGCCGTGCTTTCTTTAAAGTGTGGAGATACTGCGCTTCGGCTTCCTCCAAGTTACGCAGCCGCTGCACTCTACGCTTTTAGGTGTGTCTGAGTCCGTCGGGACACCACCTCGGACGGTGATATCTGTCTTCTTCTTTGTCATCCCTTGGCTTCTCGAGGTCTTTTGCTCGAGCGGACTCCCTGTAACGGCTCTGAGGTGGGAGAGGCCCTAGACGCTTGAACACTGAAACTGGCCCCGTGTCCTCCCTCTGCTGTCCACATTCCGGGCAGTTGTCGACTGTAGGCAATCGGCTCATTCCCGCATCCCAGCAATACTTGAAGAAAGGACAATCCCAATGTTTGTCTGCGCCTTCCTTTTCTTTTGACGGTCCCCTAGCGAGGTGCTCATATCCTTCATCGTCTCCATCGCGCCGGCGACGTTGGTCATACTGACGCTCATACTTGTTAAGGAGATGCGTGGAATGTGGCTTCTGATATCGCACTCTCCTCACATGTTCCTCTGTTAAATACCGCCTGTCATTGTGGCTGGGCCGGTCGCGTGGACCAGCCTCCTCTCTTTCTTTGCCCCGAGAGCGACCGCCTTCCTCCTTGTGTGTGCCATGGTGGTACCCAGATCCTGCCATATTAACATCGAACGAGAACTCCAGCTGACGCCTCGCGGAGTGGCTGTGTTATACCATGTTGACGCCGGGAAATGGGTTTGTGTCTACTTTCATGGCGAACTGCCCCAGGATCAGACGGCCTTGCTCTATTGCTGTTTGGATCTGGCGACGTAGCTCTTTGCAGTCATTGGTGGTGTGGGTGAACGAGTGATGCCACTTGCAGTACGTTCTCCCGTTCATCTCCTGAGCCGTAGGGATTTTGTGGCCTTCGGGTAACTTCAGCTGCTTTTCTTTCAGCAGTAACTCAAATATCTGCTCAGCTTTGCTAACATCGAAGTCGAACCCTTTTGCAGGCCCCTGCTGCTTCACCCATTTGCAGGATACAAGATATGACCCCCGAGCCCATTCAGCCACGGCCACCTCCTGGTCTTGTGTAGGATCATCTTCTTCTGTATCGACCAGGCCTATCGGACGTTTGAACTTGTCTTGGTACAACTCAGGGTGGCGCTGTTCATACATTGTCAGTTTCTGGGCCATGTGCGCCAATGAGTTGTATTCTACTTGGAAAGCCAGATCCTTGATGGGTGCTGAGAGACCCAACACTGCTAGCTCGACTGCTTCTTTCTCAGTTAAACGAGCTGAGTAACATCGGTTCTTGACGGTCCTGAAGCGCTGGATGTACTCGGCTACGGTTTCTCCCCGCTTCTGCCGCACCTGTGCCAGGTCTGCAATGCCAGCCTCGGTAGCCTCTGAATGATACTGAATGTGGAACTGCTCTTCCAGTTGCTTCCAGGTCTGAATCGAATCAGGTGGCAGCGAGGTGTACCACCCAAAAGCTGGTCCTGTCAGAGATTGCGCAAAGAACCTTACGCGCAGCTGATCCGATGCTGAAATCATGCCTAACTGTGCCAGGTATCGGCTCACGTGCTCGATCGAGCTCGATCCTTCCGATCCGCTAAACCTTGAGAACTCAGGGAGCCGATACTTGGGAGGCAGCGGGATCAGATCAAACTCGTTGGTGTACGGCTTTGAATAGCCGATTGTCCTTCTCTTCGGCACGAAGCCGAACTGGTCTCTCAAGATGGTACGGATTTGCTCCACTGTTTGAGCTACAGGGGCTAGATTCTCATGACTCGTTCCAGTGGCATACTTGGCTAGCCACGCCTGTTTGTCGGCGTCCATCCCAGGCATCGCTGCTCCAGAAACGCCTGCTGAAACCCCTGCTCCAGGAACTCCTGCCGCAGAAATCCCTGCGGTTGCAATCTGGTTGGTGCGTGTCAGGTTATTGCAGTCCGGCACGTAAGTGCACACATATCCATGTGGGATTTCTTTAGGTGGTTCAAACAGCAACTGGCAATCGCCTGGGTCGCCTCCGACCTTGTAGACGACGTACGCCGCTGCCCCTGGCGGCTCTGGAGCTGCAAGTGTGAATGGCAGCGGTGGCCTGGCCTGGAGCGGTCTTTCTCCCTGGTGAGTCCCCAGAGTAGGCCCCGACGGAGAATACTGATGTTTCATGATCTCCTGAACTACGCGAACTGCGATCCGCTCGAAAGCGTTCACCAGGCTCTCGGAATGGCGGTGAAGAGAATGAGCCACCATGTAGTTAACTTCCTGTCGCAGAGCTCTGGTGCGCTCCTCTGAAGGAACAGACAGATCCACCTCATCAAGAGCACCTTCAGGTGAGAAACCTTTCCACCTGATGCCATGCTTACGGGTCCTCTCAAAAGAGCCGATGAGATCGGCTTCGAAGAGAGCTTTGATGTCATCATACTTCGCCTTGTGCTCCTCAGGCAGCTCGTCGTACGTGACTGGTCTGTCCCCCATCTCAGCGTCGGATGTTGATGCAGATGCTGTTGAAGGTCCCACCGGGCGTGCCAGAATGTGTTGCCTGCCAAAACCCACCGGCGAGCAGCGACGAGCAACACGAAGAGCCGGGAGGCTCCCAGAACTGCTGGTGGTCCCTGGTCCCTCGGGCAACGGCCCGCAAAACTCCGGCACACGTCCTGGCTTGGTTCGAGGGCGTGCCACCTGACCTATACCTGGTCAGGAAGGTGAAGGATTGCTTCGATTGATTTCCTGCATGGTAAACAAGTATACGTAAAATTCGAGCCGTGACCGGCTCCCAGGTTTCCCTGTGAATCGGCTCCTAGAGCCGATTATCCCATGGTTATGCATTAGATCTACGATAACATGGGGTTTTTCTTCATCATTACAAGTTAAATCGATCTACGACAGTTAATGTTCTCACCATGAGGTTATGCATTAGATCTACGATAAAAAGGTGCAAAGGTAGCGAGGTAACTAGAGGTAGCATAACTTAAACAATCATAGCAAAAGGCACCGATGCTAGCCTCAACAAATCTATGATAATAGTATTACTCGCCATCAACAAGGCTTCAGTACGAGTAACACCAAATAACGCATAAGTAAATACTGCCTAGATCGCAAGATGCGATCTAGGCAGCATGACACTTACCCGAAAGAAACTCTAGAAACAAGGGGTGGCGATGCGCCGAGATTGTGTTTGTTGTGAACGTGATTGTCCTCCTTTTCTCGATAACCTTAGGTACATATTTATAGTCCGGAGACTTTCTATCTTTGGAATAACTCTACAACTCTATCTTTACCTAAACTGAAACGGAACCTACCACGATACAAGATACACGGGCAATTTAGCCCAAATCCACGTACAAGGCCGATTCAACAACACGTTGAATATACGTATCTTCCAAGCCCATCTTGATCACGGCCCATCTCCTTCTTTGGCCAAAATATGGCGATAACAGGTTCAAAATATGTTGTTTCATCATAGATACACTTCAAGTTTAGCGAGTCTCAGCCCCGAGCTAAGAATCTTTTTGCGTGCCGTTTTAAACGGGCAAATGAAATTATGATAAGTATCACGACTTAGTTTGTGATAAGTTGAAATTGAGATCATATTTGGATTCCTCTCATTTTTTAATCAATTTAGACATATTATTTGCCGAATTCTGATTTACAGATTTAAAGATATTAATTATTCCATATTATATAAAAATACAAAAAAATAAAATCATTATATTTTTTATTTGAATTCAATAATATTTTTACTTATTCATTGCTGTTTACTTAAATAATTGCTTGTAATTTCAAAAAATACAATCATATGACATGATGATATAAGAGTTAATAGAAATGATATCATAGTATTGACAACAATTTGTAAATTGCTTTGCAGGAAGAGGTTCAGAAGGAACGAGAAAGTTAAGCGTGCTAGAGCTGGAGTAGTGCTAGGATGGGTGACTAAACGAGAGCTTTGACTAAGACTACAATTTAATCAATTATTAACTATAAATAGTATTAAAATGATTAAAGCGAGAGATTAAGGTGTCAAAGATTAAAAAAAAAGAAAAAAAATTAGAAAAATATTTTAGGCTATGCCGACGTAGCTCCATTCTTGTGCCGACGGCCAGGCCGTCGGCGTAGCTCCAGGCTGGACCGTTATCGAAGACGGCGTTTACTGACACGCAGGGCCCGCTGGAAGATGCTATGCTGAGAGGGGAGGCTGTGCTGACGGCCACGGAGCTGCGCCGACGAGAACGTACGCCGAGGGGGCTACGCCGACGGCGGCAATTTGGCGCTATGCCGAAGGCAGCTGACCGTCGGTGTAGCAAATCTTTCCTGTAGTCCCCTATGCTGCGTCGACGTCCATGGCAACGATTCCTTCCCAGCAGACCTGGTCGTTGTTGTTGAACAGGCAGCAGGGCCAGTAGACGGTGCGTCGGACAACGACAAGAGAGGCATAGGCCAACTCGTATGTCCCGACTTGCTCGTGCTCCGGGATTGAGAGTTGGCGGACAACACCCCATTGGCCATGCTTGGAGGAGAAGGTCTGGAACCGCATGCGTATTTCCACGGCGAGCAGCTCGTAGGATTCGCCAACACCGCGGAAGGCGTACCAATGGATGTTGGACAGGGCGATTTGCGGGAGGGGAGTGGCATGGCCTGTTAAAGTGTCGCAGACACGCAGCCGCTGGGCGTCGAGTTCGTGGTGGTACCTTCTGTAGAGGAGTAGGCCATCGCGGGACGCCATTGGCGTGAACCAATCTCGTAGGCTGGAAGCGCCGAGGAGGACCCGGGGCTGCGCTGAGAATTGGGTGTGGATGACGCGATGGGCGCGTTCTTTCTTGCTATAGATGGAGACACCTAAGGCTGGTCATAGTGCAAGTAACTTCAAGAGTAACTAAGCAGGGTCTAACTCAGGAAAATTGCTTATGTGGCAGTGAATTAATGAAGAGAGAGGAGGATGGAGTAACATATTTAGTTACTGTAACATCACACATACCAATGCAAGATGAGTCTATCAACTAATAAATTGTACTTTGCATGACACCACTTATATGTTACTCTCCACTATAAAGGTAGTAACATAGAGTAGTAACTTGTGCATATTACTAGTCTATGTTACTCTCCACTATGACCAGCCTAAGAGGAGCGCCGGGTCGAAGCCGCCGCCGTTGGCCGCGAGGCGGCGGCACAGGATGGCGCGGCGGAGGATCCTGGAAGTAGCTGTGCAGCGGACCACGGCTGTGGTGTCGCAGCGTGCGAATATCTCGAGCAGGAGATCCACCGAAAGGTACTGTTCCCGCTCCGGCTTCCAACTGCACTTGAGAGGAACACGCATCGCCTCCATCGACAAAATCCTACTCCTCACGTTCGTGGTGGAGAGACGTAGGCACGGGGGGTATATGGACCCATCTTGTCTACCTCAACCCCTCCTCCTGTTATCTTGACCCATTTGCATCGAAAGAAGGGGACCTTAAAATTAGCTCCATAGTCAAGTTCCCATATCTCCTCTATGAACCCAGAATACGTGGTCTTTTGCCCATTGTCTTCTGCTACATCAAAGTGGACACCACTGTTTTGGTTGGTGCTCTTTTTATCTTGGCCTATCGTGTAAAATGTATTCCCATTTATCTCGTACCCTTGGAAAGTACATACAGTCGAAGATGGTGTCCTGGCCAACAAGTATAACTGATCCTGGAACACCAATCGCCTTAAGGTCAGGAATAAAATAAACACATAACTCAATGACCTCCTCTGTTACATAGCCCTTGGAGATGCTTCCTTCTGGCCTAGCACGGTTATGAACATATTTCTTTAAGACTCCCATGTACCTCTCAAAGGGGAACATATTGTGTAGAAATACAGGACCGAGAATGGCAATCTCTTCTACTAGGTGAACCAAGAGATGTGTCATAATATTGAAGAAGGATGGTGGGAACACCAACTCAAAGCTGACAAGACATTGGGCCACATCTGTCTATAACCCTGGTAGGCTTTCTGGATCGATTAACTTCTGAGATATTGCATTGAGGAATGCACATAGCTTCACAATGGGTACTCGAACATTTTCAGGTAGAAGCCCCCTCAATGCAATTGGAAGCAATTGTGTCATAATCACGTGGCAGTCATGAGACTTCAGGTTTTGGAATTTTTTCTCTGCCATATTTATTATTCCCTTTATATTCGACGAGAATCCAGACGGGACCTTGATACTGCTTAGGCATTCAAAAAAGATTTCCTTCTCTGCTTTGGTAAGAGCGTAGCTGGCAGGAGTTAAGTGGCATCATTTACCCTTCTCGTTCTCAGGATGCATAGGCTCTTCAGGATCTTTCATACGTTGCTGGTCCTGCCGTGCTTCCGGTGTATCTTTTGTCTTCCCATACACTCCTAGGAAGCATAGCAGGTTCACGCAAACATTCTTCGTCACGTGCATCACGTCGATTGAAGAGCGAACCTCTAAGACTTTCCAATAGGGTAGGTCCCAAAATACATATTTCTTCTTCCACATGGGTGCGTGTCCGGCATCGTCATTCGGAACAGATAGACTTCCAGGACCTTTTCCAAAGATTACTTCTAGGTCCTTGACCATACCAAATACCTCCTCACCGGTACGGAGGACAGGCTTCCTCCGGGGTTCTGCCAGACGTTTGAAATGCTTTCCTTTCTTTCCTACTGGATGCAGGTTCGGAAGAAATCGAAGATACCCTAGGTACACAACCTTCTTACATTTCTCCAAATATACACTTTCAGTCTCATCTAAACAGTGTGTGCATGCATTGTATCCCTTGTTTGTCTGCCCTGAAATGTTACTAAGAGCAGGCCAATCATTGATGGTTACGAAAAGAAATGCTCGTAGGTCAAATGGCTCCCCTTTGTGCTCATCCCACATATGTACACCTGGTTTGGCCCACAGCTGTAAAAGTTCTTAACTAATGGCCTTAGGTACACATAAATGTCGTTGCCGGGTTTCCTCGGGCCTTGGATGAATACTGGCATCATAATGAACTTCCTCTTCATGCACAACCAAGGAGGAAGGTTATAGATACATAGAGTCACAGACCAGGTGCTGTGACTGCAGCTCTGCTCACCAAGAGTATTCATGCCAGTACTTAGACCAAACCTTAAGTTCCTTGCGTCACGTGCAAAGTCCGGGTACTCTCGCTTGAGTTTTCTCCACTGTGACCCATCAGTGGGGTGTCTCAACATCGCGTCTTTCTTACGGTCTTCCATGTGCCACCGCAACAACTTGGCATGCTCTTTATTTCTAAAGAGACATTTTAACCGTGGTATTATAGGAGCATACCACATAACCTTGGCATGAACCTTCTTCCTAGGGGCCTCTCCCTCAACATCGCCAGGATCGTCTCGTCTGATCTTATATCGCAGTGCAGTGCATACCGGGCATGCATCCAAATTCTCGTACTTCTCACCGCGGTAGAGGATGCAGTCATTAATGCAGGCATGTATATTCTGCATGTCTAATCCTAGAGGGAAGACAACCTTCTTTGCTTGGTATGAACTATCGGGCAACTCATTATTTCTTAGAAGAAGATTCTTCATTTTTACCAACAACTTTGAAAATGCGTTGTCAGTCACACCGTTCTCTGCCTTCCATTGCAGCAAATCCAGTGTGGTACCTAGCTTTTTGTGGCCATCTTCGCAAGTTGGGTACAACAATGTTTTGTGATCCTTTAACATCTGCTCCAGCTTCTCCTTCTCCTTTTCAGTTTCACATTCTTCCTTTGCATCAGTAATGGCCCGACCAAGATCGTCATCAGCGGGCCCATCTGCTGCCTCTTGATCTTCATTATCTACCCCCGTTGCAGTATCATCATATTCAGGATACATATTATGATAGTTGTCATCATCCTCTTCTTCTTCGTTGTCTTCCATCCCAACCCCTTTTTCTTCATGCTTGGTCCAACAATTATAGCTGGGCATGAAACCGGATTGAAGCAGGTGGGCATGAATGGTTCTGGTATTTGAGTAGTCTTTCTTGTTCTGATAGTGAACACACGGACAGCACATAAAACCATTGTGACCACGGTTTGCATTAGCCACAACGATGAAATTTTGGAGGCCCGTAATGTACTCGAAAGTGCGTCGGTCACCGTACATCCATTGTCGGTTCATCTTCATTAATATATAGTATATATCAAAAATTAATAGGGAGATGACCATTTATATATAGTACATCAATGACACATGAAAGGATAGTTGCCGACCTCGACCGAGAAGGAAAGAGCAACGAGAAAACTTATTTGGAGCTCTCGGGCATTTCACCGAACACCTCTTGTTCATAGGAAAAAAACACAAACTAGCACACCTCTCACCCTCTTGCTAGGCTCCAAAATGAGAGAGTGAAAAAATGGAAGAGAGGGGTGTGGGCTGCGGTGTGTTATATAGCCCCCCCTTTAACACCGGTTCAAGCCACGAACCGGTGTTAAAGGGGGGCTGCATGGGCCACTGGTGCAGGGCCTTTAACACCGGTTCGTGGCATGAACCAGTGTTAAAGGGGGTGCTCCTTTTTGCTGCACGGGCCACGCTGGTACGGGCACCCCCTTTAACACCGGTTCGTAGAAGAACTGGTGTTAAATCCCATTTCCGACCTCAACCAAAGGCCTCGTTTCCACTAGTGGCACCTCGTCGGCCGTCGCCAGTCCTATTTAGAAACTGGATCAAACTCCTTCTCACACCCGTCTCCTACTTCGATCTCTTCTTGAGAATTAACGCATCCGCCCACATGGTAACCCGACTGGCCAAGTTAGCTTTTCTACGGGCTCGTGTCTTGCAGGAGCTCTCACTTTTTGTTGGGCAAAGTGTTAGGTAATCCATACTAGTTGAGCAAGATTCAATTTGTTTTTTCAGTTTTCAAGTTTGGGTCGGCTTGCAATGCCATAAGGGCATTTACAGCGGACCAACACAAAGTGGCGACCTAAACCGTCCATTTTGGTCTAGATGGGTCGGAACGTGAATAGAATTTGGACCGTGGTGCGACCTGTCTGAACAGTGCACCTAGCGGCACGATACATTCTGTCCGCGCTGGCCTTTCCCACCATCATTTTGCATCGTGGCTGGTGACTTTCCGTGGTTTCTGCCGATCTCCTGTCGCTTCCAGCAAGTTCACCGTCGAATATAAAGGCCGGCATAGTGGACTAGTCGCACAACACAACACCCACCATGCCTGGCCACCGCATTACCACCACCGCGCACGCGACCCCGGTGTAGGATTTTCGGTGAATACTCGTTGCCCCGGCATCGCTGCCTGGGGGAGGATTTGGACAACCTCTCCGACTTCAACCAGCCGGGAGAGGCGCCAATCCAGCAGCACGGGAGTACTCTAAGGCCCGATGTTGGTCCCTCCCGGAGGCGAACGCTGGTCAACTGCACGATCATCCAACCCTTTAGTTGGGATGTCCTCAACAACATCATATTGCCGCAACACCTCTGACGACAAGAAGTGGAGTTGGTGTACACAGAGATACTCGAGGATGTTTGTACTTGCCCCGGAATCAAGGCATCACGCATCTGCTTCGAGCTAAGCAAAGGAGGAGCTGGACACACAGAGGGCGATCTACCGCTCTCTAACAGAGGAGTGGGGTCTCGTTGACCAGCCGCGCCCGGGCGACATGGAAGCCTTCTTGCGGCACCACGATGTGCGTGGATTGTTCTACCGTCGCCACAGCACGCATGTAGTTTAGCTAGTTGTTTCTATTCGAACTTATGTAAAAACATCTAAATTTGAATGGAAATTTTTATCTAGTTGTTTCGTGGTGAACTGCACATTGCGTTCGTGTACATGTTGGTGGGAGCTTCGGCTAGAGAAGCAAGATGCCCACGGCCAATGATGAAACGACCAACATATAGCCAACACGAGGTCGGGAAAGAACTAGAAGTGGAGGGAAAGGGCGGGGAAGGCGTGAGAACTATCTTGAGCAACAACGACGCAGGAAACAAAGAGCTGTCGCAAGAGGTCAACGACAACACTATACAAGGTCGAGCTTTTTGTGCCACTTACCTACTGCGCAGTGCCCAGAAACACACTCGGTCTGACCGCTTCTGCATAGACGCCTCGGCCACCCAATTTGGTGCGCTGATGGGTCACGCTGGATTTGCTCGGTCCGGATAAGTCGCATTCTATAGAGGGTGCGCCCACCTATCGGGTCCCGCCATGGGAAGGACCATTCATCATAAGCAAGGCGCTACTCAATGGGTCTTACTACCTCATTGACAATCGTGAACTGGAGGATAGACTCAACGAGGATCATAAGCGTAAGCGACGTGACCCGGATGATGACTACCCGGAGCTTGATCGGCCATGAAACATAGCACAGCTACGTCCTTTTTACACTTAGCATTTTATCTAATTGTGTACCTCTTATATGATGAATAAAATAAAGCTCTTTGGTTCACTCATATTTCTGATTCTTTTACCTCCTTTAGTGTTCATTTTTGGATCATGTAAAACCTTTATGCACAAGCTTTGCGATTGCACTTGTGAAAATTCCGCCTATGGGCGTTAGCTTAATTTTTCTGGTCTACACGTTCTTTGTTGTTTTTATGTGGATTCTAGAGTAGTGACTTTCGGCACTTATTGTCGGCGATTTAGTGCTTAGGTTATTGACGGTGCCATTGGGCATCATCACCTGAGTGCATGGTTCCGACAACAAGTCTTCCGACTCACAAAAAGTCAAGCATAAGAACCAAAGTAATGGATAAGCCAACACTTGCTTAAACATATATACATGCTGGAAACTAGTTCTTGAGTAGCAGAAAATAACAACCATTGTTTTCCGCCTTAAGTTACATAAACAAGTTTTTTCCGCATATGCACCAAAGGTGAAACAAATATTACAAAGTTGTTCTTTACTCCTTTGGCGCAGGTGACTTGGAAGTAGCATCATCACCAGCCGGAGAACCACCCTCGAAGTCAGCGCTGTGGTGGGACTCAGAGGAACCTTGGTTGCCGTTGTCGATGATGTTCATGGGCACGAATACGTCGACGTCTACCAACTCGGCAACTCTGGTGTCATAGCCCGCGAGTGACGACAAGATGGCTTCATGGTTAATATCTTTGCCATCATCGTCTACGTCTGGAATGCCAGAGGTTACCGTGTCAATGTCGGCATCTTCATAGTGTGCCTTCACCATTGACAGCGCCATCCTCGCGCCATCCCGTGCACATGAATCTTTCCAGCTTGTGATACGCTCGGGGGCTCGGCGCAAAATCTCCGAGTACTTCACCACGGATTCCGATGCCTTGATGTTTATCTGGAGGGGCTTAGCGATCTCCTTGGCTTGCGTGATGACGGTGTTGATGAAGTTGCCGGCAAGAACCATGCATTCCTTGGCTGGAGGAGGCGATCGGGTTAAACCCATAGGAGCTGCAAATTCCGACAAGGAGCGCATGAGTTCAACAATTCAAAGTACCCAGACTACAGAAATCCAAGACGGAGAAAGCTTACTGAAGATGCTGGCCTCGGCTTGCCAGAGGGTGTCCGCCAAGGATTGTTTCTCTTGTTGGAGGATCTTATACGCCTCGCTATGGTGTTGATTTTGCTTATCGGCAGCTTGCTTCTGATCTTTTAATATCGCAATCTCCTCCTTCAAGCGATTGATTTCCTCGGTGGTGGAGTCCTGTAGGACCTTCATGCATTTTCAGCATGTATTTTCTCTCCTGCTTAAGAATTTTGTTCTTGCTATCCATCTCTTGAATATTCTAGGACTGCTCGACAATATTCTTGGCCTTGGCGATGGTTTCTACAATTCGGAGAAAGCAAAGTACACAGTGAGTACTCGGAGAATATGGGCACAAAACCAAGTCGGAATGCGAAAAAGAAAACAGATGCTTGCTCTTGGTGATATGTTCCTTCAAGAAGGCAGTTTTACCCTTTATAGCTTCCAAATCTGCGTGCATCTTCTGGTAATTGTCGTTGGCCATGCCCCTCCGAGCATTCTCATTCTATGAAAAAAGGAAAAAAGTTAAAACGTTGTTTAGTCTGCTTGGAGCATCTAGCCGGAAATTTTCCACCTAGATGCTTGGGGGCTACAACGAGAGTTTTTAACTTAGCAATATGCTTAGCTTTTCTTTAAGCATCTAGTCGGAACTAATTCAGTTATAACTAGAAGCTTGGGGCCTACGGTATTGAAATTTACAAACACTACGTATGCTACTCTTAAAGCATCTAGTCGGAATAATTCATTCCACCTACATGCTTGGGGGCTACAGTGAGAGGTTTTCTAACTTAGTCACTCTTAGACCATGTAGATGCAAAACCTATGGTTTTCCGTCTACATCCTCGGGGGCTACAGTGGGATATTCATATGAAATGCAAAAGGCAAATAAAACTTACAAGTGCGATGATCTTGAGGTTTGTAGCACTCTCGGCCAGCAGCTTCGCAAAGGATTCACTGTTTCCTTGCAAGATTTCTGCTTGCCGGTGTAGCTCTTCTAGACCGCACGTCGGAGATGTCAGCGCCGCACCAGGGACCAAAGCAGTGATACCCGGTGTAAGTACCGGATAGACTATCTTTGGATAGGCGATGGTTTTCTTGGGTGCAGGGGAGCCGCCAACGACAGAGGTACCTGCTTCCACCACCACCTTACCGCCACCGATGGCATCCTTAGCCGGAGCTTGAGCCATTTGGTGGGCGGCTCTCTCCTGCGTTGCCTGCTCGCCGACAACAGTAACTTCGGTAGAGGCACGCGAGTCCACTTCCATGGCGGAAGGGCCAGATACCTCCTTAGCTTGTCAGCTTGTCGGGGCAGACGAAGGCTTGACGGACGGAGTGGTAGGGGCGATGGCGGGAGATGCGTCGCGATGCAGCATGACCTTGATAGTTCTAGAAGCCCCCAATTTGGAGGTCTTCTTAAGGCTGGTCGTGGCTTTCTTCCTGAAACGTGCAAAATGCATAAGTACTAGAGGAAGACAGATAAATAGACAATTTCGGAGGAAGAGAAGCTTACACAAGTGGGGGTGCTTTGGCAAAGGGGATCCTAGTAACTTTTCTCTTTTCCGCCTCCAGGGCGGCGGTAGTCTTCTTGGAGGCTCCACCCTCCGTCTTCTTCTTCTTGCCTCCGTCAGCAGCGTCAGAGGTGGAGCTCTTACGCTTTCACGCCAACAGAGCATCGTCGTCGGACACGACCGTGACTTCCTTCATCTTTGGATTGTATATTTGGGCAGCCAGGTTGCCCTCCTCTAGATCGCTAACTGTTAAGTGAGAAGTCACCGAGTTAGATGAGATGACATTTGCAAGACGGAAGAACTGGAGTATACGTCATACACGGAAAATAAATACCTACCTTTGGGCACTTGCCGTCTACGAACATGTCGTAGGTGATGGTGAAGCCACGCTTATTATCCTTCACCTTGATGATGTCCTTAAGGTAGAGCTTGACGGAGTCGCTCGATAAGTTGTCCACGGAGATGCGGAGGCTATCCCTTCTATCGCTGGTATACTCGTGCATGAGCTTCGCGCGGTGCTGCAGAGGTTGGATTCGCCTGATGAACCAGCACATGGCTAGGTCCAAGCCGGTCAAACCCGTCTCTACGAACCATTCTATCCTCCTTATGGCGCGAGAAGCATCAAGGTCGGAGGGAAGGGAGGCCTGGGATCTCCATGACAAGGCTTCAGCGGCGGCTCCGTCAACGAAGTCCGGGTACGTTACTTGTCGGCCAGCCAGAGGGATGTCTGGGCCGTAGAAGTACGTCTGTTGCCAATTTTTGCAGGACTCGTGGCCGACGATGTTGGGGAACCGCCGGCCAGGTCGAATCTTGAAGCTTATGGTGCCACAGTTCCTGAGTTCTTCCTTGATAGCTCCAGCTTCATGTTTGACGGTGAAGAAGTACTCAAAGAGATCTAACCTAGGCCTTATCCCTAAGTATCCCTCGCAGAGCGCCGCGTAGTTGCTAAGCACTAAGATTCTATTGGGGGAAGATTCTGGGGTTGGAATCTATAGTGATTCAAGACGGAGAGGAAGAAGTTGGAGATGGGCAGGGAGACGTCGCGTACCAGTTGGGCTTTGAGGTACACCTTTTCTCCGGCTTGGGGAGAAGGTGTCACCTCGCCGGCCGGCGCCGCCCGCCAGGCGAGCCCCTCCGTCGCAGGGAGGTAGCCCTCAGCAATCAGTTCTTGGATATCACGGTCCGTGATATCTGAGCCGCGCCAGTCGCCCTTGTGCGAATCTAGCTCCTCCTCCAATGGCTCCAGCGCCGCTAGATTAAGGTCACCGCCGGTGGACTCGATCACCGCCGATGCGGGGATGACCAGGCCCTCTAAGGGCACGACAATGGAGCTCGCCGGCTTCGTCGCCGCTTCGGTCGACGCCACCATGGAGGGAGATGTGCTGCTGCTAGCCATGGAGCGAGGTTGGGTGTGACTGGTGCGGATTGGACGCTAGGGTTTTTTCGCGAGTTAGGTGCAGAGAGCTTGAGGGGGACACGCGCTGGAGGAAGAAGATGATACGAGGAGAATGATGTAAAAAGTGGAAATTCCACCACGGTTACTATTTATCATCTCCAGCGTCAAGATTTGTGCATCTTGATCGGACGGTTGCCGCGTAGACGACGTGCTCGCGAACGTGCACGGAAATTTCGCCACATCTCCAACCGTCGCCGCCAACGGTTCTTATCGCTCGCACGGGAAAATCGGACATGATTGCGTTCTCTACATGTGTGAGTTACGAGGCGTCGCTGACCTAAGCCTACGTCGCCCTAGCTGACATAGGCACATGAGCGTTCACATCGAAGATTCTGACATGGACGGATCCAATCCGACTACGAAAGAGTACGATGGAAGATTCAGCGTTTCTCCGACTTACATATTGGAGATAGAGAAAGCCTTGCAGGGTTCTTTGGGAGGACTACAAGATGTTGCTTGACGATTGACGGAGCATTCTACACGAAGAAGCAAGACGGCGCAAGATCTCGGAGTTCTCCGGGGGCTACTGTTGGGGATATGCTATATGGGTATCCTCATAGCATGTCACCTATCCGGATAACCCGGGTGGCCCACAGTTGGTAGCATGGCCCATGGCCTGCTGGGCGGCCTAGTTAGATGGATCCAGAAGGGAGGCCCATGCTGGATAAAGGAAGGCCACGGTTGGAGTCACCGACGTACCCGGAGCCTTGGAGTGCAAGATACACAAGACTAGTAATAGACGGTGTAGGACTCTGTGACCTGTCCGGCTAGGTCTTTTCCCTGTAACCCTAGGACCTGGCGACTATATAAGTCGGGCCTATGGGAGCCTTTAGGGCACAACTTGAGAAAACCTAGTATCGATTCATACAACCTCGCACAGCGAACCAATCCCTGTAACTCGGCGTATTGCCCTTATAGTGATTTATAGCAGGAGTAGGATTCTGCCACCGTCGTGGGATCTGAACCTGGGTAAGCTATGTTACCTCGTACCCATCAACCGTCCGCCCTTCCCCACGTCTCTAAACACGCACAGTGAGGACCCCTCCATGGCGTACTCGTCGACAATACCACGACAGTCAGACCAGTTCGAATGTAGCAGGACCATTTGGGTCGTGCCGCTAGAGATTCCCTAAGGCCTTCCACAATGTACTAGTGCCGCATCGCATAAAAGTCTTCCACGTATCACCGGTGCCTAAATATGTGTTTTGTGACTCCGGCTTCATAGAGGAGGGCACCACTCAACTTAAATGAAGGTGTCCCCACTGTGATAAACATACATTAAACAAGTTATCTTATTAGTGTAGGGTTCACAACATACAAAACAAAAATAAATAGTAGATACAAGTAATGAGTAAGAGGGTAATCAGAATAACTTACCCGTAAAGACTAAAAGATTTTACAAAATCATATTTCTTTGTTGATGTAGTCGATCACTTGCCGATCTCAAGATTGAGTAGAAGAGCGCCACAGACTAGCAGTGCATCCGTTCTCGGGAACACGTCCAGCTCCTGACAACCTCCACGCCCTCACTCTAGCAGAGTAGCAGAAGCAGCAGATCCTTCCAGAGAAACCACCAGAACATGTACTTCCCTAATCCGAAAACATGAGGAATTGCTAGAGGGAGAGAGAGATCCTTCACGAGGAGGAGGTGCAAATGGAAAGAAGTCCACCACTGATGACCCACAGGTATAGGGGATCGCAACAGTCTTCGCGGGTAGTATTATCCAATTTATTGATTCGACACAAGGGGAGCCAAAGAATACTTGCAAGCCTTACCAATTGAGTTGTCAATTCAGCTGCACCTGGAAATAGTTCTTGCTCACATAAGTTTATCAGTAGCAACATTTTGGTAGTAGCAACAACAAAGCAACAGCAACAGTAAAACAAGAGCAATAGTAACAGTAACAGTAACAGTAACAGTAAACAGTGGGATTCGAGTGCAGTAGGCATAGGGATGGATGGACGGGCGTTGCATGGACGAGTATAAACATATAACTTCAAGATCTAGGGCATTGCAGATAAATAAAAATAAGCATCCAAGTACTAAACAATCCTAGGCATGTGCTCCATATATAGTCATACGTGCTCGCAATGAGAACTTGCATAACATCTTTTGTCCAGCCAGCCCGTGGCAACAGGGTCTCTAGGGAATTACTGGCAATTAAGGTGCTCCTTTTAATAGAGCACCGGAGCAAAGCATTAACACTCTGTGAACACATGTGATCCTCACACCACATCCATCCCCTCCGGTTATCCCAATTTCTGTCACTTCGGGGCCTTTGGATCTGGACAATGATATGTGTACACAACTTGCAGATAAGATCACAAACAATACTATCATAATGATTTAATAATAAGTTTAGATCTGCGATCATGGCACTCGGGCCCTAGTGACAAGCATTAAGCACAGCAAGTTGCAACAAAGTCAAATAACACTAATAGAGATAGTAGGCACTATGCCCTAACAATCTTATTCGATTACATGATAGAACTCATCCAATCCCTACAATCCTCATAGCCTACAGCGGGGGATTACTCACTCATGGATGAGGGAAACATTGATGGTTGATGGAGAGGCATTGGTGATGACGATGGCGATGATCCTCTCCAAATTTCTCGTCCCGGCAGGGTGCTAGAACAGAGTTTCTGGATCCAAATCTTGGTTTCTGGTGGTGGCGGCGCAGCAGAACTCTTTCTGGAAAAACGTCGAACCACTCTGGGTTTTTAGGTCAAGGGGTAACTTATAGGCGCAGAGGGAGCCCGAGGGGGTGCCTAGGGTGGCCGCACCCCCCTAGGCACGGGCAAGGCCCACCCGCGCCTAACAGGGGTGTGGGGCCCCAAGGCCTCCACTCCGTTTCGTCTTCAGGCTCCGTGCATCTTCTGGTAAAATATAATTTTTGGCATGTTTTCCGGTATTTTTCCTGACAGTTAATTTTCTGCACCAAAACTAGACACCAAGGTAATTCTGCTGAAAACAGCGTCAGTCTGTGTTAGTTGTATCCAAATCACACAAGTTTACAGGAGAAACAATATCAAAAGTGTTCGGGAAAGTAGATACATTTTGGACGTATTGTAACATCCCAAAAATCATGGTTTATAAAGTTTGCATATCATCCATGCATGCATGAGCATTTGGTTATTATCAAACAAAGATTTCAAAAATCAGAAACCATTTGTATGCCTACTATTTTATGTATGGAAGGCAACGATTCTATTTTACTCTCAAAGTATGAGAAAACCTTGTTTTGATCAGAAGTATTTCAAAGATGAATGCAAAGCTTGCACAAAGATTTTCAAAAACAAAATCAAAACCAAAAGCATTCATATGAATATTATATAAAATCATATGGGGCTTGTTTTATTTTTATTTCAAAGGACCTAAGTGAATTTGAGTAAACAAGTGTGTTGGACACATATTTTAATACTTGGACCACACCACAAAAATCCAGAGGTGGTTTGAATTCAAACTCATTTGAATATCATTTGAATATGAGTTCAAAAAATCAAAATAGAAAAAGAATAAGAACAAGAAAATAAGAAAAGGTCGGCTCCACCTATTTGGCGCAGCAACAGAAGCAGCCCAGCAAGCCCACCCGGGCCAATTTCCCTCTACTCCCTCTCTCACGCGCGCAACTATACCCATCTATACCCACACTCGCTGACAGCGCGACCCCACTACCACATTAGCTCATCGTTCCCAAACCCCGCCCACGACAAGGCGCTCCCCCGTTTCTTCCTCTTTCACTGCCGCGGTTTTAATTCGAGTAATTGGTGTTGATTTCGTGCGTAATACCCGCCCCTGTTGTGTCTACTTAGTCTCCTCTCCCTCGCGGCCATTTCCCCCAACACAGCCAGCCAGAAGCGCCGCCAGGCTCCGTGAATTCTTGCTTGCACCGCCACAGCACCGAGCAACTCCGGCGACTGATTCCGGTGAGTCTCGAGCGCCCCCTGTATCTCGTCCATATGAGCATGATCCCCTTGTCCATACGCACCTTCTGACACCTCTGGTTTGTTCTACATCACCCCAGGACATTGCCCCTGTCGTCGCTTGCAAACGCCCGAGGCGCAGCTCAACTCCGGCGAACGAATTCGGTAAAACCTATGGTCCCCTTGACCCCTACTTCACGCGAATGTATTTGCCATGTCTTTGCGCACCTCCACCTGCATGTTGAGCATCTCCACGTCCTCTTGACCTAGGTAAGCTCCAGCACACCCCCTACACATCTGACCTCGCCGGCGTGTCACTGCCAGAGGCGTCGCCGCCGCCAGTGCCATTCGAGCCGCTGGATTTTGGTCAATCAGATCTGATCCATTGGATATGGATCCAAAGGCCACGATTAGATGATTAGGTGAAGCGGTACGATTAGGTTTGGGCCATGCACCGTCACTTAGATCCTACAGTTCGCAAGCGTGACCCCCCCCCCCCCCCCGAACCGGTACGCGCCAATCAGAGGCTGCCGCGTGGCTAAGTTTTAAATTGAAAATCTGGAATTTCATCTATTAGTTATTTAAACTTGTAAATTCAATAACTTTTGTTCTATTTATCCAAAAAATACAAACAATATATCATTGGAATCACAAAAATAAATACTACACATCTGTAGGCTTGATTTTGTGATTTTCTTCTATTAAAATAGAATTTTATGCAGAGACATTTGTAGGCCTATTTTGTGTATAAAAATTATTTGGAAAATGTTTTAAAAGCCAAATTGAGTTTATTTAGTGTGTAATTATTTAGATTAGTGATTCAGTACAGTTTACTTGTCTTGTTTAATTTAGAAAAATTCATCACATGGCATTTGCATGCATTCATATATTTTTTTCTATATTATTTGAAATATGAATTTGGTGCTATCATTTTATGTGTAGATTTTGGTGCTAGTGGTGATTGTGATTTTGAGGATTGTTGCTACTCCCCCAACTACCAACGCAAGTGGTGCTTCATATTTTTGTCCCAATATTTTGACTATGCATTAGTGATATTTTGAATAGGGCTTGCATGATGTTTTTGCTAAGTATCTATATGCTATTCTTGGGAAATCCTAGTAGTTGTAGAATTTTTAGAATTTTCTCTAAGTTAAGATACTTGCTATTTCCATGCTTAGCCTAGCTTGTAGCAACCAAGGGTGGATTATATACATGTTATGGAAAAATATTGCTAAGTCTTTGACTTGTGTTTTGCTTAACAAAACAACTAAGTGAATGAAACACCTGGGTGGAATGGTATGTTTGGGTTTTGTTGAGTGGTTACACAAGGCCCATATCTATGGTCTACCTTGTGTATCACACTTGTGGAAAGCCACCCAGGAACAAAGGGATTTGAGATGCCAAATGTTAAGAAGCTTCTAGTGTAGCGACATGGCATTATGGGCTCTGCCTGGATCATATAGGTTGAAATAACTTAGCCAAATGGACAGTTTGTGGTAGGGGGTGATAGGATTGGAGCGCGTCCATTTTGGTCTAAGGGAAGTGTCGTGGTATTGCCGACGAGTACGCCATGGAGGGGTCCTCACAGTGCGTGTTTAGAGACGTGGGGGAAGGCGGACGGTTTACGGGTACGAGGTAACACAGCTTACCCAGGTTCAGATCCCACAACGATGGCAGAATCCTACTCCTGCTATAAATCACTATAATGGCTATACGCCGAATTATAGAGATAGGTTCGCTGTGCGAGATTATGTGAAGTTGTGCCCTAAAGGCTCCCATAGGCCCGACTTATATAGTCGCCAGGTCCTAGGTTACAGGGAAAAGTCCTAGCCGGACAGGTTACAGAGTTCTACACCGTCTATTACTAGTCTTGTGTATCTTGTACTCCAAGCCTCCGGGTATGCTGGTGACTCAACCGTAGCCTTCCTTTATTCGTCATGGGCCTCCCTTCGGGATCCATCTAACTGGGCCGCCCAGCAGGCCATGGGCCATGCTACCAACTGTGGGCCAGCCGGGTTATCCGGATAGGAGACATGCTATGAGGATACCCATATAGCATATCCCCAACAGTAGCCCCCGGAGAACTCTGAGATCTTGTGCCGTCTTGGCTCTTCACGTTGAACGCTCTGTCTCGATGGATGTCGGCAAATCGTCAAGCAATATCTTGTAGTCCTCCCAAAGAACCCTGCAAGGTTTTCTCCGTCTTCAGTTTACAAGTTGGAGAAATGCTAAATCTTCCATCGTACTCTTCCATAGCCGGACTGGATCCATCCATGCCGGAATCTCCTGATGTGATGGTTCGTCTGCCTATGACAGCTAGGGCGACATAGACATAGGTCAGCAACGCCTCGTAATTCACACATGCAGAGAACACAATCATGTCCACTTTTCCTGTGCGAGAGATATGAACCGTTGGCAGCGATGGTTGGGACGTGGCGAAATTTCCGCGCACGTCCGCGCACACGTTTTCTACGCGGCAACCGTCTGATCAAGCTACACGAATCTCGATGCTGGAGATCATAAATAGTAATTGTGGTGGAAAATTTACTTTTCACCTCATTCTCTCCTCGCATCATCTTCTTCCTCCAGCGAGCTCCCCCTCGAGCTCTCCGCGCAACATGCGAAAAACCCTAACTCCCAATCTCGCCAGTCACCTCCAAACGCTCCTAATGGCCAGCAGTAGCTCCACCCCTTCGATGGCGGTGTTGGGCGAAGCCACGGCGAAGCCGGTGAGCTCCGTCGCCATGCCCCCAGAGGGCCTGGTCATCCCCATGTCCACGGTAGTCGAGTCCACCGGCGGCGACCATAATCCAGCGGCGCTAGAGCTGCTGGAGGAGGAAAGCGACTCCCACAAAGGAGACTGGCGCGGTTCGGATATCACAGACCGCGACATCAAGGAGTTGATCGTCGAAGGCTACCTCCCTGTGACGGAGGGTCTCGCCTGGCGGGCGGCGCCGGCTGGCAAAGTCACACCTTCTCCCCAAGCCGGAGAAAAGGTGAACCTCAAAGCACAGTTGGTATGCGACATCTCCCTGCCCATCTCTAACTTCTTCCTCGCTGTCCTCAATCATTACCGAGTACAGCCTCAAAACCTCTCTCCCAACAGTATCCTAGTGCTTAGAAATTACGCCGCGCTTTGCGAGGGTTACCTAGGATTAGGCCTAGGCTAGATCTCTTTGTCTATTTCTTCACCGTCAAGCGCGAATCCGGGGCTATCAAGGATGAACTTAGAAATTGTGGCACCATTAGCTTCAAGATCCGACCTGGTCGGCGGTTCCCCGACATCGTTGGGCACGAGTCCTGCAAGAACTGGCAACGTACTTACTTCTACGGTCCAGATATCCCTCTGGCTAACCGATAAGTAACGTACCCGGACTTCGTTGATGGAGCCGCCGCCGAAGCCCCGACATGGAGATCCCAAGCCTCCCTTCCCTCCGACATCGACGCTTCCCGTGCAATAAGGCAGATAGAGTGGTTCATAGAGACGGGTTTGACCGGGTTGGACCTAGCCATGTGCTGGTTCATCAGGTGAATCCGGCCTCTGCAGCACCGCTCGAAGCTAATGCACGAGTATTCCAACGATATAGAAGGGATAGCCTCCGCATCTCCATGGACAACTTCTCGAGCGACTCCGTCAAGCTTCGCCTCAAGGACATCGTCAAGGTGAAGGACAAGAAGCGTGGCTTCGCCATCACCTATGACATGTTCGTAGAGAGCAAGTGCCCAAAGGTAACTGCTTATTTTCCGTGTATGAGATATACTCCAGTTCTTCCGTCTTAACCTTTTCCATCTCATCTAACACGGTGACCTCTCACTTAACAGCTTAGCGATCTAGAGGAGGATAGCATGGCTGTCCAAATCTATGATCCAAAGATGAAGGAAGTCACGGTCGTGTCCGACGACGATATTCCGTTGTCATGAAAGCGGAAGAGCTCCACCTCTGACCCTGGCGACGGAGGTAAGAAGAAGAAGACGGGGGGTGGAGCCTCCAAGAAGACTACCGCCAGCCTAGAGGCAGACAAAAGAAAGGTTACTGGGATCCCTTTTGCCAAAGCACCCCCACTTGTGTAAGCTTCTTTCTCTCTGACATTGTCCATTTGTCTGTCTTATTCCTGTACTTATGCATTTCGCACGTTTCAGGAAGAAAGCCACGACCAGCTTGAAGAAGTCCTCGAAAACTTTGGGGGCTTCTAGAACCATCAAGGATAAGCTGCATCGCGACGCATCTCCCTCCATCGCCCCTGCCACTCCCATCATCAAGCCTTCCTCCGATCCGACAAGATCTCAAGCCAAGGATACAGCTGGCCCTTCCGCCATGGAAGTGGACTCAGGTGCCTCTACCGAGCTTGTTGTTGCCGGCGAACAGGCGACACAGGAGAGTGCCGCACACCAAATGGCTGAAGATCCGGCTAAGGATGCCATGGATAGCGGTAAGGCGGTGGTGGAAGGTGGTACCTCTATCGAAGGCGGGGTCCTCGCCCCCCATAAAGCCATAGAGTTCCCAAAGGTAGTCTATCTGGCACTTACGCCAGGTAGCACTGCTCTGGTTCCTGGTGCGGCGCCGACATCTCCAACATGCGGTCTCAAGGAGCTCCTCCGACAAGCAGAGATCTTGCAAGGAAGCAGAGATCTTGCAAGGAAACAGCGTATAGCCCTGAAGCATGTAGTTTGAATGAATCATTACGACTAGATTATTTAAGAGTAGCATACGCAGTGTTTATAAATTTCGATACTGTAGCCCCCAAGCTTCTAGTTGTAACTGAATTAGTTCCGACTAGATGCTTAAAGAGAAACTAAGCATACTTCCAAGTTAAATCTTTATACTGTAGCTCCCAAGCCTCTAATCAAAAACTGAATTAGTTCTGACTAGATGCTTAAAGAAAGACTAAGCATATTGCTAAGTTAAAAACTCTCGCTGTAGCCCCCGAGCGTCTAGGTGGAAATTTTTCCGGCTAGATGCCCCAAGTAGAGCAAACAATGATTAATGTTCTTCTTTCCATAGAATGAGAATACTCGGAGGGGCATGGCCAACGACAAGTACCAGAAGATGCGCATAGACTTGCAAGTTCAAAAGGGTAAAACTAACTTCTTGAAGGAACAAATCACCAAGAGCAAGCATCTGTTTTCCTTTCTTTGTCGCATTCCGACTTGGTTTTGCGCCCACATTCTCCAAGTACTCAATGTGTGCTATTATTTCTCCGACTTGCAGAAACCATTGCCAAGGCTAAGGATATTGTCGAGCAATCGAAGCACATTCGACAGCTGGATAGCGAGAACAAGATCCTCAAGCGGGAGAGGAAAGACATGCTGAAGATGCATGAAGAATCAATGAAAGTCCTGCAGGACTCCGCCAACGAGGAGATGAACCGCTTGAATGAGGAAATCACTGTCTTACAGAAGAGAGCTTCTGATGAGCAAAATCAATGCCATCATGAAGCGTACAAACTCCTCCAACAAGAACGGGACTCCATGGCGGATATCCTATGGCAAGCTGAGGCTAGCATCTTCAGTAAGTGATTCTCCGTCTTGGATTTCTATAAGCTAGATACTTTGAATTTTTGAACTCATGTGCTCCTTTGTCAGAATTTGCAGTTCCTATGGGTTTAACCCGGTCGCCTCCTCCAGCAAAGGGATGCATGGTTCTTGCCGGCGACTTCATCAACACCGCCATCGCGTAGGCCAAAGAGATTGCCAAGCCCCTCCAGATCAACATCAAGGTATCGGACTCTGTGACGAAGTTCTCAGAGATCCTACGTCGAGCCCCCGAGCGTACTACAAGCTGGAAAGCTTCATGTGCACGGGCCAGTGCAAGGATGGCATTGTCCATGGTGAAGGCACACTACGAGAATGCCAACATCGACACGGTAACCTCTGGCATCCCCGACGTAGATGATGAAGGACAAATGATAAACCATGAGGCTATCTTGTCGTCACTCGTGGGTTATGACACCAGAGTCGACGAGTTGGTCGACGTTGACATCTTCGTGCCAATGAACACCATCGGTGGCGGCGACCAAAGCTCCTCCGAGTCCCTCAACACTGCCGACTTCAAGGGTGACTCTCCTGCTGCTGGTGATGTTGCTTCCAAGTCGCCTGCGCCAGAGGAATAAAAACAATTTGTAATATTTGTTTCCTCAGTAACATGTTATGCAGAAAAACTATGTGTTAACTTAAGGTGGAAAACAATGATGTATGTCCTGTTACTTAAGAACTATTTCCAGCATGTATATATTTTTTAAGCAAGTGCTGGCTTATCCATTACTTTGGTTTTTATGCTTGACTTTTCATGAGTCGGAAGACTCGTTGTCGGAACCATGCGCTTAGGTGATGATGCCCAATGGCACCGTCAATAACCTAAGCACAAAATCGCCGACAATAAGTTCCGAAAGTCACTACTCCAGAATCCACATAAAAACAATAAAGAACCTGTAGACCAGAAAACTTAAGCTAACGCCCGTAGGCGGAATTTTCACAAATGCAATCGCAAGACTTGTGCATAAAGGTTTTATATGATCCAAAAATGAACACTAAAGGAGGTAAAAGACTCAGAAATATAAGTGAACCAGAGAGCTTTATTTCATTGATCATATAAGAGGTACACAATAGATAAAAAATGCTAAGTGTAGAAAGGACATAGTTGTGCTATGTTCCATGGCCGATCAAGCTCCAGGTAGTCATCATCCGGGTCACGTCGCTTACACTTATTATCCTCGTTGGGTCTATCCCTTAGTTCACGATTGTCAACGAGGTAGTAAGACCCATTGAGTAGCGCCTTGCTTATGATGAACGGTCCTTCCCATGGCGGGGATAATTTGTGTGACTTCTTCTGCTCAAGTCGGAGCACCAAATCTCCCTCTTTAAACGAGCGATGCCGAACACGACGACTATGGTAGCTGCGTAGCTTCTGCTGGTAGATGGCGGATCTTTGGCATGCCAAAATGCGCTCCTCCTCGAGAAGGTCCACATCTAGGCGTCTGGATTCTTCAGCGTCATCTTGGTCGTAGGCGGCGACTCTTGGTGCATTGTCACATCCCAAGATTTTCCAAATCTTGTAATGTGAAAAATAAAATAAACAAAATAAATTTTTGTTGAAAATCAGGGTGAAAAGAAACTTTTGTTTCTAAATGGAAACTTAAAATCCCATCTTGAACAAACTTTGGTAAAAGTTTGAATCCAACAAAATCCAAATCTTGAGAAATGCATTCCTCAATGAATGTATCTGGAAATTTAAACACTTGGAAAATAAATCCAAACCCTAAACCCTAATGGAATAAAATCACTTCCAAGTTATCTCCAAATCCATGGATTTGATCCATATAAAAATTGATCAACAAACATTCAAAAATGATCAAGAAAGACAAATATAAATAATATAAGACCATAGAAATTGGAATCACCAATTTTGGATCTCTAGATAAAAAGATAAGGATTTTATAAGATAAAGAAATAATTATTAAAGAAAGGATTTTTAAAGACCAAACCAAATCTTGGCCAAATCCATAAACAAATGGAATGGTTAAAATCCAAATCCAAATAAAAATATTGATAAAGAATTTCCAAAATAAAATAAAATGGCTTAGACCAAATCCTATTGGAATAAGACAAACCCAAGTTTTAAATGATTAATAAATCTTATTAAAAGTTATTCCAAATAATTCAAGATGAATTTTTGACACCCTTTTTAGTAAACAAAACCTTATGAAAAGTTTTGGAAGGTTTAAAAAGATTTTAAATGGTTTTTAAAAAGATTTTAAATGGTGTTTACAAAAAAAATGAAAAGGACCCAGCCCAACTAGCCTGGCCCAACTAAGCCCAGCCAGCCCACTGCCCCTCTCCCGCAGAAAAACGCTTCAGACCAAACACCCTACCCGCTCAGCGACAGACATGTGGACCCCGCACTCCTTCTCTCTCTTTCACTGCCAAAGGACCCCACTCCCCCTAGTCATCGTCCTCACCCACCCTGCTGACCACGCCCCCTCTCGCCGGCCGTTGCTGCCAAATCAAAGCCAGCGTATTACGCAGTAACGCCGCGATTAATCGGCCCCTTGACCACGCACGTTAAAGCGTCTGCCCCTCCTCTCTACTTCCCCTCCCTCGCACGCACCAGCTCGCCACCGGGCTGCGCAAATTTCACCAGAGACCACGCTTTGCTCCGACGAAGTCGCGAGCAAATTCCGGCGACCCCGCGCCACCCCTTGCCTCCCCGAGCACACAGGCACATCCCCCAGACCCAGGCGCACCCATCCGTATTATCAGCTCGCCTGCGCGTGCTTTGCAGCGTCGACAACGACGACGACCCGTAGCGCCGCCGCCTGCCATTCACTCTGACGAGGTTTCCTGGTAAGCTCGGACCGCCCCAAAGCTATTCGATGATGCACGCATGTTCCCTGATACCGTGCGCGTCTAACGCACCCATTACTTTGCTTTGGCACGCCTTGTAGCCTCGCCCCCGTCGACGTCTGACCGTACCCGACGCCAGCAAGATCTCCGGCAAGGAATTCCGATCAATCCCGTGCGCCCCTTCACCAACAAAGGGCAGGTTGAGCATCCCCGTGCCTCGGCGATCATTGTGAGCCATCTCTTCTTCTTCCTTGCTTCCTCTAGCGCCAGCTCCGCCGCTAGCCGAGCGTCGCCGCCGCGCGCTGCCGCTAAGCGCCGCCCAAGTTAGGTCAGATCGTCGCTAGCCGTTGGATGCAAATCGTAGGGACACAATAGATGACTTAATGAACCGTTTTTGATCAATCTGTGCCGCACGATCTAATTAGATCTAATGCCTCCCGTAGCGTGATCCAGACGAAACGGTATCAGCGAGTAAGAACACGCCACATGTCTCTGTCGATTTGAATTAGAACACATTTGATCTATTAGATATGTGATTTTGTAAATTGCATAACTTTTATTCTACACGTCCAAATTTTGCAAACTTTATATCAATGGATTCAGCAAGACAAGCCCTAGCTAACCATGCACTTTGTTTAGTAAAAAGATACAGGTAAAATGTTTGTTTTTGCAGAAACTTATGTATGCTTATTTAGGTTATAAAAATTATTCTAAAATGATTTTGGGGATAAAATCTTTGGCGAATGGTGTATTTTGAACCTACTGACCCTAGGAAACAAATTGTGGTTTCAAAAATGTATTTGGTGAAACAAAAGAATTAATCTTTGATTTAAACCATTTCTAGTCTAATAAAAATATGGTTTATTTATTAAAAATGTTTTGGAAGAAAACCTTTGAGAAATGTTTTGGAAATAAACTCTCTGACCCTAAACACAAGATTTTATGGTTTGAAAACATATTCTGTGAACCCTATAGATTAATGCCTTATTGAAAACATTTTTACACCACATAAAATGATACCTTGTTTTAAAAAGGGTTTATAAAGTGAAACCTATTGCAAATGCTTTGCCACTTTATAAAATGACCAATAGGTGTTTCCAAATGTTTACAACCTACTAGAAACCACTTCTACAAATAAAACAACCCTTTTGCATGCTTGCAAGTTTGGTTTTGTTTAATTATTTTATGTGATGATTTGCTTGAATGGTAGATTGAAATATTGTTTGCTTGATTGAATTGTAGTGATTTGAAGTGAGTGAACGTTGCAAAGATCAAGAAGTGAACCTATACTCTACCAAAAAGGCAAGTGATGCTTCATACTTTTATCCCATTACTTTCACTATGCATTAGTGATTTTTCTAAGTAAAACTTGCATGGAATTTTTGCTAAGTATAAACCATGCTATGGAAAATCCTAGTAGATTAAACCTTAGTAGAAATTTCCTAAGTTAAGATTCCTACTACTATCATGCTTATCTTAGCTAGTAGAAAACAAGGGTGGAATATATAATCACACTATGGAAAAATTTCTAAGTCTGAGGACTTGTGTTTTGTTTAATAAAACAACTAAGTGAATGAATCACCTGGGTGGAATGGAAGGAATGGTTTGTGTTGAGTGGTTCACAAGGCCCATTTCTATGGTTTACCTTATGTATCTCACTTGTAGATGGCCACCCAGGAACAAAGATATTTGAGATGTCAAATGTCGAGAAGCTTCAAGTGCAACCACTTGGCATTATGGGCTCTGCCTGGATCATATAGGTTGCTAGAACTTAGCCATTTGGACAGTTGGTGGTAGTGGGATGATAGGTTGGAACGCGTCCATTTGGTCTAAGGGAAGGCTTCTGAAAGATCTTGTCTTGGTGAAACCAAGTCTTGTGGGGAAAGTGCACCACCTCTATAGAGTGTAAAATCTAAGTACTTAGCCATGTCCTTGGCAAAGGACAATTTGAGCATCAAGACATGGAAGCTATCAAGAATCTCATCATCCCAATTTCTAAGTTAAAAACTTGTGGGTGAACAAAGGTTGGAAGGATCACCAATTTCTATTGGGAGATGCCTTGGGAAAGAAGATTTTGTCAAGCAAAAACTTAGTGTTTCAAATGATAAGGAAAATCTATTTTGAGCAATGCAAGCCTAAGCTCCACTTATCCAAATGCATATAGATGATAGACTTCACTATACTACCATAGTATCACTTGTCAATACAATTCAAATGTATTGACCCTTGTGGCTGTAACTTGTTATGTTGCAGGTTTGTTTGATATTAGTGAAGTTTAATGATTAGGATTACAAGTCTACAACCAACATGTCTGCCTGTGGCACTTTGAAGATGAAGGACCCCATGCTTATAGATATTCTGCTGCAATGTAATGTAATAGCCAAATGAGCTATGTAAGATGTAATAAATTATGTTATTCCTGGTTATAAAGTTGTACTATGACATTTGTTTCTTGATATTACATCTTAACTGTGGATGCTAGCTATTGATCCAGGGACTAGCATTGTAAACACAGGGATCTCTACCTTATTAAAGGTTGGTAACCTTACATATGGTATCAGAGCATTGTGTTGCCTGTAGGATTTGTAAACCTAGTATTGGACAAAACCCCTTAGAAAAATAGGAGTTGTATTTGTTCCAAAACTTATTTACAAACAATCTTGTAAACTCTTTCCTCAACCATTTTGGTTTTTATTCTACATCTCTTCTATTTCAAACTTGATGGATAAGCCTTTATCATGGCCAAAGACTTCATCATGTGCAAAGGACTTCATCAACTCTAATGAGTTCAACATCTTCAACTCTAATGACTTCAACATCTTCAACATTTTCACCAAGGACCTCAACCTTGGATATCACTAAGGACTACAAGTGAGACAAGAAAGGTTACTCAAGACTTGAAGACTAAGGAAACACAACTTGGGAATCATCATCACCTTTGAAGTTTTTGTGACCAAGAAATTTTCCCAAGGATACAAAGAACTCACTCAATAAGAATCAACCAAGAAGGAAGGAAAAATTCAAGTGAACCATATAGATGGACCACCATATTTAGTTTAAGTCAAACCCACCAACTTATGTGGTGTAACAAAAATATTTTTGGTTGCCTAAAAATGTGCTTGAAACTTGTTGTTTGAATAGAGTGTTTGTTTGTGATTGCTTGCACATTGCTTGTGTGAATTGTGATGTGTGTGATTAGAACTAGTTCCTTAGAAATATTTTTGCCCATTCTAATCCCAATCCAACCCAAACAGATGACTTCTCCAAAAGATTCCAACATCAAGGATGATAACAACAACAACCAAGAGGTCAACATGAGAGAACAACTACTAGCAAACCAAACCCAGTTGATCCAAGTGACAACTCAGCTTTTAACCAACAACAATGGACTAGACCCAGCCATACAAAGGATTTTGAAACTTCAATCCCAATTGTTGCAAGGATTGGCTACTCAAATGATCAACATGGGAGAAAACTTTTCCCAAGGAGCTAATGACAACAAGGATGACAAAGATGTTATTCTAGAAGGAACCCAAGCTTGCAATATTTGTGGAGACAAGGATCACACTTCCAAGGAGCATGAAGATCAATGCCCCAATTGTGAAGAGAAACATCCAACTAATCAATGCCCCACATATCAAGTTACTTGCTTCCTATGTGAAGGAAATAATCATGTTCCTATCCAATGCCCCATATATTCCATAGTTGAACAAAGGAAACAAGGTGGAGTGCAACAACTGATTGCAGATTACCATGAGAGAGCCAAGTCTACCAAGAAGGATAAAGACAAAGGAAAATCTCAACTTGTACCTCCATGCAATATGACCCAATTTAAAGGACCAAATAAGAGGCATATGAATTATCAAAGGAGCAATAGAAGGTCAAAGAAACCAGTAGACATTCCTACCTATGAGATAACATATGAAGAGCATGAACTAGAAGAACTCCTAGCTTTGGAGAGACCCAAAAAGAAGAAGAAGGACAAAAGCCAGTTCCAATGTTACAATTGCAAAGAGATGGCACACTATGCCGGTGATTGCCCAGAAAAGAAGAAGAACCAAGGAAATAAACAAGAAGAATTGATACCCGAGGAAAAGAAAGATATCAGCCAAGTGATGTGTTTCAAATGCAAAAAGCTAGGCCATTATGCATACAAGTGTCCAGGGAAGTTTCAACAAGATCCCAAGCAAGTCAAGAAGTGATCTAGTCGGAATTTTTTTAAGGGTGGTAGTACCCTAGATGCTTTTGAGCCAACTTGTAACCCCTATGTGGCATCCCGCAAAACCACTACTAGAAAATCGCGTTGAATTTGTGCATTGCATCGTCATCATCATGCATTGTTTGCATAAAACTATTTCCGCAACGCCCGTTTTGTTTTCCAAGACGCCCACCTTCATTCAAACACCAAAACCGGGTCCCCGGAATATTTTGTTTTGGCCGCTATCGGTTTGCACACGGCCCGTTTAAAACAAATAAAAGATTTAATTATTTTAGCGGGGGCAGTCGAACGGGCCATTCCGACCCGAACGACCACCCCCAGGATTTTAATCGGTCCACCTAACCCACCCTATTAATCCTAAGGCTACCAGATAATCTAACCACCCCCTTTGGCCACCTCACCCCAACCTATCCTATCTCGCCACATCAGCCACCCCCAGCCCCCCACCAATCCTACGCTGCCACGTGGCCTCCCTCTCTCTCCCATTCTCTCTAAACCCACCTGCCACTCCCACCCCACGCGCCCTGCCCGCGCGCAGCACACGGCACACACGCACGCACACTCCCGCGTGGACCCCACCCCGTGGCCCACCACCTGCCCCGCCCCTCACGCAACCACCCTGGCTTCTCCCTCCTCTCTCTCGCGCGAGCCGCGCCGCTGCGCCTCTTCTCCGCCGGCGTCGCCCGCGCGCCCCGCCGCCGCGTCCTCCGCTCGCCGCCGGCGCTCTCCCTCGCCACCTCCCTCCGTTGCCCGCACCTCCCCTCTCCGCGCCGGCTCGCCGCCCCGCGGCCACCGACGAGCTCCGCGAGCCGCCCCCGCGGCCGCGCTCGTCCGCCTCCCCTCCGCCCCCTCTGCACCGTCAGCCCTCGCCCGCCCTCCGCCTGGCTCGCGGCCAACCGCCCCTCCGTCCCCCTCCGGCCGCAGAGCCCTCCACCGCACGGCCCTCCGTCGGCCGGGCTAGCGCCGGATGCCTCCGTCCGCCGCCCCAGAGGCGCCTCCGCCAGCCCGCGCCCGCGGCCGCCCCGGCAGAGCTCCGCCGCCCCGCCTCCAGACCGCGGCCGCCGCCTCCGGTGGCCTCGCCGCCTCAGCGCGTCGAGCTCGCCGCGGGCCCCGCCTCTGCGCCGGCCCCGCAAGGCCTCCGACGCCGCCGCCCCGGCGAGCTTCCGCCTCCGTCCGCCGCCACCGTGGCCCCGTCTCCGCGCCCCTGTCCTCGTCGGCCCCGGCGACCTCTTCCCGGCCCTTCCGGCGCCCTCCACCAGCCAAGCTCGACATCGCCGGCCCAGGCACCACCGCTCTTGTGCCGTCCTGTCCGCTCTGCGAGGCCCGGCGCGTCCTCCTGCAATCAGCGAGTGCTTGTGAAGGCTCGTGTGACCAAGTTCGGCATGTCTAAGTGAAGTGCAGGTGTTGCCGTATGAGTGATCTACCCAAAACCCTTCGCCTTTCGATGTGTTGTATCGTCAAGAGCGTCATGCGTGATACCAAGCCCTTCAATAACCATCAAGGCAGTGGCGCGTCGAGATCCCCCTCGAAACACCAAGTTCTCCTTTCCGGCGTCGGACCCGAAAACCCCGCCTCGACATGCCAAGTTCGCCGAGACCCTGTCCCCGTGGGCCTTCGTCACGGAGCACCAAGGTCGCCTACATGGATGTCAAGTTCCCCTTCACGACCTCGAACCCGTGGAACCCCGAAACCTCCCCAAGATCTACGTTGCGGAACAACAAGGCCGTTGGAGTGGAATCGACAAGGTCTACCGCCTAACGCCAAGCTCGTCTCCATGGGACGCCAAGACACACGTCGAACCCCGAGGACCGGACGCGACGAGGTCTACCTCACGGAACACCGAGAGCTTCCCCCCCTGAACGCCAAGGCCGCCGACACGGAAACGCCGAGTACTTCACCCCGGACACCGAGACCCCGGTGCGACAAGTGCTTCATCCCGAACGCCATGACCGTCAACATGACCCGAAGACCACGGATGCGCCAAGATCTACCCCGTAATCCGAGAACGACCCCGGAGCCCGAGAACGTCCCGCCGAGACCGAAACCCTGAGACCGACCCCGGACCCCGAACCCCAAGACCGTCGAGAACCCTAATGTGTGAACCCCTTTTCCGAGAACCCTATTTTATAAATGGTCAACTATATGAATTGTTGCATATTTAATTGCCATCTCGCATGCATATCTGTGGTTTGGGGGCCTTTTGTCGATTCACCTAATAATTAAATATGGGGCCCATATGCGGGCAAATCTAGTCTCATATTGGCCTCATTTAAATTCGAGTAGCGAACCCGGTGCTATCTTTTTCCATGCTAAAACAACATTTAAATTGCGGGGTAGCTAAATAACATGCACCACCTATTTAATTGTCGGGACCCCTGGTTCCGCTTAATATGACCTAATTGCATTGCACCTTTGCCATGCCATACACCATACATGCATCATGCCGATCTTCTGCCGTTGTATTAAATATTGCATCCGGTGTGTATTCTAGTGTTTTGCTTCTTCGCGGATAAGGCCGTTGAGTTGATGTGAGCTTCGCCCGATCTTCGATTGAACCCTTCGACAATGTTTTCAGGCGAGCATCTCCCCCTTTCTACCTATCTTACTTTTATAGTATTTACTTCCCTCCTGTTGATCTATTGCTATCTGTGTTGCGATGCTTTAGTTTCCGTACCTGTGATATACCGTGCAGCCCTATATTGCTTTGGACACATCCTATTACCTGTTGTTTGGTAGATAGTTGGACTTGCGCGTCATAGTCGCTTGCTCACGTGCTGCTGCGTTTCGTCCAGTGCCACAGTTGTTGATGTATTGCCGCATGTTGCTGTTGGAGATGATTCTAGTTTTACTTATCGTTCACTTTAATTCCTGTTTAACAACTAAAATTGGAGTAAGCAGAGGCATCGGTGGGTGATAGAAAATATTTGGTTTCCGAACGCCCACTTGTGTCCCGTAGGACCCCGAGTACTTGATACCTGTTCCTTGATTTATCGCGCTATCCACATCCGGGAGGTATATGGGACCCCCCTGAGCCAGAGCTTGATTCAGTCTTATTTCTTGGGGCCACAAACTAGTTTGAGGTTTTATTTACTATCCTGTACTTATGCCATGCTACTTATGTATTTACGATTGTGCGAGGAGCACACTGTACTGTTTAGGTAAGCGGAGTGATTACGCGGTATCGACACCCCGAGTTTTCGGGTTCCCAGTCGCTTACAGCCATTGTCGCAAACCTTGAGTCCGTCTCGGAGCTTGCTTACTTCGTTGCGGGTAGACTCCAAGGGGTGGCCCCCTGAAATATTTCTGAATCCTGTGATTGTTCAGTCGTGAAAGCCTCGTTGGGTTTTGAGTTGGTTTTTTCGAGGTTGATCGAGCGTGTGTTGCTATTGGTGCACCCCGGCCGGGTAAAACTTTCTGAAAGCCGTGTCCGCGGATATGGACGACTTGGAGCACAGTATCTCGATCATAGACAAGCATAACTAAAGTTTACTGCTATAAATTTGACTTTATAATGACTAGTAATTAGCTTCACCATAATGGAATGGCTAAATAATACTGCCCACAATTGCTTGTTTGGAGTGTCGCTTGCGACCATTGTACCTGACTAGTAAGTATTGCAACTACAACGGAATGGCTGAGTAAAAGTACCAACCACTGCTGGGTTTTTGGGTTTATCTCATGCTATCTGTATCTGATTAGTAATTGTTGCAACTATAACGGAATGGTTAACTAAAAGTTGTAGGGTTCGCAGCATAGAAAACAAAAATTTTCCTACGATGTGAACTATATACCAAGATCTATTTATACTAGATACAAACAACGGGCGGATGTATATCCGTAGAGAACATACCCTTGAAGACCGACAAAGCTTAACGAGTTCAACTCGTGGTTGATGTAGACGATCTCTTGCCGATCTCAAGATCGAGAGGAAGTCCTAGCGCCGCAAAACAGCAGCGCATCCGTGCTCGCACACACGTTCGAGGCACCGAGCAACCTCCGCCTCCTCGCTCCAGCGATGCAGCGGAAGCACAACTCTTTCTTGCCGAAAGCCACCGGGAACATGTATCTCGCTAGTCCGAGACCATGGGGGATAAATTCTAGAGGGGGAGAGAGATCCTTCACGAGGAGGTGTGATGTGAGAGGAGGAGAGGGGGGCCTTTTATAGGGGAGAGGGGGGGCACCCAAGGGGCATGGCGCCCAGCCATGGGGCTGCCCCCACCTCTTCCACATTCATGTGGGTGGAGCTCCCACTCAAAATGAAAAGCCTCCACTCCCATTAAAAAGCCTCCACTCAAAAATCCACTCACATGCATTAAATTTCCACCAAATTTAATGCAAGCTCTCATTTAAATAAAACTCTTTTATTTATTTATTCAGAATTTTGTCAATTACTTTAATGACAAACATTCACAAATAACCCCTTGCTAGAATCCTATTTCACATGCATAACCAGTTTATGCAATTTCACCCGAGACATGATCGAGACCCCTCTCGGATCAATAATCAGAAGCGGGATCTGGAGACCCATACTGACTCCCACACATTCAACGATGACTTTCTTGTGATCGTCGGAACCTTTTACGTTAGTATCTTAATCCCTTTGTTTCACGATATATTACATGTCCGAGATTCGATCATCGGTATCTCCATACCTAGTTTAATCTCGTTACCGACATGCACTCTTTTCTCGTTCCTGTGATATAACATTCTAGTGATCAAATCACTTGCTTGCAAGCTAATCAATGTGATATCACCGAGAGGGCCCAGAGTATATCTATCCGTCATCGGGATGAACAAATTCCACTCTTGATCCATGAGCCTCAACATAACACTTTATTAGTTCTGAACCCACCTTTATAATCACCCTGTTACGGTGTGACGTTTGATGTTATCAAGAAACTCTTCCGGTGTTAGTGATTGACATGATCTCATGGTCTAAGGATAAGGATCACTTCGTAAGTTGTTATAGCAATATAAACTCAATGACTTTGATCGTAATGCTATACTTCGGATGAATGTTCATCACATCATTACACTAATGTTGTGATCCCGTTATTAACAACATCCAATGTCCATGATCAGGAAACCTTGATCATCTTGTTAATCAACGAGCTAGTTTATGAGAGGCTTAACTAGGAACTTTCTGTTTGTTTATTAAACACACATGTATTAACGTTTCCGTATTAATACAATTATAGCATGCAAAATAAACATCTATCATATACTTGGAATACACATAATAACCACTTTATTATTGCCTCTCAGGGCATATTCCCTTCAGTCTCCCACTTGCACTAGAGACAATAATCTAGTTACATAGTGATAAATCTAACACCCATTGAGTTCTGGTGTTGATCATGTTTTTCTTTAGGGAGAGTTTTAGTCAACGGATCTGCTACATTGAGATCCGTATGTACTTTACAAATCTTTATATCTCCATCCTTGACATGCTCGCGGATGGAGTGAAACCGGCGCTTAATATGCTTGGAATGCTTGTGAGACCTTGGCTCTTTGGCATTGGCAATGGCACCATTGTTGTCACAATAGATCACCATTGGGTCCAACGCGTTTGCCACAACTCCTAGTTCGGATATGAACTCCTTCATCCAAACTGCTTCCTGAGCTGCTTCTGAAGCAGCAACATATTCGGCCTCCGTTGTTGATCCCGCTACCACAGGTTGTTTGGAGCTCCTCCAACTAACCGCTCTGCCATTCATGAGAAATACGTATCCGGATTGGGACTTAGAGTCATCCGGATCGGTGTCAAAGCTAGCGTCGACATAACACTTAGCGACGAGCTCTTCTTCACCTCCGTATACAAGAAACATATCCTTAGTTCTTCGTAAGTACTTAAGGATATTCTTGACCGCTATCCAGTGTTCCGAACCTGGATCCGATTGGTACCTACTAGTCAAACTAATAGCGTGTGCCACATCCGGTCTTGTACATAGCATGGCGTACATTATAGAGCCTATGGCTGAAGCATAGGGGACTTTGTCCATTATCTCTCTTTCTTCCGCCGAAGCCGGACTTTGAGTCTTACTCAATGTCTTGCCTTGCAACATAGGTAAGAACCCCTTCTTACTTCCGTCCATTTTAAACTTCTTTAAAATCTTATCAAGGTATGTACTTTGCGATAGCCCTATTAGGCGCCTAGATCTATCTCTATAGATCTTTATGCCTAATATGTATGACGCTTCACCTAGGTCCTTCATTGAAAATTTGCTGTTTAGATAACTTTTAACACTGTTTAAAAGTTCTATATCATTTCCGATCAATAATATGTCATCCACATATAATATCAGAAATGCCACATTGCTCCCACTCACTTTCTTGTAAATACAAGCTTCTCCATAAGTTTGGACAAATCAAAACTCTTTGATCACCTCATCAAAGCGGAGATTCCAACTTCGTGATGCTTGCTTCAATCCATAGATGGATCGCTGAAGCTTGCACACCTTGTTAGCATCCTTAGGATCGACAAAACCCTTTGGTTGTATCATATACAACTCTTCTTCAATATTACCATTGAGAAATGCGGTTTTGACATCCATCTGCCATATTTCATAATCGAAATATACAGCAATTGCTAACATAATCCTAACTGACTTTAGCATCGCTACGGGAGAGAAAGTCTCATCGTAGTCAACTCCTTGAATTTGTCGAAACCCCTTTGCGACAAGTCGAGCTTTATAGATGGTCACATTACCATCAGCATCAGTTTTCCTTTTGAAAATCCATTTGTTCTCCACGGCCTTTCGGTCGTGAGGTAATTCGACCAAGTTCCAAACTTGATTTTCATACATGGATTCCATCTCGGATTTCATGGCTTCTAACCATTTGTTGGAATCCGGGCTCATCATCGCTTCTTCATACGTCGCAGGGTCATTATTTTCATCAACCATGAAATTTATGACAGGATTTCCGTATAGCTCGGGAGCTGCACGCGTCCTGTTTGACCTGCGAGGTTCGGTAGTACTCTCTTTCGGAGTTTCATGATCATTATCATTAGTTCCCTCTTCAACAGGTGGAGCCAACTCCGGAACAACTTCCGGCGCTGCGCTACTCGCCATACTTTGAAGAGAAGGTTCCACAACCTCTTCGAGTTCTACCTTCCGACTACTCACACCTTTCGCGAGAAACTCTTTCTCTAGAAAGGATCCATTCTTGGCAACAAAAACCTTGCCCTCGGATCTGTGATAGAAGGAATACCCAATAGTTTCTTTAGGGTATCCTATGAAGACGCATTTTTCCGCTTTGGGTTCGAGTTTATCCGGTTGAAGTTTCTTCACATAAACATCGCAACCCCAAACTTTAAGAAATGACAGCTTAGGTTTGTTTCCAAACCATAATTCATACGGTGTCTTTTCAACGGATTTAGATGGTGCCCGATTTAAAGTGAATGCAGCAGTTTCTAGTGCATAACCCCAAAATGACAACGGCAAGTCCGTCAGAGACATCATAGATCGAACCATATCTAATAAAGTACGATTACGACGTTCCGACACACCATTTCGCTGTGGTGTTCCGGCAGGTGTGAGCTGTGAAACAATTCCACACTCTTTCATGTGAGTGCTAAACTCGTAACTTAGATACTCACCTCCACGGTCGGACCGTAGAAATTTGATCTTTCTATTACGATGATTTTCCACTTCATTCTGAAATTCCTTGAACTTTTCAAAGGTTTCAGACTTGTGTTTCATCAACTAGATATAACCGTATCTACCTAAATCATCCGTGAAAGTAACAAAATAACGATATCCACCTCGCGCCGACACACTCATTGGACCACATACATCAGAATGTATGATTTCCAATAAATCAGTCGCCCGTTCCATTGAACCGGAAAACGGCGTTCTAGTCATCTTGCCCATAAGGCATGGCTCACATGTATCAAATGATTCATAATCAAGTGATTCCAAAAGTCCATCCGAATGGAGCTTCTTCATGCGTTTAACGCCAATATGACCTAGACGGCAGTGCCACATATATGCGGATATATCATCATTAAGTTTAATCCTTTTAGCATCAACATTATGAATATGTGTAACATTATCATCGAGATCTAATAGAAATAAACCATTCATCATCGGTGCATGACCATAAAAGATTTCATTCATATAAATGGAATAACCATTGTTCTCGGATTTAAATGAATAACCACTTCGCATCAAACACGATCCAGATACAATGTTCATGCTCAGTGCAGGCACCAGATAACATTTATTCAAGTTTATAACTAATCCCGACGGTAAGTGGAGAGGCAGCGTTCCGACGGCGATCACATCAACACTTGATCCATTGCCGACACGCATCTTGACCTCACCCCTTGCTAGCGGTCGCTGGTTCCGCAGCCCCTGATTCGAGTTACAAATATTAGCAACTGAACCGGTATCAAATACCCAGGTGCTACTGCGAGCACTAGTCAAGTACACATCAATAACATGTATATCATATATACCTTTGTTTGCCTTGCCGGCCTTCTTGTCTGCCAAATACTTGGGGCAGTTGCGCTTCCAGTGGCCAGTCCCCTTACAATAGTAGCACTCGGAATCAGACTTAGGTCCAACTCGGGGTTTCTTTTCAGGTGCGGCAACAGGCTTGCCGCCCTTACTTCCCTTCCGTTTTCCCTTCTTGTCTTTCTTGAAACCAGTATTCCTATTGATCATCAACACTTGATGTTCCTTTTTGATCTCCACTTCTGCAGTTTTAAGCATTGACAGAAGCTCGGGGAGAGACTTCTTCATGCCTTGCATATTATAATTCATCACGAAGCTCTTATAGCTAGGTGGCAGAGACTGCAGAACACGATGGATGCCTAAGTCAATGGGAATCGTTATTCCCAAGGACACAAGCTTATCGGCGTAACCCGACATCTTGAGTACATGCTCACTAACGGAGCTGTGCTCTTCCATCATGCAGCTAAAGAACTTTTCTGAAGCATTGTAGCTCTCTACAGCAGCATGTGTGTCGAAAATCATTTTCAACTCACCCATTGTATCAAAAGCATTGCCGTTTTCGAAACGTTTTCGAAGTTCCGGCTCTAGCCCATACAATATGCCGCAATGAACTAAGTTGTGGTCCTCCTGACGAGTCTGATAGACATTCTTCTCCTCGTCAGGGGCATCATCAAAAAGTGGGGGGCCTAACGGCGCTTCTAGCACATATTGCTTTTGTGCAGCAGAGAGGAGAATCCTCAAATTCATGGCCCATTCAGTAAAGTTGCTACCGTTCGTTGCTAGTTTCTCTTTCTCCATGAACGCATTGAAATTAAAAGCAGGTGGTGCCATCTACAACAGAATTTGTAAAGTTTAGACTAAGTGTATGATAGATTGAGTTCAACTAATCTGTATTACGAATGAACTCCCACTCAAAAGCGACATCCCTCGTGTCCTTTTGGTGATTACATGAACCAAATCCACTACACCAAGTCCGATCATCACGTGAGTCGGTATAGCTTCAAAGGCGAGCATCAAATGGACATCATATCAACTATATGACTCATGCTTAACCTTTCGGTCTGTGTTCCGAGGCCATGTCTGTACATGCTAGGCTCGCCAAGTTAGAACCTTAGTATGCTCCAATTGGATGCCGGTGTCTCTTAAGTGTGTCACCCTACGGTTCGTGAATAATGCGGACATGATCGAGACCCCTCTCAGATCAATAATCAGAAGCGGGATCTGGAGACCCATACTGACTCCCACACATTCAACGATGACTTTCTTGTGATCGTCGGAACCTTTTACGTTAGTATCTTAATCCCTTTGTTTCACGATATATTACATGTCCGAGATTCGATCATCGGTATCTCCATACCTAGTTTAATCTCGTTACCGACATGCACTCTTTTCTCGTTCCTGTGATATAACATTCTAGTGATCAAATCACTTGCTTGCAAGCTAATCAATGTGATATCACCGAGAGGGCCCAGAGTATATCTATCCGTCATCGGGATGAACAAATTCCACTCTTGATCCATGAGCCTCAACATAACACTTTATTAGTTCTGAACCCACCTTTATAATCACCCTGTTACGGTGTGACGTTTGATGTTATCAAGAAACTCTTCCGGTGTTAGTGATTGACATGATCTCATGGTCTAAGGATAAGGATCACTTCGTAAGTTGTTATAGCAATATAAACTCAATGACTTTGATCGTAATGCTATACTTCGGATGAATGTTCATCACATCATTACACTAATGTTGTGATCCCGTTATTAACAACATCCAATGTCCATGATCAGGAAACCTTGATCATCTTGTTAATCAACGAGCTAGTTTATGAGAGAGGCTTAACTAGGAACTTTCTGTTTGTTTATTAAACACACATGTATTAACGTTTCCGTATTAACGTGTGTAACTGTTTTACACCCGAAATATGGTCGAGGATCCAAGAACACCCGATCATCACGTGATGTCTTGGAGCGACGAAAACATAATCGGTGCATACTAAAGGAAGAACACATTTTTATCTTGATATTTAAATGAGGGATCATCTTATTATGCTTAACAAAGCGCTAAATAAGCAATATAAGATGCAACCAAACATCATATGTTTATTAGTGAAATTATATGGTTCCCGCAGATGATCTCTATCATGTGCATCGTGGTATGATCACTATCATACCTATATGTGTAAATCCAAGGTCTATGGATTTTACACGCTATGTGTGTTGTAAGAGTATCATCTCATACTTCTACTTACAACACTACCATATAATAACACTAGCCCAGCAACAATCTAAACTAGACGCCTCTAATTTATCCATTGCAAGTTTTACGTGGCTTAGGGCTTTCGAGATAGAACCGTTCTTACCTACGAACATCAACCACAACGAGGATAATCAAATTGTTGACAACTCGCTTGCAAAATAGATATTGACTATAGTAGGAGAGACAGACACCCGCTAGCCACTTATGCAAACTAGTTGCATGTCAAGCGTGGAACAGGTCTCATGTGCGAGGACATGTAAAGTTTGTCCGGGCCGCTTCATCCCACTATGCCACCAATATCCAAAATCACAACAAAGGAGCAACAACATGATCATCATCACCCACATACTCATATGTGTACTACCCGTGTAAAGTATCTACGCATAGATCCGGCTCTGATACCACTGTAGGGTTCGCAGCATAGAAAACAAAAATTTTCCTACGATGTGAACTATATACCAAGATCTATTTATACTAGATACAAACAACGGGCGGATGTATATCCGTAGAGAACATACCCTTGAAGACCGACAAAGCTTAACGAGTTCAACTCGTGGTTGATGTAGACGATCTCTTGCCGATCTCAAGATCGAGAGGAAGTCCTAGCGCCGCAAAACAGCAGCGCATCCGTGCTCGCACACACGTTCGAGGCACCGAGCAACCTCCGCCTCCTCGCTCCAGCGATGCAGCGGAAGCACAACTCTTTCTTGCCGAAAGCCACCGGGAACATGTATCTCGCTAGTCCGAGACCATGGGGGATAAATTCTAGAGGGGGAGAGAGATCCTTCACGAGGAGGTGTGATGTGAGAGGAGGAGAGGGGGGCCTTTTATAGGGGAGAGGGGGGCACCCAAGGGGCATGGCGCCCAGCCATGGGGCTGCCCCCACCTCTTCCACATTCATGTGGGTGGAGCTCCCACTCAAAATGAAAAGCCTCCACTCCCATTAAAAAGCCTCCACTCAAAAATCCACTCACATGCATTAAATTTCCACCAAATTTAATGCAAGCTCTCATTTAAATAAAACTCTTTTATTTATTTATTCAGAATTTTTTCAATTACTTTAATGACAAACATTCACAAATAACCCCTTGCTAGAATCCTATTTCACATGCATAACCAGTTTATGCAATTTCACCCGAAAACCTGTTTCGGTATCTAGTGAAATAAATTCCTGCGCTTGTTCATTCTTTCGGCATGAAACCTTTGCTCCAATTGGATGCCGGTGTCTCTTAAGTGTGTCACCCTACGGTTCGTGAATAATGCGGACATGATCGAGACCCCTCTCGGATCAATAATCAGAAGCGGGATCTGGAGACCCATACTGACTCCCACACATTCAACGATGACTTTCTTGTGATCGTCGGAACCTTTTACGTTAGTATCTTAATCCCTTTGTTTCACGATATATTACATGTCCGAGATTCGATCATCGGTATCTCCATACCTAGTTTAATCTCGTTACCGACATGCACTCTTTTCTCGTTCCTGTGATATAACATTCTAGTGATCAAATCACTTGCTTGCAAGCTAATCAATGTGATATCACCGAGAGGGCCCAGAGTATATCTATCCGTCATCGGGATGAACAAATTCCACTCTTGATCCATGAGCCTCAACATAACACTTTATTAGTTCTGAACCCACCTTTATAATCACCCTATTACGGTGTGACGTTTGATGTTATCAAGAAACTCTTCCGGTGTTAGTGATTGACATGATCTCATGGTCTAAGGATAAGGATCACTTCGTAAGTTGTTATAGCAATATAAACTCAATGACTTTGATCGTAATGCTATACTTCGGATGAATGTTCATCACATCATTACACTAATGTTGTGATCCCGTTATTAACAACATCCAATGTCCATGATCAGGAAACCTTGATCATCTTGTTAATCAACGAGCTAGTTTATGAGAGAGGCTTAACTAGGAACTTTCTGTTTGTTTATTAAACACACATGTATTAACGTTTCCGTATTAATACAATTATAGCATGCAAAATAAACATCTATCATATACTTGGAATACACATAATAACCACTTTATTATTGCCTCTCAGGGCATATTCCCTTCAAAAGTGCCCACTGCTTACTATATCAGGACGATTATCTAAACCTGACTAGTAAAGTGCCGCAACTATAACTGAATAAGTAAAACTGCCAACTGTGTGAGTTCCTCGGTTGACTTCCTCGACGGTCTCGAGGGGGAAACGCCAGGATGGGTTTGTTTGATGATAGTATCCGGTTGGATCCGAATAGGTCTTCCTTACCCCTCTCTGATAGCCGCCAGTTGTATCGAGTCTCTATAGGTTGTTTAGTGCATGCTGCCGCTGCCGTTCAGTCCACCATACCTATGTAGGCGAGGACCGCCGAATTCTAGCCTCGCCGTGTACTGGCCTCAGTACTGACGCTCCTTCTTTTTCCTTTGCCCTTTGTTGGCACCCCTTTTGTTTAAGCAGGTTTTGAGATCGACGTCGTTAGCAGGGTTACCCTTCCGGCTTGGCCTGGGCAGGGTTATGGACGCCATTGGTTATTCTTCAGGGCTCTTAGCCCCATTTGCATCTTGTCCGTAGCTGGACGCTCTATCGTTTTCAAGGTGATTTGGATCTTTGTAGATTATATCTGTATCCTTGACTCATGGAGTCGCTGTTATATATATATCTGTTCTGTGGGTCCCATCGAGGACTGTTGTGTAATGTTATTACTTCGTTTTCCACCCGCACGAAAGTGCCTGGTGGGCACCTTTGAATCGTTTCTATGCGGGTTTGGCGGGTTTCGCTAAAACTTGCATAGGTCCGATTCTGAGGGTGTTACACCCTAGCCTCCCCAAATCTCGGGATGAGATTTATTTTAAGGGTGGTAGCCTGTCACATCCCAAGATTTTCCAAATCTTGTAATGTGAAAAATAAAATAAACAAAATAAATTTTTGTTGAAAATCAGGGTGAAAAGAAACTTTTGTTTCTAAATGGAAACTTAAAATCCCATCTTGAAAAAACTTTGGTAAAAGTTTGAATCCAACAAAATTCAAATCTTGAGAAATGCTTTCCTCAATGAATGTATCTGGAAATTTAAACACTTGGAAAATAAATCCAAACCCTAAACCCTAATGGAATAAAATCACTTCCAAGTTATCTCCAAATCCATGGATTTGATCCATATAAAAATTGATCAACAAACATTCACAAATTATCAAGAAAGACAAATATAAATAATATAAGACCATAGAAATTGGAATCACCAAGTTTGGATCTCTAGATAAAAAGATAAGGATTTTATAAGATAAAGAAAGAATTATTAAAGAAAGGGTTTTTAAAGACCAAACCAAATCTTGGCCAAATCCATAAACAAATGGAATGGTTATAATCCAAATCCAAATAAAAATATTGATAAAGAATTTCCAAAATAAAATAAAATGGCTTAGACCAAATCCTATTGGAATAAGACAAACCCAAGTTTTAAATGATTAATAAATCTTATTAAAAGCTATTCCAAATAATTCAAGATGAATTTTTGACACCCTTTTTAGTAAACAAAACCTACTGAAAAGTTTTGGAAGGTTTAAAAAGATTTTAAATGGTGTTTAGAAATATTATTAAAACCTATTTGATTTAAAACAAGGGCCCTTTTTATTAATTAAAAAGACCCCAAAAAGAATAAAATAAATTTCCAAAATTAACATCAGAATGTTTTATAAATCAATAGTTAAACCTACACAAAATTTGGCAAGGTTTTGAATTCAAATGAATGTTTGAATTGGCCAAACAAAATCAAATCAGAATAATCAAAAGAGAAAAAGAAAAACAAACAGAACAAAAAAAATGAAAAGGACCCAGCCCAACTAGCCTGGCCCAACTAAGCCCATCCAGCCCACTGCCCCTCTCCCGCAGAAAAACGCTTCAGACCAAACACCATACCCGCCCAACGACAAACATGTGGACCCCGCACTCCTTCTCTCTCTTTCATTGCCAAAGGACCCCACTCCCCCCAGTCATCGTCCTCACCCACCCCGCTGACCACGCCCCCTCTCGCCGGCCGTTGCTGCCAAATCAAAGCCATCATATTACGCAGTAACGCCACGATTAATCGGCCCCTTGACCACGCACGTTAAAGCGTCTTCCCCTCCTCTCTACTTCCCCTCCCTCGCACGCACCAGCTCGCCACCGGGCTGCGCAAATTTCACCAGAGACCACGCTCTGCTCCGACGAACTCGCGAGCAAATTCCGGCGACCCCGCGCCACCCCTTGCCTCCCCGAGCACACAGGCACATCCCCCAGACCCAGGCGCACCCCTCTGTATCATCATCTCGCCCGTGCGTGCTTTGCAGCGTCGACAACGACAGCGACCCGTAGCGCCGCCGCCTGCCATTCACTCCGACGAGGTTTCCTGGTAAGCTCGAACCGCCCCGAAGCTATTCGATGATGCACGCATGTTCCCTGATACCGTGCGCGTCTAACGCACCCTTTACTTTGCTTTGGCACACCCTGTAGCCTCGCCCCCGTCGACGTCTGACCGTACCCGACGCCAGCAAGATCTCCGGCGAGGAATTCCGATCAACCCCGTGCGCCCCTTCACCAACAAAGGGCAGGTTGAGCATCCCCGTGCCTCGGCGATCACTGTGAGCCATCTCTTCTTCTTCCTTGCTTCCTCTAGTGCCAGCTCCGCCGCTAGCCGAGCGTCGCCGCCGCGCGCTGCCGCTGAACGCCGCCCGAGTTAGGTCAGATCGTCGCTAGCCGTTGGATGCAAATCGTAGGGACACAATAGATGACTTAACGAACCGTTTTTGATCAATCTGTGCCGCACGATCTAATTAGATCTAACGCCTCCCGTAGCGTGATCCAGACGAAATGGTATCAGCGAGTAAGAACATGCCACGTGTCTCTGTCGATTTGAATTAGAACACATTTGATCTATTAGATATGTGATTTTGTAAATTGCATAACTTTTATTCTACACGTCCAAATTTTGCAAACTTTATATCAATGGATTCAGCAAGACAAGCCCTAGCCAACCATGCACTTTGTTTAGTAAAAAGCTTCTAGTAAAATGTTTGTTTTTGCAGAAACTTATGTATGCTTGTTTAGGTTATAAAAATTATTCTAAAATGATTTTGGGGATAAAATCTTTGGCAAATGGTGTATTTTGAACCTACTGACCCTAGGAAACAAATTGTGGTTTCAAAAATGTATTTGGTGAAACAAAAGAATTAATCTTTGATTTAAACCATTTCTAGCTGATAAAAATATGGTTTATTTATTAAAAATGGTTTTGGAAGAAAACCTTTGAGAAATGTTTTGGAAATAAACTCTCTGACCCTAAACACAAGATTTTATGGTTTGAAAACATATTTTGTGAACCCTATAGATTAATGCCTTATTGATAACATTTTTACACCACATAAAATGATACCTTGTTTTAAAAAGGGTTTATAAAGTGAAACCTATTGCAAATGACTTTGCCACTTTATAAAATGACCAATAGGTGTTTCCAAATGTTTACAACCTACTAGAAACCACTTTTACAAATAAAACAACCCTTTTGCATGCTTGCAAGTTTGGTTTTGTTTTATTATTTTATGTGACGATTTGCTTGAATGGTAGATTGAAATATTGTTTGCTTGATTGAATTGTAGTGATTTGAAGTGAGTGAACATTGCAAAGATCAAGAAGTGAACCTATACTCTACCAAAAAGGCAAGTGATGCTTCATACTTTTGTCCCATTACTTTCACTATGCATTAGTGATTTTTCTAAGTAAAACTTGCATGGAATTTTTGCTAAGTATAAACCATGCTATGGGAAATCCTAGTAGATGAAACCTTAGTAGAAATTTCCTAAGTGAAGATTCCTACTACTATCATGCTTAGCTTAGCTAGTAGAAAACAAGGGTGGAATATATAATCACACTATGGAAAAATTTCTAAGGCTGAGGACTTGTGTTTTGTTTAATAAAACAACTAAGTGAATGAATCACCTGGGTGGAATGGAAGGAATGGTTTGTGTTGAGTGGTTAACAAGGCCCATTTCTATGGTTTACCTTGTGTATCTCACTTGTGGATGGCCACCCAAGAACAAAGAGATTTGAGATGTCAAATGTTGAGAAGCTTCAAGTGCAACCACTTGGCATTATGGGCTCTGCCTGGATCATATAGGTTGCTAGAACTTAGCCATTTGGACAGTTGGTGGTAGTGGGATGATAGGTTGGAACGCGTCCATTTGGTCTAAGGGAAGGCTTCTGAAAGATCTTGTCTTGGTGAAACCAAGTCTTGTGGGGAAAGTGCACCACCTCTGCAGAGTGTAAAATCTAAGTACTTAGCCATGTCCCCGGCAAAGGACAATTTGAGCATCAAGACATGGAAGCTATCAAGAATCTCATCATCCCAATTTCTAAGTTAAAAACTTGTGGGTGAACAAAGGTTGGAAGGATCACCAATTTCTATTGGGAGATGCCTTGGGAAAGAAGATTTTGTCAAGCAAAAACTTAGTGTTTCAAATGATAAGGAAAATCTATTTTGAGCAATGCAAGCCTAAGCTCCACTTATCCAAATGCATATAGATGATAGACTTCACTATACTACCATAGTATCACTTGCCAATACAATTCAAATGTATTAACCCTTGTGGCTGTAACTTGTTATGTTGCAGGTTTGTTTGATATTAGTGAAGTTTAATGATTAGGATTACAAGTCTACAACCAACATGTCTGCCTGTGGCACTTTGAAGATGAAGGACCCCATGCTTATAGATATTCTGCTGCAATGTAATGTAATAGACAAATGAGCTATGTAAGATGTAATAAATTATGTTATTCCTGGTTATAAAGTTGTACTATGACCTTTGTTTCTTGATATTACATCTTAACTGTGGATGCTAGCTATTGATCCAGGGACTAGCATTGTAAACACAGGGATCTCTACCTTATTAAAGGTTGGGAACCTTACATGCATCATGAAGTATGTCGGAAGGTAGGATGGCTTCTGCTCCATATACCATAAAATAAGGGGTGTAGCCGGTGGATCTGTTGGGTGTAGTTCGTAAACTTCATAGCATAGATGGCAATTCTTCCGCCCAGGCTCCAGCTGCTCTATGTAGTGGTGCCTCAAGACGAGGCTTTTTTCCCTGCAGAATTAATCCATTGGCGCGCTCAACCTGACCATTGGATTATGGATGTGCCACAGATGCAAGGTCAAGTAGGATGCACTTTTCCCAACAATAAGCCTCCACTTCTCCAAGTGACAAGTTGCTGCCGTTGTCGGTGATAATGCTATGTGGGAGACCAAATCTCACCACAAGATCCCGGACAAACCTGAGAGCAGTTTCCCCATCAATCTTTCTAATGGGTTTAGCTTCTATCCATTTAGTGAATTTATCAACTGCTACTATCAGATGTGTAAACCCACATGGTGCCGTTTGTAACGGTCCCACCATGTCTAGCCCCTAGACTGCAAATGGCCAAGTTATTGGTATTGTTCGCAATTCTTCATCATGAATGTATGGTTGTCGGGCATAATACTGGCATCCCATGCATGTCTCAACCAGCTTGTCGGCGTCCGCCTTCGCGGTCAGCCAGTACCTTGCCGGAAGGCTTTCGTGACCAACGATCGAGGAGCGGCGTCATGCCCGCAATCTCCGAGATGGATTTCGCGTAGGATTTCAATACCTTCTAGCTGGGAAACACACTTAAGGTATACACCACTAGTGCTCCTTTTGTAGAGATGTCCATTGATTATGGTATAGCCCTTTGCTCGTCGTACTATTTGCCGTCTTTCGACCTTGTTGTCGGGCAAGGTTCCGTGTTCGAGATACTCCATGAACGGTTTTATCCAAGCCGGAGGGACCTTTGCCACCATGTGGACAAAAGAGTCAACTCTATCCGGGTTGTCGATGTCTGCTCCCTTCACGGATGGTGTCCGTAGATGCTCTAGGAAAACTCCTGGCGGAATTCGCTTGCGCCCTGATCCAAGCTTAAATAACAGATCATCCGCCTCATTTTGCTCCCTAGGTACATACTTGACCTCGTAGCCCAAGAAGCACTTGGCTATCTCGTCCACTTTGTCTCGATATGCCGCCATCATAGGGTTCCGCGCATTCGAGGTGCCAGCCACCTGCTGGGCAACCAAGTCGGAATCTCCACAGCAAATTATGCGCTTGATGCCAATATCCTTGGCTACGCGTAATCCGTGAATGAGTGCTTCATACTCCGCGATGTTGTTCGTAGCCTCGAAGTGGATCTGCAGAACGTAGTGTAGCTTGTCCCCAGTTGGTGATTGTAGTAGTACACCAGCCCCCGAGCCATTGGGAAACTTCGATCCGTCTAAGTGCATCACCCAGTACTCCGGTTCTGGCAACGGAGTAACATCTGGCATCTCCGTCCAATCTGCGATAAAATCCGCCAAGGCTTGTGACTTGATAGCGTCGCGTCTCTTGTAGGTGATCTCGAAGGAGGCAAGTTCGATGCCCCACTTCGCAACCCTTCCCGTAGCGTCGATGTTGTTGATAATGTCGGACAATGGAGTCTTGCTCACCACTATGATAGGGTGCTCCTAAAAGTAATGCCTCAGCTTCCGAGAAGCAAGGAATACTCCATAAGCTATCTTATGGTAGTGCGGGTAACGCTGCTTGGACTCCTTCAAGACCTCGCTTACATAGTACACTGGTCGTTGAAATCCGTGCTCATAGCCTTATTCCTTCCGCTCTACCACGACGACGATGCTGATTACCCGGTTGGTTGCCGCCATGTAAAGTAACATGGGCTCTCCAGGCTCGGGTGGGCGCTGAGGAAAGAATCTCCTTGAGCTGCTTCAATGTTGCATCTGCTTTGTCCGTCCACGTGAATTTGTCCGCCTTCTTTAGCAATTTGTACAGCGATAGATCCTTCTCTCCAAGTCGGCTGATGAATCGACTAACTGATGCAACACAACCTGTTAGTCGTTGAATGTCCTTTAGGCATGTCAGACGGTTTATGTTTAATATGGCCTGAATTTTCTCTAGGTTGACCTCGATTCCACACTGGGAAACGATGAAGCCCAACAATTTTTCGGCTGGGACCCCGAAGATGCACTTCTTAGGGTTAAGCATCATGTTGTATTTCCGGAGATTATCAAAGGTTTATTTTAAGTCGGAGATTAAGTCATTTGACTTTTTAGACATCACCGCTATATCGTCCACATAGGCGTAAACGTTCCGACCAATTTGATCGTGCATGCAACGTTGCATTGTCCGTTGGTACGTAGCACCTGCGTTTTTCAGCCCAAAGGGCATCGTAACGTAGAAAAACGTGTCGTAGGGTGTAGTGAACGAAGTGTCCAATTGGTCTGACTTACTCATTTTGATCTGGTGGTATCCTGAGTATGCATCGAGAAAACACAAAAGTTCCGAGCCAGCCGTCGAGTCAATGACTTGGTCAATGCGAGGCAAAGCAAACGAATCTTGGGGACACGCTTTGTTCAAGCCGGTGCAATCAACGCACATTCTTAATTCTTTGGTTCCCTTTTTGGGGACAAGTATAGGATTGGCCACCCATTGGGTGTGAAGGACTTCTAGGATAAAACTAGGTTTAAGTAACCTAGATATCTCTTTGCCAATGGCGCGTCTCTTTTCATCTCCAAAGCGTCGTAGACGTTGCTTCATTGGTTTGCATTTTGGATAAATGTTTAAGCTGTTCTCGGCAAGTTCCCTAGGTACACCTTTCATGTTGGCAGGTTGCCAAGCAAAGATATCCCTATTCTCACAGAGGAACTCGACGAGCGTGCTTTCCTATTTGGGATCCAGGTTCGTCCCAATGGCGGTGGTCTTGGAGGCATCGCCTACCACAAGTTCCACCGGCTTGGTCTCGATGGCGGCCTTGAATGCTGGAGCGGAGTCGGAGATCTGTTTCTTCGACGCGGGCATCCCTGATTCATCGATCTTGCTCTGGATCTCCTTGAATTCTCCACTGTAGAGGACAGCTTCCACGTAGGCTCCTTCATTAATCTCGCAGTCCCTAGCCTTGGTAAAACTTCCGGATACGGTGATGACACCGTTTGGTCCGGGTATCTTGAGTTTGTTGTAGACGAAGCATGGCTTGGCCATGAAGGTGTGGAATATGTCGCGACCGAATATGACGTGGTACACACTCTTGAAGGGGACCACCTCAAAGGTCATGTGCTCTTGGCGGTAATTATTAACATCGCCAAAGGTAACCTGAAGTGTGATGCACCCAAGGGACCGAGCCTCCTACCCAGGAACTACGCCGTGGAAGATGGTGTTGGTCCGTCTTAGATTTGCCTCCGTCAAGTTTATCTTCTGTAGTGTATCCAGGTACATGATGTTGATGCTGCTTCCACTATCCACCATACACTTGGTGAATTCAATGTCGTCAATCAGGGGGTTGATGACCATGGCGTATTGGTTCTCCGTAGGGATGAGGTCTGGGTGATCCTTCATGTCCCAAGTAATTGGAACCTCCGACCAGCGCAGGTACTGGGGAACTAGGGGTAGAGTGGCCATCAGGATCCTCATAGAGGTCTTCAGTTGTTGGGCGGAGGGAGCGCCAAGGAAAGTGTGGTAAACTGGCACCTTCTTCATGAAGGGGTTCTTGCCTTTGTCGTTGCTCTTGGCGGCGTGTTTGGGGTCAACATCCTCATCCATGTCACTTGAATCCTTGGACTCCTCCTCCTTATTCTTCCCCTTGCCCTTGCCTTGTGGTCTGTTCTTCCGACTTTGCTTGTAACCGGACTACGGGTCCTCCTTGAGGTCGTTGACGAATTTGCAGTGTCGATTGGTGTGAGTGGCTTTCCCATTGACATCGAGGTGTACGAGGCACGGCATATCGCGGTACTCCTCATAAGTTTGGGGAACACGGAGCGGTATTGAGGTAGTTTCGCTTCCTCTCTACTGCCCACGACCAGCTCCCCGCCCTCGGCCATGTTGTCTGCCATCACCTCGTCCTGCAAAGGTCATGCGACCATGTCAGGAGTTTGCTTTTCTTCTAGAGCGGTTTTCCGCTTTGTGCTGCTGTTCCTCCGAGCTTGAGTTGGAACAGCCGTTGCCAGAAAGGAGTCGCGAGCATCGCCGTCGGCAGTTGCGAACTCACTAGCCAACTGAATCATCTAATTCAAGTCCAGCTGGTGATTATCCTGCAAGCGCTTCAGCTTATGTCAGAGCAACGTGCCCCTTTCCAACCCATCGATGAAGGCGGCCACGGCGGTCTAAGCGTGCACTCCTGCGTAGGAATTTTTCATATCCAGCCAACTCGAGAGGTAGGCGCGAGATGTCTCGACTTTCTCTTTCACGCACCGCTGTAGATCGCCAACAGTGCAGGGACGTTTGTACGTACCCTCGAAGTTCTTGGTGAACGCTTCTTGCATGTCCAACCAATTGCAGATGGATTTCTTCGGAAAGTCATCAATCCATTGACGGGCCATGCCCGCCAACATCAAAGGGAGGTACTTGACGGAAATGTTGGGGTTACCTCCGGCAATCTCCACCGCGTTGCCATAATCCTGCAACCATGTGGATGGCTTGGCGATGCCGTCGTAGGGCTTGATGGTCTTGTCGATCCGGAAGCCTTTGGGGTAAGTTGCGGACCGTATCACAGGTCCAAAGCAACGTGGTCCTAGTTATGGTCCTTCCCGGGCCTCGTGGATCTTATCGATTCGTGAACGTGCATCGTATGGCTCCGGGTTTCTTTTCTTCTTGTCAACAGGGGATGGGTTGCGTGAACAACACGGGCCTCCTCTGCCATGGTGACTGCTGGGTGGCGACGGAGGTGGAGGTGGCGGTGGGTTTGCCTTCTTGCTATTACCCTCCTGCGATGCATCACGCCTGTTGTCACATCCCAAGATTTTCCAAATCTTGTAATGTGAAAAATAAATGAATAAAATAAAACTTTGTTGATTTTCAGGGTGAGAAGAAACTTTTGAATCCATTTGGAAACTTTTCAAACCTATTTTGATCAAACAAATCTTAAAGGGATTTGAAAAGACAAAACCTTTAATAAGGAAAAATTTAAATATTTGAAATTACTTCTTTTTTAACCTTTTAAATAAAAAGATTTGGTTTTCAAATAAAAAGGAAGAAATTTATATAAAGAATATTTTATAGGCCAAATTAAAACTTGGCCAAGCCTTTGAAATAAAATATTTCTATTTGATAAAAATAGTAAAGATTTATTTAAATAAAATAAAAAGGATTTAATATCCAAGTTTATTAAAAATAAAGGTTTTACTATTTTAATTAAACATCAAAACTTATTTATTTATTTTAAACAAGTTTTCCAAGTATCCTTTATTTTCAAATAAAACCTACTGATTTGGTTTTGATAATATTTAGGTTTCAAAATGGAATTTTGAATAAATCAAAATCTATTTGTTTTAATAACAAAGGTCTATTTATTTAATTATTAATGGACCCTAAAATAAAAATATTATTTTGGTCTTTGGACTTTGGTTTATGTTGTTAAACAGAACCAAAACCCAATACAAGTGTGGTGAATGTTTGAATTGATTTGATTGCTTGATTGGTTGTTTGAATTTCAAAACAGAAAATAGATATAGAAAAAGAAAAACAATCAGAAAGAAAAAAAATAGAACCAGACAGCAGCCCAACTCGTCTGGCCCAGCAAGCCCAGTACCAGCCCAGCTACTCCCCACGCGCGAAGCATTTCCCATCTGAACCAGCACCCGCAGAGCGACTGACCAGTGGACCCTTTTCCCTCACTCCCTCCCTCGCTGACAGCAAGGTCCCACGCCACTATTCATCGTCTTCAAACCCGCGCTGAATCCTCCTCGCCGCTTCCTGCACTTTACTCCGGCGATCAATTCGCGCTGTTAACGGCCATTACTCCCCCTGCGACCACGCGGTATTAAACGCCTGTGCCTTCTCCTCCTTTCCCCTCAAACACCGTTGCACGAGAGCCCCCAGGCTGCCCTTAATCGAAGTCGCACCGCCACTGCTCCGACCACCGTCCCCGGCCAATTCCGGCGACTCTGCGCCACCCCTTGCCTCCCCAAGCACACAGGCACATTCCCCAGACCTAGGCGCTTCTCCCTGTGCCATCTGTTCACCCGCAGGCGCCCCAGAACGTCGGCAACCACCTCGACTGAGCGCCACCGTGTCTGCTACCTTCTCCGGCGACGTCCCCTGGTAAGCACAGACCGCCCCACGCCCTCTCCTTCACGCACGCAGCTTCGCCTTGATCTTGCGCATATAACCGTGCCCTCGTTTTCCCTCGGGGCGAACCACAGCACCACCCTCGACGACCACCAGACGAACCCGATGCCAGGAGCAACTCCGGCGAGCCATTAACCTCACCCCTGTGCGCCCCTCGTCGAACCAACAACACCTTGAGCTTCCCCAGTACCCTGCGAACACGGTGAGACCTCCCTCTGCCTTCTTTGCTTCCTGTAGCTGCCGCTAGCACCTCGTCCGACCGTGCGCCGCCGCTCACCGCCGCGCAGCGCCTCCAGTTAGTGGCAAGATGGTTGTAGCCGTTAGATCGATATCGTGTGGCTGTGATAGAACATAGACGAAGGGGTATCGTGTTCCTCTGAGCCACTCGATCTAAGTTAGATCCTATGGTCCAGAAAGCACGATCCCACCGAAACGGTATCGGCCAGTAATATTACGCTGAGTGGCACCAGTTCTGTTTAAAAACAAATTTTGAATCTGATTTAGATGCAGATTTGAAAACCTTGTAACTTTTGATCCACACGTCCAAAAATTACAAACTTTATACCAATGGAATCAGTGGAACAAGCCCTCGCCAACCATGCAATTTGTTTAGTAAAAAGTTTCTGTTAGATTGTTTGTTTTTGCAGAAACATTTGTATGCTTGTTTAGGTTAGAAAAATTATTCCAAAAAGATTTTAGGGTTAAAATATTTGCAAATTGGTTTGTTGAGAACCTACTGACCCTAGGAACCATCTTGTGGATTTAAAAATGTGTTTTGTGAAGATTAGGTCTGAATACTTGAATTAGCCTATTTCTAGTCAGATAAAAATATTGGTTTTGTTATGAAAATGAATTTTGAACAAAACCTTTGGAAAATGTTTTGATTCAAAGCTACTGACCCTAAACACCAAGTTTTGTGAAATAACAACTTATTTGGTGAACCACATAAAATTGTTTCTTTGATAAAAACATTTCCAACCACATAAAATGATGATTGGATTTAAAAATGGTTTATAGACAAAACCCTTTTGCAAATAACTTTGCCACTTTGGAAAAATGACCACTTTGAACCTTACAAAGTTTAGAGCCTAGTAGAAACCACATTTGCAAATAAAACTAACTTTTGCATGCTTGCATGTATGACTTGGTTTCTAATATGTTTGTTTGATTGTTTGAAGATTGGTTGGAATGCTAGTTGATATTGTGTTTGCTTGATTGATTTTTAGTGAAGTTAGAAAGTGTGAAACTAGCAAGATCAAGAAGTGAACCAACATTCCCTACCAAAAAGGCAAGTGACACTATCATCTAAAGTCCTACTATTTTCATTATACTTAGTGGATTTTGAAACATGCATGAAAAGAATTTCTATACTTATGCTATGCTAAATCCTAATAGGATTCCCTTATACATTCCTTAGTGGAAAACAATGTAGTTGTAAAATGCTTAGCCATGCAACATATTTTTTAGAAGAGATACATGTTGAGATTTTATGGAGTTGAGAAAAGGACTTATGTTTTATATAATAAAACAAGTACTCAATGAACCACCTGGGTGGACAAGGATACTCAAGTTTTGGACAAGGTGGCAACAAAAGGAACCATGTCTATGGCAATCTCTTTGTGTTGTGCACCAAAAGAAAACCACCCAGGATCTTAGAGATTGAACATGTTTCTCCAACTGTGGCTTTCGTGTACAGCCACATGCTACATATGGCTCTGGCTTAGTCAACTACATTGGGAAGACCCATGCATTGCCTTCAGTTACTAAAAATGAGGGAAATCGAAACCCTACATGGGTTCCTGAAGACAAGCTAGCAATGGTGTATGGGAGGACCCTTTGGAAAGACTTCGTCACATTCTCAATCTGCCAGTACTCCATCTTGGTGAGTACTTATCCAGCGGCCACTGGTGGCAACAAGATAGGAGTGTGTCATGTGGGTAAAGTGTACAACTTCTGCAGAAGATAATAAAATCTAAGTACTTAGCCGTGTCCCCGGTTATGGACAATACTGAGCAACTAAAGCTTCAAGCTATGGGAAATCTCGACATTCCAATTTCTAAAAAGAAAACTTTTAAGTGACAACAAAAGACTTAATGCACTTGGGGATTTACCAAGGAGCTCAAGATATTTTGATAAAACTTGATGCACTTGGGGATTTACCAAGGGGTTCAAGAGGATTTGATAAAAACTTGAAGTACTTGGGGTGTACCAAGGAATTCAAGAGATTTTGACAAAGACTCTTGGGGATTTACCAAGGAGTTCAGAAAGATTTGACAAAAGGAACAAAACCATTTTGGAAAAGATAGGGTAAATTATTGCTTTCTGCAAATGAGCCTAAAACCCTACTTAGCCAAATATGCATGTAATGATAGGATCCACTTATTATCCTACATAGTAGTGAAACTTGCCAATACAATTCAAATGTATTGACCCTTGTGGTTGTAACTTGTAATGTTGCAGGTTTGATTGAAATTAGTGAAGTTTATTGATTAGGATTACAAAGTCTACAACCAACATGCTTGCCTGTGGCACTATAAAGATGAAGGACCCCATGCTTATAGATTTTCTGCTGCAATGTAATGTAATAGCCAAATGAGCTATGTAAGATGTAATAAAATTATGTTATTCCTGGTTATAGAGTTATATTATGACCTTTGTTCCTTGATATTACATCTGAACTGTGGATGCTAGCTATTGATCCAGGGACTAGCATTGTAAACATAGGGATCTCTACCTTATCAAAGGTTGGGACCTCTACAGATGGTATCAGAGCATTGTGTTGCCTGTAGGATTTGTAAACCTAGGATTGGACAAAAACCCTTAAAAAATAGGAGTTGTATTTGTTCCAAAACTTATTTACAAACAATCTTGTAAACTCTTTCCTAAACCATTTTGGTTTCAACTCTACATCTCTTCTATTTCAACTTGATGGAAAAACCTACCCCATGGCCAAAGACTTCACCATGTGCCAAGGACTTCTTCAACTCTAATGACTTCAACTTCTTCAACTCTAATGACTGCAACTTGTTCAACTCTAATGACTTCAACATCTTCAGCATAATCACCAAGGACTTCAATCTTGGATGTCACTAAAGACAGTGAGACAAGGAAATCTTGCTCAAGATTTGGAGACTAAGGAAACACAAGTTAGAAGGAGCCTACATCATTTGAAGTTTTGTGACCAAGAATTTTTCCTAAGTAAACCATGATCTCATGCAAGAAGGAATCAACCAAAGAAGGAAAGAAAGATTACAAGTGAACCATATAGATGGACCACCATATTTAGTTAAGTCAAACACACCAACTTATGTGGTGTAACAAAAGTATTTTGTTGCCTAAAAATATGCTTGAACCTTGTTGTTTGAGTGAAATTTTTGTTTGAGATTTCTTGCACTTTGCTTGATTGAATTGTGATGTGTGTGAATAGAAATATTTCCTTACAAAAATATTTTTCTAATCTCAATTCAACCCAAACAGATGACTACTCCAAGAGACTCCAACATCAAGGTTGATGACACCAACACCAACCAAGAGGACAACATGAAAGAACTCATATCAACCCAAAACCAGTTGAACCAAATGATAGCTCAATTCATAGCCAACACCAGTGGGGAAGATCCAACCCTGCAAGGATTTTTGGAAAACCAAGCCCAAATGTTGCATAAGGTGACAGACCAAATGCTCAACATGGAAAGCAACTTTTCCAAAGGAGACAAGGATGTTATTCTAAAAGGAACCAAGGCTTGCAATATTTGTGGAGACAAAGACCACACTACTAAGGAACATGGAGATCAATGCCCTAACTGTGAAGAGAAACATCCAGTTGGCCAATGTCCCACCTCTCAAGCAACTTGTTACCTATGTGAAGGAAACAACCATGTTCCGATCCAATGCCCCATCTATTCCATAGTTGAACAAAGGAAACAAGGTGGAGTGCAACAAATGATTGCAAACTATCCAGAAGGATCCAAGCCCACCAATGTAACACGCTCAGAATCGGCCCTATGCAAGTTTGAGCGCTTCCCGCCAAACCCGCATAGAAACGATTCAAAGGTGCCCACCAGGAACTTGTGTGCGGGTGGAAAACGAAGTAATAACATTACACAACAGTCCTCGATGGGACCCACAGAACAGATATATATACAACACGACTCAAAGAGTCAAGAATACAGATATATTATACAAAGATCCAAATCACCTTGAAAACGATAGAGCGTCCGACTACGGACAAGATGCAAATGGGGCTAAGAGCTCTGGAGAATAACCAATGGCGTCCATAACCCTGCCCAGGCCAAGCCGGAAGGGTAACCCTGCTAACGACGTCGATCTCATAACCTGCTAAAACAAAAGGGGTGCCGACAAAGGGCAAAGGAAAAAGAGGAGCGTCAGTACTGAGGCCAGTACACGGCGAGGCTAGAATTCGGCGGTCCTCGCCTACATAGGTATGGTGGACTGAAGCGGCAGCGCAGCATGCACTAAACAACCTATAGAGACTCGATACAGCCGGAGGCTATCAGAGAGGGATAAGAAAGACCTATTCGGAACCAACCTGATTCTACCATCAGACAAACCCATCCTGGTGTTTCCCCCTCGAGACCAAACGAGGAAGTCAACCGAGGAACTCACACCGTTGGCAGTTTTATTTATTCAGTTATTGTTGCAGCAATTACTAGTCAGGTATAGATAGTCATCCTGATAGAATAAGCAGTGGGCACTTTTAGTTAACCATTCCGTTATAGTTGCAACACTTACTAGTCAGATACAATTAGCATGAGATATCCCCGAACCCAGCAGTTGTTGGTACTTTTATTTAGCCATTCTGTTACAGTGAAGCTGATTACTAGTCATGTCGGATACAAGTCAAATTATAACAGTAAACTTTAGTTATAGTTGTCTATGATCAAGCACTGTGCTCCAAGTCGTCCATAACCGCGGACACGGCTTCTCGAAAAGATTTAACCCTGCAGGGGTGCACCAAAGTATCCACACGCACTTCGACCCTTTTTGCCAGATCAATTAACATACACCCATCGGTATGTCGGCGGGGCCTAAGTCATGACGTTTCCCAGACCCAAAGTAAGCACAGGGGGCCACCCCACTAAGTCTACCCGCAACGAAGTCGGCCGGTCTCCGAGACGGACTCAGGGTTTGCGTCATTGGCTGTAAACGACTGGGAACCCAAAACTGGCCTTGTCGATACCGCGAAAACACTCCGCTTCCAAAACAGTACACGCGCAGTACCTCGCACAATTTAAATTAAGCAGTAAAGCATGGCATAAGTATAGAATAGTAATAAAGCCCCAAACTACTTGTGGCCCCCAGTACAGTACTTTGAAATCAGGTACTAAATCGATGGGGTGCCCATACATCCCACATGTGGTTAGCGCGCTCGATCTCGGAACTGGTGTCAAGAACTCGGGGTCCTACGGGACACCAGTGAGCGGTCGGAAACCAAATGTTATCTATCACCCACCGGTGCCTCTGCATTTACCTACTCAATTTTAGTTATTAAACAATAATTAAAGTAAACGATAATTATAGCCATGATCATCTCCAACCTTAAACATACGGCAATACTCCAACAACTGAGGTACTTGACGACACGCAACAACACTTGAGCAAGCGACTACGACGCACAGGTCCAACTACCTACCAAACAACAGGTGATAGGATGTGTCCAAGGCAATATAAGGCTGCAAGGGATATCTCGGGTACGAAAACTAGAGCATCGCAACACAGATAGCAATAGATCAACAGGAGGGAACAAATACTATAAAAGTAAGATAGGTAGAAAGGGGGAGATGCTCGCCTGAAAACATTGTCGAGGGTTCAACCGAAGATCGGGGCGAAGCTCACATCAACTCAACGGCCTTATCCGCGAAGAAGCAACACACTAGAAGAAACACCGGATGCAATATTTAATTCAACGGCAGAAGATCGGGCATGATGCATGTATGATGTATGACATGGCAAGATGCGATGCAATTAGGCAATATTAAGTGGAACCGGGGTCCCGACAATTAATTAAACGGTTCATGTTTTTATCTACCCCGCAAATTAAATGTTGTAATAACATGGCAAAATAAGTTACCGGTTCGCTACACAAATTTAAATGAGGCCAATATAAGACTAGATTTGCCCGCATATGGGCCCCGTATTTAATTATAAGGTGAATCAGCATAAGGCCCCCAAACCACACAAATATATATGCAAACATGTATGGTTGAATGCAACAAGTTTATATATAGCATTTATAAAATAGGGGCTCGGGAAAAGGGTCCACACATCTGGGTTCGGCGAACTTGGGCTCCGAGGGGTTCGGGGTTCGGTCTCAGGGTTCGACGGGGCCGGCGAGGTTCGGGTACAAGAGAAGAACTTGTTGTGTCATGTCGGAGAACTTGGGTCCAAGCGGTCGATCTTGCCGTCGCGAAGATCTTGTCGGGTCCTCGCCATTGAGTCGGTCTTGGCATCCGGGGTGAAGAACTTGGCGTGCGACGTCGTCGGCATCGGTGCGGAAAGGAGGTCTTGTCGTTCCGTGTCGGTGATCTTGGCGTCCGGGTTCTCGACGAGCTCGGCGTCCGGGAAGGAGTACTTGTCGCACCGGGGTTTCGGCGTCCTTGGATCCGAGAGGAAGAACTAGGCGTGCCGGGTTCGGTCTTCGGGGTCCGGTCATCTTATCCATGTTGGAGATCTTGTCGGCATCATAAACGAAGTTAGCCGATGAGGGCGTCCAAACACCCATCAATGGCTAAACACAAATGGTCTTATTGCCAGCTAACAGCAGATCACATGATAGCAGTACCGCTTCCCGGGAACAACACGCAACCACGCAGGCAGCGTGTCACTCTTGCACACGGGCCGGGCAGCGCACAGAGGAGGGGTCGGCGACGCTGCACGCGGGGCAGGGACGGGCCGGCGGGGCCAGCGGCTCGCAGGGCGCGGCCTCGGGCGTCAAGCGGGCCAGAGCAGGTGTCGGCGGCGCACGCGATGACGAGGGGCGGCAGGAGCGCGACAGAGCACCTCGACGAGGCAGGAGGTCGCCGAGCCGAAGGGGCGGCTCTAGCGCCGGACGGCAGCGTTGGCAGAGAAGCTCAGCGGAGCGGCTCGAGCAGCCACGGGGCTGCGGGAAGGAGGAGAGACGGGCTCGGCAGAGGAGCACCTGTCGGTGGCGGCGTTTGCAGAGGAAGGACGACTGGTTGCAAGGGAGGACGCCGGGGGTGCACGGGGCGACGGCGGAGGATGGGCGAGCTTGTCGGTGGCTCAAAGAGGACAGCGGGAGGGTCTTGCGGGCGGTCGACAGAGAGGAGAGGGAGCGCCAGCGATGCGGACGAGGTGGCGGCCAGGGGCGGCGCCGGGGGTGCAGAGAGGGGATCTGGCGGCGGCTACGCTCGCAGGTAGCAGAGGTGAGATCGAGCGGGGTGGGGTTCGGGTGAGGGAGGCGGCGCGGCTCGGTGGCTGGGCCACATGCCGGCGGCGGCGCTGAGGAGGCCAGAGGAGGGAGGCGCACGGGCGATGCAGGGGTTGCAGGAGCTCCGGCGAGGCGGGACTAGGTGTGGGGGAAGGTGGAGGTCGGCGGAGGTGAGGGCGGCTCCGGCGGGCGAGGCGAGCGGCGGGAGGAGAAGACCGGCGTGGGCGGTCGGTGGTTGGTAGGGGACGGGGCTGAGGGAGAGAGAGGGAGCGGTTCACGGGGTGGTGGGGCCAGGAGCGGGGCCAGGGAGAGAGGGCGCGGGGTGGGATCTGGGATTGAGTGTGGTGTGTGTGCTCTGCGTGTGTGCTGTTGGGGATTTGGGGTGGGGAGGCTGAGGGTAGGATGGTGAGGTGGCTGGTTGGGATTGGGTGGATGAAGGAGGGACAACTGAGGTGGCGAGCACCGATTGAGTGGGGTGAGGTGGAGGGGGGGCTGGGTAGACTAGGATTGGGTAGGAAAAGTTTAGGTAACCCGATTTTGTACTGGGGGTCGCCGTCTGGGTCGGATCGGCCCGGTTCGGCTGCCCCTAAAAATAATTAAATATTTGATTTATTAACACGAGGCTTTTGCAAACCGTTGATAGACAAAACAAATATTCCGGACAAGCCCGGTGTTTTTGATTTGAATTAAAGACGGGGTATATTTAGAAAATAAGTAGTTTTTTTTTGAAAATAGGTTTCGACAAACAAATGCATGATGACATGACGATGCTCAAATGCAATGAGGCATGATGACATGAGCATGCGGTCATGATGATGCAATGCACAAAAACAACGCGATTTTCTAGTAGTGGTTTTGCGGGATGCCACAACCAAGAAGAATGAAGACAAGGGAAAAGCTCCACTTATACCTCCATGCAATACAACACAATTTAAAGGACCAAAGAAGAGGCATATGAATTATCCAAAGAGCAATAGAAGGTCCAAGAAACATGTAGACATTCCTACCTACCAGATAACATATGAACAACATGAACTGGATGCACTCCTAGCTTTGGAGAAGCCCAAAAAGAAAAAGAAAGACAAAAGCCATGTGCAATGTCATCATTGCAAAGAAATGGGACACTATTCCAGTGAATGTCCAGAGAAACAGAAGTATAAAGAAATTGGCCAAGTATGGTGCAACAACTGCAAAGAGCTAGGCCATTATGTAGCAACTTGTCCACAAGAGACACGTGAAGGACTCAAACTCATCAACTGTTTCAATTGTAAAGAACCAGGACATTATGCAAGCAATTGTCCAGAAAAGATGAAGAACAAGATAAACAAGCCTATGCAGGATCTCAGCCTTGTCACATGTGCCAAGTGTGGAAACAAAGGACACAATGCAGATGTTTGCTCAGAGAAGTTTCCCCAAGATCCCAAGCAAGCCAATATGTAATTTAGTTTCAAAAAATTTAAGGGTGGTAGTACCCTAGATGCTTTTGAGCCTACTTGTAACCCTAGCTTTCCCAAATCTCGGGACGAGATTTATTTTAAGGGTGTAGCCTGTCACATCCCAAGATTTTCCAAATCTTGTAATGTGAAAAATAAATGAATAAAATAAAACTTTGTTGATTTTCAGGGTGAGAAGAAACTTTTGAATCCATTTGGAAACTTTTCAAACCTATTTTGATCAAACAAATCTTAAAGGGATTTGAAAAGACAAAACCTTTAATAAGGAAAAATTTAAATATTTGAAATTACTTCTTTTTGAACCTTTTAAATAAAAAGATTTGGTTTTCAAATAAAAAGGAAGAAATTTATATAAGGAATATTTTATAGGCCAAATTAAAACTTGGCCAAGCCTTTGAAATAAAATATTTCTATTTGATAAAAATAGTAAAGATTTATTTAAATAAAATAAAAAGGATTTAATATCCAAGTTTATCAAGCATGATGCATCCATCGTGCAAGTTCTTTTTTCTTTCCATTACTAAAACTTGGACATTAGGTATTCTATTAATACAATGTACGATGATGGCATCACCAACTACAAATGAGAGCTCAGATTTAAAATTTTGAGAAGACATGCATACCATACATATTTGAACATATATCTACATATATTGGCATAATCATACAAATTCAGTCAATATCCATCCAAAACGGAGGATGGCTTGGAAAGATAAACGTGTTCATCCAAAATTAGTTTCATTTTATTCTCATACAAGAAATAAAAAGTATTGCACTCATACAAGAAATAAAAAGCATTGCACTCATACAAGAAATAAAAATGATTGCAATTTGCAGCAAAAGAGCAGAGCACACACTCTACTGGAAGAAAGCATAGCACAAAATCCGCTAAGAAAAAACATACCACAAATCGGACTGAGCCTTACGCACTGCTCTCATCCATAGCTTGATTCCCAATAAGACACGGGAATATTTTTTTTTTGGTAAGACACTAGATGAAAAAAATCCCAATAATCTAGGGTTAAATCACATGATTTGTGTTTTGTGCAATGCATTACCCCAATTATTTGTGTTATGTGCAAAAACAAACGAGAGTTGTGGTTTATTGCAACAGATGCCCCAACAACTGGTGTTATGTGCAATGGATTACCCCAATTATTGGTGTTCTGTGCAAAAACAAACTAGAGTTGTGGTTTGTTGCAACAAATGTCTCAACAACTGGTGTTATGTGCAATTTCCTCCCTCCAAAGATCCACTACTGCTCCCCGTCCCTACATACGCCTGGACTGGTTGACTCCTCCCAAAAACCAAATCAATGAAACATTATAGCCCTTCCCAAATCTCGCTCCCAGAAATCACGGCACCAAAATCATTTCCCATGAAGTCTCGCAACAATCTCTCCGGTCGATTGATCTCTTGCCTCCCGAAATCTCTATATAATGAACGATTGTACCTTGGCCAGATGCATCAGTTCTTCCATTCGCTGCTCCAAACCCTTGGCAATCCGACGGAAATCCGTGCCGGAAAGAAACGGCGGCCGGCCGCTGCAAGGACGGCAAGAACCTGGAAGATTTCCTTAGGAATCCCTGCAACGTAAGTCCCTGACTCAGATCCAAAAATTAGAGTATACTCTTCATGTTCAGTTCGGTTAGCAAGTGGAATTCCTCACCAATTCCTGCAATGTAAGTCTTTGATTCAGTCCAAAAATTATAGAGTATACTGTTCAGTTCACGTAAGTCCTTGATTCGATCCAAAAATTGTAGAGTATGTTGCTCTGTAAATTAGTCTCGACTCCTCTGTAGGTTAATATTCTCATAATTACCTAGGTGATAGGTCATAGACTAGATTAATATCACAGATCTCATGTATATTATATTTATACCTAGCACAAATCAACGAATCGTTGTGTTTTAATTATTCTCTAGTTCACATGCTTAAAATTGTAATGATTCGATCTAAAAATTGAACAGTACATTGTACTCTGTAAATTAGTCTTGTCTCCTGTGTAGGTTAATATTCTCATAATTAGCTACGTGATATGTCATAGACTAGATTAATATCACAGATCTCATATATTATATTTATATACCTAGCACATATCAAAGAATCGTTGTGTTTTAATTATTCTCTAATGTCAATGCTTACAAAATTACAAGTTCAATGTTGATCTACGTGTGCTTTGATCTGTTGTTGTGTGAATCCTTATTCATTGCCATTTTTTCCTTGCATTTAGATGTCTTCCGATGCAGTAGAGACCATGTGGACAAACAATGTTGTGGCAGAGTCCCAGACTGCTGTTCCTATGGATGTGGAGAATGCCATTGTTCTCGTTGGTAAGGTGCAAGGAGTGGAAGCAGGGCAAGCCAGTGGTGGCGTCGGTGAGGAGGTAGCAGTGGAAGCTAGGCAGGAGGATGATGGCAAGGCAAAGTCCCTTGAAGGTGTGAAGGAGGGTGAAAAGAAGGATGCTCGAAAGAAAATGGATTCAAGATCCGAGATGTGGAAGCACTACCAGAAGATCTTTGTTGATGGTGTCCTGCAGAAGGGAAAATGCAACTATTCCAAGAACGACATCGCCGCTCACACTGTTAACAACGGTACATCTGCCTTGCGTAAGCACTTTAATAGTTGCAAGCGTAATCCCTATAAGAATAGTGGCGATAATAAGCAATCTGTGCTGCAAGTTACTCATGGTGATAGTGTGCATGCTTGGAAATTTGACCCTGAAGCTATTAGTAATTCATTTGCTGCAATGATTATAGAGGACGAACTACCTTTTGCATTTGGTGAAAAGTCTGGGTTTAAAAGGTTCATATCTGTAGCATGTCCGCGTTTCTCGATTCCATCTAGGAGAACATGCACTAGGGACACTGTTCGCATTTATTTTGAAGAGAAGGCTAAGCTGAAACTATTCTTTAAAGAACAGTGTGAAAGAGTTTGTCTTACAACCGATTGTTGGACTTCTCAGCAACAAGAGAGCTTCATGACAGTTCCTGACCACTTTGTTTGTAATGATTGGAAGCTTCACAAGAAAATCATTAGCTTTTTCAAGGTTAAGGGTCATAAAGGAGATGATATTGGAAAACACTTGCAGAAAACCTTGATTGATTGGGGGATAGAGAAGATCATGACAATTACTGTTGATAATGCTCCTAGTAATGATAGTGTAATTGTTTACATGAAAAAGGAACTGAATAAAGCTAATAATAGCATAGCTGGAGCCAAATATCTTCACATGAGATGTGTCGCCCACATTGTAAACTTAATTGTTACTGATCTGAAAGAAGTTGAAATTTCAGTCAAGCGTGTGCGTGAAGCTGTTAGATATGTGAAGAATAGCACAATTAGGATATCTAAGTTTAAAGAGTGTGCTCAACTAGAGAAGGTTGACACCAAGGCATTTCTAAATCTTGATGCGAGCACTAGGTGGAACTCCACCTACTATATGCTAAAGGCTGTTGTTAGTTATGAGAAAGTGTTTGTAAGGTACAGCGATGAAGATCCTTATTTTGCACTTGATCTACTAAGTGAGAAAGGTAAGGAGAAATTCATTGGAGTTCTGGATGAGTTTGATTGGGAGAATGCTAGGAAAATGGCTGATTTTCTTGGACATTTTGCTGATTTGACTACTCGTGTTTCTGCCTCACTTCATGTGACAGCTAACAATTTTTTCCATGAGATTGGCGAGGTGAATTTGCTAGTGAAAAATTGGATGGATAGTGATGATGTTCTGCAGAAATCAATGGGACAAAGGATGAAGAACAAGTTTGATAAATACTAGGAAATTGGCATGAGTCTGATCCTAGCAACAAGGGGAAGGAAAAGGAAAACATCAACTTGATGATTTTTATTTCAGCGGCACTTGATCCTAGGTAAAACCTTCAAAGTATTGTAATATTTCTATCATTGTGCACTGGTTTTTAATTGCAGCAACATTAGTAAATTACTTTGTACAATTGAACTATAGGTACAAGCTATCTGAATACACACATTATGCCATTTTTGAGATGTATGGGGATGACAAAGGGCCTAAGGTGTGGGCTGCAATCAGTAATTGTCTTAGAGATTTGTTTGAGGAATACAGGGTTATGTGTGGTCCGACTATTGCATCTACTCAAGTTGTGTTTTCTCTAGAAGCTGAATCAAGTGGAGGGCATTCGGTTAACCCGAACTGTTCGGTTTGGTACTTCGGATGTGGTGTGGCAGCGGTTGGGAAGGGAGTAGGTGGGGAGGATTAGGGTTTGGGTACACTAGGGTTTGGATTTAGGTTTTATTTGGGGTAGTAGGCTGCTGCCAGCTGGGCCTTTTGGGCCTAGCCGGTGGCGGTCTCCTCCAGGTAAAATAGTTTTATTTAATATTCATTTTCTTTCTTTTTAAAACAAAACCTTGGCGAATAGGTTTTAGACAAATAAAATATCCAGACGGACCTAAGGTTTTGATTTGAAATAAAAGACGGGGATATTTATAAAACAAATGGAGGCCTTTAAAGAAATAGTTTTAGGTTAAATGATGCATGATGTCATGATGATGCACAAAATACTAAATAGAAAGCGATTTTCTAGTAGTGTTTTACCGGGTGCTACACTTTTGGATATTTCTTGGGGTGACACCGGGGTGGCATCCCTAAGCTTGAGCTTTTGTCCATTCTTCATCTCATTACATCATTCTCGCTCTACACCTGAAATTTTTCCTTCATACAAAACTTCACACAATCTTTACTAGCAACATTAGTGTATTTAAAAGATAATAGACCTTTAGGCTTAGCTTTGGAACAGCAAAACTTTTCACTAAAAACATAAGCTACTGTAGCAACTCCTTCAAAAAGCTCAATTCTCCAAAAGAGAACTCAAAAAGGAATCAATAAGAAGCAAATACAAATAATGGCAGAAATCTGTTAAAACAGACCAGCAGGTAGAAACCGATTTTTTCGAAAATCTTATGTTACTCAAATAAAAAAGTGTTGAACTAACGAGAGTTAGCTAACATACTGGGGGATTTATTCGTAAATTTTTAGCTCAGTTCAACTTACAGATACTCCTCACGAATTTTTATGGTGGAGGACAAAAATCTGTTTCGGGACAACAACTCCCCAAATCTTACTTCCTTCTCATTAGAGGTCATTCTTGGCACAAAAAGCAAACAAAAAGGATAAGGAGAGGTTATTACTAAAGTAATAACTTCCAAGACTCAAGGAAACTCTTGGGTTATCTCCCAACAAGTACTTTTATTTAATGCCTTTAAGTTAGGCACAAAAAGTTTGAGAAGATGCTCACATAAGAAATATGAATTGAAGTAAAATAAAGCATCAAGAAGCAAATTCAAAACACATTTAAGTCTAACCCTCTTCCTATGCATCAGAATTTTGTACACAAATAAATTCACAAAGAACAAAGTGACAAGCATAGGAAGATAAAACAAGACTAACTTCAAAACTTTCAGCACATAGAAAGGTGTTTTAGTATCATGAAAATTTATACAACCATACTTTCCTCTATCATAATAATTTTTAGTAGCATCATGAATAAACTCAACAATATAGCTATCACATAAAGCATGCTTTTCATGATCTACAAACACATAATTTCTATCAAACTCAAAAATAGTGGGATTAAAACCTTCACAGGTTTACCCAAAGTAGATATTTCAAAAGGATCCACAGGAACATAACATTCATCCTCCTTTGGTAAGCATGGGGGACAATCAAATAATATAAGAGGTAAAGAGTTACTCTCATTAGAAGGTAGGCATGCGTAGATCCATTCTTCCTCCTTTTGTTCATCATTCTCCTCCTCTTTTTCATCTAATGAGCTTCTAGTTTCAACAATTTCTTCTTCCATAGGCTCATGCAAGGCATTAGTCTCTTCCATTTGTGGAAATCACCTATTAAAATATTCAAGAATATAGCCATTTTATTCCTTGTAATTATCAAAGCAAAACTTAAGTATCTCATAAACCTCATATTCATAAGGTGCATCATCAGTATTTTCAAGCAAACTGGCAAGTTCAAATGCACCCTTGAAGGCAATAAATTCTTCAATTTGTTCCACATCATAAAAGTCATAATTTCCTTTAACATAAGAGGATATGGTAACATTATCATTATACTCACATTGAAAAGGGAGGTGCTTATACCTCCTACAGCAACAAGCTTTATCAAAGTAATAAGTAACATTATAAGTAGAGCACACCTCTCTAGCAATAGTATTCAATTTATCAATTTGTTCCCATAGGTGTTTTCCTTTTTGTGACAAACGGTGTTCCTTATAATAATTCTTTTGTTCTTCTGTGAACCCACCTTACCAATAAGAACTAGTTTCAAAGAAACCATCCATTGATAGAAAGCATGACCAAGCAAGGCAATAACAGACCACCAACTAGAGTAGGAACTAATTTTTTTGTGTTTTTGATAAGAGAAAGCAAACCAAAATAAACTAATTTTTTTGGAGTTTTTGACAAAAAGAGGCAAACAAAACCAAGCAAAAGAAACTAAGAAAACTAAAAACAAAGTAAAGAGAAAGGTTGAGGAGGACTCCCCTTGTGAAGACGTCCTTAGCCTCCCCGGCAACGGCGCCAGAAAGAGCTTGATGGCGCCCAGTACTGTCGTGGGACGCTTCGTTGGGAACCCCAAGAGCAAGGTATGATGAGCACAACATCAAGTTTTTCCTCAGTAAGAAACCGAGGTTATTGAACCAGTAGGAGGAAGGAAACGTATCAAAGGTGTTGCAAGCAACGTGGAAACCTGCACAACACAAACTCAAGACTTGCCCCAACGAATCAGTGAGGTTGTAAAGCTCACTGGTTTGCTGTAACAAAGGATTAACTATATGGTGTGGAAGGTGATGAATGGTTTGTAGCAAGTAAACGGTGGAAGATGTATCAATGGTAAATATTGGACCAGGGTCCATAGTTCACTAGAGGTGATTTCCTTAGATAAACAACATGGCATGAAGGGTAAACAAATTACAGCATAACTGAGCAAGGCATAACAATTCAATACCAGACAAAAAGTTCCTATGAGATTCGATTGGGCAATACAACAATATACATAGACTGCCATCCAACTGCATCTGTGACAACTGATTTAAGCAAAGTGTGTAAGGTAAACAATCCACTTGTTCCATGAACAAGAGATCGTTGTTTTCTCCCTAGTGGCAACAGCACATCTACAACTGAAGAGATTTTTGTCACTTCCCTCGGAAACTAGAGGCATGAACCCACTATCGAGCATAAATACCCCCTCTTGGAGTCACTAGCAACTACTTGGCCAAGATAGATACTAACAACAGAGAGCATGCAAGATCACAAACAACACATACATGATAGAATCAATAAGACAAAACCATTAATCAATCTAACATAGTAATCTCAATATCCATCAGATCCCCGCAAACACATCATGCATGATTACAAATAGATTAGATCTTGATCATGAATGGAGCTCACAAGATCTATACATGAAAGCACAAAGGAGGAGATACAACCATCTAGCTACTACATGGACCCCTAGTCCAAGATGGAACTACGCATGCTTCATACCGGAGAAGAAGGCCTCCGGGATGATCTCCCCTCCGGCAGGGTGCCGGGAAGAACTTCAGACCCCCCTCCCCATCTAGGGACGATGGTGGCGGCGGCTACATAAGGTTTCGTGGATTTTTGATCGGGTGTCTAGGGTTTCTGCATCGGGGGCTTCTTATAGGCGAAGAGGGAGGCCGAGGGGGTGCCCGAGGTGGCTGCACTGGGACCACCCGTGCGGCTAGGGGGTGTGGCCCCCTCGAGGCCCTCCTCCGTCTCGTCTTCTGGCCTCGTGTTGCCCACGGTAAAATATTGACTTTGGCTTTTGTCCCGTCCAATTCCGAGAATATTGATTTTTTGCCTTTCTGGAACCAAAAACAGAAGAAAACAGACAACTACACTTTGGCAACTTGTTAATAGGTTAGTTCTAGAAAAGATATAAAAACACCTCAAAGTGTAGAAAAAGAAAAGCAAAGTAGATACTAAACAAGCATGGAGACACAAAAATTATAGATACGTTTCCGATGTATCAAATCCCGAGGTTGTTGCGACGTCGTCCAAGCGCGCAAAGTACACTTCACGAGAGGAAAGCAGCCCCGACGATGAGAAATCTTCCACGGTAAGAGATAAACTTGCGGCGATGACATCTTTCTTGAATTACCATGTATCACTCTAATGAGATCATTGCTCTTATTGAAAAGGCCAAAGATGAAGACGAGGCCGTGCCGGACGACATGCCATTGGAGAAGTATCAACGAAACGTACGGTCCGCAATCAAGCTAAGGCCAAGAAATCCTCCTGTTGTCGAGTCCGATCCCAAGGACGAGCCGCGCCAGAAGAAGATTGCTCTGAGGAGAGGAGGCAAGAGCAAGCGTGCTAGAAAGTAGTTGGTTGTTGCAGATTGCTCTTGTTGTCATTTTCACCATTCTAGAAAGTAGTAGTTCGAGCTTGTTTGAGACTATGTTGGTTTGGAGCTTGTTTGAGATCTTATGTAATTTGGTTGGAGACTATGTTGGTTTGTATGACAATGTTCTAAGATATGCATTCAGACAAATTTGGTTGGAGCTTGTTCTAAGATGATGTGGTACTTGAATCTGGTATTATTTTAGTGTGATATGCATTGGGTACTGGAATCTGGTATGAAGAGACTCGATCAGTTTAGTGTGATATGCATTGGGTACTTGAATCTGGTATGAAGCGACTCGATCAGTTTAGTGTGATAGGCATTCAGACCTGTAAGAAGTGTCCTCCAGGCCTGCGGTTCCAAGGAGGACAGTGCTGCAGACAGACGTGTAGCGCCACAAGGGGTGGCTCTGCACCTTCCCAGGCCTGCCACGCCTGGCGCCGCATCCTCCCAGGCCTGCCGCGCCAGCGTCGCCCGGCGCTGCACCCTCCCAGGCCTGTCGCGCCTGGCGCTGCACCATCCCAGGCCTCGTTTTCCAAACGACAGGAGGAAACGCTGCCACGCCAGGGCTCGCGTGGCGCCGCACCAACACGTGCAGCGCCATCTGTGCTGGCGCCGATCCTCCAGGCTTGCCGCGCCACCTGCCATGGCGCCGCACGCATAGCAGGCCTCATTTTCCAAACGACGGGAGGAAACACTACCGCGCCAGGGCTCGCGTGGCGCCACAGCTACACATGCAGCACCGTCTGTGCTGGCGCCGCTCCTACAGGCTTGCCGCGCCACCTGCCATGGCGTCGCACGCCTAGAAGGCCTCGTTTTCCAAACGACGGGAGGAAACGCTGCCAGCCAGGGCTCGCGTGGCGCCGCAGCTACACGTGCAGCGCCGTCTGTGCTAGCACCGCACGCTTCCCAGGCCTTGGTAAGACTTTTTTTGTTCTTGTTGCCTTCCCAAATGAAATTCCTGATAATCTTGATTTGTATCAACCATCACACATACATTGACAGTTGATAAATGAGTAAGTTTCCCAATAATCTTAGTTCACCCATCACACATAGTTCGAACATCACACTAAGTTCACCCATCACACATAGTTCACACATCACACTAATTTCACACACAAATAATGATAACAAGTCTTCGACATCACGAAATAGGGCACTTGCTAGTACGCGAGCCCCCTCCATGGATCCCGGTTACATACTCAAAGTCTAGAGCAGAGGCCCTTTTCCCTTCTTCTTCCTCTCTTCCTCTTTCTCCATGGAACGCCACTCTGTTCGACGCATCCTTTCCCTCTCCGCATCACGAGCCTCCTTAGCGAGTCGCTTCTCTTCCTCCTCTTTCTTGTGGAGCTCGTCCTCACTTGCTTGCGCTTCTTCGCCATCTCCTCGTTACGCAGCCCTTCGTGGTAGCGCCTTCTTATTATGGCACGATCGATCTCTTGGATACTCTTGTTGGCTTGAGGTTGCTCGAGATATATCCAAGTGTAGTACCTGCATACCGAAGGGGGAGACTACAAGAAAATAGTGCATGTTAGTACTATGATATGGAATAGTTGAGACACATGAAGAACTAAAAAGATTTTTGCATACCGGTGGAGTCTCGTACGGGTTGCGGCTACGCACCGGAGAGCGACAATAGTTGGCACACATGAAGAACTTTTTCCCCAACTATCGGAATGGTAGTCTTCGGACTGCTTAACAATGCAATCGGTTTCGCACCAACAAATAGGAACCTCCTTTCCATGGTCCTCAGAAGTACGAAACGCCTTCCGTGGCCTTTCCTCTTGGTGGGCGCAAGGTGGCCTAGCATTGGCCCTCCTATTCCTCTCTTCATCTTCCTTCTCCTTTTGCCTCTTCCTCTTCCTTCTCTTTTTTCCTCTTCCTCTCCTCATCTTCCTTCTTCCTCTTCACCTCGTCCTCTTCATCCTTCTTTTTAGCCAAGTCACGAGCAAGTTGAACTATCGAATCAAATGCCTTCCTCTTCTCCTCTTCCTCAACTTCCTTCCTCTTCTCCTCTTCCTCAACTTACTTCATCTTCCTCTCTTCCTCTTCCTCAGCTTCCTTCCTGTTCCTCACCACCTCCATAGTGTCCGCCCAGTACTTCGAGTAGTTCACACCTTCCCGATCATTGTCCTTGTTGGGTTGAGTCACCATACCTATTATAAGAATGAAAGTTATAAGTTAGTAAAGTAATCATGAAGGTGAACATTTTGAACAAGATATGTAAAAAACATGTCACTATATAAGAATATACATAAGGGAATGTTCCATTTAGGTATGAAAACATGCTTGTCCGATTAGGATCTTGTTGCCTAGGAACTTGTTGTGAACGACCTCTCATAAGCCCAAGTTGCCTCCATCTTTGTTGCCTAGGCACTTGTTGGCTACTTCTTGGTTGGCTAGGAATTTATTTGCTTCGACCTCTTTGTTGGCTACTTCTAGGTTGTCTAGGAATTTGTTGGCTTGGACCACTTTGTTGGATACTTCTAGGTTGGCTAGGAATTTGTTGGCTTGGACCACTTTGTTGGCTACTTCTAGGTTGGCTAGGAATTTGTTGGCTTGGACCACTTTGTTGGCTACTTCTTGGTTGGCTAGGAATTTATTGGCTTGGACCACTTATTCTTGCTTCATTTCCTTTTGCCATCTCCCCTTGTGTTGCACAACTCCATGCATTGTGTCCTTCACCACTACACTTCCCACAACGAGATCTCTCACGAGGTTCTTGAAATTGGTCGTTTCCCGATTCCCGCGCATCGACACGTCCCCATCCGTCAATGTCACTTCTAAAATGCTTTGTCTTGCGTCTACCATGTTTAACGACCTTCCATTCTGGATGGGGCCATAGTTGGAGTCCATGGTACTCCGGCCATTGTGATTGGTCAAGGTATGGATGAAATCTAGGAGCCCATGTATCTTTTGTCTTCATGATAGAGATCTCGGACTCTCTAACGGTGCACTCGTGATTATAATCCACATGGAGTTTTCGAGACGCACATAGCAAGTGAGAACAAGCTAGATGAAGCAACAACGGCCTTTCGCATGTGCAATCACAATCCCTTAGAGAGACCTTAAAGGCTCGGCCTCCGTGTTGGACACCATCCGAAGTGGTTCCTCCAGGCTTGACCACCTGGTAAATGAGCTCGTCGTTATCAAAAAGCGTAGCAACTTGGGAGTCCGCTTTCCTGGACTGAAATGTCCTCCAATCATCAACCCTGGGTGAGAGCTCATACTTGTACTCCTTGTTTTGTCCTGCAATTTGCTTATCGGTTTCAAGTGAGTAGTTCAGAAAATACCCATTCAACTTGTCGATTGTGTATCGAACTATAGCAGTGACGGGAAATGCACGGACACCCTTAAGAACATTGTTGAAGGCCTCTGCCATGTTGCTTGTCATCTGACCATACCTCCGGCCATCCTCATCATAAGCCCGTGCCCACTTGTCCCGGAGTTGAATGTGCTTATTGAGAAACTCTTGACCCTTGGAATCGAGTTTTTTGTTGTTCCGCAATCTGAGATATAGATTTGTGAAACGTCTGTCCGTGAAAGCAAGACAACAATCTTGAAGATCATCATCTAACTCCTTGCTCTTACATGCCCTATAGAAGTTGGAACAAAAATGTCTCATGCACCATCGGTGGTGTAAAGGAGGATGTCCGGGAATGTCAATCATCACCGTGTTGAGAATTCCTTGATGGCGATCCGAGATGACACATATTTCCCTAACAAGAGGTAATTCCTTCGTTCTCAAAAGACGGAAGAACCACACTCCTCTACCAAAGCAAAAGCCAAGGGAAGCAACCGGTTGTTTGCATCATTTGATATTACAATCAAGAGAGTGCCACAGAACTGCCCGGTCAAGAAGGTGCCATCCACGGAGATTACCGACCTACAAAGTTCAAAGCCCCACACACATTGCTCGAATGCCCAAAAAGAACGCCCAAATATTCGAACATTTCTTTCATTACGAACCATCGTTTCGGTGCCATATGGATCAACCACATGAACCATGCTCAGGTTAGCATCGACCATTGCTAACAACAACCTAAGGATTCGACTGCATGATTCTTTCCAACCATCGTACAACATCCTGAATGTGGCTTGCTTCGTGATGTGGATATCCCTACTATTTATACAACCGTTGTACCTACAGCAACACACATACAAGGACCCATCACAAGATCTCGTGCCAAACAACTTAACTATCAGGTACTTTCGTTTTTTGGAACTATTCCTCACATACATGAGAATATGATGCTGCCTAAATCTGATATATTTATTACTCTTAGGAATGATGGACCAAGCATGGATGAGAGGGACAAGCATTGGAGCATGGCCATGCATGGAGATGACAGCAAGCATGTGATGATCCAAGAGAAGGCCACGGATGAAGATTTCAGAACTTTGAGGCCACCATAATGAAGAAAGAAGGCTTGGACGAAATATTCAAGATCAATACTTTACGAATTCGTCCATAGCTTAATATGGTGCTGCGACACCTTTATTTTGGGCCAGGCCCATGTAATTTTCGCAGGATTTTAATTAGCCACTTTTTAGAGTCCGTATTTGAGGGGAAAAGGACTTTTAGGGTTGGATTCGGCCACCACTTCCATGGCTGGCCGAAACCCCACCTTTTCGCCCATAAATACGCCCCATAGCCGACCCTCTAGACTCGGATTTTGTTTACACATTAAGTTAGCCATAGTCGCAACTTCGCCAAGGCTCGAGCTTCGCAGAGGCCTCTTATACTTCGCACCTATTCAGGATCCCACCTCTTCAATAAAGCTTTCCTCTTAATCCGCAATATCTTGATTGCAATATTGGTTCTTACTTGTTCTCGATTTCAGGTAGGAATTAAGACCCTCGCTGGTCAGGCTGATCGTGTTCCCGCAGGATCGGTAACCTCCAGGAGATTGGCCTAGCGATTGCATTGGCGCTCGTGCTCGCACGTGTAGTCGGATCGTCAAGCCCGAACTTCACAAAATCGACTATCATCATCTCATCGAAAGATCGGACACCTTTTCCCTATCAAGTGGTATCAGATTTCAGGTTGCTCGGTGAGATTTTACTGTTTTTCGTAGATTGGATCTATTTTTACCTATAACCCACGAAAAAGCCAAAAACACAGTTAGAGTTTAGATCCATCCCATAACCAATCTACGCCTCGCATTATCTTTTTAGTTTTTGCATTGTTGAATTTGTGTCTACATCGTCGCGTCGAGTTGCTGGTCTTAGTGTCTCGTCCCTTAGAGTTTCGAGTTCTGATCATACTAGTCACCGCCACACTCGCCGATCACCGCCACCATATTCCGCCGCCATATACCCAGCCACCATAAACCCTAATACTCCGCCACCGCCTTCCTACCGCGACACAGATCCGATCAGTTTTCCTGCCGCGGTACGAGTCCGAGTAGAGTTACTGTTTCCTAGTTATTTATTTTTACTTTCCTTCTTTGTTGTTTCCGTGTTCAGCTAAAGTCCGTGTCGCGCTAAGATTCCGGTAGTAAGTCCAGAAGGAGAGCAAAAAAAAGTCTGGAACCGCCTCCGAAAATATTTTTGGCTATACTATTTTTCGACCCCGGGGATCACTTTTCTCCATCGGCCGTTATAGCAATATTTTTTTGGCGTCTGCGCGCTTTCCGGAGCAAAATAAAAAATTTCGAAAAAAATTTTTGGGGCTAACCTATTTTTAGACCCCGTAGATCAGTTCTAGACACTCGCCATCATAGTGATTTTTCACCTCTCGATTCGCTTTTTAGGGTGCCATATCATCATACATTGCTTGTTGTGTCACGGCGTGACATCGTTGGTGATCTAGGCTCGCGTCTCTAGTACGGTCTAGCCTAGGACCAGCACAGTACCGTCGTTGAGCATTCTTTCAACTTTTGCATTGCTGTTTTGATAATTGCTAACCCCCTTTGCTAAGCCTTCCCAGAACTCCACAGATATTCTCCACGTGCGGTGTCTCGACCCCTGGTAATCGCTTGGCTCAATCTCTGGACCCACTGATCCTCGCGGTTGCACATCGCCTTTTCCTGCTATTTGGTAAGAACTTGTAAGAGCTTCGTATATTGCTTGACGGATTACGCGTGACTTCCACCATCTTTCCGTAGTATATACCTATGCTATTTAAGGCCTAACCATGACAGATACTTCGCGGAACCCTGCCACAATGACGAACGAAAAACTCCATGCCCACTTCTTCGCGCTCTTGGTCAGTCGCGCTGAAGACGTGGATACGCGCCTAGGGGAGTTTGACACCAATCTCACCAACGCCATGGACAAGATCGATGGACTCGAGAAATCCTTCAACGCCAAGCTTGACGTTCGGTTCAAGGAGCTTTTGAACAGATTGCCCGCACCCGCGCCCACACATGGCGCACGGCGCATTCCGATCACGGGTCGGACTGCTGGTTCGGCTGCCGCCGCACCCCCGGCGGCTACCGCTGCGGCTGACGCACCTCAGACTTCCGCCGCGGCTGCTGCTACGACATTGGGGACAGACGACGGGTACTACTACGACCCCGACGACGATGATTTGTTTGACGAGGAGGTTGAACAACCTCCACAGTTACCTGCTGGCCGTCCCCGACATTACTACCGCAACGCTCGACCACCGGTACGTGATGATGATCATGTTGCAAAGCTTAAATTAAATATTCCATCTTTTGAGGGTAAATATAATCCTGATGCATATCTTACATGGGAGATGGAAGTAGAACAACGTTTTGCATGCTTAAAATATCCTAAGAATATGCGTGTTAGTGCTGCTACATGTGAATTTACTAAATTTGCTTCCCTTTGGTGGTCTAAGTATTGTCGTTTAAATCCTACTACTATTCCTAGTACTTGGACTGCTTTAAAAACTGCTATACGTGTTCGTTTTGTACCTCCCACTTATCAACGTGATTTACTAAAGAATCTGACACGTTTAGAGCAAGGGAAAAATTCTGTAGAAGAGTATTATCAGGAATTGCAAACGGGGATGGTTCGGTGTGGTCTTGTTAAATCTAATGAACAAATGCTTGCACGTTTCTTTGGTGGATTAAACAAGGACATTCAACACATCTTAGATTATAAGGAATATAATTCTATCACTCGTTTGTTTCATCTTGCTTGCAAAGCTGAACGTGAAGTGCAGGATCGCCAAACACCATGGAGGAGGACTAATAATTCTGCAGGTCACACATCCACTTGGACATCCCGACAATTAGCGCCTCCTTCTCGTGATTCGCCACCAGCTACTACTACATCCAAGGCCACCACAAGATTTCCAGCTGCTCCTCCACCGTCATCCAATGCTCCTGCTCGTAGTGCATCTTCTATGGCTTCCACGGGTAAGACAAAGGATATACAATGCCGCAAGTGCTGGGGTTTTGGTCATATTGAGAGACAGTGCACAACACAACGTGTGATGATGGTGCGAGAAGATGGTCAATACGATTCAGCGAGTGACTTTGATGAAGATACACTAGCCCTTATTTCTGCTCGAGATGGAGACAATTCTGATGCTGATGAAGAGACAGAGGTAATGGGAGCTGAAGCTGCTGATCAATACAAGAGCTTAATCACACAACGTGTGTTGAGTGTGCAATTGAGCAAATCTGAGCAAGATCAACGCCACAACCTGTTCCAAACACGTGGTGTTGTCAAAGACAGAGCTATACGGATCATCATTGATGGAGGGAGTTGTAATAATCTGGCCAGTGTTGACATGGTAGAGAAGCTTGCGCTTCCAACAAGACAACGCCCACATTCATATTACATCCAATTGTTTGAGAGTTCTCGCAAGATCAAGGTAACAAGAACGGTACGCGTGCATTTTACTATTGGTACATATTCTGATTTTGTTGATTGTGATGTTGTACCTATGCAAGCTTGTTCTTTGTTACTTGGTAGACCATGGCAATTTGATAGAGAATCTGTTCATAATGGCAAAACTAATCACTATTCTCTTATGCATGATGAAAAGAAAATTGGTCTAAAACCTATGACTCCCAAACAGATTTTAAAAGATGATCTTGCTAGAGCTAGTAGAGCTAAAACTGAGGAGAAAAATAAAAGTGAGAATTAGATTGTTGCTGCAGAATTTATACCACCAAAGAACACTAAATCTGATTCTACACATGCTACTGAAATTCGTTTGAAGAGTCCATGTATGCTTGCAAACAAAATTGATATTGCTGAACTAGATGTAAATAATACTCAATGTTATGCAATTGTCTGCAAAGAGGTTTTGTTTTCATTTGAGGATATGCCTCCTTCTTTGCCACCCGCTATTGCTAACCTTTTGCAGGAATATGAGGACGTCTTTCCGCTGAGCTGCCATCAGGACTACCTCCTATTAGAGGAATTGAGCACCAAATTGATCTAATTCCTGGTGCCACGTTGCCCAACCGCGCGCCATATAGAACCAATCCAGAGGAGACAAAGGAGATACAACGCCAAATTCAGGAACTACTCAACAGAGATCATATTCGTGAGTCCCTTAGCCCCTGTGCTGTTCCTATTATTTTGGTACCTAAGAAAGATGGTTCTTCGCGTATGTGTACTAATTGTAGATCTATCAATAATATTACTATTCGATATCGTCATCCTATTCCACGTTTAGATGACATGCTTGATGAATTGAGTGGCTCTACCATGTTTTCTAAAGTTGATTTGCGTAGTGGTTACCACCAGATTCGTATGAAATTAGGAGATGAATGGAAAACAGCATTTAAAACTAAGTTCGGTTTATATGAGTGGTTAGTAATGCCGTTTGGTTTAACTAATGCACCTAGCACTTTCATGAGATTAATGAACGAAATTTTACGTGCTTTCATTGGACGTTTTGTGGTAGTTTACTTTGATGATATTCTGGTTTATAGCAAATCTTTAGAGGATCATTTGGACTATTTACGTGTTGTTTTTAATGCTTTACGTGATGCACGTTTGTTTGGTAACCTTGAGAAGTGCACCTTTTGCACCAATCGAGTTGCGTTTCTTGGCTATGTTGTTACATCACAGGGTATTGAAGTGGATCCAGCCAAGATTGAAGCTATTGATAATTGGCCGCAGCCCAAGACGGTCACACAAGTGAGGAGTTTTCTTGGCCTCGCTGGTTTTTATAGGCGCTTTGTCAAAGACTTTGGATCAATTGCCGCGCCGCTGAATGAGCTTACCAAGAAGGATGCGCCCTTTGTTTGGGGCGATGCACAACAACAGGCCTTCGTCATATTGAAAGATAACACATGCTCCCTTACTACAACTTCCTGATTTTACTAAGACTTTTGAGCTTGAATGTGATGCTAGTGGAATTGGTTTGGGAGGGGTGTTATTACAAGAGGGAAAACCTGTTGCATATTTTAGTGAGAAATTGAGTGAGGCTAGTCTGAACTATTCTACTTATGATAAAGAATTGTATGCGTTGGTTCGGACATTAGAAACTTGGCAACATTATCTATGGCCTAAGGAATTTGTTATTCATTCTGATCATGAATCTTTGAAGCATATTCGTAGTCAAGCTAAGTTGAATCGTCGTCATGCAAAGTGGGTTGAATTTATTGAGTCTTTTCCTTATGTTATCAAACACAAAAAGGGTAAATATAATATTATTGCTGATGCTTTGTCGCGCCGTTATACTTTGTTATCTCAACTTGACTTCAAAATATTTGGATTGGAAACTATTAAGGAACAATATGTGCATCATGCTGAATTTAAAGATGTGTTGCAGAATTGTAGAGATGGTAGAACTTGGAACAAGTTCGTCTTCAATGATGGATTTGTGTTCCGTGCTAACAAACTATGCATTCCAGATAGTTCTGTTCGTCTTTTGTTGTTACAGGAGGCGCATGGAGGAGGATTGATGGGACACTTTGGTGTCAAGAAGACGGAGGATGTTCTTGCTGCACACTTCTTTTGGCCACGTATGCGTCGAGATGTTGAGAGATTTGTGGCACGCTGCACTACTTGTCAAAAAGCTAAGTCTCGCCTTAATCCACATGGTTTATATATGCCTCTTCTTGTTCCTAGTGTTCCTTGGGAGGATATTTCTATGGACTTTGTTTTGGGATTGCCACGAACACAGAAGGGGAGGGATAGTATTTTTGTTGTTGTGGATCGGTTTTCTAAGATGGCACACTTTATTCCTTGTCATAAAACGGATGATGCTGCGCATATTGCTGATTTGTTCTTTCGTGAAATTGTTCGTTTGCATGGTGTGCCATTGTCTCTGATCGTGATACTAAATTTCTTAGCCACTTTTGGAGATGTTTATGGGCTAAGTTGGGGACTAAATTGCTCTTTAGTACTACATGTCATCCCCAAACTGATGGTCAAACTGAAGTAGTAAATAGAACTTTGTCTACTATGTTGCGAGCTGTTTTAAAGAAGAATTTAAAATTGTGGGAAGAGTGTTTACCTCATATAGAATTTGCTTATAATCGTTCACTGCATTCTACCACAAAGATGTGCCCATTTGAGATTGTTTATGGTTTTGTTCCTCGTGCACCTATTGATTTATTGCCTTTACCTTCTTCGGTGCAACATAATTTGGATGCTACACAACACGCTAAAATCATATTAAACTTGCATAAGACTACTAAAGATAACATTGAACACATGAATGCTAAGTATAAACTTGCTGGGGATAAAGGGAGAAAGCATGTTGTGTTTGATGTTGGCGATCTTGTTTGGTTACATTTGCGTAAAGATCGTTTTCCTGATTTACGCAAGTCTAAGTTAATGCCACGTGCTGCTGGTTCCTTTAAGGTCTTAGAGAAAATAAATGATAATGCATATAAACTTGAGTTGCCTGCAGACTTTGGTACGGTTAGTCCTACGTTTAACATTGCAGATTTGAAGCCTTACTTTGGTGAGGAAGATGAGATTACGTCGAGGACGACTTCAATTCAAGAAGGGGAGCATGATGTGGACATCCCTACTATTGATACAACCGTTGTACCTACAGCAACACACATACAAGGACCCATCACAAGATCTCGTGCCAAACAACTTAACTATCAGGTACTTTCGTTTCTTGGAACTATTCCTCACATACATGAGAATATGATGCTGCCTAAATCAGATATATTTCTTACTCTTAGGAATGATGGACCAAGCATGGATGAGAGGGACAAGCATTGGAGCATGGCCATGCATGGAGATGACAGCAAGCATGTGATGATCCAAGAGAAGGCCACGGATGAAGATTTCAGAACTTTGAGGCCACCATAATGAAGAAAGAAGGCTTGGATGAAATATTCAAGATCAATACTTTACGAATTCGTCCATAGCTTAATATGGTGTTGCGACACCTTTATTTTGGGCCAGGCCCATGTAATTTTTGCAGGATTTTAATTAGCCACTTTTTAGAGTCCGTATTTGAGGGGAAAAGGACTTTTAGGGTTGGATTCGGCCACCACTTCCATGGCTGGCCGAAACCCCACCTTTTAGCCCTTAAATACACCCCATAGCCGACCCTCTAGACTCGGATTTTGTTTAGACATTAAGTTAGCCATAGTCGCAACTTCGCCAAGGCTCGAGAGTCGCAGAGGCCTCTTGTACTTCGCACCTATTCAGGATCCCACCTCTTCAATAAAGCTTTCCTCTTAATCCGTAATATCTTGATTGCAATATTGGTTCTTACTTGTTCTCGATTTCAGGTAGGAATTAAGACCCTCGCTGGTCAGGCTGATCGTGTTCCCGCAGGATCGGTAACCTCTAGGAGATTGGCCTAGCGATTGCATTGGCGCTCGTGCTCGCACGTGTAGTCGGATCGTCAAGCCCGAACTCCACCAAATCGACTATCATCATCTCATCGAAAGATCGGACACCTTTGCCCTATCACTTCGTATTCCATGCCTTCCCATACTTCACCTCATAGTGAAAGATTGCTTCCACGAACTCCATGACCATGTTGATGGTCATTGTCGGAAGTGAAGAAATTTGGTTTGAAAGCCTAAAGGCGAGGAAGTCAGAGGTCAGCCGTCGGTGCTCGTGCTTCACATCTTTGCCATCCACCCTTTTTCCATGGCACATGTGCGTTGACATACTACTTGAAATGCGCCAATCCCCTCTTGTATGGTCTTGCCCACACAATCCAAGGACAACCATCATCCTCGCATTTAACCGTGTAATGATTCTTCATGTCAGAGTGAACTGATACGTCCAAAATGTATCTACTTTCCCGAACACTTTTTCTATTGTTTCTCCTCTAAACTTCTGTGATTTGGATACAACTAACACTGACTGACGCTGTTTTTAGCAGAATTACCTTGGTGTCTTGTTTTTGTGCAGAAAATCAATTACCAGGAAAAATCCTGGAAAATATGCCAAAAATTATATTTCACCAGAAGACCGACGGAGCCAGAAGACGAGACGGCGAAGGGGCCTGGGGGGGCACACCCCTGCCAGGCGTGGGTGGGCCCTGCCCCACGCCTAGGGGGTGCAGCCACCCCAGGCACCCCCTCGGCCTCCCTATGCGCCTATAAGTTGCCTTTCGACCTAAAAACTGGGGGGGTCGATAGTTTTCCAGAAAGAGTTCCGCTCCGCCGCCGTCACCAGAATACAAGATTCAGATCCAGAAACTTCGTTCTGGCACCCTGCCGGGACGGGGAATTTGGAGAGGATCATCGCCATCGTCATCACCAACGCATCTCCATCAACCACCGATGTTTCCCTCATCCATGAGTGAGTAATCCCCCGCTGTAGGCTTGGGGATGGTAGGGATTGGATGAGTTTTATCATGTAATCGAATAAGATCTGTTAGGGCATAGTGCCTAGTATCTCTATTAGTGCTATTTGACTTTGTTGCAACTTGTTGTGCTTAATGCTTGTCACTAGGGCCCGAGTGCCATGATCTCAGATCTAAACTTATTATTGAATCATTATGATAGTATTGTTTGTGATCTTATCTGTAGTTGTGTACACATATCATTGTCCGGATCCAAAGGCCCCAAAGTGACAATAATTGGGACAACCGGAGGGGATGGCTGTGGTGTGAGGATCACATGTGTTCATAGAGTGTTAATGCTTTACTCTGGTGCTCTATTAGAAGGAGCACCTTAATTGCCAGCAGTTCCCTAGAGGCCCCGCTGCCATGGGCTGGCTGGACAGAAGATGTTGTGCAAGTTCTCATTGCGAGCACGTATGACTATATTTGGAGCACATGCCTAGGATTGTTTAGTACTTGGATGCTTGTTATTATTTATCTGCAATGCCCTAGATCTTGAAGTTACATGTTTAGACTCGTCCATGCAACGCCCGTCCATCCATCCCTATGCGTACCGCACTCGAATACCACTGTTAACGTTACTGTTACTATTGCTCATGTTTCACTGTTGTTGTCGTTGTTGCTATTGCTTTGTTGTTGCTACTACAAACTGTTGCTACTGATAAACTTCTGTGAGCAAGAACTATTTCTAGGTGTAGCTGAATTGAAAACTCAGTTGTTTAGGTTTGCAAGTATTCTTTGGCTCCTCTTTTATCGAATCAATAAATTGGATAATACTACCCGCGAAGACTATTGCGATCCCCTACACTTGTGGGTCATCAAGACTATTTTCTGGCGCCATTGCCGGGGAGCATAGCTTTATTTGTAAGTTCACTTGGATCTATTATTATTCACTGCTACTCCTTTCATCATGGGAAAGTCTCGTGATGGAAAGTTTCATATTTTACTATCCACTACAAGAAGAGGTACATTCCTAAACACCTCTGCTGCTCTTGATTCACCGTCTGTTATAAGTAAGCTTGTCACACCACCACCACATACTCATGCTACACACACTGCTACTACTGCTGAATCTGAAACTGCTTTTGATGCTCATGATGTTACTTCTACTGTGCTTGGTGCGAGTGGTTCATTAGGTCCTTTTCTAGATGCTACTATGGCTAGTCTAGTAAATACCAAAACTCCTAGTGAAGACACTGTTACACCTGTTAGCTCACCTGAGTCTAGTGAGAGTTATGATATTAATGATGGTTACATTGAGCTCACTGATGAATTTGTTGAAGAGCGCCAAAACACACATGGTACTAGTGCTATTAAGAGTCTCCTTGCTAGACGTACTATTATGCCTAAACTGTCCTCTGATCCTATGTTTTCCACCTCTCCCATAGATACTAAAGATGAAGATTATGATTTCTCTCTTGATTTATCTTATTTAGATATTTTTGAGAATGAACCTTTTTGTGGGACTGAAAATGAGAGTGTTGTGGCTCATATGAATGAGCTTTCTACTATGAGTGCTTTATTCTCTGATGATTTTAAGATGCGCAAGTACTTTGTTACTAAGATCTTCCCCTTTTCACTAAAAGGAGAAGCTAGGGCTTGGTTTAATAGATTACCTCATGGTTCCATTGATAGCCCTTATTGCTTGATTGCTTCTTTCTTCCAGAAATATTTTCCTCCCAGTGCTAGACATGCTGCTTTGCAGAGACTTTTTGATTTTAAACAGGGAGAAGAAGAGAAATTTCCTGAGTCATGGACAAGGTTCTGTTCCTTGATTCATGCACATCCTGGATGTTCATTACCTAAGAATGAGCTTCTTGATATTTATTATAATGGACTAACTGATGATTCTAGGACATACCTAGATATCTTTGCTGATTGTGTTTTTAGGAAACGAACTCCTACAGATGCTGAAGAATTAATGGCTAATATAAGCAAGCATTATGATGATTGTACTTCAACTCAGCTAAATACACCTGAACCAATTGTGCCTGAACCAATTCCAACACCAAGACCAAAGAAGAGGGGAGTTATTGCATTAAATGATGAAGTGATGAAGGAAGCTAAGAAGTGTCTAAAGGAGAAAGGTATTAGAGCTGAAGATGTGAAGAATCTACCTCCTATAGAAGAATTATGTAAGCCAATTCCCCACTCATCTACTATTGAGGTACACTCTCTCCAACACTTTGATGAAGGTGATATTCCCTATGGTAAGCCTCTTGATCAATGCTTAGAGGAACTTGACACATTTATTGTTAAACAAGGTAATTTCAATAAACAAGTTCAGAATCATTTATTGGAAAACTCTAGAGCTATCCATGAGTTGAAAGATATTGTGGAAAGAACTTCTAATGATATTAAAATGCTTTGTAAAAACTTTCAAATGGTCCAAACCCAACTTGATCAACTTGCTAAGGTACAAAAGGATATGCTAGTTGATGCCTCAGGAGATAAACATGCTTATGGAATTAGAACTAGGAGTGGTATAACTACTCAAGATCCTTTATATCCTAAAGGACACCCTAAAAGAATTGAGAAGGATTCTCAACAAGGTGAGAATAGTGGTAGTCCTCGTAAGAGAAAGAAAAAGAAACACAAAAGAGTTGAGGAACCACTTGAACCTGATGTAGATCCTAATAGTATATCTATCTCTGATGCTAAAACTGAGAGTGGTAATGGTAATAATGATGCTCCTGATAAGGAGGAAGTTGAGGAAGAACCTGAGAAGCACACTAAGAACACTAGGTACACTAAGGAAGATTTCATTGCTCATAAACATGGTAAAGAGAGAGAACCTTGGGTACAGAAACCTATTCCTTTTCCAGGTAAGAAACACAAGTCAAAGGAGGAAGAACACTACAACAAGTTTTGTGAGTGGATGAAACCTTTATTTTTGAAAATTCCTTTGACTGATGCTATTAAATTGCCTCCTTATTCAAAGTCTATGAATGATATTGTCTCTAATAAAAGGAAGATTCCTAATGAGGAGATTTCTACTGTGCTTGCTAATTATTCCTTCAATGGTAAGGTTCCAAAGAAACTTGGTGATCCAGGTATACCAACTATTACTTTCTCTATTAAGAACAATTATGTTAGAACTGCTTTATGTGATTTGAGAGCTGGAGTTAGTGTTATGCCTTTTTCTCTCTACAAGAGACTCCAGCTAGAAAAGTTGATACCAACTGATATATCATTACAAATGGATGATAAGTCAACTATAATTCATGTTGGTATATGTGAGGATGTTCATGTTCCAGTGGCTCATAATTGCTTGGTTTTAACTGATTTTGTTGTGCTTGAAATGCCTGAAGATGATAATATGTGTATTATTATTGGGAGACCTTTCTTAATACTACAAGTGCTGTCATTCATTGTAATCAAGGAAAAGTAACATTCAATATTGATGACAAAGAGCATAATGTTTATTTCCCCAAGAAGGTTGTTAGAAGCTATTGCCTAAATTCCATTGAAAATATTGAGAGCATCAAGGTTGGAGAAATATATTGTCCCATTCCACAAGAAAATTTTGAAACTATTATGATTGGGACCATTGCTATCAAGTATGAGGTAACATAATCACCTTGTGGCATGCAAAGTTTTGTTTCATATAAGATTGTTTTAGTAACAAGACTTGATCAACCTTGTTAACAAAAGGATTTTAATGAACAAAATAATGTTTTCACTATGGTTATATTTGCTTTCTTTTACTTTTCTCCTTCCTAGTCTTTGTCTTTCTTTTGCTAGCTTTGGTTTTGCTAGTTGTTTGCTCGTTAGTTTGTCTTAGAGCTCCTGTAGTTTGGCTTTTGGTTTGCTTTTGCTTCTTCTGAAAAAACTGTTTCTGTGAGAAAATCAATTTTCATACCCTGAAAATTGGCCAAAAATAAAGTTTCCCGAAAAATCCCAGAAATTTCAAAATAAATTTTTCCTCGAAAAAAGGGGCAGAGGGACACCTGAAGTTATCCAAGGGGCCACCCCAGGCCACCACACCCATGGTAGGCGCGGCCTACCAGTGGGCGGCGCCTGGGGGTCTGGCCCACCTGGGCCCCTCTAGGCTGCCTCCTCAAAGCCATCTTCTTTCTCTCTCCCGAAAAACACCATAAAACTTGCTCAAGCTTGAGTTCTTACTATTCTTGCTCGTGATTTTCGATCTCCTTACTTAGCCCCTCTTTGCTGCTGATTTTTGGAGAGATTGTTCCTTGGTATGTGCCTCCTCCACTTGTCCAATTAGATTTGTGATTGGTAGATTGTATCTTGAGTATTTTGCTGCTATAGGTGACAGGTTGTTTGAGCTTGCATGCTTGTTCTATGCTTAGAAATTTCATTTTGATGCATGAGTAGTCCTCTAGCAAGTTCCTATAGTAGTTACTCATCAATTATTAACTTAGATATCACTTGGTTTGATGCTTGTCTAAAATTTCAGAAAAGGGAAGTCATGGAACACCACACATTTGGTGAAATATTTGAGGGTGATGCACCTAGAAGCGCAAGGATTCCAAGATCATCCACCAGTGTCAGGCCCTCATACAATGAGGATCTCATCACTCCGCGATTTGGTGACGAGGGAGATGAGGGGGATGTGCATCCCTTCGCTTTTCCTTGCCAAACCTTCTTGCAGGCTGTTGGGATCCTTAACGATTTTATGACCTTGGTTCGGAGGGCTGGTCTAACGAGTCTTATGCAGATGAGAGCGTGCAATATGCTACATTCACCAAAACATTTGTGGAGAGTTTCTCCTCTACTAACAGTGTGTTCCATCCAGATGTTTCTTTCAAAGTTTATGGTAGGTCTTACCATATGACATTGAAGAAATTTTGTGGGGCTCTTGGACTTGGTACAGCTGGGTCAGCAAAGAAGATTCCAGCTCAACCCGCTAATTTGTTGGAGCTTTACCGAGGAATAACCAATGATGATAGCCGTAGAGCTCAACGGGGAAAGATAAGAAACATTTAGCTTCCAGCCATCAGGTACTTCGCTTACTATCTTGCCACTAGCGTTCTTGGTAGGTAGAACACTAGTAATATTTCTAGCTATCATTTGGCTTTCTTAGCTGCTGCGCTCAACAATGATACCAAGTACACTCTTGGTTCTCTCATTGCTCGTCGCTTAACAGCTAAGGGACCCATTTATGGGGGAATTATTTCTACGCGTGTTGTTGCTTCCTTGGACATTGTTGTTGATCCAAATGATACAATCTTGGCTCATGAGAGGCTTGATCTTGCTGCCATGAAGGTGCATCACTTTGTCACCACTAGCTCTACCCTTGAGAATTTGGTTTATAGAATGTTGTTTCTTGACGGGGAAGAGAGAGATCCCTCTCCCCTAATCCACTTTGTTCAGTATTTCTCAGGGACCCTTGTCACGCTCCAAGGAGGAGATGGATGAGTTGCTGCGCTCCCTTAACTTTCATGGGCACTATCAAGAGGAAGCGTCCTCATATGACCCTGCGGTACACTACACGGGGGAGTCATCGAGCTCGTATCAGGACGAGGGAGCCTCCTCGTCATACTACGGAGGTGCATCTACTTGGGCACCTTGGGATTGAGCCCCACTTAGGCCAAAAGCCTAAGCTTGGGGGGAGGTATACCGACATCACACTCATATATATATCATGTTCGGTCGGTTCTTTGTATATCCATTGTTTCGCTTTCTTTTTGGTTCTTGTTTCTTCTTTCTCAAAAACACAAAAATACCAAAAATATTTCCGTTGTTTCTCTTTCTTTGTTTCTTTGCTTTGGTTTGCCTTAAAAGAAAATTCCAAAAACATTTTGCTTTGTTTGGTTTGTTTTTTCTTTGCTTGTTTTTGCTTCTTTTGCTTTCTTTAAAAAAATCGAAAACACCAAAAATATTTGTTGTTCTTCTTTGGTTTTGTGAGTTCTTTGCAGGGTTCAGCCGTCTTCAGTGGATTTTGGTTTCATGTTATTATTCAAGTCACACAATTGAAGGGCAATAATGAAGATTAAGACAACTTGAGGTGTGGTAAGAGGCTGGTAACAAACTCTATTTGTTTCATTTTTGTACATATACTCATCATTGTGAGCATGCTTAGCCTGTTTGTGTAAGGTGTATGTCATTATGGATGCTTAGTAGTTCTTGCTTGTCTATGATTAGCTCCAGCTTGCTAATAGTTTGTAGCATGTCATATGAATGTTTCCTTGCATTGTTTTATTCATATTTTGGTATGATATTGTGGTGTCCTCCTCTGATTGTTCATGTGAATCGACTTGGCACATGCTCACGCATGCATATGACTAATCAATAGTCAGTAAGCCTCGATAATTTATTTTGCCTTAGAGTTCTTATATCACTTTCATGCCATAATTAGTCATGTTTTGTTGCAAGCATGATTATGACAATTATTGCTCTCTCGTTTGTCACTCCCTCTCTTTTGCTAGCCTTCACTTGCACTGAGTATGAGGTCTACCTGTGCTTCCAACTCCCCAAAACCAATATTGCCAGCTGTGTCCATCATACCTACCTATTAGCATCATTTGCTACTTCGGTGCATATTCAATATGTCGTGTTTTCTTCCAAATAAAATGTTTGTCTGTTTTGAGAAAGTTAGTTAGTAAAGCTCTCACGAACTTGATGGCACATTTTATTCCTTGCACGTAATATTCCTGAACCATTGTGACTAGTCCGAGAAAGTTATATGCTTGCTAATTATATGTTGGGAGTCAGCAGAACCGTGCTGTCATGGGGAACGCTTTCAACACTTTTTGGATATCATATCCAGTTGATACTTTGCTCTTTTGTTTATGGATATCGACGATGTGAAATAAAAGGGGAGCTTGTGAATTCATGGAGTTTATACATTGTGTTAGAGAAATGCCTGGGCCGCTAGCTTAAGCCATGCCTAATCATGGTGGAAACTTGTAGCATCACCATAATGAGCATCTATGAAGCATCCTCAATAAAAAGCTATGCATATGGTAAATAAAAAGATTGCTGAGATGCTCATTGTCTGCTTGCCTTGTCATTTTGGTTATGGGAAAGCTCATGTATCATGTGCAAGGGGTACCCCGTTGGCGGTTCTCTATGATATGCATGTATTTACAATGACAAGAACTTTCAGGTGACCAAAGTTGAGTAGCATGCGGAGCGGCCTCGTACTCAAGGGACATGGGATTTCCAGTCTATGGTCTGTCAAGCATATAATTTAGAGTGGACCTCACTTTTACCTTAACCACATGAAGATGCCTATGATAGGGGCAATGAGATCTCAAAGCTAATGAGTACCTTCCTTTCAGCATTAGGAAGACTTTCAAGCTTTTCAAAACCGTTTTCACAACCTTGTTGAGTCACCACTTATTCTATGAGCACCTTCTTGAGAGCATAGTTTTCATTCTTGTGTTTGTTTCAAAATTTGATTAATTATGTCATGACTTTGATGCTTGTATCTTTGATATCTTTACTTCTAGTCTTCACTTGAACTTCAGAGGTGCCTTGGCATTTATATTGTGCTCTACAAACAAAGGCAAGCAAGATACCACTCTATCATACCTTTCTATGAGCATTGCAATGTTGCTTATGTTTATGTTTCATGCTACTTACTATTATTGAGTTGGTTTCTCTTCATAGCTTGCAATGAATATTTAGTAGACTTAGTTGCATACTTATTATTATGAATGGTTTAAGCATCTAATCATGTGCTGAGAATATATACATCATATGAATAAAATGCGTTCGTGAAAGTTCTTTTATCGCACTCAGTTTTTCACTGAATTGCTTGAGGACAAGCAATAAGCTAAGCTTGGGGGAGTTGATACGTCCAAAACATATCTACTTTCCCGAAAACTTTTGCTATTGTTTCTCCTCTAACTTGTGTGATTTGGATACAACTAACACGGACTGACGTTGTTTTCAGCAGAATTACCTTGGTGTCTTGTTTTTGTGCAGAAAATCAACTATCAGGAAAAATCCCGGAAAATATGCCAAAAATTATATTTCACCAGAAGACCCACGGAGCCAGAAGACGAGATGGAGAAGGGGCCTAGGGGGCCCACACCTCTGCCAGGCGCGGGTGGGCCCTGCCCCGCGCCTAGGGGGTGCAGCCACCCCAGGCACCCCCTCAGCCTCCCTCTGCTCCTATAAGTTGCCTTTCGACCTAAAAACCGGGGGGGTCGATAGTTTTCCAGAAAGAGTTCCGCTCCGCCGCCGCCACCAGAAACCAAGATTCAGATCTAGAAACTCTGTTCTGGCACCCTGCCGGGACGGGAATTTGGAGAGGATCATCGCCATCGTCATCACCAACGCATCTCCATCAACCACCGATGTTTCCCTCATCCATGAGTGAGTAATCTCCCGCTGTAGGCTTGGGGATGGTAGGGATTGGATGAGTTCTATCATGTAATGGAATAAGATCTATTAGGGCATAGTGCCTAGTATCTCAATTAGTGCTATTTATCTTTGTTGCAACTTGTTGTGCTTAATGCTTGTCACTAGGGCCCGAGTGCCATGATCTTAGATCTGAACTTATTATTGAATCATTATGATAGTATTGTTTGTGATCTTATCTGCAAGTTTTGTACACATATCATTGTCCGGATCCAAAGGCCTCAAAGTGACAATAATTGGGACAACCGGAGGGGGTGGCTGTGGTATGAGGATCACATCTGTTCAAGGAGTGTTAATTCTTTGCTCCGGTGCTCTATTAAAAGGAGCACCTTAATTGCCAGTAGTTCCCTAGAGGCCCCGCTGCCATGGGCTGGCTGGACAGAAGATGGTGTGCAAGTTCTGATTGCGAGCATGTATGACTATATTTGGAGCACATGCCTAAGATTGTTTAGTACTTGGATGCTTGTTTTTATTTATCTGCAATGCCCTAGATCTTGAAGTTACATGTTTAGACACGTCCATGCAACGCCCGTCCATCCATCCCTATGCCTACCGCACTCGAATCCCACTGTTACCGTTACTGTTACTATTGCTCCTGTTTCACTATTGCTGTCGGTGTTGCTATTGCTTTGCTATTGCTACTACAAATTGTTGCTACTGATAAACTTCTGTGAGCAAGAACTATTTCCAGGTGCAGCTGAATTGAGAACTCAGTTGTTAAGGCTTGCAAGTATTCTTTGGCTCCCCTTGTGTCAAATCAATAAATTGGGTAATACTACCTGCGAAGACTGTTACGATCTCTTACACTTGTGGGTCATCAAGAACCACCGTGAAAGGACGATGATACCTAATAGAGAAGTCCTTGATCCATTGCTTAAGTTCCAACAATGTGGCAAACCTCTGTCCTTTTGAAATACCATTCTTCTCGTGACTAACATCCCGATAGGAAGTTGGCCTTGGTCCAAGCACTACACCCTTGCCGCCATCAACCGTGGCTTCATCCGCTAGACTAAGATCACGAAACAAGGGTACCCGATGATCCCTGCCCAATACCTTCTCATACACTTCGGCCTCATCCTTAGTGAACCCCTCCTCATCAACTTATTCATCGAGACCATCCTCATCCGAGTCTGATGCATATATTCGAGAATATAGGATGTCATGATCCATGTTCTCTTGTGTATGATATAAGTCCAAATTTCCAATAGTGTTGTCACAGAGCTCAACCTCCCTCTCACTATCCCCATACTCATTATTCTCCACTTCCAATGCTTCATCTTGGCTCTTTGAAATGGGGCTCAGAGATGTCCTAAATTCATCTTGCTGGGTCAAAGGAGGCTCAGTCAATTCCTCTTGGTTCATGGGTGGAGGACTCCGAGCTTCATACGGGGAGGCAACCGGTATGATACTACTTTGCATATTACCATCAACCTTTTTCGTGGAAAATAACTCAAGAGTTTTGTCTTGTGATTCGGCCACCACTTCATTGTATGCAAACCAACGTTGCTCCGAGCTGATACGCATTTTCTTCCAACGGTTGTGCATTCAAATCCCACATTATGCCTACCCTCCAACTCAACAACATCACTAGGATCCATCCAATTCAAATCTATTCGAACTCTTGTTGCAACACCTCCTCATAGTTTGGACTACGATCAAACACCAAGTCAATCTCATCCGGGTCCAGCTCAATATTGCCTCTCAAGAAAGCTTCCTTGTCCATATCATGAACATGGACAGTTCTAGTCATCCCTAAAATAAATATAAGAACATAACAGTAGATAAATTCAATAAGTATCTATGCCAAAATTTACACTAACAACATGCTCATACAACCATACCCTAACTCTAACCCTAACCCTAACAATCTTATCTATACACATGAAGGTTTAATATACCAATCCTAACTCTATATATCAACAAAACACCTCATTGCTCCATACAAATTTACATATCCAATTGCTGGCCTGACATTTGGAGGAAACTAGAGGAGAATAAATAACTTGAAATTTTCAGATGAAATTGAGGGGAGAAGAGGAGAATACCTTGGTGAGGCGATTGGGGAATAAATCCCCTAAGTTTTTCTTCAAATCTTGGGGTTATGAGTGGAGATTGGGGAAGAAATTGAAGGGTTTCGCGGCATAGTAAATCAAAATTTTCTACGGATGCGAACAGGGGGAAAGCCTGGAACTAATCTAGGAGATGCAATCAACGAGAGAGATTGGATTAGATCTTCATACCCTTGAAGATTCGCACAGCGGAACGTTCATCGGAACGTGGGTGATGTAGTCGTACTCGCTTCTCCTCCTCGCGATCCGATCCGATCTAGCACCACAAGTGGCGGTGCCTCCGTGAGATGCACACGTGCAGCACCTCAACGTCTCCTCCTTCCTCGGACCAGCAAGTATGGTGGAGAGATATATTGGATCTACAACACGACGGCGTGGTGTATATGGTGGAGAATTTCTGCAGCAGGGCTTCGCCTACAAACAGTCGGGAGGGAGAGAGGAAGGGCAGCAGGGCGGCTAGGGTTGGAGGGGAAGGTGTAGGGGGGAGGGGGCGCCCCACCCCTCTTTACATAGAGGGGGGAGCAGCCCTAGCCCCTCCCCCAAGCCCAAAGGATAAGGAGTGGGGGGCATGGACTCTCCCCTCTTCTAGAAACCCTATCTCTAGTTTAAACGATTTAAACTCTCTAGGATCGGCTGGGCCCTATGGGGCCTTGTGCCCCTGGCCCAATGCGGCCAGGACACTCCCTCATAGGCCCATTCCCCGTCCCGGAAGGTGGGTCCACGTTGGTCCCCTTCCGGAAGGTTTTAGAAGCTTTCGGTACAATACCGATTAACCCGGAACAATTCCGAACTCCAAAAACTGCACTGCCTTATATGAATCTTATTCTCTGGACCACTCCGGAACCTCTCGTGATATCCCGGATCCCATCCGAGACTCCGAACAAAAATTCATAAACCAATTATCCAATCTATCCTAGCGTCGAGACACGTTAAGTGTGTGACCCTGCGGGTTCGAGAATGCGTAGACATGATCTTCTATCAATAATCAACAGCGGGGTCTGGGCACCCATATTGACTCCCACACATTCATCGATGATCATATCGGATGAACCACGATGCCAGGATTCAAACAATCCCATATATATATTCCCTTCGTCTCGCGATATTTTACTTGCCCGAGATTCGATCGTCGGTACCGTCATACCTAGTTCAATCTCGTTCACAGCAAGTACTTTACTCGTTCCGTAATCCGATATCACTTTGTGATTAACTCCTTAACCACATGCTTGCAAGCGGTGTTGACATCGATTACCGAGTGGGCCCGAAGTATATCTCTCCGGCTTGGGAGGGACAAATTCCATCTCGATACATACAACCCAACAGATACTTTCCGATCACCTGAGAGACACCTTTATGATCACCCTCTCATAGGATGACGTTTGATGACCTCAAAGCTTTCTTCCGATACCAGGGAGTTGTATTATCTCATGGTCTAAGGAATACAATATTTGACATAGGAAAAGCTTCGCAAAGATGAACACGATGAAACGATCTAATTGCTTTGCTTAGTTTGGGTCTGTCCATCATATCATTCTCCCAATGATATGATCTCATTATCAATTGACAACTCATGTCTATGGTTAGGAAACCTTAACCATCATTGATCAATGGACTAGTCCATAGAGGCGTACTAGGGACACGGTGTTGTTCACAAACCACACAAGTATTAAGGTTTCCGCTTAATACAATTATAGCATGGAATATAAACTTTATCATGAACAAGAATTATAATAATAACATCTTTATTATTGCCTTCTAGGGCATAATTCCAACAGTCTCCCACTTGCACTAGAGTCAATAATCTAGTTTACATCTGGTAACAATCTCACACCCATGGCACTAAGGTGTTGATCATGTTTTACACGTGGAAGAGGTTTAGTCAATGGATCTGCGACATTCAGATCTGTATGTACTTTGCTAATCTTCAGATCTCCATCTGCAATATAATCTCGGATTATATGAAACTTGCGGTTGATATGCTTGGTCTTTGGATGATATCTTGGTTCCTTAGCGAGTGCTATGGCGCCAGTGTTGTCACACAATATCTCAAGTGGGTCCAATGCACTTGGAACCACGCCAAGCTCAGTGATGAAGTTTCTGATCCAAACTCCTTCACTTGACGCTTCTGCAGCAGCCATGTATTCCGCTTCCACTGTAGATCCCGCGATCACGCTTTGCTTGCAGCTTCTCCAGCTCACAGCTCCTCCATTCAAAATATAAACGTATCCTGTCTGAGATTTGGAATCATCCTTGTCGGTGTCAAAACTAGCGTCGACGTAACCTTTTACGACAAGCTGTTCATCACCCCCATAGACTAAGAACATTTCTTTAGTCCTATTTAGGTACTTTAGGATGTTCTTCACGGCTGTCCAGTGTTCCACTCCTGGATCACTTTGATATCTGCTCGTCAAACAAAGAGCATTGGACACATCCGGTCTAGTACACAGCATGGCATACATGATGGAACCTATGGCTGAGGCATAAGGCACTTTGCTCATAGCTTCCCTATCATTTACCGTAGCTGGACACTGAGCCTTGCTCAATATCTTACCTGACAACATAGGCACTGAACCTTTCTTTGCCTTATCCATTCTGAACCTTTTCAGAACTTTGTCTAGGTATGTACTCTGGCTTAAAGCTATCAGGCGTCTTTGTCTATCTCTATAGATCTTGATGCCCAATATATAAGCAGCTTCACCTAGGTCTTTCATTGAAAAACACTTGTTCAAATAACTCTTCACGTCGTTAAGCATGTTGATGTCATTTCCGATAATCAATATGTCATCCACATATAGTACCAGAAACGTCACCGAGCTCCCACTCACTTTCTTGTAGATACAAGCTTCGTAGCAATTTGGAACAAATCCAAAGCTCTTGATCACTTGATCAAAACGAAGGTTCCAACTCCGAGATGCTTGCTTCAGTCCATAAATGGTAACATTACCATCCGCGCCCGTTTTCTTCTTGAAGATCCATTTGCACTCAACGGCCTTTCGGTCGCTAGGAGGGTCCACCAAAGTCCATACTTGGTTTTCGCTCATGGATCCCAATACGGATTTCATGGCTTCCAGCCATTTCTCAGAGTCTGGGCTCATCATCGCTTCCTCATAGTTCTTAGGTTAACTGTCTTCTACTAACAATACAGTCAAGACAGGGTTGCCGTACCACTCAGGAGGGGCACGCGACCTTGTCGACCTGCGACGTTCAGTAGCAGCATCGTCCGAAGCTTCATGATCCTTGTCATTAGCTTCCTCTATTGTTGGTGCAGGCGGCACTGGAACAATTTCAGGTGCTGCGCTACTCTCCAATTCAAGAGAAGGTTCAATAACCTCGTCAAGATCTACTTTTCTCCCACTCACTTCTTTCGAGAGAAACTCCTTCTCAAGAAAGGAACCGTTCTTTGCGACAAACACTTTGCCTTTGGTTCTGTGATAGAAGATATACCCAATAGTTTCCTTAGGGTATCCTATGAATACGCATTTCTTCGCTTTGGGTTCGAGCTTGTCCGGCATCAACTTCTTGACGTAAGCTTCGCATCCCCAAACTTTAAGAAACGACAACTTAGGTTTAGCACCAAACCACAGTTCATACGGTGTCGTCTCAACGGATTTAGATGGAGCCCTATTTAAAGTGAATGCAGTGGTTTCTAATGCATAACCCCAAAATGATAACGGCAAATCAGTAAGAGACATCATTGATCGGACCATATCTAATAGGGTTCGATTCCGGCGTTCAGACACACCATTGCGCTGTGGTGTTCCGGGTGGCGTGAGTTGTGAAACGATTCCACTTGTTTTAAGATGCGTGAGAAAATCATAACTCAAATATTCACCTCCACGATCGGATCGTAGAAACTTAATCTTTCTGTTACGATGGTTCTCCACTTCATTCTGAAATTCCTTGAACTTTTCAAATGTTTCAGATTTATATCTACTTAAGTCATTAGTAAAAGTGAGGAAATAGCGATATCCACCGCGCGTCGAAATACTCATCGGTCCGCATACATCGGTATGTATGATTTCCAACAAGTCCGTTGCTCGCTCCATCATACCGGAGAACGGGGTTTTTATCATCTTGCCCATGAGGCATGGTTCGCATGTGTCAAGTGATTCAAAATCAAGAGACTCCAAAAGTCCATCAGAATGGAGTTTCTTCATGCGCTTTACACCAATATGACCTAGACAACAGTGCCACAAATAAGTAGTATTATCACTATCTACTTTGCATCTCTTAGCCTCAATGTTATGGATGTGTGTTTCATCCCTTTCGAGATTTAGAAGAAATAAACCATTCACAAGAGGTGCATGACCATAAAAGATGTTACTCATATAAATAGAACAACCATTATTCTCCGATTTAAATGAATAACCGTCTTGCAATAAACACGATCCAGAAATAATGTTCATGCTCAACGCAGGCACATAATAACATTTATTAAGGTTTAAAACTAATCCCGAAGGTAAAACTAAGGAGAGCGTGCCGACGGCCATCACATCAACTCTTGATCCGTTGCCAACGCGCATCGTCACCTCATCCCTCGCAAGCCGCCGTCTATTCCGTAGCTCCTATTTTGAGTTACAAATATTAGCAACTGAACCGGTATCAAATACCCAGGCACTACAACGAGGGCTAGTAAGGAAAACATCAATAACATGTATATCAAATATACCTTTGATGGTGCCATCCTTCTTGTCCGCTAAGTACTTCGGACAGTTGCGCTTCCAGTGACCCTTGTCCTTGCAATAGAAGCACTCAGTGTCCGGCTTAGGACCAGACTTGAGCTTCTTCTCAGCAGGAGCATTGCGCTTGCCGCCGCCCTTCTTGAAGGGCTTTTTGCTCCCTTACCTTTCTTAAAGGAGGGTTTGTTGACCATCAACACATGATTATCCTTCTTGGTGTCCACCTCCGCAGCCTTCAGCTTTGCGAAGAGCTCGGTGATCATATCAGTGGAGCCAATCTGATTATGAGTCACTACAAAACTTTTGTAGCTGGGAGGGAGTGATTGCAGAACCCTATCAATCTTGAGCTCCTCTGGAATCGTGCATTCCAGTTGCTCAAGGCGTTGAGTGTAGCCCGACATCTTTATGGCGTGCTCACTAACGGAACTCCCTTCCTCCATCTTGTAGTTAAAGAACTTCTCAGAGATCTCATATCTCTCAGAACGGGCTTGATTCTGAAACATGGTTTTCAGCTCCTCGAGAATCTCAAAGGGCCCGGGATAGGTTTCAAAACGATTTTGAAGTTTCGGTTCCATAGCAAACCACATGGTGCTCTTAATCACACCATAATCATCTTTGCGCGACTGATAGACAGCTTTCTCATCAGCCGGCGCAGTTGCAGCAGGGGGTTCACCTAACGCTTTACCAAGGACATAGTCCTTTTGTCCGCCAGACAGAATGATTCTTAGATTGCAGAACCAATTGGTGAAGTTAGACCCATTGTTTCTAAGCTTTTCCTTCTCAGCAAAAACGTTGAAGTTGAAGTTGGATTTGGCCATGTGATCTACAGTATTTGCAAGTACAATTTAGACTATGTTCATGATAAATAGTTCAACTTAATCAAATTACTAGATGAACTCCCACTAAATTCAACATCCCTCAAGTTGTTTAGTGAACACGATCCAAATTCACCACACCTAATCCGATCATCACGAGAAGAGATGTGGTTTCAATGGTGGACAACAAAGTGTCGATCATATCATTCATATGACTCATGCTTAACCTTTCGGTTCTTGTGTTCCGAGGCCATGTCTGTACATGCCAGGCTCGTCAAGCTAGACCCAAGTATTTCCGCGTGTGCAAAACTGGCTTGCACCCGTTGTATGTGAGCGTAGAGTCTATAGCACCTGATCATCACGTGATGCTTGGACACGACGAACTTTCGCAACGGTGCATACTTGGGGAGAACACAGTTTTTATCTTGATCTTTAAGTGAGGAATCATCTTATAATGCTACCGTCGCGATCTAAGCATAATAAGATACATAAAAGGATAAACATCACATGCATATAACTTTATGTGACATGGTATAGCCAATCTTCGCGCAATGATCTCCATCTTGTGCGTTCCGGCATGATCTCCATCACTCCACCATGATTGCCTCCACCACGAATAGCAACTACAACTATTGCTAACTACTTAGCGATAAAGTAAAGCTATTACATGGCGTATAAGAAGTTGACTCGCAGGTCATACACAATTATACAGACAACCATATGGCTCCTGCCGGTTGTGTACTCATCGACATGCAAGTCGTGAAACATTACAAAACATGATCATCGCATACAATATACACATCACATCTTGGGCCATACCATATCACAGAAAACACTCCCTGCAAAAACAAGTTAGACGCCTCTACTTTTTGTTGCATGTTTTACGTGGCTTATGGGAGTAGATGCTAAGAACGATTCTTACCTACGGAAAGCCACAACGGTGATATTATGGTTGCCAAACTCCGGTGTTAATCCCATGACAACTATAGTGAGAGAAACTGACATCCACCAGCCGCATGTGTGGAACAAGCCACACGTCAAGTGCGGAGCCGGTCTCGCGAACGACGTCGCGTAAGGTTGGCCTGGACCGCTTCAATCTCACTATCCCGTGTCATAAGAAGAACACAAACAAGAGGCTTGCAACAAAAAACATCAACGCCCGCAACAACCATGTTGCGTTCTACTCGTGAAACACATCTACGCATAGATCTAGCTCTGATACCACTGAAGGGTTTCGCGGCATAGTAAATCAAAATTTTCTACGGATGCGAACAGAGGGAAAGCCCAGATCTAATCTAGGAGATGCAATCAACGAGAGAGATTGGATTAGATCTTCATACCCTTGAAGATTCGCACAGCGGAACGTTCGTCGGAACATGGGTGATGTAGTCGTACTCGCTTCTCCTCCTCGCGATCCGATCCGATCTAGCACCACAAGTGGCGGTGCCTCCGTGAGATGCACACGTGCAGTACCTCGACGTCTCCTCCTTCTTCGGACCATCAAGTATGGTGGAGATATAGATTGGATCTACAACACGACGGCGTGGTGTATATGGTGGAGAATTTCTGCAGCAGGGCTTCGCCTACAAACAGTCGGGAGGGAGAGAGGAAGGGCAGCAGGGCGGCTAGGGTTGGAGGGGAAGGTGTAGGGGGGAGGGGGAGCCCCACCCATCTTTATATATAGGGGGGCGCAGCCCTATCCCCTCCCCCAAGCCCAAAGGCACTAGAGGAAAAAGGGCCATCCGTTCGCGACCCCTCGGAGCATTAGTCCCGGTTGCGCCACCAACCGGGACTAATGCTGGCACGCGTCCCGGTTGGAGCGGGCACGGGGCCAGGGGGCATGGGTCCCGGTTGGTAAGGGGGCATGCGTCCCGGTTGGAGCCACCAACCGGAACTAAAGGTTTGGCCACAGCCACGTGGCGTGGCACGCACCTTTAGTCCCGGTTGCTGGCTTCAACCGGGACTAAAGACCCCTTGCCCTCTATAAATGCAACGCCCCAGCCCCCTCTGCCTCCACTCTGTTTTTTCGAATGGTGTAAGGTGTGAGGGTGTGTGCTAGTTTTTCCTCATGCATGCATTTAAGGTGTTTTTTGAAATGTTTGAGTGAAAAATCTCATTGAATTTATCATAGAACAAAAATATAGAAGGTGTCCGAGACGCACTTGAGCTTTCTCCTCTTTATTTCCCTCGATCGAGGTTAGCAATCTTATCTTTTCTAGGTCATTGATACAATTCATGTGTTGGTGTGAATTGGTTATTTCACTATTTATGATGTCCTGTTTTTTGATAAACTTACTTATATGATGCAGATGAACGGTCGGGAATGGATGTACGGTGACCGGCGGGTAGCCGGGTATATCAAAGGCGTGGATAAATTTATCGATGTGGCTACGGCAAACAAAGAGAATGGATTTATACGTTGTCCATGTGTTCAATGTCGGAACAACAAGGAGTACTCTTCCTCGAAAATCATTCGCGTCCACCTGATTATGAAAGGTTTCATGCCCAACTATAATTGCTGGACCAAGCACGGGGAAAGAGGGGTTATGATGGAAGATGGTGAAGAAGAAGATGATGATAACAACTATCATCATATGTTTCCTGAATACAGTGATACTGCAATGGAAGACAATGGAGAGGAAAAAGGTGAAGAACGGGCATCAGATGAGCCGGCTGATGAACTTGGTAGGGTCATTTCTGATGCAAAGCGAGACTGTGAAACAGAAAATGAGAAGTTGAAGTTAGAGGGCATGTTAGAAGATCACAAGAAATTGTTGTACCCAAATTGTGAAGATGGCAGCACAAAGCTCGGTACCACACTGGAATTGTTGCGATGGAAGGCAAAGTGTGGTCTAACTGACTCCTCATTTGAAAAGATGCTGAAAATAATGAAGCTGAAGTTTCCAAAACATAACGAACTTCCCGAGAGTACCTACGAAGCAAAGAAGACTCTCTGTCCTCTGGGATTAGATGTGCAAAAGATACATGCATGCATTAATGACTGCATCCTCTACCGCGGTAAGGAGTATGAGAATTTAGATAAATGCCCGGTATGCAACGCGTTGCGGTATAAGATCAGACGAGATGACCCTGGTGATGTTGAGGGAGAGCCCCTCTGAAAGAGGGTTCCTGCTAAGGTTATGTGGTATGCTCCTATAATACCAAGGTTGAAACGCATGTTCAGAAACAAAGAGCATGCCAGGTTGTTGCGATGGCACAAAGAAGACCGTAAGAAAGACGGGGAGTTGAGACACCCTGCTGATGGGTCACAGTGGAGAAAAATCGAGAGAGACTTCCCAGACTTTGCAGGTGACGCAAGGAACTTATGGTTTGGTCTAAGTACGGATGGCATGAATCCTTTTGGGGAGCAGAGCTGCAGTCACAGCACCTGGCCCGTGACTCTATGTATCTACAACCTGCCTCCTTGGTTGTGCATGAAGCGTAAGTTCATTATGATGCCAGTGCTCATCCAAGGCCCGAAGCAACCGGGCAACGACATTGATGTGTACCTTAGGCCATTAGTTGAAGAACTCTTACAGTTGTGGGGCAAACCAGGTGTACGTGCATGGGATGAGAACAAACAGGAGCCATTTAATCTACGAGGGTTGTTATTCGTAACCATCAATGATTGCCTGCTCTTAGTAACCTTTCAGGACAGACAAACAAAGGATATAAGGCATGCACCCACTGTTTAGATAAGACCGAAGGTACATATTTGCATAAATGCAAGAAGGTTGTGTACCTAGCGAATCGACGATTTCTTCCGACCAATCATCCAGTAAGAAAGAAAGGCAAGCATTTCAAAGGTGAGGCAGATCACCGGAAGAAGCCTGAACTCCCTGCTGGTGATGATGTATTTGGTATGGTCAAGGACATAGAAGTAATCTTTGGAAAGGGTCCCGGCGGTCAATCAGTTCCGAATGACGTCGCTACAGGACACGCACCCATGTGGAAGAAGAAATCTATATTTTGGGAGCTGCCATATTGGAAAGTCCTGCGTGTCCGCTCTTCAATCGACGTGATGCACGTGACGAAGAATCTCTGCGTGAACCTGCTAGGATTCCTAGGCGTGTATGGGAAGACAAAAGATACACTTGAAGCACGGGAGGACCAACAAATTATGAAAGACCCAAAGAACATGCATACAGATAACAAGACGGATAAAGGGCGTCACTTAAGTCGTGCCAGCTATGCTCTTACCAAAGCAGAGAAAGAAATCTTTTTTGAAGTCCTTTACAGTATCAAGGTGCCGTCGGGCTTCTCATCTAATATAAAGGGGATAATAAATATGGCAGAGAAAAAGTTCCAAAACCTGAAGTCTCATGACTGTCACGTGATTATGACGCAGTTGCTTCCGATTGCATTGAGGGGGCTTCTACCGGAAAATGTTCGAGTACCCATTGTGAAGCTGTGTGCATTCCTCAATGCAATATCTCAGAAGGTAATCAATCCAGATATTCTGCCAAGGTTACAGAAGGATGTGGTACAATGTCTTGTTAGTTTTGAATTGGTGTTCCCACCATCCTTCTTCAATATTATGACGCATCTCCTGGTTCATCTAGTGGAAGAGATTGCCATTCTCGGTCCGGTATTTCTGCACAATATGTTCCCCTTTGAGAGGTTCATGGGAGTCTTAAAGAAATATGTTCATAACCGTGCTAGACCAGAAGGAAGCATCTCCAAGGGATATGGAACAGAGGAGGTCATTGAGTTTTGTGTTGACTTTATTCCTGACCTTAAGCCGATTGGTGTTTCTGACTCGCGGCATGAGGGAAGACTAAGTGGAAAAGGCACGCTGGGAAAGAAAGCAATGATATGTAGGGACGGGGATTCTTTCACTAAAGCACACTACACAGTTCTACATAATTCCACCTTGGCAGCTCCGTATATCGAGGAACACAAGAATATTGTACGCTCCAAAAACCCGGGGAAGCCTGAATCATGGATTACAGATGAACACATGAAGTCTTTCGGTGGTTGGAAGCGGACACATCTCTTGAATGACACCACTGTTGGAGATCAGCTATACTTGTTGGCTGCGTCACCATCTTCTACTGTATTGAATTTCCAAGGGTACGAAATAAATGGGAATACATTCTACACGATCGCCCAAGATAAAAAGAGCACCAACCAAAATAGTGGTGTCCGCTTTGATGCAATAGACGAGAATGGACAAAAGGACACATATTATGGTTACATAGAGGAGATATGGGAACTAGACTATGGAGTCTCTTTTAAGGTCCCTTTGTTTCGCTGCAAATGGGTCAACCTGAATGAGGAAGGGGTAAAGATAGACCAGTTGTACGGAATGACAACAGTGGATCTCAACAATCTTGGTTATAGAGATGAACCATTCGTCCTAGCCAATGATGTGTCTCAGGTTTTCTATGTGAAGGACATGTCCTCCAGACCGAAAAAAAGAAAAAATATGCAAACGAATACATCATATGATGAGCCAAAGCGTCACATAGTTCTTTCAGGGAAAAGAAACATCGTTGGAGCCACCAACCGGGACTAAAGAGCCCCTGCACGCCAACCCTTGGTCTGCTGAAAATATTGGAGTATAGGTCCCGGTTGGTGGCTCCAACCGGGACGTATGACCCTTTAGTCCCGGTTGGAGCCACCAACCGGGACAAAAGGCCCTTCGTTTATAACTGGCTCGCCTCCTCTTCTTCTTCCCCATCTCACTTCTCTGCTTCATCGACGCGCGCACAGGAGACGCCGCCCCACGACGCCGGCAGGCTGCCCGAGCTCCGCAGCCTTGCTGACCCTGCCACGAGCTCCGCCTCGTTTCCCTCTATCTCCCCGCAAAAGGAATCGAAGAGGGGCATCGTCAACCGTCGCCATCGACGCCATCCTTCCGCCGGTGAGACCTATCCTTCCTCCGCCCTACTTTGGCCACCAAGGTCTCATACAGGACCTAGCGCACCCCATTGATGCCCTGTGTTGCTTGCTCGAGCCCCAGATACTCGACATCGTCTTCGTCTGCAAGCGCCGCCCGCAAGCGCAACTCCGGCGAGGAATCTAGGACGAACAGGAGCACCCCTTCCTCAACCGCGACCACCACTGAGCCCACCTCGACCACCGCAACCACTCGTAATAGTCCATGTTCCCCTTACCCCTCTGGAATCGCCGGAGCACCACCCTCCCGACGCGTCGCCGCCGCGCGTAGTGAGCAGCACTGCCGCCCGTCGTGGTGACGTGGTGCCCGCGTGGCCCCGGTCCCACCTGCCAGCCTCAGAGGCTAGGTGCCTCTGCGGTGCAGGTTAGAAGTGGCCTGGTCCAGGTCCACCCGTCAAGCCCTGGTCTAGGTCCCACCTGCCTGTGTGGAGGCTAAGGTGGCCACGGGCCCCTCTGTCAGCCACTGTGGCTAGCAGTGGGCTCGGTGTAAAAATGTTTTCTGTTTTGTTTAAATTTAGAAATGGTTTAATTAAATCCAGAAATTGATATAATATTGTAAATTCAATAATTAATTATTTATAACTTAGAAAAATACAAATAATATATCAAAATGTTCAGAAAAATGAGATCTAACTATTTAACCTATAATCATGCATTGTTCAACAACTTTCAAGACAAGTTTAATTAGAAAACAAAATCAACCCCTCTCATATACTCCGGAGTTTCACCGAGTTAGGGTTTTCACCCCTCGGAACCCCGTTTGTCGAGCATGTCTTTGGGTTACTTTTTAATACAAATTAACTTGTTATATCATCATCCTTGTTTGATCATTGCATCGATGCCATGTGTTGATTGTTCCCCTCTCTTTCTGGCGCCCCGGTGTAAAAACTATTTGCCTTTTTTTTTAATTCCAGAAAATGATTTAAACTTGTAAATTCAATAACTTATTGTATATAAGTCAGAAAAATATGAATATATCAAAATGTTCAAAAAAATGAAACCTAGCTATCTAAGCTATAATCATGCATTGTTCAACAACTTAAATTACAAGTTTAATTAGAAGAACAAATCCACCCCTCTCATGTGTTCCGGAGTTTCTCCGAGTTAGGGTTTTCACCCCTCGGAACCCCGATTAAATCGTCGAGCATTTCTTAGGGTTACATTCCAATGCAAATTAACTTGTCATATCATCATACTTGCTTGAGCATTGCATCGATGCCATGGGTTCGACGATGTGCCTATCTACTACACGGTTTCCCTTTCTCTTCATTTTTATTATTGTGTATGTATATATTAGGGTTTATCTGAATTAGGGTTTATATCTCTCAACACCATACTTAACTTTCTCCTTTAGCCGCTTTGACTTATTCGTTTTTCCACCTATGCTGAAAATATGGACCCGCACGTCAGAGACGAAGAAAAGGAAGAGTTGATCCAAGGTGTGATCCGTGGGGAAGATAATTTAGACGTATCAACGTTTCTGAACAACTCCGGTGAGGGTGATCCTCTTTTTACCGGAGTAGACAACTTGTTTGAGGTTGAAGGTGTTGCCTTCCGCGAGGGAGAAGGCGATGCCTTGTGTAATCGAGAAGACGACCGCTCCGGCAAGGTGCATGTAATATAAATCAATTCATTAATTAATCATCTGCTATCTATATAGAAATAGTAACGACGATCTTTCTTCTTTTAGCCCTCCGGATCGAAGGAATCTACTGAAAAGAGCAGACGAGGCCCAACCAAAAAGTTGCAAGACCATGAGAGGTTCAGGATCGAAGATGTCGCTGTAGACGGCAGACCGACAGCTCCCGAAGTTGTCGCAACCAAATTTGTGGCACAATGCGGAGTAATCGTTAGGGACTTAATCCCGATCACCATTAGAAATTGGAATAGGCCTGCTAATGCGGATGAAGAGGGAACATGTTTATTTGTCCCTAACCACGCCAAAGATTTACTGTGGAAGAGGCTCATGGTTAATTTCAAACTACCGAAGATAGAGCTGGATCCAAATGCGGAGGATCCAGTTGAGGACGCCTCACAACATGGGAGAGCCATGGAGGCTAAGGTCAGGGAGTGGGCTTTGAAGAAGATGGCCCAGTGTTTCACCAACTGGAAGAAAAGATTGCACCTTGACTATGTCGTGAAAAATAAGACTCCCGATTTCAAGAATATTCAGTTTGAGAAGATAAAACCATTCTGGGATGAGTTTGTGGAATACAAGAAATCAGAAAAAGCTAAGAAAATGTCTGAAACGAATAAGCTGAATGCTGCTAAGAAGAAGTATCACCATACTATGGGGCAAGGTGGCTACAAGGTTGGCATTCCTAAGTGGGAGAAACTTGAGCAGGAACTGCGTGATAAAAATATCACCCCAGAGACAGACGATTGGGTAGAACGTGCAAGGAATTGGTTTTACGGGCATGGGGGCACGTTGGACTCGGAAGGGAGGTGTATATATAACATACGACATAAAGAAGACCCCTTGCCAATCGAGAGGATGAGAAAAGCAGTAAAGGATGTTAAAGATGGGGACTTCATTCCCGATAGAGAGAATGATGAGCTCACACTCGCCCTTGGAAATAAGGAACATGATGGACGAACACGAGGCACAATAGGCTCCCAATCATGGAGGACTGGGTTTCCCGAAGAGAGGAAGAAATATCCTGATAGAAGCGTCAGAGGAGTAAGGACAGGGCGGCAGTTGAAGCAGAAAGTCAGAAAGAGCGAATGCGTTTAATTGAAGAACGATTAAAGCAACAACAAGATGAAATTAACACACTTAAAGAGCAAAGTACTACCGGCGCCCCATCTCAGCAGCACACTGCATTCGATGCTACCGGCCTATCGAATAATCGAAAAAGCAGTGTGGCTTCCACCGAGGTCCCGGGTGATGACAATGGCGATGACGATGATGCACCGACGATGGCTCCTGTTGGCTACCCAGTGGATGATATCACAGAGATGACACACTGCAAGCTACATGTCAAAGTTGTGAACATATCAATGAAGGTGGCGGTCGGCTATGCCTTACCAATTGGACCCACACCAACTTACCACAGTCGTCCAGTTCCAGAGGGCTACGCTGTTGTCGGCGTAGATGAAATCATGCCCACCTTTGAGGTTTTGGATCTTCACTACCCTGCTGGTGAAGGGGATGTGACTGTGCTGGGTGACGCAAAAAACGTCACCATTCTATGGCCGAAGGATTGTATCGTGCTTCGAAATCACACGCCAAGGCCATCTTCGCCGCCGCCTCACCCGTCTCCAGCGAGGTCGTCGCCGCCGCGGCAGCCGTCTTCGTCGCCTCACCCGGCTCCGTCGCCTCACCAATCTCCGGTGCAGCCATCGCCGCGGGAGCCATCGCCGGCGCCTCAGGATAAAAACCGTAAGCGTACCGCTACTGTGCGTCGTAAGCGATCGCCGAAACGTAAACAAGAGCCTCTTCCAAAAGTACCAACGGTTCCTCCCAAGAGAGCTTATGACTGTACTGAAGAGGAGACTGCGGCGATCGTTGATGCGGAAACGACAGCGTTTTTCGCTAAGCTGAGGCGGCCGAAAGAGCCAGAGTTCCCCAGCACCAAAGAAGAAAAAGCCAAAGTGTTGAAAATGCTAAAGACTCTTCATCAACCCGAGCCAAAGCTGTCATCAGACTATGAGCGTTCTATTCTCAAGTCACATGCAGCACAAAAAGCCTCGAAGAGCAGTACTGATGCAAGCGGGAAATCTGTTGCCCAGCTCGGAGAACAAGCAAAACAGACTTGCGCCCCTCTCAAGGTGATTTCTCAAACCAATGTGGGGTCGAGCAAATATGGGGCCGAAGAGCAGTATGATCCAGAGGTAGTTGCACAATACGGAGAAGCTGCCGCTGCTCAAGGTATGAGTATTGCCCAGTACTTATCCCAGTTAGAGTTCTTCCCCGTGAGTGAAGTAGCATACCAATACCAGTACGGAAAACCTCTCGTCAAACCTGAGGAGGTAAACAATCTTCCAACAAAAATGCGAAGATTGCATAACTGGTACATGCATGCCACAAGGGCCGGGGCTAACTGGATAGTGCTGAGGGTTACAAAAAAGCATCATGGGAAAGATAAGGATGACATGATATCCATTGAATTTGATGAACTATTTCAATTATTCAATCAAGACGCCTTGGACAAATCGATCATGAGTGCCTATTGTCTGTAAGTACTAATTCTGTAATTAATTTAGTCTCCATCTATAATATTTTGTTTATTGCATGTATATAATCATACTTTAATATGCAGAATGAAGATTCTCGAATGCAGCAGAGGACAAATCTATGACATTGGCTTCATTGACCCATATTGGGTTCATGAAGCTAATCTCAAAATAAGCCCCCAGGATACGGAGGATAATATAGTACACGCGTTAAGGTTTCAAGAAACCAAAAGGGAAATACTATTTCCTTACAACTTCCAGTGAGTGTTATTGTCTTGTATACACTTTCTATTTCGCTTACTCGATGTTAAGTATATAATTGATTAGTTCTGCATTCGCAGGTACCACTATATTCTGTTAATCATTCAACTTGACAAAGGGCGTGTACTAGTCATGGACTCGAAACATAAACCCCTTGAGACGTGGAAGGACATGCAGATACTTCTCTAGCGGTAATTCTAATCATTACGACACTATATCGGCAACGTTCGTGAATTTTATGATATCAAGTACTTAATAACTTATTTTATTCGTTTTCTACGCCGGGCAGCGCTTGGAAACGGTTCACCAAGAAGGCTAGGGGTGTTTGGAAAGAGGAGCTTACATTTCAACCACTAGATGTAAGCACCACTAGCTATATCCGCGCATCTCTTTGATTCTAGTTTTGATACAGTTATTATCATGCTTGATTATTATTTTGATTGAACTCTGTTGTCGTAAAGTGCCTGACGCAGGGACCAGGTAACAATCTATGTGGATACTATGTATGCGAGTTCATCCGGCAGACGTGCGATGAGAAGGGCAGAAATTTAGAGCAACTCCACGTACGTAAACAATTTCTATAGTTTTTAATTACAATCAAATTGTGTTTAGTTTCATATTCATATAGGCTGACTCCTTTTTTAAATCAGATCGAACGTCTACGGGACGGTCTTCTGCCAAAGGATCGCATACGAGCAATACAGGAGGAATTGGTGGGATTCTTGGATGCAGAAGTCCTAAACACACAATGGGAACACTACTCGGCTGTGTATAGACAATAGGAATTGTAAAAGTAGCAACTTTCAAGAAATTGGCCGGTAGCATCGAATAGCAACTTTTGTATGTAGTGCATGAACTCGATCCGTGTATTGAATGTAAAATGTTGTCATGATGATCTTGTGTAATATAAGGTTCCTTCATTGATAAGTGCAAAACACTAAATAAACAATAAAACAACCTAAATGAATTCTCTGCCGCGGCACAAAAAGTGGCGAAAATGCTGCCGCGGCAACAAAATGTGCCAAAATGAATTCTCTGCCGCGGTAGAGAAATGGGCCAAATCTCTGCCGCGGCAGCAGGTTATTAGTCCCGGTTCGTGTTACGAACCGGGACTAATGCTCCACACCCCCTCGCGCTCTGATGCCGCCACGTGTGCCCCATTTGTCCCGGTTGGTGGGGCAACCGGGACTAATGGTTAGAGCTTTAGTCCCGATTGCCCCGTCCCGGTTGGGCAACCGGGACTAATGACCCTTACCAACCGGGATGCATGGGCCCTTTTCTACCAGTGAGGATAAGGAGTGGGGGCATGGACTCTCCCCTCTTCTAGAAACCCTACCTCTAGTTTAAACGATTTAAACTCTCTAGGATCGGTTGGGCCCTATGGGGCCTTGTGCCCCTGGCCCAATGCGGCCAGGACACTCCCTCATAGGCCCATGCCCCCTCCCGGAAGGTGGGGCCACGTTGGTCCCCTTCCGGAAGGTTCTAGAAGCTTCCGGTACAATACCGATTAACCCGGAACAATTCCGAACTCCAAAAACTGCACTGCCTTATATGAATCTTATTCTCTGGACCACTCCGGAACCTCTCGTGATATCCCGGATCCCATCCGAGACTCCGAACAAAAATTCATAAACCAATTATCCAATCTATCCTAGCGTCGAGACACGTTAAGTGTGTGACCCTGCGGGTTCGAGAATACGCAGACATGATCTTCTATCAATAATCAACAGCGGGGTCTGGGCACCCATATTGACTCCCACACATTCATCGATGATCATATCGGATGAACCACGATGCCAGGATTCAAACAATCCCATATATATATTCCCTTCGTCTCGCGATATTTTACTTGCCCGAGATTCGATCGTCGGTACCGTCATACCTAGTTCAATCTCGTTCACAGCAAGTACTTTACTCGTTCCGTAATCCGATATCACTTTGTGATTAACTCCTTAACCACATGCTTGCAAGCGGTGTTGACATCGATTACCGAGTGGGCCCGAAGTATATCTCTCCGGCTTGGGAGGGACAAATTCCATCTCGATACATACAACCCAACAGATACTTTCCGATCACCTGAGAGACACCTTTATGATCACCCTCTCATAGGATGACGTTTGATGACCTCAAAGCTTTCTTCCGATACCAGGGAGTTGTATTATCTCATGGTCTAAGGAATACAATATTTGACATAGGAAAAGCTTCGCAAAGATGAACACGATGAAACGATCTAATTGATTTGCTTAGTTTGGGTCTGTCCATCATATCATTCTCCCAATGATATGATCTCATTATCAATTGACAACTCATGTCTATGGTTAGGAAACCTTAACCATCATTGATCAATGGGCTAGTCCATAGAGGCGTACTAGGGACACGGTGTTGTTCACAAACCACACAAGTATTAAAGTTTCCGCTTAATACAATTCTAGCATGGAATATAAACTTTATCATGAACAAGAATTATAATAATAACATCTTTATTATTGCCTCTAGGGCATAATTCCAACAGAAATCCCCTAAGCCGTCGCCGCCGTTCTTCTTGAGTGCTAAGTGGCGAGGGGAGAGAAAAATGGAGAGGAGGGTCGGGCTGGGCCTACCCAGGGCGAGCTTAAGGGCTCCAGGCGTGCGACGCGGCAGAGGTGGGTGTGGTGCCGCACTTACGAGGCCGGGGCCCGCTGAGCCAGCATGGAAAGGCTTGGCGCGCCAGCCCATGAGGCGCAGCAGTCGTGCATGCGGCGCTGCATATATGAGCCAGCGTGGCCTCGCTGCGGCGTCGGGTCCAGCCAGATAGGTGTGGGCGCCGTCCAAGATGGCGCTGCAGTAGTGCCTGCAGCGTCACGCGGACGGGCGTAGCAGAAAAGGGTTATCCAGTTTGAATTTTTTTTCAAATAGGGTTAAACTTTGAAGTAGTGCCTGCGGCGCCACGCGGGTAGAAGATGCACTGGAGTTGTCTAGGACACGCAGGAACGAAGCTTGTACCGAGGAGAGCAGCGACCGGAGCCAAGACTCGCAGCCGGGACGAGTCGATGCAGTGAGGCAAAGGGATATGCGGACGGAGCCTACCGCGAGGGTCGGCGACGGCCTGGGGTAATGGAGGACGATGACGGACGTTGAACTCTGGTGCTCGAGCTGCAGGGTGTGGCCAGCGTCGTGCGTCCGCAGAGGGAGAGGCGGGGTCGAGGACGAGCGGGAGGGACAAGCTAATACACATCAGTGCTTGGGCTGACGGCGTTGGCCTTGGATGCAGGGAGGCGGCTCGCGCGCTTGGCCACAGTGTCTCGCTAGGACAGGGCCGCGGAGGCCTAGGATGGAGAGCGGGCCGGGGGGGGCGACGGGGAGAGCTTGGCAACCGGGAGCTCCAAGACGACGGTGTTGGACTTGGCAGCAGGGGAGCAGGAGGACATGAAGGTCGACGCCAGCCTTGAAATCGGGGACAGGCCGGCGCAGCTCGGCGCCGGACGGAGAGGCCTCGGGCCGGAGATACGCAGTGCCGCCGGGAGATGAGGAGGAAGATGATGTGAGATGATGGCTATGCAGGGGCTCGAGGTGCTCGGGCTCAGAGAGGGCTGGCGGCACGCGGCGAGGGAGTGGATCTCACGAGGGCGTTGAGGGTTTGTTTGGGATGGTTCTCGTCAGGTGAGTGTGGCGTGCGTGCGTGGTGACTGACCGAGTGCGTGCGTCAGTGTGTTGCGTCGTGTGCGGGTCAGGTGCGTCGCGGTAGGTGTGTGCGGTGGCGGCTGTGTGGTGGTGTGCGTGCTACTCCTATGTTGAGTAGCTAGGTGGGGGTGTGCGTGTGAATGTGGTTGGGTTGGGTGTAGGTCTAGGGTTAGGTTACGGTTTGCTACGGAGGAATTCATTCTCATTTTGTCTAGATTTCTTTTTACCGATTAGATAGAACTAGCTGAATGTCTATATGTTGCTACGGTTAATATTGCAATCAATGTATAGTGAAAATCGTCTCTAAAAACATATAGAGCAAATCTCCTCCAAAAAAGTGTTGCCACGGCTCATTATGTTTTCTTATCATAAAATTGACATAATTTATTTTAGGTTGTGCTTCTCCTTAGATGGTATATTCTGTATTGTTTGTCTCACCCGGATGAGCTTTTCCTACTAAATATGCATCGATGTGTTCTCCTCCAACCTCTATCGCAAAAATTTATTTCCCCGCTAGCTCTTCGTTGCATGTTAAATTCTTTGAGCACTTTGTTTTGTCTACCTATTCTTTTATGTGTATTAAGCTTCTCTTTTTTTGGTCGAATTCTACTATATACATGTTTTCCTTGATTCTTAATTTGCAAAATGTTATAATTGGTTGTCTTTGCTCTAGGTCGAACTCTATCATATTCATGTTTTTCTTGATTTATAATTGCAAGAATGTTCGCAATTTTCTATGTTTTCTTTATCATCTCTCATCGGAAGCGTCGTCACTAAGTTATTAGTTTAACAGAAAATTTCTGACGAATCATCCTTTACCAAGAATAAACTGGAAATATTCATTGGAATGTGATGCCTAATATTTAGCCATAACATAATATTAGAATAGCAGTTCTTTCTAAGGTTTCTTGTGTTGTCACCGTGCTATTTATTCTGTATTTCTCCATATATGTAAGCAGAGAGCCCACCTGCATTCAGACCGAAATTCTAGAACATGGAATATTAGAAAAAAGAACATAGAATGTACAAATTATCTATGAAATGCTCCAAGACAACTTAGGAAATGTCCGAAGATAAAAGTAGATCTTTTTCATTCTACTCTTCCACATAGGAGTGCCAAGAGAGCTCCTTTAATACAATAAGAGATAACCATATCAGCGGTTCTAATTCTTTTCATGTGGCTTCACATTGGTCCTTATTCTTTAAAATTATATGTCTAGGTCCTAATTGTTTGGCATGTGTATCATGGGAGGTCCTAAACTGGTCTAGTTCTCATTGACCAGTGCCACATCGGCTGGTGGGGCCCAGAAGCTTAACTGATAGAGCTGAAATTTTGCAAGTAGACCTGTATGGTGCATTTTGTCTCACAAGAACTCGAGGCCGTGGTTGCACCCAACCGGAACTTCAGTCACGCGCCCACCGCTGCCCGCCATCGACCCTGCCCTCTCCTTCGACCGTCGCTATTGACAAATTTGTGTGAGAACGATCCGCCGCTAGCCTGCCATTGTCCCCCGGAGCGGCGGCCATGCGGGCTCACGAGGACGAGCCCGTTGTTCCAGATGCATCTCCGCACGACGGATGCAGAGGAAGTACACGCTCTCCCTCCTCCGGTGACCGGCGCGTGTATGTGAGAACATCGGCGCGCGTCCCAGTACCCATGGGCTCAGCGCCTCTGCCTTCGCTTGGTGTCGTCGGATCGATTTGATTTCTAGTTGAAGGCGAGAGAGTGAGAATAGGATCACAAGGGCCAAAGAGATTTATGACGGCTCCCTCGCCGCTGCCTGAGCCCGCTTGGCTCGGGAGCGGGAGGGAACCGCAACATCACCCGGTTCCGGGACACCCGCTCCTAGAACTAGGTTTGATGGTTTTCCTAGGCCGCATCCCTCGGCCATCACCCAGGTAACCCCCATAGTATGAGGGTCACAAGGGAGACTGCCAAGGCCGAGCGCCAAGCCCCAGTCGGCGGGAAAATCCTGCCTCGTCCCCCCTAAGGGGACCGAACCCCCAGATGTTATCCAATGAATTGGCCAGCTATTATCTCGCTCATTTGGAACATTGGGGGGTTCAGGAATGACGGCCAGCGGCGTCAGATCAAGGATTACATGCGTCAAGAAAATGTGGACATTGTGGGCTTTCAGGAAACAATTAAGCAGGACTTCCACCTCTCTGAGCTCCAGGGCTTGTCAAGGCACAAGTTCGCGTGGAATTGGATCCCAGCTGTGGGACACTCGGGGGGCATCCTCCTGGGCGCAAAGGAGGATACCTTTCAGGTTGATGACATGGACCGCGGGGTATTATTTATGAGCATGTCTCTCACCCATAGGCGATCCAACCTCCAATGGGAGGTTATCATCGTCTATGGCCCCGCGGACCATAGTCAGTCCCCAGCTTTCCTCGAGGAATTAAAGTCCAAAGTTGAACGATGCACCATCTCGGTGGTTGTGGCGGGCGACTTCAACCCGATTCGCTCACCTGATGACAAGAGTTCCCACAACATGGACGTCCCGCGTATGCGGATGTTCAACGACTGTATCGCGGATCTCGCTCTTAGAGAGATCACGCGAGTGGGAGCCCGTTTCACGTGGACTAACAATAGAGCCGATCCCGTCAGGAGTGTCCTTGAACGTGTATTGGTCTCTATGGATTGGGAGGTTGCCTTCCCTCTCTGCTCCCTCCGCGCCATCACCAGGGTAGGCTCGGATCACGTTCTGCTGATTCTTTCGACTGGGGGGAGCTCCCCGCCATGGCTGAACCGCTTCCATTTTGAAAACTTCTGGCTTAACCAGCCGGGTTTTGTGGAAGCGGTCCAGGCCAAATGGCGGGCTACCGCGGCATCTCCCCCTAGACGATTCAATGCAGTGGACGTGTGGCACCATTGCGCTAAGGTGGCCCGCCAATTCATGAGGGGTTGGGGGCAAATTTAGGCGCAGCCACGAGGCTCCATAAAGGCGCACTGTTGGAGGAGATCCATGCCCTTGACATGGCGGCAGACTCGGTGGTCCTCTCAGCGAACGAGTGGTCTCACCGTTATGCCTTAGAGACCTATCTAGTGGAGATTTACAAGGGGAAGGAGTTGTACTGGCGGCATCGTAACCGTCAGAACTGGCTCCTCTAGGGGGATGCGAATACTGCCTATTTCCATGCGGTGGCCAATGGACGCCGTAGGAAATGCTCTATTCCCTGCCTGTGGGATAATGAGCTCCTCATCGAGGAGGAAGGGGAGATGTCTTCCCATATTTATTCGTTCTATAAGGGGCTCTTTACGGCAAGACCCCACACCGGGGTCGCATTGGCGGCTGATTTCTGGCCGCTTAGGGCCAGAGTCACGGACGACGAGAATGCGGAGCTCACCCTCCCGTTCCCGCCGAAGGAGGTTGTGAGGGCGGTGAAGTCCATGAAAGCCAACTCCGCGCTGGGTCCTGATGGCCTCCCCGTAGCTTTCTTCCAGACATTCTGGAGGGACCTCCAGCCGGTCATCATATCGTTGTTCCAGGAATTTTACACTGGGGCTCTAGTGATGGGTCGGCTGAATCTTGGCGTGATTACCCTGATCCCTAAGGTAATAGGGGCCTCGAACATTCGCCAATTCAGGCCCATTACGGTCCTCAATGTCATCCAACGGATCTTTATGAAGGTTTGCGCGTCTCGCCTTGCCCCGGTCACGGAGCGCCTCACCCACCAGTATCAATTCGTCTTCCTCAAAGGCAGATTCATACATGATGGGATCCTTTCCCTCCATGAGATTATCCACGAGATCAAGTCTAGTAAGTCGCGAGGCATCTTCTTGAAGCTTGACTTCCAGAAGGCCTACGACCGTCTGGAATGGCGGTTTCTTCGGCAGGTCCTCATTAGATGGGGATTTGACGACCGCCTGATAAGCTAGATAATGCAATGCGTCATGACCGGGAGCAACGCGATTAACATCAATGGAGTGATTGGACCCTACTTCCACCCCTCCTGCGGTGTGAGACAGGGGGACACCTGTCCCCCTTCTCTTCAACGCGGCGGTGGATGCCTTAGCGGAAATGCTTGAAAAAGCCAAGGCAGCCGGCCACATCTCTGGGGTGGTTGGCCACCTTATTCCCGGGGGGGCATCACCCAGCTTCAATACGCAGACGACACAATGATCATGATTGAAGGCTCGTCTCTAGATATTGCGAACCTCAAATTCCTCCTCCTATGCTTCCAGGAGATGTTGGGGCTTCGGATTAACTTCGACAAGACTGAGATCATCGCGTTGGGGTTCTCTTAGGATGAGCAGCAGAGGATAGCTGACAACTTTAATTATCGGCTCTCCTCCTTCCCCATCACTTATCTGGGGATGCCGGTCCGCGATACCAGGATCCTTATCAGGGACCTGGACCCCTCGTGGGCAGGGTGTGCTCAAGGTACGAACCCTGGTGTGGAAGATTCACATCTAAAGGAAGCAAGACGGTCCTGATTGACTCCTATTTGTCCAGTTTGCCCATGTATATGATTGGCATGTATCTCCTCCCCGAGGGGGTACATGGAGCGTTTGACAAGGAGCTTTCTCGGTTCTTCTGGCAAGACCCCTTGGGACGTCAGAAGTACCACATGGTCAAATGGGCAGACATTTTCGCCCCCAAGGAGTTTGGGGGCATAGGTATTCTTGCGTCCCGCCAGTTCAATAAGGCCCTGGTGCTGAGATGGGTTTGGCGGATTCTGCGCGAGGATGGGGGCCTTTGGCTCAAGCTCATTAAGGCCAAATACCTGCGGGGCCGGCCCCTTTTGGACTGCGACCGACGGGACGGATCTCAGTTATGGCGCTCCATCCAGGAGATCAAGAACGAGATCAGGCTGGTGATCACAGTCTCGGTGGGGAACGGGGAGGGGACCATGTTCTGGTTGGACTCCTGGCTCAGGGAGCACCCCTTACGGGTGGTATACCCGAGACTCTTTGCCATTTGTTCCGATCCATCCCTTCGGTATCCGCTGCCGCTCTTGAGGGAACATGGAACATCTCGTTCCTATTGGAATTATGCCCTAGAGGCAATAATAAAGATGTTATTATTATAATTCTTGTTCACGATAAAGTTTATATTCCATGCTAGAATTGTATTAAGCGGAAACTTTAATACTTGTGTGGTTTGTGAACAACACCGTGTCCCTAGTATGCCTCTATGGACTAGCTCATTGATTAATGATAGTTAAGGTTTCCTAACCATAGACATGAGTTGTCGATTAATAATGACATCATATCATTGGGAGAATGATATGATGGACAGACCCAAACTAAGCGGAGCAATTAGATCGTGTCATCGTGTTCATCTTTGCGAAGCTTTTCTTATGTCAAATATTGTATTCCTTAGACCATGAGATAATACAACTCCCTGGTATCGGAAGAAAGCTTTGAGGTCATCAAAACGTCATCCTATGAGAGGGTGATCATAAAGGTGTCTCTCAGGTGATTGTAAAGTACCTGTTGGGTTGTATGTATCGAGATGGGATTTGTCCCTCCCAAGTCAGAGAGATATACTTCGGGCCCACTCGATAATCGATATCAACACCGCTTGCAAGCACGTGGTTAAAGAGTTAATCACAAAGTGATATCGGATTACGGAACGAGTAAAGTACTTGCTGTGAACGAGATTGAACTAGGTATGATGGTACCGACGATCTAATCTTGGGCAAGTAAAATATCGCGAGACGAAGGGAATATATATATGGGATTGATTGAATCCTAGCATCGTGGTTCATCCGATATGATCATCGATGAATGTGTGGGAGTCAATATGGGTTTCCAGACCCTACTGTTGATTATTGATAGAAGATCATGTCTGCATATTCTCGAACCCGAAGGGTCACACACTTAACGTGTCTCGACGCTAGGATAGATTGGATAATTGGTTTATGAGTTTTTGTTCGGAGTCTCGGATGGGAACTGGGACATCACGAGAGGTTCTGGAATGGTCTGGAGAATAATATTCATATAAGGCAATGCAGTTTTTGGAGTTCGGAATTGTTTCGGGTTATTCGGTATTGTACCGGAAGCTTCTAGAACCTTCCGGAGTTGGGCCAGCATGGCCCCACTTGTCGGGAGGGGGCATGGGCCTATGAGGGAGTGACCTGGCCGCATTGGGCCAGGGGCACAAGACCCATAGGGCCCAGCCGTCCAAGCCTAGGGCAAAACCCTAGGGGAGCTTCTAGAAGGGGGGACTTGCCCCCCCCCCCACTCCTCCCTCCTTTGGCCGCCGGCCTAGGGCTTGGGGGAGGGGCAAGGGCCAGCCTCCCACCCCTCTATATAAAGAGGGCTGGGGGCGCACCTGTTGGAATTATGCCCTAGAGGCAATAATAAAGATGTTATTATTATAATTCTTGTTCATGATAAAGTTTATATTCCATGCTAGAATTGTATTAAGCGGAAACTTTAATACTTGTGTGGTTTGTAAACAACACCGTGTCCCTAGTACGCCTCTATGGACTAGCTCATTGATCAATGATGGTTAAGGTTTCCTAACCATAGACATGAGTTGTCAATTGATAATCAGATCATATCATTGGGAGAATGATATGAAGGATAGACCCAAACTAAGCGAAGCAATTAGATCGTTTCATCGTGTTCATCTTTGCGAAGATTTTCCTATGACAAATATTGTATTTCTTAGACCATGAGATAATGCAACTCCCTGGTACCGGAAGAAAGCTTTGAGGTCATCAAACGTCATCCTATGAGAGGGTGATCATAAAGGTGTCTCTCAGGTGATCGGAAAGTATATGTTGGGTTGTATGTATCGAGATGGAATTTGTCCCTCCCAAGTCGGAGAGATATACTTCGGTCCCACTCGGTAATCGATATCAACACCGCTTGCAAGCATGTGGTTAAGGAGTTAATCACAAAGTGATATCGGATTACGGAACGAGTAAAGTACTTGCTGTGAACGAGATTGAACTAGGTATGACGATACCGACGATCGAATCTCGAGAAAGTAAAACATCGCGAGACGAAGGGAATATATATATGGGATTGATTGAATCCTGGCATCGTGGTTCATCCGATATGATCATCGATGAATGTGTGGGAGTCAATATGGGTGCCCAGACCCCGCTGTTGATTATTGATAGAAGATCATGTCTGCATATTCTCGAACCCGCAGGGTCACACACTTAACGCATCTCGACGCTAGGATAGATTGGATAATTGGTTTATGAATTTTTGTTCGGAGTCTCGGATGGGATCCGGGATATCATGAGAGGTTCCGGAATGGTCCGGAGAATAAGATTCATATAAGGCAGTGCAGTTTTTGGAGTTCGGAATTGTGCCGGGTTAATCGGTATTGTACCGGAAGCTTCTAGAACCTTCCGGAAGGGGACCAACGTGGCCCCACCTTCCGGGAGGGGGCATGGTCCTATGAGGGAGTGTCCTAGCCGCATTGGGCCAGGGGCACAAGGCCCCATAGGGCCCAGCCGATTCTAGAGAGATTTGACTCGTTTAAATCTCGGGATAGAATTTCTAGATAAGGGAGAGTTTAAATCGTTTAAACTAGAGATAGGATTTCTAGATAAGGGAGAGTTTAAATTGTTTAAACTAGAGATAAGCTTGGAGGAGGGGCAAGGGCTGGCCGCCCCCTCCCCCCCCACACACACCTTCCTCCAACCCTAGCCGCCTTGCTGCCCTTCCTCTCTCCCTCCCGACTGTTTGTAGGCGAAGCCCTGCAGCAGAAATTCTCCACCATATACACCACGCCGTCGTGTTGTAGATCCAATCTATCTCTCCACCATACTCTCTGGTCCGAGGAAGGAGGAGACGTCGAGGTGCTGCACGTGTGCATCTCACGGAGGCACCGCCACTTGTGGTGCTAGATCGGATCGGATCGCGAGGAGGAGAAGCGAGTACGACTACATCACCCACGTTCCGACGAACGTTCCTTGTGCGAATATTCAAGGGTATGAAGATCTAATCCAATCTCTCTCGTTGTTTGCATCTCCTAGATTAGATCTTGGCTTTCCCTCTGTTCGCTCCGTAGAAAATTTTGATTTACTATGCCGCGAAACCCTTCAGTGGTATCAGAGCTAGATCTATGCGTAGATGTGTTTCACGAGTAGAACGCAACATGGTTGTTGCGGGCGTTGATGTTTTCTGTTGCAAGCCTCTTGTTTTGTTCTTCTTATGACGCGGGATAGTGAGATTGAAGCGGTCCAGGCCAACCTTACGCGACGTCGTTCGCGAGACCGGCTCCGCACTTGACGTGTGGCTTGTTCCACACATGGGGCTGGTGGATGTCAGTTTCTCTCACTATAGTTTTCATGGGATTAACACCGGAGTTTGGCAACCATAATATCACCGTTGTGGCTTTCCGTAGGTAAGAATCGTTCTTAGCATCTACTCCCATAAGCCACGTAAAACATGCAACAACAAAGTAGAGGCGTCTAACTTGTTTTTGTAGGGAGTGTTTTCTGTGATATGGTATGGCCCAAGATGTGATGTGTATATTGTATGCGATGATCATGTTTTGTAATGTTTCACGACTTGCATGTCGATGAGTACACAACCGACAGGAGCCAAATGGTTGTCTTTATAATTGTGTATGACATGCGAGTCAACTTCTTATACGCCATGTAATAGCTTTACTTTATCGTAAGTAGTTAGCAATAGTTGTAGTTGCTATTCGTGGTGGAGGCAATCATGGTGGAGTGATGGAGATCATGCCGGAACGCACAAGATGGAGATCATTGCGCGAGGATTGGCTATACCATGTCACATAAAGTTATATGCATGTGATGTTTATCCCTTTATGTATCTTATTATGCTTAGATCGCGACAGTAGCATTATAAGATGATTCCTCACTTAAAGATCAAGATAAAAACTGTGTTCTCCCCAAGTATGCACCGTTGCGAAAGTTCGTCGTGTCCAAGCATCACGTGATGATCGGGTGCTATAGACTCTACGCTCACATACAACGGGTGCAAGCCAGTTTTGCACACGCAGAAATACTTGGGTCTAGCTTGACGAGCCTAGCATGTATAGACATGGCCTCAGAACACAAGAACCGAAAGGTTAAGCATGAGTCATATGAATGATATGATCGACACTTTGTTGTCCACCATTGAAACCACATCTCTTCTCGTGATGATCGGATTAGGTGTGGTGAATTTGGATCGTGTTCACTAAACAACTTGAGGGATGTTGAATTTAGTGGGAGTTCATCTAGTAATTTGATTAAGTTGAACTATTTATCATGAACATAGTCTAAATTGTACTTGCAAATACTGTAGATCACATGGCCAAATCCAACTTCAACTTCAACGTTTTTGCTGAGAAGGAAAAGCTTAGAAACAATGGGTCTAACTTCACCAATTGGTTCCGCAATCTAAGAATCATTCTGTCTGGCGGACAAAAGGACTATGTCCTTGAGAAAGCGTTAGGTAACCCCCCTGCCGTAGATGCGCCGGCTGATGAAAAGGCTGTTTATCAGTCGCGCAAGGATGATTATGATTTGCTTAAGATCGTCATGTTGTATGCTATGGAATCGGATCTTCAAAATCATTTTGAGGAGTTCGCCGGGCCCTTTGAGATTCTCGAGGAGCTGAAAAACATGTTTCAGACTCAAGCCCGTTCTGAGAGATATGAGATCTCTAAGAAATTCTTTGACTACAAGATGGAGGAAGGGAGTTCCGTTAGTGAGCACGCCATTAAGATGTCGGGCTACACTCAACGCCTTGAGAAACTGGACTGCATGATTCCAGAGGAGCTCAAGATTGACACTCCTAGCTACAAAAGTTTTGTAGTTGATCACAATCAGATTGGTTCCACTAATACGATCACCGAGCTCTTCGCAAAGCTGAAGGCTGCGGAAGTGGACATCAAGAAGGATAATCATGTGTTGATGGTCAACAAGCCCTCCTTTAAGAAAGGTTAGGGAGCAAAGAAGCCCTTCAAGAAGGGCGGCGGCAAGCGCAATGCCCCTGCTGAGAAGAAGCTCAGGTCTGTTCCTAAGCCGGACACTGAGTGCTTCTATTGCAAGGACAGGGGTCACTGGAAGCGCAACTGTCCGAAGTACTTAGCGGACAAGAAGGCTGGCACCATCAAAGGTATATTTGATATACATGTTATTCATGTTTTCCTTACTAGCCCTCGTTGTAGTGCCTGGGTATTTGATACCGGTTCAGTTGCTAATATTTGTAACTCGAAACAGGAGCTACGGAATAGACGGCGGCTTGCGAGGGATGAGGTGACGATGCGCGTTGGCAACGGATCAAGAGTTGATGTGATGGCCGTCGGCACGCTCTCCTTAGTTTTACCTTCAGGATTAGTTTTAAACCTTAATAAATGTTATTATGTGCCTGCGTTGAGCATGAACATTATTTCCGGATCATGTTTATTGCAAGACGGTTATTCATTTAAATCGGAGAATAATGGTTGTTCTATTTATATGAGTAACATCTTTTATGGTCATGCACCTCTTGTGAATGGTTTATTTCTTCTAAATCTCGAAAGGGATGAAACACACATCCATAACATTGAGGCTAAGAGATGCAAAGTAGATAGTGATAATACTACTTATTTGTGGCACTGTCGTCTAGGTCATATTGGTGTAAAGCGCATGAAGAAACTCCATTCTGATGGACTTTTGGAGTCTCTTGATTTTGAATCATTTGACACATGCGAACCATGCCTCATGGGCAAGATGATCAAAACCCCGTTCTCCGGTATGATGGAGCGAGCAACGGACTTGTTGGAAATCATACATACCGATGTATGCGGACCGATGAGTGTTTCGACGCGCGGTGGATATCGCTATTTTCTCACTTTTACCGATGACTTAAGTAGATATGGGTATATCTATTTAATGAAACATAAATCTGAAACGTTTGAAAAGTTCAAAGAATTTCAGAATGAAGTGGAGAACCATCGTAACAGAAAGATTAAGTTTCTACGATCCGATCGTGGAGGTGAATATTTGAGTTATGATTTTCTCACGCATCTTAAAGCAAGTGGAATCGTTTCACAACTCACGCCACCCGGAACACCACAGCGCAATGGTGTGTCTGAACGCCGGAATCGAACCCTATTAGATATGGTCCGATCAATGATGTCTCTTACTGATTTGCCGTTATCATTTTGGGGTTATGCATTAGAAACCGCTGCATTCACTTTAAATAGGGCTCCATCTAAATCCGTTGAGACGACACCGTATGAACTGTGGTTTGGTGCTAAACCTAAGTTGTCGTTTCTTAAAGTTTGGGGATGCGAAGCTTACGTCAAGAAGTTGATGCCGGACAAGCTCGAACACAAAGCGGAGAAATGCGTCTTCATAGGATACCCTAAGGAAACTATTGGGTATACCTTCTATCACAGAACCGAAGGCAAAGTGTTTGTCGCAAAGAACGGTTCCTTTCTTGATAAGGAGTTTCTCTCGAAAGAAGTGAGTGGGAGGAAAGTAGAGCTTGACGAGGTTATTGAACCTTCTCTTGAATTGGAGAGTAGCGCAGCACCTGAAATTGTTCCAGTGCCGCCTGCACCAACAATAGAGGAAGCTAATGACAAGGATCATGAAGCTTCGGACGATGCTGCTACTGAACGTCGCAGGTCGACAAGGTCGCGTGCCCCTCCTGAGTGGTACGGCAACCCTGTCTTGACTGTCTTGTTAGTAGAAGACAGTGAACCTACGAACTATGAGGAAGCGATGATGAGCCCAAACTCTGAGAAATGGCTAGAAGCCATGAAATCCGAATTGGGATCCATGAGCGAAAACCAAGTATGGACTTTGGTGGACCCTCCTAGCGACCGAAAGGCCGTTGAGTGCAAATGGATCTTCAAGAAGAAAACGGACGCGGATGGTAATGTTACCGTCTATAAAGCACGGCTTGTCGCAAAAGGTTTTCGACAAGTTCAAGGTGTTGACTACGATGAGACTTTCTCTCCCGTAGCGATGTTTAAGTCCATTCGGATTTTATTAGCAATTGCTGCGTTTCATGATTATGAAATATGGCAGATGGATGTCAAGACTGTTTTCCTCAATGGGAACATTGATGAAGAGTTGTATATGATGCAACCCGAAGGTTTTGTCGATCCTAAGGATGCTAGTAAAGTATGCAAACTTCAGCGTTCCATTTATGGACTGAAGCAAGCATCTCGGAGTTGGAACCTTTGTTTTGATCAAGTGATCAAGAGCTTTGGATTTGTTCCAAATTGCTACGAAGCTTGCATCTACAAGAAAGTGAGTGGGAGCTCGGTGACGTTTCTGGTACTATATGTGGATGACATATTGATTATCTTAAATGACATCAACATGCTTAACGATGTGAAGAGTTATTTGAACAAGTGTTTTTCAATGAAAGACCTAGGTGAAGCTGCTTATATATTGGGCATCAAAATCTATAGAGATAGACAAAGACGCCTGATAGCTTTAAGCCAGAGTACATACCTAGACAAAGTTCTGAAAAGGTTCAGAATGGATAAGGCAAAGAAAGGTTCAGTCCCTATGTTGTCAGGTAAGATATTGAGCAAGGCTCAGTGTCCAGCTACGGTAAATGATAGGGAAGCTATGAGCAAAGTGCCTTATGCCTCGGCCATAGGTTCCATCATGTATGCCATGTTGTGTACTAGACCGGATGTGTCCAATGCTCTTAGTTTGATGAGCAGATATCAAAGTGATCCAGGAGTGGAACACTGGACAGCCGTGAAGAACATCCTAAAGTACCTAAATAGGACTAAAGAAATGTTCTTAGTCTATGGGGGTGATGAACAGCTTGTCATAAAAGGTTACGTCGACGCTAGTTTTGACACCGACAAGGATGATTCTAAATCTCAGACAGGATATGTGTATATTTTGAATGGAAGAGCTGTGAGCTGGAGAAGCTGCAAGCAAAGCATGATCGCGGGATCTACAGTATAAGCGGAATACATGGCTGCTGCAGAAGCGTCAAGTGAAGGAGTTTGGATCAGAAACTTCATCACTGAGCTTGGCGTGGTTCCAAGTGCATTGGACCCACTGGAGATATTGTGTGACAACACTGGCGCCAAAGCACTCGCTAAGGAACCAAGATATCATCCAAAGACCAAGCATATCAACCGCAACTTTCATATAATCTGAGATTATATAGCAGATGGAGATCTGAAGATTAGCAAAGTACATACGGATCTGAATGTCGCAGATCCACTGACTAAACCTCTTCCACGTGTAAAACATGATCAACACCTCAGTGCCATGGGTGTGAGATTGTTGCCAGATGTAAACTAGATTATTGACTCTAGTGCAAGTGGGAGACTGTTGGAATTATGCGCTAGAGGCAATAATAAAGATGTTATTATTATAATTCTTGTTCATGATAAAGTTTATATTCCATGCTAGAATTGTATTAAGCGGAAACTTTAATACTTGTGTGGTTTGTAAACAACACCGTGTCCCTAGTACGCCTCTATGGACTAGCTCATTGATCAATGATGGTTAAGGTTTCCTAACCATAGACATGAGTTGTCAATTGATAATGAGATCATATCATTGGGAGAATGATATAAAGGACAGACCCAAACTAAGCGAAGCAATTAGATCGTTTCATCGTGTTCATCTTTGCGAAGCTTTTCCTATGTCAAATATTGTATTTCTTAGACCATGAGATAATGCAACTCCCTGGTACCGGAAGAAAGCTTTGAGGTCATCAAACGTCATCCTATGAGAGGGTGATCATAAAGGTGTCTCTCAGGTGATCGGAAAGTATCTGTTGGGTTGTATGTATCGAGATGGAATTTGTCCCTCCCAAGCCAGAGAGATATACTTCGGGCCCACTCAGTAATCGATATCAACACCGCTTGCAAGCATGTGGTTAAGGAGTTAATCACAAAGTGATATCGATTACGGAACGAGTAAAGTACTTGCTGTGAACGAGATTGAACTAGGTATGACGGTACCGACGATCGAATCTCGGGCAAGTAAAATATCGCGAGACGAAGGGAATATATATATGGGATTGATTGAATCCTGGCATCGTGGTTCATCCGATATGATCATCGATGAATGTGTGGGAGTCAATATGGGTGCCCAGACCCCGCTGTTGATTATTGATAGAAGATCATGTCTGCATATTCTCGAACCCGCAGGGTCACACACTTAACGTATCTCGACGCTAGGATAGATTGGATAATTGGTTTATGAATTTTTGTTCGGAGTCTCGGATGGGATCCAGAATATCACGAGAGGTTCCGGAATGGTCCGGAGAATAAGATTCATATAAGGCAGTGCAGTTTTTGGAGTTCGGAATTGTTCCGGGTTAATTGGTATTGTACCGGAAGCTTCTAGAACCTTCCGGAAGGGGACCAACGTGGCCCCACCTTCCGGGAGGGGGCATGGGCCTATGAGGGAGTGTCCTGGCCGCATTGGGCCAGGGGCACAAGGCCCCATAGGGCCCAGCCGATTCTAGAGAGATTTGACTCGTTTAAATCTCGGGATAGAATTTCTAGATAAGGGAGAGTTTAAATCGTTTAAACTAGAGATAGGATTTCTAGATAAGGGAGAGTTTAAATTGTTTAAACTAGAGATATGCTTGGAGGAGGGGCAAGGGCTGGCCGCCCCCCCCCCCCCTATATATATAGAGGGGTGGTGCGCCCCCTCCCCCCCACACACACCTTCCTCCAACCCTAGCCGCCTTGCTGCCCTTCCTCTCTCCCTCCCGACTGTTTGTAGGCGAAGCCCTGCAGCAGAAATTCTCCACCATATACACCACGCCGTCGTGTTGTAGATCCAATCTATCTCTCCACCATACTCGCTGGTCCGAGGAAGGAGGAGACGTCGAGGTGCCGCACGTGTGCATCTCTCGGATGCATCGCCACTTGCGGTGTTAGATCGGATCGGATCGCGAGGAGGAGAAGCGAGTACGACTACATCACCCACGTTCCGTCGAACGTTCCGCTGTGCGAATCTTGAAGGGTATGAAGATCTCATCTATTCCCCCTCGTTGTTTGCATCTCCTAGATTAGATCTTGGCTTTCCGTTCGCATCCGTAGAATTTTTTTGATTTACTATGCTGCGAAACCCTTCAGTGGTATCAGAGCTAGATCTATGCGTAGATGTGTTTCACGAGTAGAACGCAACATGGTTGTTGCGGGCGTTGATGTTTTCTGTTGCAAGCCTCTTGTTTGTGTACTTCTTATGACGCGGGATAGTGAGATCTAAGCGGTCCAGGCCAACCTTACGCGACCTCGTTCGCGAGACCGGCTCCGCACTTGACGTGTGGCTTGTTACACACATGCGGCTGGTGGATGCCAGTTTCTCTCACTATAGTTGTCATGGGATTTACACCGGAGTTTGGCAACCATAATATCACCATTGTGGCTTTCCTTAGGTAAGAATCGTTCTTAGCTTGCTACTCCCATAAGCCACGTAAAACATGCAACAACAAAGTAGAGGCGTCTAACTTGTTTTTGCAGGGAGTGTTTTCTATGATATGGTATGTCCCAAGATGTGATGTGCATGTTGTATGCGATGATCATGTTTTGTAATGTTTCACGACTTGCATGTCGATGAGTACACAACCGGCATGAGCCATATGGTTGTCTTTATAATTGTGTATGAAATGTGTGTCAACTTCTTAAACGCCATGTAATAGATTTACTTTATCGCTAAGTAGTTAGCAATAGTTGTAGTTTCTATTCGTGGTGGAGGCAATCATGGTGGAGTGATGGAGATCATGCCGGCACGCACAAGATGGAGATCATTGCGCGAAGATTTGCTATACCATGTCACATAAAGTTATATGCATGTGATGTTTATCCTTTTATGTATCTTATTATGCTTAGATCGCGACTGTAGCATTATAAGATGATTCCTCACTTAAAGATTAAGATAAAACTGTGTTCTCCCCATGTATGCACCGTTGCGAAAGTTTATCGTGTTCAAGCATCACGTGATGATCGGGTGCTATAAACTCTACGTTCACATACAATGGGTGCAAGCCAGTTTTGCACACGCGGAAATACTTGGGTTTGACTTGACGAGCCTAGCATGTACATACATGGCCTCGGAACACACGAACCGAAAGGTTAAGCATGAGTCATATGAATGATATGATCGACACTTCGTTGTCCACCATTGAAACCACATCTCTTCTCGTGAAGATCGAATTAGGTGTGGTGAATTTGGATCATGTTCACTAAACAACTTGAGGGATGTTGAATTTAGTGGGAGTTCATCTAGTAATTTGATTAAGTTGAACTAGTTATCATGAACATAGTCTAAATTGTACTTGCAAATTTTGTAGATCAAATGGCTAAGTCCAACTTCAACTTCAACGTTTTTGCTGAGAAAGAAAAGCTTACAAACAATGGGTCTAACTTCACCAACTGGTTCCACAATCTGAGAATCATTCTCGCTTGCGGACAAAAGGACTATGTCCTTGAGAATGCGCTAGGTGACGCCCCTGCTGTAGATGCGCCGGCTGATGAGAAAGCTGTTTATCAGTCGCGCAAAGATGATTATGGTGTGATTAAGAGCACCATGTTGTTTGCTATGGAATCGGACCTTCAAAATCGTTTTGAAGATTATCCCGGGCCCTTTGAGATTCTTGAGGAACTAAAAACTATGTTTTAGACTCAGGCCCGTTCTGAGAGATATGAGATCTCTGAGAAATTCTTTAACTGCAAGATGGAGGAAGGGAGTTCCGTTAGTGAGCACGCCATAAATATGTCGGGCTACACTCAACGCCTTGAGCAACTGGACTGCAAGATTCCAGAGGAGCTCAAGATTGACAGGGTTCTGCAATCACTCCCTCCTAGCTACAAAAGTTTTGTAGTTACTCATAATCAGATTGGTTCCACTGATATGATCACCGAGCTCTTCGCTAAGCTGAAAGCTGCGGAGGTGGACATCAAGAAGGATAATCATGTGTTGATGGTCAACAAGCCCCCCAGCTTTAAGAAAGGTAAGGGTGCAAAGAAGCCTTTCAAGAAAGGCAGCGGCAAGCGCGTTGCCCCTGCTGAGAACAAGCTCAAGTCTGGACCTAAGCCGGACACTGAGTGCTTCTATTGCAAGGACAAGGGCCACTGGAAGCGCAACTGTCCGAAGTACTTAGCAGACAAGAAGGCTGGCACCATCAAAGGTATATTTGATATACATGTTATTGATGTTTTCCTTACTAGCCCTTGTTGTAGTGCCTGGATATTTGATACTGGTTCAGTTGCTAATATTTGTAACTCGAAATAGGAGCTACGGAATAGATGGCGGCTGGCGAGGGATGAGGTGACGATGCGCGTTGGCAACGGATCAAGAGTTGATGTGATGGTCGTCGGCACGCTCTCCTTAGTTTTACCTTCGGGATTAGTTTTAAACCTCAATAAGTGTTATTATGTGCCTGCGTTGAGCATGAACATCATATCTGGATCGTGTTTATTGCAAGACGGTTATTCATTTAAATCTGAGAATAATGGTTGTTCTATTTATATGAGTAACATCTTTTATGGTCATGCACCTGCTGTGAATGGTTTATTTCTTCTGAATCTCGAAAGAGATGAAACACACATCCATAATATTGAGACTAAGAGATGCAAGGTAGATAGTGATAATACTACTTATTTTTGGCACTGTCGTCTAGGTCATATTGGTGTAAAACGCATGAAGAAACTCCATTCTGATGGACTTTTGGAGTCTCTTGACTTTGAATCATTTGACACATGCGAACCATGCCTCATGGGCAAGATGATCGAAACCCCGTTCTCCGGAATGATGGAGCGAGCAACGGACTTGTCGGAAATCATACATACCGATGTATGCGGACCGATGAGTGTTTCGATGCGCGGTGAATATCGCTACTTTCTCACTTTTACCGATGACTTAAGTAGATATGGGTATATCTATTTAATGAAACATAAATATGAAACATTTGAAAAGTTCAAAGAATTTCAGAATAAAGTGGAGAACCATCGTAACAGAAAAATTAAGTTTCTACGGTTCGATCGTGGAGGTGAATATTTGAGTTATGATTTTCTCACGCATCTTAAAGCAAGCGGAATCGTTTCGCAACTCACGCCACCCGGAACACCACAGCGCAATGGTGTGTCTGAACGCCGGAATCGAACTCTATTAGATATGGTTCGATCAATGATGTCTCTTACGGATTTGTCGTTACATTTTGGGGTTATGCATTAGAAACCGCTGCATTCACTTTAAATAGGGCACCATCTAAATCCGTTGAGACGACACCGTATGAACTGTGGTTTGGTGCTAAACCTAAGTTGTCGTTTCTTAAAGTTTGGGGATGCGAAGCTTACATCAAGAAGTTGATGCCGGACAAGCTCGAACCCAAAGCGGAGAAATGCGTCTTCATAGGATACCCTAAGGAAACTATTGGGTATACCTTCTATCACAGAACCGAAGGCAAAGTGTTTGTCGCAAAGAACGGATCCTTTCTTGAGAAGGAGTTTCTCTCGAAAGAAGTGAGTGGGAGGAAAGTAGAGCTAGACGAGGTTGTTGAACCTTCTCTTGAGTTGGAGGGTAGCGCAGCACCTGAAATTGTTCCAGTGCCGCCTGCACCAACAATAGAGGAAGCTAATGACAAGGATCATGAAGCTTCGGACGATGATACTACTGAACGTCGCAGGTCGACAAGTTCGCGTGCCCCTCCTGAGTGGTACGGCAACCCTGTCTTAACTGTCTTGTTAGTAGACGACAGTGAACCTGCGAACTATGAGGAAGCGATGATGAGCCCAGACTCTGAGAAATGGCTAGAGGCCATGAAATCCGAATTGGGATCCATGAGCGAAAACCAAGTATGGACTTTGGTGGACCCTCCTAGCGACCGAAAGGCCATTGAGTGCAAATAGATCTTCAAGAAGAAAACGGACGCGGATGGTAATGTTACCGTCTATAAAGCACGACTTGTCGCGAAAGGTTTTTGACAAGTTCAAGGTGTTGACTACGATGAGACTTTCTCTCCCGTAGCGATGTTTAAGTCCATTCGGATTTTATTAGCAATTGATGCGTTTCATGATTATGAAATATGGCAGATCGATGTCAAGACTGCGTTCCTCAATGGCAACATTGATGAAGAGTTGTATATGATGCAACCCGAAGGTTTTGTCGATCCTAAGGATGCTAATAAAGTGTGCAAACTTCAGCGTTCCATTTATGGACTGAAGCAAGCATCTCAGAGTTGGAACCTTCGTTTTGATCAAGTGATCAAGAGCTTTGGATTTGTTCCAAATTGCTACGAAGCTTGTATCTACAAGAAAGTGAGTGGAAGCTCAGTGACATTTCTGGTACTATATGTGGATGACATATTGATTATTGGAAATGACATTGACATGCTTAATGATGTGAAGAGCTATTTGAACAAATGTTTTTCAATGAAATACCTAGGGGGAGCTGCTTATATATTGGGCATCAAAATCTATAGAGATAGACAAAGACACCTGATAGCTTTAAGCCACAGTACATACCAAGACAAAGTTCTGAAAAGGTTCAGAATAGATAAGGCAAAGAAAGGTTCAGTGCCTATGTTGTCAGGTAAGATATTGAGCAAGGCTCAGTGTCCAGCTACGGTAAATGATAGAGAAGCTATGAGCAAAGTGCCTTATGCCTCGGCCATAGGTTCTATCATGTATGACATGCTGTGTACTAGACCGGATGTGTCCAATGCTCTTAGTTTTACGAGCAGGTACCAAAGTGATCCAGGAGTGGAACACTGGACAGCCGTGAAGAACATCCTAAAGTACTTGAATAGGACTAAAGAAATGTTCTTAGTCTATGGAGGTGATGAACAACTCGTCGTAAAGGGTTACGTCGATGCTAGTTTCGACACCAACAAGGATGATTCTAAATCTCAGACATGATACATTTATATTTTGAATGGAGGAGCTGTGAGCTGGAGAAGCTGCAAGCAAAGCGTGATCGCGGGATCTACAGTAGAAGCGGAATACATGGCTGCTGTAGAACCGTCAAGTGAAGGAGTTTGGATCAGGAACTTCATCACTGAGCTTGGCGTGGTTCCAAGTGCCTTGGACCCACTGGAGATATTGTGTGACAACACTGGCGCCATAGCACTAGCTAAGGAACCAAGATATCATCCAAAGACCAAGCATATCAACCGCAAGTTTCATATAATCCGAGATTATATAGCATATGGAGATCTGAAGATTAGCAAAGTACATACAGATCTGAATGTCGCAGATCCATTGACTAAACCTCTTCCACATGAAAAACATGATCAGCACCTTAGTGCCATGGGTGTTAGATTGTTGCCAGATGTAAACTAGATTATTGTCGTGGTGGTGGCACGGCAGATGCCATAGGTAGGCTAAAGTATGGGGCCAATGGATGCTAGTGGGATCTGGGGAGGGAAGATGCAACCGTCTTTACACTCAAGCTGCCAAGGGGTTGAACTTTATTTCTCTCTTGTTGGGTTACAAGTGCTCCTTGAGCTGTTTACAGGGGAACAATGTGAATCTCCCCAGCCTAACGTTGCTCAAAATGATCTCTCCCCCCCTCAGGGTCCAAACCTCCCCTTATAAAGGGAAGCCTTGGGTGCCCTTAGGGCTGACGGGGCAAGCATATTCGTGGAATATGCTTGTCCCAAAGTAGTAGTTCGGCGGCCTCCTTTCCCTGTCTCCCTTCTAATGACGGCAAAGGTCCAGCGGCCCCCTCCTGCGCGCCTCGGGCTCCAGCACTGTCACCTCCGTGACCTCCTTCTGCCCCTCTGTCCCTGCGCGTCCTTGTCTCTTGTGCTTGGCCCTGTTCAGATTCCTTCTAGCCTGCAGCTATAGTTTGACCCTAGGCTTCTCCTTCTCCAGCAAGCTTCGTATAGCTCGGCTTTACCTTGTATTATTCGGCTCGTTCCTCAGCTGCATGAAGATCATTTGTGTAACCCGGCCGAGCTTCTCATTAGCTCGGCCAAGTAACCACTTGATACCTTGTACGTGAGCTTCTTGCCTCCATCGGTCGGCCGACATACCCATGATTCGGCCGACCTAGGCCGTAGCTCGGCAACCAGAAGGGGATAATACCTCCGTCTTTCCCCGTCTCTGGTCTACCCGAGGTTAACCCCCCGACATTAGTCCCCGAAGCTGGTGTGACGCTGTCAATTATTTTGGCCGGGTTATATCAGCTTCATTACTTTCTTCAGTCTTGTTTCCGAGCTATGGCCTCGTCCGAGGTTTCCTCGTTCCTTCAATCATACGCTATGTCCTACGTGTCACCCCATCATTACTTTTCTAGTTTTTAGGTCTTTCTACAGTGCTTACTGACAAGCTACAGTGAACCCTGTACCTGCCGCGCCGCCGTCACGACGCCTCGTGTGCCGTTCCGCTTGGGATCGTAGCTCCTTTTCTTTGCCTGTGGCCGTTGGTGTGGCTCCATTTACCGTCGTGCGTTCGTGCTACCCCACGATCTACACGGGTAACCGCCACACCCACGATCCCACTCCCCTGTTCATTGATTGACTATAAAGTGGGGAAACGAGCCCGCGGGGTTCATCTTTCCCATCACCGCTCGCGTCCGCTCTCCTTCTTCTCTTCGCTTGTGTGTCCTCTTGCCGCTCCGCCGCCGCTCACCAGCCAGAACTTCCGCCGGCGAGGCTTCCGCCGCGTCGTTCGGCCTTTCCTGCCCGCGCTCTACGGCTGTGGCCCTGCCGCCGGTGAGTTTTCTCCGTACATCTTGCCCTAGATCGATCCGCACTGTTTTCGCGCTCAGGCGACGGTTCCTCCTCTTTTCGCCATTGTTTTCGTGCTAAGCTCCGACGGGGCCTTGTAGCTCTAAGATCTCCTCCGCCGCCGGTTTTTCTTCCGGCGATCTCTCCGGCGGAATTATGTCTAGTTCCTTTAGCGGTGCTCTAGTTGAGGATGATGACGCTGGCTCTGGGCCTGAGCGTGGATCGTGGCAGGGCTCTTCAGTCTCCCGCCGCGAGATTGAATGGCTCATCCGAACTCGGCGGATTCCTGCCGAGGTTTCTTGTCGTTTACCCGGGAGCGAATCCTCTCCAGTTCTCAGAGAGGGCGAGTATGTGGTTTTCATGTCCCACTTCGCCCGCGGCTTTGGTCTCCCTCTTAGCGATTTCGCTAGAGAATTCCTTGATTACTTCGGCCTTCAGCCGCACCACCTTCCTGCGAACGCCATCGCTTCTCTTTCTGCTTTCATCTCCGCCTCGGAGGGTTACTTCGGCCTGTGGCCGTCAGTACATGTCTGGTCGAAGTTCTTCCAGATCCGATCCAACGTTGTTCCCGACAAATCTCTGCATCCCTCCGAGAAGTCGCTCACCCAATGCGGGGCGGCGTCTATTACACCTCGGAGGCAGTTCGTGTTCCCCCGCGTCACCGGGTTGGAGTCGTGCAAGAAATGGCACAAGTCATTCTTCTATGTCAAGAACAGAGGGGCGGAAGACAAGATTCGGCTCCCCCATTCTCAATTGGCCCACCTTCCAAAGTGAACTGGCTCTATAATCCGAAGAAAACTCATGCCCTGGCCGAGGCCTTCGAGATTCGGCTGAAAGAGTTGATTCGGGCCGGGTTATGCGGAGAAGACCTGATGGCAACTTTTATTAGTAGCCGGATTTGCCCCTTCCAGCAAAGGACCCACAAGCTATGCTACATGAGTGGTCCCCTGGACCCTAACCGAGTCTCGACCGTGGAGTTGGACAATTACCTTATCTGTAAGCGCGTCCGAGCTATTTTCAAGACTGAAATGCTTGATGATTGGACCTGGGGGTTAAAACCATTCACTCGCGACCGTCCGCCTCCCGAGGTAAGCCTAATCTCCATCACTCTATTTTTCCCCAGTTCTTAGAGACTGGTTCTCATGATTTTCCCTCTTTGTCATGCAGAGGTTCGCTGAGCAGAAGAACGAGGATGCCGAAGTTCTGCAGCTCCCTTGGCCCGCAGATAGGAGTACCCCGGATACTGGAGAGCCGGACTCCGAGGAGTTCGTCCCTAGTTCAGATCCCGCTCCTGCTCGAGCTCGCGGCAAAACCTCAGCGCAAGAGGAGGAAGGTGATTCGGACGAGGTCCAAATTCTTGAGGTAGTTGCCGCCATGCCTATTTCTTATGCATTTCCGGCTTCTGCTTTCCCAGCTAATCCGGCCGGCCAGGTTCATGACGCCGAACCTATTGCTTCTCGGCCTCCCGTTACCTTGGGGAAACGCGGGGCTCCCGCTAGTGCCTCGGATGCGGTTCCTAAGAAGCGAGTAAAGAAATCCGCTCCGAATCCTCCCAGGCGCAAGACTATGCCCGGGGTTGCTGGTAAGTTCTTCTGCCTATATTTCTCGTCTCTCTTCTTCTGTTTCTCATACTGACGAATCTTCTTTCTTATTTTTGCAGCGCTCCTCTGTCTGTTAAACCCGGTGGTCCTAGTATGACTAGCCGTCCGATTCGGCCGCCATCTCCTCTTCCCGCTGATGACACCAGAGTCCCTAGTCCCATTCGTCCTGCTTCTCCCCCTGCTCTGAATACTTCGCCTGTTCGTCGTGATGCCCCTGAGATCTCTCCTATTGATCCGGATCCGATCCGGCCCTCCGATGCTTTCGTCAAGCCAGCTGTCCCCTCTGTGGGTCCCAGCGCTACCCTTGAGCCTCCATCTGCTCCGGCTGCTCCTACGGTCGTCTCGACCTCTGTCGAGAAAATCGTTGCCCCGGCGCCCTCTGCGAGCTTAACCTCCACTGATCCTAAGGACTCTGTCCCTACTTCAGAGGCGCAACTTCTTGTTGGTGCCTCTTCTGCTCAAAAAAGTGTTATTGCCGTCAAGACTTCTTCTCAGAAAAGTCTTGCCGGCACTTCTCAGCCGAGTATTGCAGAGGCGCTGCACCAAGGAGCTGCATCTGCCAAAGTCACTGCTACCTCGGCCACCGGTAGCCAGCTTGCTCTTCATAAGAGCCCTGCGACTGCCGTCGTTGGCCCGCCTGCCCGGGGTAAAGTTTTGACTCGGACAGCTAGTGGGAACAGCCTTGGAGCGCTGGTTGAATATGCCAACAATTGGAATGCTGCTGATCAGTTCGTCGGTAACCCGGCCAACCAGTCCTTTCAGCTTTCTGATATCAGCGGCCGTTTTGACCATGCCGCTAAGTTCATCATTGAAACCAACAAAATGAATGAGGTAATAATTTTTCCTCTGAGCCTTGAATTATTCTGTCGATGTTACTATATGCTCTAGTCCCCGAAACTTGCAAGGATATAACTTGTTCTTATACTTGGAAGTTTGATCTAATTTTATTTATAAGGTTTGGTGATTCGGCTGCTTAGATTCGAGTTTAATCGTGCTTTATTCGGATCTAGTCTAATCTTCAATGTCCGGTTATCTAGATCCGGGTCAAGTTCTGCTTGACTCGGATTTGGTTTAGTTTTGAATTTCCAGCCACCTAGATCTGAGTTAAGTTCTGCTTAACTCGGATCTGGTTTGGTTTTGAATATCCAGCCACCTAGATCTGAGTTAAGTTCTGCTTAACTCGGATCTGGTTTGGTTTTGAATATCCAGCCACCTAGATCTGAGTTAAGTTCTGCTTAACTCGGATCTGGTTTGGTTTTGAATATCCAGCCACCTAGATCTGAGTTAAGTTCTGCTTAACTCGGATCTAGTTTGGTTTTGAATATCCAGCCACCTAGATCTGAGTTAAGTTCTGCTTAACTCGGATCTAGTTTGGTTTTGAATATCCAGCCACCTAGATCCGAGTTAAGTTTCGCTTAACTCGGATCTGGTTTGGCTTTGAATATCCAGCCACCTAGATCTGAGTTAAGTTCTGCTTAACTCGGATCTGGTTTGATTTTGCTCGTTGACTTATCATTGTGCCTCGTTGCTCAGGTTGCACATGACCGGCGAACTGCCGAGTTCCAGAGATTGCTTTTTGCGCATCGCAAACTGGAAGAGAAATATGAGAAAGTTCTGCCTGTGGCAAAGAAGGCCGGTAAGTCAATAGCTTCTTTTCCTTATTCCCAACTCTCATATACTTGTCCGCAGAATGCCGGCTTACTTCTTGCTGAATAGGTAAAATCAACAACCTCAATATCCATCTTGAAAAGAAGATCAAGACTTTGGAAGGTTAGTTTCCTTTCTACTTTTACTCCTTCTTTTAGTATCTATGCTAAGTTTCCTTATTGCGTTGGGTTGTGGTAAAGCCGAGTTGCAAGACTTTGCAGCGTCGCAACAAGATTGCGTGCCCATGCCTGACGTGATGCTTCATTTTTTAGAACAAAGCGCAGTTCATTCGGCGCAACTACAAGAGAAGGATGATGAGATAGCTCGCCTGAGATCCGAGGTGAATACACTCAAGCTCTCTCAGAAATCCGAGCTAGAAAAGGTCGACCAAGAATTTTCTTTGGAAAAGAATCGGCTGACTCTGGATCTAGAGAAGAACAAAGAACTCCTCGCAGCTGCCGAACTTAAAACTCGCGGTTTGAGCGAGGAAATTGCTCGATTCGAGAAGAGTAAAGCTGCTTGGGCCAAAGACCTTCAGATGATGATGAGCTATATTCATCGTAAGTTATTTGGCCTGGCCGAGCTAAAAACTTTCTTCGTCTTCGCTGCTATCCTTTGACCTGTTGATGTTTTGCGCAGATCACTTCCCCGAGGCCAAACCTGTGAGTTCTAAAGCTGTTCTTGCAGCTCGAGCTCGTCGAGGTGAACCTGATGCTGTTGACTTTGAATATTCAATGGAGGATTTTTTGGTTGCCGTTGGTGCTGCAGTTGGTCCGATGAAAATCATGGGTCGGGACTTGGTGGAGGCCGCTATCAAAGCTTACCATGCACTCTGGCCGAATACCTCAGGGACTCCCGATATCAACGAGGTTAAGTTATTGGTGACCAGGCTGTTGGGATCTGAGAGACAATTGAGTCTTTGGAGAGAATCTGCCGCGCGTGCTGGTGCCGACATGGCCCTTACTGTAATTATGTCATGGTATGAAGATATCTCTCTTGACATTCTGATGAATCTGCGCACTGGCTCCCGCTGGGTTGAAGATCCGACCTTTGTTGCTCTACGGCAAGCTCGGGCCTTCCAGCTCGTTGAATATGCCGACGTGCACACCTGGAATGAAGGGCCGAGTTTTCTCCCAGATCCAGATCAGGATGTTGCTGGTGAAGATTCAGCCGAGCATGGGGAAGGTGAAGATGATTCGGCCACATCCGATAGCTCCAGCTCAAGCTCGGATAGCAATGGTGACACGCGGTCTTCCTCCAAAGGCACCGGGCATTCTACCGCGCATACTGACGCTCCTGAACAACCCCGTGATACCGCCGAAGTTACACCTGGGTCGGCGGAGGGCGATGCGACCTCAGTCGAAGTTCCTCCTACTTCTGAGTGCCCCGTACCTGAGCAAGTGGTTGCCCCTCCAACGAACAATGCCTAGGTTATTCGCGATCCCTGGTATGCCGGGCGTACAATGTAGACAACAAATTCGTCAACTCGTACGATTCGAGATTCTCTTGCTATGTGTTGTTGAGATTCTTGGTTAAGTGGATGCTCGTCTGAATTCTTGCCTTGTCGGCTCATAATTTCTTCGTCTTTCAGGGTTCAATTTTTTGCCGTTGTTTCGATGATCTTATCCAGGCATTATTGCAGAATATTTACGTTGTTGACCTGTTTTGGTCATGAGATAATTACTCCGTTGTGGAAGTAAGTGACGATCGCTGGATCGTCGTTTACTATCCAGAACTTCCTTATATAAATCAAGTTTCGGACATGATTATGTTTAGCATAGGTTCGAGGCATCATACGGTAGTTTCCGAGTTGCTGGTTTAGGTGCCGAAGTTTACGTGTCTACGAATTTGACATATCCTATAATAATTCCTGAGTCAGTGCTTTGGGGACCAAGGTGCATATTAGTATCATGAAAGGACAACATATGGCAGTCGCCGAGTCACTGCTCTGGTCGCCAATGTTCAAGTATGTAACGCGAAAGAGATAAATATACCATATTGCAGTCCCCGAGCTATTGCTCTGGATGCCGAGGTCTAAGCATATAACACGAAATAATCATTGCATATGGCAGTCCCCGAGTAACTGCTCTGGGTGCCGAGGTTCAAATACCAAACATGAAATAATCATCACATACGGCAGTCCCCGAGTAACTGCTCTGGGTGCCGAGGTTTGAATACATGATATGAAATAAATATAACCTACGGCAGTCCCCGAGTAACTGCTCTGGGTGCCGAGGTTTGAATACATCATTGGTTTTTGACCTTGAGATACAACCCTATGAGTAAAATGGCCGAAGTAAAGCCACATTCCAGGGGCGCTTCGTTTCTTCACCAGCTTTGTTTGCCTTGCCTTCTCCAGGGGATTGAGCATCAATCAAATAATATGCGTCGTTGTGCAGTGCTTTGCTCACGATGAATTGTCCTTCCCATGGGGGTGATAATTTGTGCATGCCGGCCGTGCGCTGCACCAGCCGGAGGACTAAATCTCCTTCTTTGAATACTCTTGGGTTCACTTTCCTGCTGTGATACCGCCGTAAGTTCTGTTGATAAATGGCCGACCTTGATAATGTCAACTCTCTGGCTTCTTCCAACAAGTCTACGGCATCTTGCCGAGCTACTTCATTTGCCTCTGGAGTTGTATATTGAGTGACTCTTGGCGAGTCATGTATTATGTCGGTTGGGAGCACGGCCTCTGCCCCATATACCAAAAAGAATGGTGTATAACCTGTTGATCTGTTCGGAGTAGTCCGGAGGCTCCATAATACTGCTGGTAATTCCTCAATCCAACATCCTGCCGACCTTTGCAATGGTTCGACTAGTCGTGGTTTTATTCCTGATAACACCAGTCCATTAGATCTTTCAACTTGTCCATTGGATGCTGGGTGAGCCACCGAGGCAACATCTAATCTTATGTGCTTCTCTTGGCAAAATCTAGCGAAGGCCCCTTCTGCAAAGTTCGTGCCATTATCCGTAATAATGCTATGTGGGTATCCGTATCTCAAGATGATATCCTTGAGGAATTTCACTGCTGTGTGCCCATCACACTTTTTGATTGGTTTTACTTCAATCCATTTTGTGAACTTGTCTACCATAACCAAGATGTGGGTCATTCCTCCTCTTGCCGGCTTGAAAGGTCCTACCATGTCCAAACCCCATACAGAAAATGGCCAAGTAATGGGTATTGTTTTTAACTCGGCGGACGGCATATGTATTCTGGTTGCATATCTCTGACACCCATTGCACTTCTTAACTAATTCTTCTGCCTCTTTTAACGCCGTTGGCCAGTAGAATCCATGCCTGAATGCCTTGGCTACTAAAGCGCGAGATGAGGCATGGTGCCCACATTCTCCTTGATGTATATCTAGAAGGATTTCCTGACCTACCGCGGGATTCACGCACTTCTGCAATACGTTTGTTACGCTTCTTTTATATAACTCATTGTTTATGATTGTATAAGCCTTCGCTTTTCTGACGGTTTGTCTGGCTATTACTTCATTACTCGGCAGTACCGCGTCTTTCAGGTACGAAAATATAGGTTGTGCCCATACCGGTGTTGCTCTTTCTGCAGTGATTTCACTGTCTATCTCCATGTTTTCTGCCGACATACATACCTTGGCTCTTTCCATTATTGCTATTACCTCGGATGTCCCCCTCTTTAGGGGTTCCGAATCTTTCTGCAGATCTACCTCCATTGGCGTATGATTCTCTGCAGAACTTGCTGGGATAAAGATTGACTCGGACTCTGGTGATGGGTTTATTGATGGTTTCCTGAGGTGCTCCAGGGCTATACCTGACGGAATTGATTGCCGAGTTGATCCTAATTTTGACAACGTGTCAGCAGCGTCATTCTCTGCTCGTGGTATGTGGTGGAATTCACATCCTTCAAAATATCCACTGATCTTTTGTACATGGAATCTGTATAAAGCCATATTAGCATCTAATGCGTCCCAAGTGCCCGACACTTGCTGTACTACTAGATCCGAGTCACCGTAACATATGATTCGGCGTATCCCAATTTCCTTTGCCACCTTTAATCCATGAACTAGTGCCTCATATTCAGCTACATTGTTGGATGCAGCAAAATGTATTTGCAATACATATTTCAATTGATCTTTTTTAGGCGAGGTTAGCACTATTCCTGCGCCCAAACCGTTCCTTAGTTTGGAACCATCAAAATGCATTGTCCAGTAATTTGGATCTGGCAATGGTGGCTCGTATTGCACCTCGGCCTAATCTACGAGAAAATCGGCGACAGCCTGAGATTTGATTGCATCTCTTCTGTCAAATTGCGGAGCATACGGTGATAACTCGATTGCCCATTTCGCTATTCGGCCACTTGCATCTTTATTGTTCAATATGTCGGCTATGGGTGCTTCACATATTACTTTGATGGGGTGCTCCTCAAAGTAATGCTTAAGCTTTTTTGCCGACATATATACTCCATAAGCCATCTTCTGATAATGCGGATAGTTCTGCTTTGAAGTGGATAATACTTCACTTAAATAATATACTGGCCTCTGAACTGATTTACCCTCTTCGAGTCGTTCCACTACAACCACGGTACTAACCACTCGATTGGTAGCCGCTATATAAAGTAGCATAGGTTCTTTCGATAATGGCGAAGCTAAAATGGGTGCTGTAGCTAGCATCTTTTTTAACTCGTGAAACGCGAGGTCGGCCTGGGGAGTCCAGCCGAATTTGTCCGACTTTCTCATCAGCTGATAAAGTGGCAGTGCCTTTTCTCCTAGCCGACATACAAATCGACTAAGCGAGGCTAGGCAGCCTGTGAATTTTTGTACATCGTTCAAACATCTCGGCAATTCCATTCTTTCTATTGCTCTTATCTTTGTTGGGTTGGCCTCGATACCTCGGCTAGACACGAGGAACCCGAGTAGTTTTCCTGCCGGCACGCCAAACGTGCATTTTTCTGGATTAAGTTTCATTCGGAACCTTCTTAGGTTTGCGAAAGTTTGCCGTATATCTTCTAGTAAGGTTCTGCTTTCCTTAGTTTTGATGACTACGTCATCCACATATACTTGTACATTTTTTCCTATCTGATCATGTAGGCATTTCTGCATGCACCTTTGATATGTTGCTCCCGCATTTCTCAGGCCGAATGGCATTGTGCGATAACAATAAGCCCCGTACGGGGTAATAAATGCAGTCTTTATTTGATCGGCCGGATTTAACGGTATCTGGTGGAAACCAGAATACGCGTCTACAAATGATAAGAGCTCACAGCCAGCGGTCGAGTCAATGACTTGGTCTATTCTAGGCAAAGGAAAAGGATCTTTCGGACATGCCTTGTTCAGGTTAGTGTAATCGATACACATTCGCCACACAATGGCTACATTTGGGTCATCTTTTTTCTTTTCTACTAGCACCGGATTTGATAACCAGTCCGGGTAAAGCACCTCCATGATGAACCCGGCGGCTAGCAGCCGAGCTATTTCATCCCCTATTACTTTTCTCCTGTCTTCGGCGAAGCGGCGGAGAGGTTGCTTCACCGGCCGTGCTCCTGGCCTGACGTTTAAAGAGTGCTCATCCAACTCCCTCGGCACACCTTGCAGGTCTTGTGTTGACCATGCAAATATGTCCCGATTCTCACGGAGGAAGTTGGTGAGCTCGCCTTCCTATTTAGCGTCAAGACCTGCACCAATAGTAACAGTGCGTTCTGGGAATTGCTCATCAATCTGAAATTTCTTCGTCTCTTTGGTTGGCTGAAAAGAAACGCTGCCATGAGGGTTGGCCAATGCCGGCATGCTTAATTGTGCTGACTGTGCGAGGGCTGCTACCTCCTGAATCCTTTTCTTTTCTCTTGCTATAACCAATGACTCGGCCAAATTTGATCCGGCCGAGGCACACTCCATTGACTTCTTGTAATCCCCTGCGACTGTTATCACCCCTTGCGGTCCGGGTAACTTCATCTTTAGATAACTTATATGACAGCTGCTCATAAATTTGGCCAGTGCGGGCCGTCCGAGTAGAGCATGATAACAGCTCTCTAGATCGACCACCTCAAATTCCAAATTTTCTGCCCTGCAGTTATCTCTTGTACCGAATAATACGTCCACTCGGACTTTACCGATAGGCTCACACGAAAGTCCTGGCACTATTCCATGGAAGATTGTCCTCGTGGACTGCAGCATGTTCTGTGATATACCGAGCTTGTGCATGGTATCTTTGTACATGATATTAATACTGCTTCCATTGTCAATGAGTACTTTTGAGAATTTCACATTGATGCTTGGTCCCACAAACGTCGGATCCAACACCAGTGCGTATGAACCTGGACTCGGCATTACTCTGGGGTGATCTTTCATGCTCTAGGTTATCTCCTGATCAGACCATGGCTGGTATCTCGGCACTGCTGGTACCACTGCATTCACTTCCATATGTCGGCGCTGCACACTCTGCTTGTCCTGCTGTTCTGTCGTGAACACACAATTAGACTGGTGATGTTCCCTATAATCGTTTCGTCCGGCATTTGCCGGATTTATCCTTCCGTCCTGCCCCTGGTTCATTACTTGATGCACTGCATCCCTCCGATCCGAGTTATCATACCTCGGAGGTGGGGGCGGTAACATCAGTTGCTGGGTATTTGCTCCAGTTAACTGCGGCTGATGTTGCTGTTGCACCTGATGGGGAGCCTGAACTCCTGCCGAGTTACCCATCGCATTTTTCATCCAGGCGCATTGCCGGGTTGTATGATTAGCAGGTCTAGAAGGGTTTGACGTGTGAAATTTACACGGCTGATCCAACATGGATTCAAATGTATACTTCGGCTTCTCTTGCCATTGCTTCTTTTGCTCTGGGGTCCATTGCCTCTTTCCATCATTTCTCGCGGTCCACTGTTGAGGTCCATTTTTCTGTCGCTGAGTTACTCCGTGACTCGGCTGATCTTGCGCTACAGCCGCCACCTGGGCCGAATTATACCTATAATCCGGCCTCTCTTCTCTTCTTCTTCCTCTGAAATCACGCCTAGATGACCCGGCCAACTCTCTCGTGTACTGGTCTTGTTGCTCACGATGATCTGCCGACATTAACTCCGGTTGGGTTGGGTCACCCAAAGCATAGGAGTCCGCTATTCTGATTGTTTCTGCCAGTGTGGTTGGCATATCTCTCTGCAGGCGTTGCCACAGCACACTGCCGTAACGGCAGCCTTGCGCGAACCAAGCGATCGCTTGCGATTCAATAACTCCTTCACATGAGTTTCTCAGGTTACACCATCGAGTTAAAAACTCTCTATCTGTCTCATTCGGCCTCTGCTTGCACATGGCTAGTTGTTGTGGTCTATTCGGTCTTTTGTATGTGCTGGTAAAGTTGCTGACGAACATCTCTTCGAAATCTAACCAACAGTTGATACTGCCTGCTGGTTGATTGTTTAACCATACTCTGGCTGGTCCTTCCAACATCTGTGGTACATATCGCACCGCCCATCTCAAGTTGCCACCCGCTATCTTTACTGCGGTGGCATAGTCAATCAACCAGTCTTGTGGCTTGGTACTTCCATTATACGTTTTTGTGCCTCTTGCCAACTGAAAATTCGGCACTGGTGGTTCGCCCATGATCCGTGGTCCAAAACACGCCGGACCTGGTGGACCTTGCTCTTCCAATAGTTCGGACCGGTATAACCGATCCAATTTTACTCTTGCATCACTCGTCGGCAAGTCTCTGTACAGGATTCTATCCTGCATCCCATAGTGATTGTTTCCACCTTGATTTGCGTATTCTACCTCGGAATATCCATCATTGTACCTTTCATTCATCTGATTACAGCGAGCTGGCCTCATTTCTCTTTCCTGCCGAGGCTCGGGTCTTGGTTGCGGGTTGAGCGGCACTTCTCTCCTTACTTCGGCCGGGGTTTGGTTTTCATGATTGTCTCTTTCGGGTTCTCTCCTGCCGTATTCCCCATTACCTCGGCCGCCGCCGTCCTTTTCCATACGGCCGTGGTTTCTCTCCCCACTATTACCTCGGCTTGCATTGCCTCTGTTCTCGTTCGCCTTTCCCGCTATTGCCGGGTCATACGGCACAATTTGTTTGTTCCTCTTTCCTGAGGTTACTGCCTTTTCTTTTCTAGCGTTGTTTCCGGGTGATGATGCCGCTGCGGCAGATAAAGCAGGTGTTGCCCCTGCCGAATGAACCATCCGCGATGCCCCTGGTCTTGCCGGGTTAGTTCTGAGCATTTCCTCATTTTGCTGGTTCGCTATGCGCACCAGCTCATTTACTCTTTCTTGTTGCTTCTGCCGAGCTTCCCCTGTTAGCCCCTCTAATTCCAATGCTGCTGCATTTGCCGCTCTCAGGTTTTTCGCCGGGGTATTGTACCTCGGCAAACCCAAATCGCCTGATTCAGCTCTGTGAGCTTCATGCTCTTTGTTAATATCATTCATGAGGTTCTTTCCTCTTAATCTCAGTTCATCCACTCGCTCGGGTGCGATATCTAGCTTATTTGCTTTCGCATATTCTCTCAGGGTCCTGTTCAAGGATTCCCGCAGGGCTGATACTTTTTTGGCCTCTACCAGTACTTTTTGCCTGGTTTCCTCTAACTCTGCCTGAGCATTTGCCGGATCAAGTATCGGCGCTACAGGTGTAGTTAAGTTCTCTATAGTTGCCTGAAGAATATTCTCTGGTCTCTCCAGAGGTGGTCCTCTTACTCTTGGTGCCTTTGGGGTGGTGTCATGTAGTTCGGCCGGGTTTGTCACCGACGGAATTACCTCAGCGGTTTGCAGTGTGATCTGCTTGGGCGGACCCTGTGCACCTGCGGCGGGTTCTCTGCTTGACCCGGCCAACGCTGCTCCCGCTTGTATCCCTGCTGCGACCATCACCTCGACGCTGCCTGCTAGACGCCCTCCTGATGGACAGCTCGCCGCGCTTCGAGGTGGTTCTCCTGCAACAACAACCTGGTGAGGATAAATGTCGGTGACGTCGACGCCGACGTAGATCCTGTGCTCGCCCAGGCCGATGAAGATCCCGTTGCGCGGGGGAATTTTCCCCCTGAAGCTCCCTGCATTGTCTCTGACATAGTCACAGAGACCAAATCTCTGGACCACGCAAGAAACAACGCGCTCGCCGGTGTTGATGAAGTTTCCCGTCCGGATCACAACTCCAGCTAGCACCGCTGCTGGCCCCACGGTGGGCGCCAACTGTCGTGGTGGTGGCACGGCAGATGCCATAGGTAGGCTAAAGTATGGGGCCAATGGATGCTAGTGGGATCTGGGGAGGGAAGATGCAACCGTCTTTACACTCAAGCTGCCAAGGGGTTGAACTTTATTTCTCTCTTGTTGGGTTACAAGTGCTCCTTGAGCTGTTTACAGGGGAACAATGTGAATCTCCCCAGCCTAACGTTGCTCAAAATGATCTCTCCCCCCCTCAGGGTCCAAACCTCCCCTTATAAAGGGAAGCCTTGGGTGCCCTTAGGGCTGACGGGGCAAGCATATTCGTGGAATATGCTTGTCCCAAAGTAGTAGTTCGGCGGCCTCCTTTCCCTGTCTCCCTTCTAATGACGGCAAAGGTCCAGCGGCCCCCTCCTGCGCGCCTCGGGCTCCAGCACTGTCACCTCCGTGACCTCCTTCTGCCCCTCTGTCCCTGCGCGTCCTTGTCTCTTGTGCTTGGCCCTGTTCAGATTCCTTCTAGCCTGCAGCTATAGTTTGACCCTAGGCTTCTCCTTCTCCAGCAAGCTTCGTATAGCTCGGCTTTACCTTGTATTATTCGGCTCGTTCCTCACCTGCATGAAGATCATTTGTGTAACCCGGCCGAGCTTCTCATTAGCTCGGCCAAGTAACCACTTGATACCTTGTACGTGAGCTTCTTGCCTCCGTCGGTCGGCCGACATACCCATGATTCGGCCGACCTAGGCCGTAGCTCGGCAACCAGAAGGGGATAATACCTCCGTCTTTCCCCGTCTCTGGTCTACCCGAGGTTAACCCCCCGACAATTATTGACTCTAGTGCAAGTGGGAGACTGTTGGAATTATGCCCTAGAGGCAATAATAAAGATGTTATTATTATAATTCTTGTTCATGATAAATTTTATATTCCATGCTAGAATTGTATTAAGCGGAAACTTTAATAATTGTGTGGTTTGTGAACAACACCGTGTCCCTAGTATGCCTCTATGGACTAGCTCATTGAATAATGATGGTTAAGGTTTCCTAACCATAGACATGAGTTGTCGATTAATAATGAGATCGGATCATTGGGAGAATGATATGATGGACAGACCCAAACTAAGCGGATCAATTAGATCGTGTCATCGTGTTCATCTTTGCGAAGCTTTTCTTATGTCAAATATTGTATTCCTTAGACCATGAGATAATACAACTCCCTGGTATCGGAAGAAAGCTTTGAGGTCATCAAACGTCATCCTATGAGAGGGTGATCATAAAGGTGTCTCTCAGGTGATCGGAAAGTACCTGTTGGGTTGTATGTATCGAGATGGGATTTGTCCCTCCCAAGTCGGAGAGATATACTTCGGGCCCACTCGGTAATCGATATCAACACCGCTTGCAAGCATGTGGTTAAGGAGTTAATCACAAAGTGATATCGGATTACGGAACGAGTAAAGTACTTGCTGTGAACGAGATTGAACTAGGTATGACGGTACCGATGATCAAATCTCGGGCAAGTAAAATATCGCGAGACGAAGGGAATATATATATGGGATTGATTGAATCCTGGCATCGTGGTTCATCCGATATGATCATCGATGAATGTGTGGGAGTCAATATGGGTTTCCAGACCCCGCTATTGATTATTGATAGAAGATCATGTCTGCATATTCTCGAACCCGAAGGGTCACACACTTAACGTGTCTCGACGCTAGGATAGATTGGATAATTGGTTTATGAGTTTTTGTTCGGAGTCTCGGATGGGATCTGGGACATCACGAGAGGTTCCGGAATGGTCCAGAGAATAAGATTCATATAAGGCAATACAGTTTTTGGAGTTCGGAATTGTTTCGGGTTATTCGGTATTGTACCGGAAGCTTCTAGAACCTTCCAGAGTGGGACCAACGTGGCCCCACTTGTCGGGAGGGGGCATGGGCCTATGAGGGAGTGCCCTGGCCGCATTGGGCCAGGGGCACAATCCCCATAGGGCCCAGCCGGCCAAGCCTAGGGCAAAACCCTAGGGGAGCTTCTAGAAGGGGGGACTTGCCCCCCCACTGCTCCCTCCTTTGGCCGCCGGCCTAGGGCTTGGGGGAGGGGCAAGGGCCAGCCGCCAACCCCTCTATATAAAGAGGGCTGGGGGCGCACCCTCCCCACACCTCCTCCACAACCCTAGCCGCCCTGCTGCCCCTCCTCTCTCTCTCTCCCTCCCGACTGCGCGTAGGCGAAGCCCTGCCGCAGAAACTCTCCACCGCTTGCACCGCGCCATCGCTTTGTAGATCCAATCCATCTCTCCACCCCACTTGCTGGACCAAGGAAGGAGGATACGTCGAGGTGCCGCACGTGTGCATCTCTCGGAGGCATCGCCACTTGCGGTGTTAGATCGGATCGGATCGCGAGGAGGAGAAGCGAGTACGACTACATCACCCATGTTCCGTCAAACGTTCCGCTGTGCGAATCTTCAAGGGTATGAAGATCTCATCTATCCCCCCTCGTTGTTTGCATCTCCTAGATTAGATCTTGGCTTTGCCGTTCGCATTCGTAGAAATTTTTTGATTTACTATGCTGCGAAACCCTTCAGTTTCATCGTACCTTTGGCCCAGAGGAAACTGAAGTGTGGAGGGAACTTAGGGCGGAGCTCCCAACGTCCCTGACCGACTCGTCCGATGGGGTGTCCTTGAGGCTCACCCCATCTAGGTCCTTCTCGGTTAGCTCGACCTATAGAGCCCTTTTTGGTCGTAGAATCATCCCATGGACCAAGCCCCTCTGGAAGGCTCCGCTTCCACTGAAGATTAAAATTTTTGTGTGGCAGCTGCTTCGCGATCGACTTCCCTCTGGAGTCGAGGTGACCAAGAGACATGAGTCGGGGGACGGGTTATGTCCATTATGTGGGATCCCCGAAACGGGCACCCACATAATGTTCGCCTGTCCCGCGGCGAGGTTTATGTGGAACTTCACCAGAGATGCATTGGGCCTGGATTGGCAGGCCCATGATCTCGGTGAATTCCTAGAAACCCAAGCGAACCGGGCAGGTAAGGGCCGCCGCCTTTTCTGGCTAGTGTTCGCTGCGATGTCATGGTCACTCTGGAACATCCGGAATAAGATGGTGATTGAGAAGATTCTCCCATGGCATTGCTTCTGACTCGGTTTTTCACTTTTTGGCCTCTTTGCAGCTCTGGTACTCGTTGTGTAGACAACGGGACAAGGCAAGGCTAGACGCGACTCTTCGACGACTCTTGGAGGCGGCTCGACGGCCCCCCCCCCCCCCCCTGGTCCGGCCAAGCTCTTCTTTTTCGGTGCTCTCGCACTTAGTGAGATGACCCCTGTATTGCTTGTTGGGTCTTCTTGTTGGGTCGTTTTGTGCTGTGGCCCCAGCTTATGTTGTTTGGATGATTTCGTACTCTGTAATTCTTGTGGATGGTTGTTTTATTTATAAAGCGGGACGAAAGCCTATTTCGGTTGGGCGTCTCTAGATCGATTTGTTTGGGATTCTATCTAGCGGGGCTCCATCGTTAGATTTGTGTGGCAAATATTCCGGCGAAGCTCCAGATCGATTTGTTGGGGGCTGAGCTGAATCGATTCTAGCAACTGCCTCTTCCTGCTCAGCCGAAAAGAACAAGGAAAATCCCATCCCTGCCGTGTGTGTCCATTGCTAGTCTAATTGTATTCGTGTGTAAATTGCTTTGTCTTGATTTGAGCTGGGATTGTTAGTCAACTTGAAATTCTGTGTTGAATTGGGTCTGTTTCTTAGTCAAATTGCAATTGTCGGAAAGGGAGACATGTATGTGGTTCCTTGAAAATGGATAGCGAGTCAGACAAGACGGTTCAACGAGCGTGTCTCTATTTTTAGAAGGCTTTATTCAATTATGTGTCCAATATATTGAAGGTTCAGCGGTAAGAGTCGAAACAGTGAAAAGCTCCCGCATGTCTTGCTACTGCAAAAATTTAGGCATATTTTATAGTACCTTTTACTACTCCTAAAAAATGACTAGTATAATCCGGTCCTACGGCCGATAAAGATTTGGCCCAATAAGCCTATTTAGTAATTTTTATTAGAAAGAAAAACACAGGACTAATCTGGACTAATATTAAAAGAGCCAGAGGGTCAAATCCAACAGATATTAACCGTACGATTCGATTATCCAATGGATCAAAGTTAACCGGCTTTATCGGCTCATCGTCCAGGAAGCGGACAACGCTCTGAAGCATTGACCGAACTGTTTTTTTCCGGATGCCAACTGCACGCGCGAGAGTCCCCCAAAAATCGCCATCGCTATGGTCATGGCCATCGCAGCAGCCGCCCTACCGTTGTCGACCCGCGCCAGCGCGGTACAATTCTAGGTGCCGCGATAGCCGCACCCACCGCCGCCGCCCCGCGCGAGCGCCACACCAGCCTTCGTCCTCTCAACGAGCCCGCCGCTGGGAAGAGCGATAACCTGCACAACACCGCTCCCCTGTCCTCCGCTCGAGGCCTCGCACCCTGCCCACCCGCGCGTGACACCCATGCCTCCCTGCACGCGAGGCCGACGCCGATACGTACCCGGCACCCGCCAGCCGCCCACAGCTCGACATCTTCCTTGCAGTTCGACGACCGGATCCTGCACTTTCTTCAGGTTCTGCCTCTTGCCCTGCATTTGAACAGATATCTTGAGGAATCGGACCTCTTGCTTTGGCTGGAATCATCATGTGCCGTCTGTTGTGTATAATTGGGTTTTGAAGATAAGTCGATTAATCGATTCTTCTGTAGGATATCATTTAGTTTTAGTTGAATCAAAGGAGCCACACTTTTATTGAGCTTTTGTAGATATGTCCTTTAATTTTCAACTATCGATCATGTGCTCCTCCTAATGATTACATGACACCCACACGACTCAGCCGGGCACTGACGCCATGACGCTCAACAGGATTGTGCAGAACATTGGGATTTATTCTATTGCAAGTAGGCATCCACCGTTGAGATTTTCCTTCTTGGTCAAAGTACACCCATTATACACTGAGTATTGAATCATTAAATCGAGCTCTTGCAGCTAACATACTTTGGTCAGTTTATTTGTATCTTGTTGTTGTTCTGCTGACCAACGCTTACTTTCTCTGCCGGCAGGCCATGCTTAATTTCTCTGCCAACAGGCCATGGGTTCATTTAGATACCTCATATGAGATGGTGCAATGTTCACGTGTATCTTTTTCATATTATTCATCGTTCCTCGATAACCGAAACAAAAAACAATTGCTGATATATTTATTTTCAGCTACATTTTCTATTTCCAATTGACACTACTGTTATTACTGAACCTGCCATTGTTTAAAAATAGGTAATAATTGAAATTCAATAGTAGAACGTATAGGGTTCGCAGCACAGAAAACAAAAATTTTCCTACGATGTGAACTATGTACCAAGATCTATCTACTAGATACAAACAACGGACGGGTGTATATCCGTAGAGAACATACCCTTGAAGACCGACAAAGCTTAACGAGTTTAACTCGTGGTTGATGTAGACGATCTCTTGCCGATTTCAAGATTGAGAGGAAGTCCTAGCGCCGCAAATCAGCAGCGCATCCGTACTCGCACACACGTTCGAGGCACCGAGCAACCTCCGCCTCCTCGCTCCAGCGATACAGCGGAAGCACAACTCTTTCTTGCCGAATAGCCACCGGGAACATGTATCTCGCTAGTCCGAGACCATGGGGATAAATTCTAGAGGAAGAGAGAGATCCTTCACGAGGAGGTGTGTGAGACAAGTGAGAGGAGGGGCTCCTTTTATAGGAGGAGAGGGGGCACCCAAGGGGGTGGCCGCCGGCCATGGGGGCTTCCCCCTCCCCTCCTTCATTCATGTGGGTGGACACTCCACTCACAAAATGGCCCTTCAATTTTCTCCACTCAAAAATCCACTCAAATTTCCATTAAATTTCCACCAAATTTAATGCAAACTCTCATTAAATAAAACTCTTTTATTTTATTCAGAATTTTGTCAATTATTTTAATGACAAACATTCACAAATAACCCCTTGCTAGAATTCTATTTCACATGCATAACCACTTTATGCAATTTCACCCGAAAACCTGTTTCGGTATCTAGTGAAATAAATTCCTGCGCTTGTTCATTCTTTCGGCATGAAACATTTGCTCCAATTGGATGTCGGTGTCTCTTAAGTGTGTCACCCTACGGTTCGTGAATAATGCGGACATGATCGAGACCCCTCTCGGATCAATAATCAGAAGCGGGATCTGGAGACCCATACTGACTCCCACACATTCAACGATGACTTTCTTGTGATCGTCGGAACCTTTTACGCTAGTATCTTAATCCCTTTGTTTCACGATATATTACATGTCCGAGATTCTATCATCGGTATCTCCATACCTAGTTTGATCTCGTTACTGACATGAACTCTTTTCTCGTTCCCGTGATATAACATTCTAGTGATCAAATCACTTGCTTGCAAGCTAATCAATGTGATATCACCGAGAGGGCCCAGAGTATATCTATCCGTCATCGGGATGAACAAATTCCACTCTCGATCCATGAGCCTCAACATAACACTTTATTAGTTCTGAATCCATCTTTATAATCACCCTGTTACGGTGTGACGTTTGATGTTATCAAGAAACTCTTCCGGTGTTAGTGATTGAAATGATCTCATAGTCTAAGGATTAGGATCACTTCGTAAGTTGTTATAGCAATATAAACTCAATGACTTTGATCGTAATGTTATACTTAGGATGAATGTTCATCACACCATTACACTAATGTTGTGATCCCGTTATTAACAACATCCAATGTCCATGATCAGGAAACCTTGATCATCTTGTTAATCAACGAGCTAGTTTATGAGAGAGGCATAACTAGGAACTTTCTGTTTGTTTATTAAACACACATGTATTAATGTTTCCATATTAATACAATTATAGCATGCAAAATAAACATCTATCATATACTTGGAATACACATAATAAACACTTGCCTCTCAGGGCATATTCCCTTCAAAACGTTTCTTTGCAATTGCATCATTAGGTGCTTCCAGGTTGAGATTTTTTCATTTTGTGTTTACAAGATGACACGTTCATTGACCAAACTTGGGAGGTCCGTTTTGGAATCTTGGCACACAATATGTGAGTTAGATCACTGCTATCACCGTTATACAATTATCTAAGCCTACTATGAGGTTGTAAAATAAAGTTAACATTTTTTTACCAGGACCCTATCCCTATGGTTTATTTGAGTCGCTGATATTCCGTGCCTCCATTCATTCAGATTGGTATGCTGTAACCAAGATTCTGTATGGCCATAATAAGCTACTATGAAATTAATGTTGTAGATTCTGTCACCTATGCTTTTATTTATTGTCCCCTTTTCGGTTGTAGCTTCTATTACTGTTTCATCACATCAGAGCAAGTTCAATAAATGTTAGTATGATGATGCTTTCCTTGATTGAAAGATTCTCATCAACCTTTGTACACATGCTTCTGATTAAATTAAACTAAGCATTTCACTTATGTCTTCATCTATGAGCTTTGGAGTTATAGGATGCAGAAGGAGAAGAAGACGAGCAAGAGAAGAGACTCATTTCTACCACGAGTATCAAAATTCAGAAATGAAGCTACAAAGAAGGTTGCTTTCTTCTTGCCCGTGTTAGTTAAGCCCCACTATGATTCACTCTCCTACATTCTTGTTGATCTGTCATGCATGCTATTTGGTATTTGGCTTTATATGTACAAACAGGAGAGTACGAAGAGAATACCTAGCCCGTGGGCATGTTTTAGGTCAGATAGATATATAAATGTGTAAATTTGACATTGTTTAATGAGCTCGGTAAAATATTTGGGGTTTGTGTTTTATGTGAGCAAGGGCTATGAATGTTATACAATATATACGTGTTGGAATTATGCCCTAGAGGCAATAATAAAGATGTTATTATTATAATTCTTGTTCATGATAAAGTTTATATTCCATGCTAGAATTGTATTAAGCGGAAACTTTAATACTTGTGCGGTTTGTGAACAACACCGTGTCCCTAGTACGCCTCTATGGACTAGCTCATTGATCAATGATGGTTAAGGTTTCCTAACCATAGACATGAGTTGTCAATTGATAATGAGATCATATCATTGGGAGAATGATATGGTGGATAGACCCAAACAAAGCAGAGCAATTAGATCGTGTCATCGTGTTCGTCTTTGCGAAGCTTTTCCTATGTCAAATATTGTATTCCTTAGAACATGAGATAATGCAACTCCTTGGTATCGGAAGAAATCTTTGAGGTCATCAAACGTCATCCTATGAGAGGGTGATCATAAAGGTGTCTCTCAGGTGATCGGAAAGTATCTGTTGGGTTGTATGTATCGAGATGGAATTTGTCCCTCCCAAGTCGGAGAGATATACTTCGGGCCCACTCGGTAATCGATATCAACACCGCTTGCAAGCATGTGGTTAAGGAGTTAATCACAAAGTGATATCGGATTACGAAACGAGTAAAGTACTTGCTGTGAACGAGATTGAACTAGATATGACGATACCGACGATCGAATCTCGAGCAAGTAAAATATCGCGAGACGAAGGGAATATATATATGGGATTGATTGAATCCTGGCATCGTGGTTCATCCGATATGATCATCGATGAATGTGTGGGAGTCAATATGGGTGCCCAGACCCCGCTGTTGATTATTGATAGAAGATCATGTCTGCATATTCTCGAACCCGCAGGGTCACACACTTAACGTATCTCGACGCTAGGATAGATTGGATAATTGGTTTATGAATTTTTGTTTGGAGTCTCGGATGGGATCCGGGATATCACGAGAGGTTCCGGAATGGTCCGGAGAATAAGATTCATATAAGGCAGTGCAGTTTTTGGAGTTCGGAATTGTTCCGGATTAATCGGTATTGTACCGGAAGCTTCTAGAACCTTCCGGAAGGGGACCAACGTGGCCCCACCTTCCGGGAGGGGGCATGGGCCTATGAGGGAGTGTCCTGGCCGCATTGGGACAGGGGCACAAGGCCCCATAGGGCCCAGCCGATTCTAGAGAGATTTGACTCGTTTAAATCTCGGGATAGAATTTCTAGATAAGGGAGAGTTTAAATCGTTTAAATCTAGAGATAGGATTTCTAGATAAGGGAAAGTTTAAATTATTTAAACTAGAGATAGGCTTGGAGGAGGGGCAAGGGCTGGCCGCCCCCCCCCCCTCTATATATAGAGGGGTGGTGCGCCCCTCCCCCCTACACACACCTTCCTCCAAACCCTAGCAGCCTTGCTACCTTCCTCTCTCCCTCCCGACTGTTTGTAGGCGAAGCCCTGCAGCAGAAATTCTCCACCATATACACCACGCCGTCGTGTTGTAGATCCAATCTATCTCTCCACCATACTCGCTGGTCCGAGGAAGGAGGAGACGTCGAGGTGCTGCACGTGTGCATCTCACGGAGGCACCGCCACTTGTGGTGCTAGATCGGATCGGATCGCGAGGAGGAGAAGCGAGTACGACTACATCACCCACGTTCCGACGAACGTTCCGCTGTGCGAATCTTCAAGGGTATGAAGATCTAATCCAATCTCTCTCGTTTGTTTGCATCTCCTAGATTAGATCTTGGCTTTCTCTCTGTTCGCTCCGTAGAAAATTTTGATTTACTATGCCGCGAAACCCTTCAGTGGTATCAGAGCTAGATCTATGCGTAGATGTGTTTCACGAGTAGAACGCAACATGGTTGTTGCGGGCGTTGATGTTTTCTGTTGCAGCCTCTTATTTGTGTTCTTCTTATGACGCGGGATAGTGAGATTGAAGCGGTCCAGGCCAACCTTACGCGACGTCGTTCGCGAGACCGGCTCCGCACTTGACGTGTGGCTTGTACCACACATGCGGCTGGTGGATGTCAGTTTCTCTCACTATAGTTGTCATGGGATTAACACCGGAGTTTGGCAACCATAATATCACCGTTGTGGCTTTCCGTAGGTAAGAATCGTTCTTAGCATCTACTCCCATAAGCCACGTAAAACATGCAACAACAAAGTAGAGGCGTCTAACTTGTTCTTGCAGGGAGTGTTTTCTGTGATATGGTATGGCCCAAGATGTGATGTGTATATTGTATGCGATGATCATGTTTTGTAATGTTTCACGACTTGCATGTCGATGAGTACACAACCGGCAGGAGCCATATGGTTGTCTTTATAATTGTGTATGACATGTGTGTCAACTTCTTAAACGCCATGTAATAGCTTTACTTTATCGCTAAGTAGTTAGCAATAGTTGTAGTTGCTATTCGTGGTGGAGGCAATCATGGTGGAGTGATGGAGATCATGCCGGAATGCACAAGATGGAGATCATTGCGTGAGGATTGGCTATACCATGTCACATAAAGTTATATGCATGTGATGTTTATCCCTTTTATGTATCTTATTATGCTTAGATCGCGACGGTAGCATTATAAGATGATTCCTCACTTAAAGATCAAGATAAAAACTGTGTTCTCCCCAAGTATGCACCATTGCGAAAGTTCGTCGTGTCCAAGCATCACGTGATGATCGGGTGCTATAGACTCTACGCTCACATACAACGGGTGCAAGCCAGTTTTGCACACGCGGAAATACTTGGGTCTAACTTGACGAGCCTAGCATGTACAGACATGGCCTCGGAACACAAGAACCGAAAGGTTAAGCATGAGTCATATGAATGATATGATCGACACTTCGTTGTCCACCATTGAAACCACATCTCTTCTCGTGATGATCGGATTAGGTGTGGTGAATTTGGATCGTGTTCACTAAACAACTTGAGGGATGTTGAATTTAGTGGGAGTTCATCTAGTAATTTGATTAAGTTGAACTATTTATCATGAACATAGTCTAAATTGTACTTGCAAATACTGTAGATCACATGGCCAAATCCAACTTCAACTTCAACATTTTTGCTGAGAAAGAAAAGCTTAGGAACAATGGGTCTAACTTCACCAATTGGTTCCGCAATCTAAGAATCATTCTGTCTGGCGGACAAAAGGACTATGTCCTTGGTAAAGCGTTAGGTGACCCCCCTGCTGCAACTGCGCCGGCTGATGAGAAAGCTGTCTATCAGTCGCGCAAAGATGATTATGGTGTGATTAAGAGCACCATGTTGTTTGCTATGGAACCGGAGCTTCAAAATCGTTTTGAAACCTATCCCGGGCCCTTTGAGATTCTCGAGGAGCTGAAAACCATGTTTCAGACTCAAGCCCGTTCTTTAACTACAAGATGGAGGAAGGGAGTTCCGTTAGTGAGCACGCCATAAAGATGTCGGTCTACACTCAACGCCTTGAGCAACTGGAATGCACGATTCCAGAGGAGCTCAAGATTGACAGGGTTCTGCAATCACTCCCTCCCAGCTAAAAAAGTTTTGTAGTGACTCATAATCAGATTGGTTCCACTGATACGATCACCGAGCTCTTCGCAAAGCTGAAGGCTGCGGAAGTGGACATCAAGAAGGATGATCAATTGTTGATGGTCAATAAGCCCTCCTTTAAGAAAGGTAAGGGAGCAAAGAAGCCCTTCAAGAAGGGCGGCGGCAAGCGCAATGCCCCTGCTGAGAAGAAGCTCAGGTCTGGTCCTAAGCCGGACACTGAGTGCTTCTATTGCAAGGACAAGGGTCACTGGAAGCGCAACTGTCTGAAATACTTAGCGGACAAGAAGGCTGGCACCATCAAAGGTATATTTGATATACATGTTATTGATGTTTTCCTTACTAGCCCTCGTTGTAGTGCCTGGGTATTTGATACCGGTTCAGTTGCTAATATTTGTAACTCGAAACAGGAGCTACGGAATAGACGGCGGCTTGCGAGGGATGAGGTGACGATGCGCGTTGGCAACGGATCAAGAGTTGATGTGATGGCCATCGGCACGCTCTCCTTAGTTTTACCTTCGGGATTAGTTTTAAACCTTAATAAATGTTATTATGTGCCTGCAGTGAGCATGAACATCATTTCCGGATCGTGTTTATTGCAAGACGGTTATTCATTTAAATCGGAGAATAATGGTTGTTCTATTTATATGAGTAACATCTTTTATGGTCATGCACCTCTTGTGAATGGTTTATTTCTTCTAAATCTCGAAAGGGATGAAACACACATCCATAACATTGAGGCTAAGAGATGCAAAGTAGATAGTGATAATACTACTTATTTGTGGCACTGTCGTCTAGGTCATATTGGTGTAAAGCGCATGAAGAAACTCCATTCTGATGGACTTTTCGAGTCTCTTGATTTTGAATCATTTGACACATGCGAACCATGCTTCATGGGCAAGATGATCAAAACCCCGTTCTCCGGTATGATGGAGCGAGCAACGGACTTGTTGGAAATCATACATACCGATGTATGCGGACCGATGAGTGTTTCGACGCGCGGTGGATATCGCTATTTCCTCACTTTTACCGATGACTTAAGTAGATATGGGTATATCTATTTAATGAAACATAAATCTGAAACATTTGAAAAGTTCAAGGAATTTCAGAATGAAGTGGAGAACCATCGTAACAGAAAGATTAAGTTTCTACGATCCGATCGTGGAGGTGAATATTTGAGTTATGATTTTCTCACGCATCTTAAAGCAAGTGGAATCGTTTCACAACTCACGCCACCCGGAACACCACAGCGCAATGGTGTGTCTGAACGCCGGAATCGAACCCTATTAGATATGGTCCGATCAATGATGTCTCTTACTGATTTGCCGTTATCATTTTGGGGTTATGCATTAGAAACCGCTGCATTCACTTTAAATAGGGCTCCATCTAAATCCGTTGAGACGACACCGTATGAACTGTGGTTTGGTGCTAAACCTAAGTTGTCGTTTCTTAAAGTTTGGGGATGCGAAGCTTACGTCAAGAAGTTGATGCCGGACAAGCTCGAACCCAAAGCGGAGAAATACGTCTTCATAGGATACCCTAAGGAAACTATTGGGTATACCTTCTATCACAGAACCGAAGGCAAAGTGTTTGTCGCAAAGAACGATTCCTTTCTTGAGAAGGGTTTCTCTCGAAAGAAGTGAGTGGGAGGAAAGTAGAGCTAGACGAGGTTATTGAACCTTCTCTTGAATTGGAGAGTAGCGCAGCACCTGAAATTGTTCCAGTGCCGCCTGCACCAACAATAGAGGAAGCTAATGACAAGGATCATGAAGCTTCGGACGATGCTGCTACTGAACGTCGCAGGTCGATAAGGTCGCGTGCCCCTCCTGAGTGGTACGGCAACCCTGTCTTGACTGTCTTGTTGGTAGAAGACAGTGAACCTACGAACTATGAGGAAGCGATGATGAGCCCAGACTCTGAGAAATGGCTGGAAGCCATGAAATCCGAATTGGGATCCATGAGCGAAAACCAAGTATGGACTTTGGTGGACCCTCCTAGCGACCGAAAGGCCGTTGAGTGCAAATGGATTTTCAAGAAGAAAACGGACGCGGATGGTAATGTTACCGTCTATAAAGCACGGCTTGTCGCAAAAGGTTTTCGACAAGTTCAAGGTGTTGACTACGATGAGACTTTCTCTCCCGTAGCGATGTTTAAGTCCATTCGGATTTTATTAGCAATTGCTGCGTTTCATGATTATGAAATATGGCAGATGGATGTCAAGACTGCTTTCCTCAATGGCAACATTGATGAAGAGTTGTATATGATACAACCCGAAGGTTTTGTCGATCCTAAGGATGCTAGTAATGTATGCAAACTTCAGCGTTCCATTTATGAACTGAAGCAAGCATCTCGGAGTTGGAACCTTCGTTTTGATCAAGTGATCAAGAGCTTTGGATTTGTTCCAAATTGCTACGAAGCTTGTATCTACAAGAAAGTGAGTGGGAGCTCGGTGACGTTTCTGGTACTATATGTGGATGACATATTGATTATTGGAAATGACATCAACATGCTTAACGATGTGAAGAGTTATTTGAACAAGTGTTTTTCAATGAAGGACCTAGGTGAAGCTGCTTATATATTGGGCATCAAAATCTATAGAGATAGACAAAGACGCCTGATAGCTTTAAGCCAGAGTACATACCTAGACAAAGTTCTAAAAAGGTTCAGAATGGATAAGGCAAAGAAAGGTTCAGTGCCTATGTTGTCAGGTAAGATATTGAGCAAGGCTCAGTGTCCAGCTACGGTAAATGATAGGGAAGCTATGAGCAAAGTGCCTTATGCCTTGGCCATAGGTTCCATCATGTATGCCATGCTGTGTACTAGACCGGATTTGTCCAATGCTCTTAGTTTGACGAGCAGATATCAAAGTGATCCAGGAGTGGAACACTGGACAGCCGTGAAGAACATCCTAAAGTACCTAAATAGAACTAAAGAAATATTCTTAGTCTATGGGGGTGATGAACAGCTTGTCGTAAAAGTTTACGTCGATGCTAGTTTCGACACCGACAAGGATGATTCTAAATCTCAGACAGGATACATTTATATTTTGAATGGAGGAGCTGTGAGCTGGAGAAGCTGCAAGCAAAGCGTGATCGCGGGATCTACAGTAGAAGAGGAATACATGGCTGCTGCAGAAGCGTCAAGTGAAGGAGTTTGGATCAGAAACTTCATCACTGAGCTTGGCGTGGTTCCAAGTGCATTGGACCCACTGGAGATATTGTGTGACAACACTGGCGCCATAGCACTCGCTAAGGAACCAAGATATCATCCAAAGACCAAGCATATCAACCGCAAGTTTCATATAATCCGAGATTATATAGCAGATGGAGATCTGAAGATTAGCAAAGTACATACGGATCTGAATGTCGCAGATCCATTGACTGAACCTCTTCCACGTGTAAAACATGATCAACACCTCAGTGCCATGGGTGTGAGATTGTTGCCAAATGTAAACTAGATTATTGACTTTAGTGCAAGTGGGAGACTATTGGAATTATGCCCTAGAGGCAATAATAAAGATGTTATTATTATAATTCTTGTTCATGATGAAGTTTATATTCCATGCTAGAATTGTATTAAGCGGAAACTTTAATACTTGTGTGGTTTGTGAACAACACCGTGTCCCTAGTACGCCTCTATGGACTAGCTCATTGATCAATGATGGTTAAGGTTTCCTAACCATAGACATGAGTTGTCAATTGATAATGAGATCATATCATTGGGAGAATGATATGGTGGATAGACCCAAACAAATCAGAGCAATTAGATCATGTCATCGTGTTCGTCTTTGCGAAGCTTTTCCTATGTCAAATATTGTATTCCTTAGACCATGAGATAATGCAACTCCCTGGTATCGGAAGAAAGCTTTGAGGTCATCAAACGTCATCCTATGAGAGGGTGATCATAAAGGTGTCTCTCAGGTGATCGGAAAGTATTTGTTGGGTTGTATGTATCGAGATGGAATTTGTCCCTCCCAAGTCGGAGAGATATACTTCGGCCCCACTCGGTAATCGATATCAACACCGCTTGCAAGCATGTGGTTAAGGAGTTAATCACAAAGTGATATCGGATTACGGAACGAGTAAAGTACTTGCTGTGAACAAGATTGAACTAGGTATGACGATACAGACGATCGAATCTCGAGCAAGTAAAATATCGCGAGACGAAGGGAATATATATATGGGATTGATTGAATCCTGGCATCGTGGTTCATCCGATATGATCATCGATGAATGTTTGGGAGTCAATATGGGTGCCCAGACCCCGCTGTTGATTATTGATAGAAGATCATGTCTGCATATTCTCGAACCCGCAGGGTCACACACTTAACGTATCTCGACGCTAGGATAGATTGGATAATTGGTTTATGAATTTTTGTTTGGAGTCTCGGATGGGATCCGGGATATCACGAGAGGTTCCGGAATGGTCCGGAGAATAAGATTCATATAAGGCAGTGCAGTTTTTGGAGTTCGGAATTGTTCCGGGTTAATCGGTATTGTACCGGAAGCTTCTAGAACCTTCCGGAAGGGGACCAACGTGGCCCCACCTTCCGGGAGGGGGCATGGGCCTATGAGGGAGTGTCCTGGCCGCATTGGGCCCAGCCGATTCTAGAGAGATTTGACTCGTTTAAATCTCGGGATAGAATTTCTAGATAAGGGAGAGTTTAAATCGTTTAAATCTAGAGATAGGATTTCTAGATAAGGGAAAGTTTAAATTGTTTAAACTAGAGATAGGCTTGGAGGAGGGGCAAGGGCTGGCCGCCCCCCTCTATATATAGAGGGGTGGTGCGCCCCCTCCCCCCTACACACACCTTCCTCCAAACCCTAGCAGCCTTGCTACCTTCCTCTCTCCCTCCCGACTGTTTGTAGGCGAAGCCCTGCAGCAGAAATTCTCCACCATATACACCACGCCGTCGTGTTGTAGATCCAATCTATCTCTCCACCATACTCGCTGGTCCGAGGAAGGAGGAGACGTCGAGGTGCTGCACGTGTGCATCTCACGGAGGCACCGCCACTTGTGGTGCTAGATCGGATCGGATCGCGAGGAGGAGAAGCGAGTACGACTACATCACCCACGTTCCGACGAACGTTCCGCTGTGCGAATCTTCAAGGGTATGAAGATCTAATCCAATATCTCTCGTTTGTTTGCATCTCCTAGATTAGATCTTGGCTTTCTCTCTGTTCGCTCCGTAGAAAAATTTGATTTACTATGCCGCGAAACCCTTCAATACGTGCACTATGTACCTATATTATGTGGACAATTTGACATGGGGTTTAATGTTTTCTGGTTTCATATTGTTTTATTAAAGAAATCAAGATGTTTGGGGGTGGGAAGTGGTGTGCTTTGTCAGAGGTAGCAACGGTCCTTTAGAAGTGTATAAGCATAACTACTTGGTTAAATAATGTTAGGGGATAAAAGATGAAATGTTGGCACACGAAGTGAGATGCGGTTTTGTTTAGCCGCAGGGATTGGCTGATGTGGTAGAGTGAACCTTTCAATTAAGGTGGCTTTGCAGGCATTATGTTAGCACACAAAGTGAGATTCATGATTAAACAATTACCAACACCAAGAAGTGGGGCTTATCCACTGGAAAAGTGTTCTTTCCCAAGTTAATTTTTTCAGGTAAGAAAGGAAGTGGTAGGATTCCATTTTTTTTGTTAGATGTGCACTCTGAATCTTTAGGTTGTTGGTGAATGTTGGCCTTCAAAATTTCCTTTAGTTGTTTTATGCATAATATTCTATCTTTTATGAGTGCATCTTTTAATTGATGATTGATATCCGATTATTATCTATTCTGATCTAAACTCATTAGAAATTTGGTTTCTGATGATCAGGTATGTCACATCTTTGGATCAATTGATCTCTGTTTTTGTTTTTCTTATTGCATGAAAGCATCTGACTTTAATGTCTTGTTCGTTGCCTTCTAAAGGGATTGCATAATCTTGTAAATTAGCGACTTATTCTGCTAAAGGGATTTTATGCTACAGGTTGGGGTCACCGTATGTCTTATTCTGTTTTGTTAACCTTGGCACAAAATGTCTTGTTCGTTGCCTTCTAAAGAGATTGGAGAATCTTGTAAATTAGCGACTCATTCTTCTAAAGGAATTTTATGCTACAGGTTGGGGTCATCGTATGTCTTATTTTGTTTTGTTAACCTTGCCACGACTTGTCATGCAGCATCATTTGAGGACCAAGTCTAGCATTATGGGTCAGCCAAGAAAATGTTATCTTCCATGCACATTGAACGTCCGGCGAAGCAAAGATGGTCGTCATACATGCTGCGTGGCACCGCCAACTTCACTTGTAGACCAAGGACTTCACTTGTAGACCAGGGTGTTTCCCAATGGCCCCTCGGCGGTGCAACAGCTCATGCAGGATCTTCCTTCCGGAGACGTTGTAAAGATACAACTACATAATTACTAAGCGTAGTGTTGCATGTCTTGTATATCTCATGACTACTAATGTTTTGCATTATATGAAAAATAAAACAATTTTTTTGCATTGTATGAAAACAGTGGACCAGGGCAATTTTTCTACTGACAGAAAAATAATCCATTAGCAACTTTGCAAGGGTTCACCTAAATTTAGCGGCCAGCTCATATTATTATATTTTCATATCATGTGGGCATTGCATGATGTTATGTTATATTTTATCTGATTTTGGCATGTTATGAAATGCACGTGCTCGTTTACTGGTCAGAGGAGACGCAAAATCGATCATAACCTAACTCACAATCGTGACTTATCCCCGAATAGGACATCGCCAGCCGTCACTGTCCCCGGAAGACCCCCGCCGCAGATGTTGCCAGACGCGAGGCCGCGTTGCTGTTCCAGGAGGACCAGGACGCCCTCTGCCGCAGCTGTACCTGGACGCAAGCCGCCGCTCTAATCCCGTCGCGCGCCGCCGCTCTCCCTCGGATGGGCTCCGCTGACAGAGCTCGTCGCCGGACGCGAGCCGCCACTCTCGTCGCTGTTGGCGAACGCCCTCCGCCGCAGCTTTCTCTGGCCACGAGCTGCGGCTATCCCACCGTCGCGCCTCCGATCTTCCCTGGACAGGCTCCGCTGATAGAGCTCGTACCCCAGGTTCGCGCCGCCACCCCTCTCCACTCTCTCCACCCCGTCGCCGCCATAGGGGAGGTCTTATATCGATCTCTAGTTGTGCATTTCCTCACTGCGGCTCTTTGCTGAAGAATTAGAATATCGATCTCTATTTGTGCATTCCCTCATTATATTTCCTCACCGTCGCCATAGGTTTTCTGCTAAAAGAATCGACTTTATAATATCGGCACTATTGTGTTGCAGATAATGGACAGAAAACGGACATGTATTGTTTACTGCAAGAAAGAGAGCCAAACTGCTTGTAGAAAACCTGCAAAAAATTCCCTAGGCATTAGCAAAATTTTGTAGCAAACTAAACTGATCCTGAATACCTTGAATCTGTAAATATCTACTGTTGTAACTCATTATGATTTATAAAAATTGCATTGGAGTTTTTTACCCTACTGTTTTACCCTAAAAAAACTGATCCTGAATATGGAGGCATTGCAAAATTTCGCCTTGTATATTTCAGCAACGAGCCAAACAAAAAATGGGAGATCCTGGATATCGATGCATTATGCACCTATTCTCTTAGCAACATCCTTTTCTAGAGACTACTTGCGGCATCTTAATTCTAAAATTCAAAGCAATTGGCCTATAAAGTGGTCCAGCACACAAAATAAGAGTTGTACATATTCAGAACAGTGTGCGTAGATAGAGGTCCATCAGCACGTGCAGATTTGTTACTTTAGATGTAATTGTAAGATTAATTTGAAAGATCAGATTTACATGTCAATCTTTATTTCTAGCAATTTTGTTCAAAGAATCAGATGCTATATAGTTTTAATTGCTTACTTGGATATCGAGGTGTATGCTTTGCACTAGGATTTTGAGATGATAAAGGATCTTGCAAATTAGTTAGTTTGATATAATTCTAAGATGCCCACACAACCAGAATTGTTGAAACTGAGTAGGATTACCAAACTGAGTACTTGGCAGGCACAAAAGGTGGATATTTCCTGGAAATGAGGAGCAACTAGAGGAGTGAAAGTCTTAACTCAGGGCTTAATAACCATTTAGACATAATGATGTTACTTGTCGATTTTCTCGAGCACTCGCATTACTATCATTCACGTCTTTGGCGGAACGAAGCGGAGTTGGATGCCAAAGCTTCGCAGTCGGTACCTTTCACTAAAATATCTGATCACCCTCTTTTGTATCTAAATTATTCTGCCCATTGTATTTCTCGGTATCAAATGCCATTATTTATTGTATCTCTTTTATTTAGATAACAGGCGGTATTCGATTCGAGGAAATAAGTAATCAAGTCTGCAATACTTTATATTCCGGTGAGTTAAAGAGCCATATAGATGCATCAACTGATCTTGTTATGTACTAATTTCCTAGTAGTGTTCAAATGTTCTGACCATAATATTCAGGGACAAGTTCATACTCCTAAATTAACTAATGTAAGATGGGTTTGTGCGCAGGAAGTTTGAAGCACAAGACTATTTCTGAAGAATAACTAACAGAGTGCAAATACCATGGTTTTTTTGCTCTGTGTTTATCTCCAATAATCAACGGATTGTTCAACATGCACTGGGATGGTGGAAAATATGTAAAGCAAATGCTATTATTTCACGCACCAAAGCTGTGACAAATATTTTGCCTTATTTCTGTAACTTTCTTTCCTTTGGTTTCTAAAGATTGTGTGGGATTTTGGTAGAACAGGAGAAGTTAAGTTTCGTGAGTTCTGAAGATTGGTTCAAATATTATACCTTATTCCTGTAACTTCTCATGTTGCATGAGTTCAGTCCAGTTTGGTTTTATTTCTTACAAACTGAATTTCTCCTGTTGTTATTTATCTTCGGTTCAATTCAAGACAGAAAATATGATGACTGTGCCCAAATGATATGATGTCAACCACGTAGTGGTAGCAAATCAAATGAGTAGTGCAACAATTGTGATATAAACAGATACATGTTTAAGACTTTGGCGCTAGCTAGTGGGGAGGTTGTGGCACTGTGAGTGACTCATCGACTAGAAGAACTCATATACGCAGATGGTGCTATCTATATGGAAGATGGACGGACAATTAGTCAAGGCTATGTCTCTAGTGTATCCAGATTTATAAAGAGGAAACAAGAACGCTACTTTGGCCATTTTTAACTCTGATTATTGGGAGGAAAACAAGCACATTTCCTTGGTCATTTTGAGCTTTGATCCATGGGAATCCGAAGTTTTAGGCAGAATTATCTGCTGCTATCACCTAACAGTTTCTTCTCTAGTGCTGTTTGTGGGCAACAAGTAGTTATATGGATTCTGTCATTCTCAGATGTACCATTGTTTTTTTCTAGGGAGTTGTACAATTGCTGAAACGTTGGTTTGATGCAGTTTCACTGAGTTTTAGTTCAATACATTGACCATGTTCACTGTTTTGTAATGTTGTTTCTGTTCATTGTCACATAGCCCAGCCATTATTACTAAAAGATATCAGGACACTTTTCTTAACTAGAATGAAGATCAGAAGGCAACATTTTGTTTTCTTGTCATGTCAGGAACAAGATGAAACAGGGATGATTACACACAACCTACTATGGAATATGACTATCTGTGAGTAGTCCTCTACAAGACATTCCCTATTGCATCTTCAATCAAGAACTTGAAAACTTGTATTCAACTTGGGAAGCCACAAACCGAGTCGAAAACGGAACATAACTCGCCACGCCGTCAATGCCGCCCTCCATTACCCTCCTCCTTCGACGGCACCCTCATCCATTCCCACCTCGCCGTCGTTCATGTACTGAAGGGTCAGACCTATCGCAGTGGCGCCAACGACGACACCAGCAGCAACATCAGCCCAGAAGCCAGTGGCATCACCTTCTCGCCACAAACGCTGCGAACACAGGGTGGACGCTTGACACCGAAGGAGCAGGCCATGCCGCTATCCGCACCGACGTGGTACGCGCGGCTCGCCAAGCGGGCCATCCAGGTCAGCCTCGACGAATCCGAGTGCGATCTGAAACGCCGCGACCACCTCCTTGCACGCGCCGGCGTTCATTCTCCTCGGACAGATCAGATAGTTGCCGACAGTCCCCTGCTCCCTGAACGGTGACGACCTCGGACGCCTTGCACTCGCACCTCCCTCCATTCACTCCCATCATTCCTCCTAATCCGCCGCCATAGCTGCGCGCGCCATTGATGTGGTGCACAACTCCTTCAGACCCCCACGGCATGGACAAGACGATCTCCTCCTGGGATTCAGCAGGTTGTCATCACCAACAACGGCGCCACCATCCTCTACTGCATGTCGCTTCTCCAGCCTGCTGCCCGCATGCTAGCCGAGCTGCCCTGCTCACCGGACGCCACTGGGTGGCGATGGTACAACCACCGTTTTCGCCCTCGCCGGATCTTTTCTCCGTCGGCGCCCACCACACAACCGTTGTCGATTCTCTCCACCGATTCGTCGGCGCCGCCCGTGCTGTCGACATCCTCCAAGGTATGGCCATCCCCATCGTGGGATCCGGGATCGGAGGGTATGAGGACGGCGAAGGAAGGTACGAGGACAGCCGGAGGGCCTGACGTGGCGGGGACCGGGGGCGCCGGACCTAGCAATGAGTAGGGAGGCGGCCGTGGCGATGTATTCTGAAGGAACGATCGTTAGCTTTGGTTTCGTTTTCAGCTCAACGAGGGTTAGCTTTGATTTGATCAATATGTACCACCCAGCCAATTGTCCTCTATTGGGCCGGCCCGTCTATGGCCTATTTTTGGTCCGATACGGAATTTGACACGGGAGACCACTAGTATAATTTATACTAGTCTTCTTTTTGTCACTAGTATAAAACATTATAGGCCTTTGGATGGACGAAAATAAATGGCTGTTATTCATTTGAGGGTACTGTAAAACATCTCATTTTATGCTGATGGTTTTGGAGCGAGCAAAGTGTTGGCCCAGGAAATTAAGGCTAGCATTATACTCGTGAAATTTCCGAAGTCTTCAAAAATTGATCATTCAAACTCAATGATGCAGAAACACAAGAAAAATAAGAACAAGATCAAACATGTAATGCTAAGTGAGTTTGGTGAAAATCTATTATATACTAAAAGCAATATAATATAAGGATGTCTAATAGAGCCACCAGGTTAAGCCACATCATCCAAATTAATTTTGACAGTTAAATCTTATATCTATGGCTAGGATTTAACAAATTATTAATAGTTACATAATCCCATGAACTTCTTATTGACACGTTCCATCCCTATAAAGACAAGTTTCTCCACGACGCATAAAAGAATTTGGTAATCTGTTTTGACACGGTCTCCTCCACGTATGTGGGCTTGACGTCCTTTAAAACACGTACACAACAGAGGCAACCAGGCTCTAAAAAAAATAGAGGCAAACAGAAATCCTCTTATCTCTATGGTGGTTGGTCCAAACACAAACTCAAATAAAACCTACATAAAAAAACAGGAAAGTAGTGCCAATACCAATCTTTATGACACTAGCAAACTGTTCCCGTACAAACATAAAAGCGGTTCATAAAGAGTCCGTGTGAAGCATGGAGGAGTTAAATATATAATTGTTTTGTCCAATTCACGTGCAAAAAGAAGCTCAATTTTTTTCAACAAGCGCCTGAGCTCAATCGCATCTTCCGTCCGTCGTAAATATTTGTGCTCAGTTCATATAATTAAATTACTTATTGTCAATTAAGTTGTCCGTCCAGCAAAACAAACTAGGGCATCACACAAGATTAAAGGCATTGATCGAGCTATAGGAACTCATATTTTTTTGTTCAGCTCATGTACAAAAAGAAAAAAACTCGCCTTTTTAACAAGAGTTGCACTTTGTCATCTGGCCGCCATATATATATATATATATATATATATATATATATATATATATATATATATATATATATATAGAAACTCTATTTGACACCCAGGGTGTAGAATATTTATTTTGCACCCCACATAACTTTATGTTGTCACGTTTAGAAATTTATGTTTTGTATACAAATAATTATGTTCATATTCATCCACAACGCAAAAAAAAATTGATATAAAAAATAGTTTATGAGTAATTATAGTGTAAAAAACACTAAAAATATGCATTTTACGTCATATTTTTATACGGCATGTAAACAAAAAAAATTATGACATGTCTATATTTTCTTACGTTCTTCTCATCTCTCGAGGTAAGACAAAATTTACATGACGTAAAAATAATATACAGTTCTAAAGATAGAGGGTGGGTGTAGAATAACTATTCTACACCCTGGGGGTCAAATAGCGCTACCCTATATATATATATATATATTCTCAGATTACGCGCAGAAATTTTGTGGTCGATTAGGTCTTCTATCCGGCAAGACAAACAGATAGAAAAATATGTAAGTTAGATTTATTTTTGGCGCTTAAGTCTATGTGTGTTAATTTTCCAAGAGAGATTTTTTTTAAAAAAAATATTCATATTTAAGGATTTTTGGTTATGATACCAATTTAACAATTAGTTGTATCGTCTAAAATTATGAAATGGCGAATTTTGCTCTTTTAACATAATTGCATATGAGTTATTCATCTCATTAAAAAAACATTAGTACTCCTTTAATAAGTAAACAAATAGAGACAACTCACATTAAGCGCATGAAGGTGGATATATATATATGCGGATCAGGGCCGTACCCGAGAAATCGGAGGCCCTGTGCGAAACTAAAAGAAATGACTTATAGCTATTAAAAAGCAATCATGGAGAAAAACACATTTTCTAGGGTTAGCCGTTAGGCCACTCCTAATGCCTCGCTCGTTAAGCGCAATACCTAGAGCATTTTACATGGAGTATTTAGATACTATTGCCAAATATATTGTATCTTACATATGTTTAATATTTGTTATAGTAGACCACATTTTTGTGTAAGATACATTAGTCTAATTGAATTATACTTCCTCCATCCTAAGGCTTAAGACTTATATTTTTTTGAAAAGTCAAGACACGGAAAGTTTGACCAAACTTTTAGAAAAAACTATCAAGAACTATGATATTATATAGATACCATGTGAAAATATGTTTCATGATGTATAAATTATATATTATAAATATTAATATTTTCTCAAAAAACTTGATCAAACTTGAGGTAGTTTGACTTTTAAAAGCCTTGGGACGGAGGTAGTAATATAATATTTAAAGCTATATGTATTTCATTACATGTAAAGATTATTTCTAGATATGAGATGGTTTTAGCTCTTGACCCAAGGTAACAGTAGCATTAATTAGTTGAATATGATCAATAAATCGCACTCTACCGGTGAGCACCGAGTACGGCCGTTTCTATGTGTGCAGAACCCCAGGTAATTAGAGTAAATGATCAGCAATGCTACATTTACAGACGTTTTTCACAAAATTAGACTTACGGACGTACGTGGAGAAACAGTGGTTCAATTCCTCACCTGAAATCACGGAGGGGAACAGATTTGCACCAACCAGGTGAGTCTAGCTCAGTCCGTAACCTGATTTTGTAGAAAACAATCTGTAAGTATAGCATTTCTCGTAAATGATAGTAAGTATTTTTATTGGCTAATGCTTGATTCAAAAGTAAATCTTTAGATTAACACACTGCTAGATCACAAAATTTGAGGCTCCAACATAGTTGAGGCCGTGTGCGAGTGCACACTCTGCACATGCTCTGGATACGGGCCTGATGCGGATGTTACAAAATATTGCGACGCAACACAGCCTAAAAAACAATGTGTATAAATATTGAGCGCAATATAATTTTAGAGGTGAAAGATAATTGGAGCATGTGCTTTATGCTCATTTAAAGTTAATAGATTGCCCTATCAATTTCCAATACATGGTGTATTAATTTAGTAAAAAATGTCAATTCCTTCTAAATTTGACCAAATACATATTACAAAATATCAACAATGACAATACTATAGTCTGACAACAATTTGGTATTACAGATCTTCATATTTTTTTAAATATACTTGGTCAAACTTACCAAATATTGACTTTTGACTAAGTTTATATGCCATGTATTTGGAGGAGTGAGTACCATTTAATAAATTCAAAATTATGATTTGTTTATTTAAAACCTAAAATATAGGTAGACTTATAAACAATATAATTAGAGAAAATCTACGACAATAAAATGAAACAAAAACTTAATAGTTGTTATGGAGCAATCTCCCATGGTGCACTCGAGTTCCCTTTTGTTCAGTTATATCAAGAGACTATTTATGTCACGTCACATGCTATTTGAATCTTAATCTATAATGGCATGTGTGTTGAATTATATTTTTGGGTGCTCAAAGTAGTGGAGCTTGATCAATAGTGTATTGTTCATATACACAAATATCCACCCACGGACATGAAAAGGTATCAAGAAATATTGTTTATTTCTCAATCTCCATTAATTATCTATCAGAATTTAAGGAGTTCATAATTTTACTTGAGTATGACATGAAGAGACAGACCACTAATTGAGGAGTGTTTATGACCAACTAACATAAAATTATGTAGTTGGATATTAGGATTGTTAAATTTATTGTGGGTAGACACACAATAAAATTGAGTTTCAGTTAATTATGTCATGTTACAGGATACAAAAATACATATGAACAAGAATATAGAATGAGTGCAACAACGTGTGGAAGATACTAGGGAATGAGGTAAATAAAATAGATAAAAATATGTCTACCTTTGTTTCAATAAGTACCACACGGTAGAATAATGCAGAGATTAAGCAAAATAGTATCATTAAATTTGACCACAAAAACTTTTAGATTTCCATTATTTGAATGTTAATAATAATCTTATAATAGAAATTTCTATAGAACCATAGAAACACTTATTTTCATATTTAGACATTGCCCTCGCAATTGCGAGGGCCACCATGCTAGTTATTTAAAAATCAGTCTAATTCATTCAGAATTGATGTGCATGCATGTGCCAAATCCTATGGCTAGAAGGATGTACCCGGATACTATATTAACTACAGTTCTGGCCTATTCCACCATCGAAATTCTTAGTCCTCTTCATCCTAATTTTGTGAAATCTTTAGGTATTTTCTGCGTGTGTCGCACTATACATTTTGATCAATCTATACTCCTTGATGTAAAAAAAAAGTATGTGTGGTCGTGCCGGATACTATATTCACTGTGGGTGTGATTGGTCTGTCTTGAACTAGTCTACTAGTTAATACTTCAAAAAAATAAAGTCTACTAGCTAATAGCAGCCATTTTGCCATTGGTACACCTGTGTGAGAAGATTTGTCAAGGTGTTTTCCACTAGAGACATGATTTGCAGAGGCACAGCAAAGAGGCACGCGGTGAGCGAGGCGGGCTTGGGCTTGGCTCGGTGCAGAGGAATTAAGTTAACGCTCTCACATAGAAAAATTAGCGATATGTATTTGTCAAAACAAAAAATTAGTGATATGTGTAGTACCTGATTCCGATGGAAAGTGTGTTTTCCATAGATAGGTCATGCATGGTTTGGGCTGGGCTGGGACTTGGACATGTGTCACTAATGGGGTGAACCCAAACAAAATTTGCTGCTGTGCTGTGGAGAAGGATGGTACGGAGAGAATGGAGCATCTTGTGCTTGCAACCAAGTCTCTGACAACAAAGCGGTTTGGTCCCTTTACGTTCCAGTTTCAGTTTTGATAACATAGAAAAAGGTATGACTCTTAAAAGGCCACGTCTTGTTACACTGCCACCTTTTGTTGTGTGGTGGCAACATAAGTAGGACATTCTCTTCAAAAAAAAAAAAGTAGGACATGCTTCTTGATCAGGCCTCGACATGCAGCTGATCCACAACACGGTGATAGGATAGATGAAATCAAAGCGGACGGACAGACATACATGCAAGGAAACAAAGGCCGGAGCCTGTCGCGCCAACTACAGGTATAGGCAGCGGCAGACATCATCAGGCGAACTAGCGTTTGCAAGACAGATAAACATAAAAACAGAAGACAGGGCGGGGGCCGAAGCCCGACGTGCCGGCTACAGGTATAGGCAGCGACGGGGCGACGACAGCATAACTAGATGATGAGTTGTACGATGCATGATCACTCAGTCGACTTGGCTGACAACATGTTATCAAATATCCGCGAACTCCTCGGGCTCTTCTAAGGCGATACCATGCAGCTTCCGGATCTGCGTGCGCATAGCCTTTGCAAGGTCCCTTTTTTGCTTTGATCTGACCTTGTATATCTGCAATATAATAAGAACAGAAAGTCACCAAAGTAGGCACCGGCTAGCTCTGATTCTTTTGTCAATTAAGAACGAAAACATGCTCGAGTTATAGAGGAGATTAGCACATTACCTTTGTCGTGCTTACGAAACTTGTAGGCTTTGTGAGTTTCCGGTGAAGGAGCGTTATCTTGCCTTCCCTTGAGCTCCTCAGATCCCATGCTGTGTTATAAGCCGTGTAGATCAGCTGGTTCAGCTCATCGATCACCGGGTCGCCGGAGTGGAGCTGCTGAAGCTGCAAAAGCAAATAAAAATTAGAATTTCTGCTCTTAGGGGACCTTAAACCGCAACTAGGAGGTAGAAAAGAAGAAATTATTTTACTCTCGCTTGCATATCCTCATATTTGTAACTTGTAAGCCATCTGCTTGGCCAAAACACTTGCTAGCTAGTGCTGGGACTGGGAAGGATGGGAATCCAAGGGGGCAAAGCGCTTGCTAGCTGGTGATGCGATGGGGCTGTGAGCGATGGGACTGGGAGGGGGCGGGGGGGTCTATTTATAGACCCCTAGCAAGTGAGGCTACGTACGGATAAAGCAGTGCATCGTAATTCTCCAGGAACCAATAAGGGCATGGACTATGGGGGCAACGGCAAGCGATGGTTTCAGCCTCCACCTAAGAAAAATAATAACGAGGCTACCGTTTAATTTTCTTTTGTCCAACGGAAGCAGCATCTTCGGTAGGGCTGTGGGCCATATGCTCTCTCTCTTCACGCTAACTTTTTGCCCGATCGATCTCATCTCTTCCGGCCTCTATCTCTTATCTGTTTCTTTCTTTGTCTTTTTCAACCTCTTTTTGGCTGGGGAAGTGGGATCATCTGCAGGCAGTAGTATGCTCTACAGGCTACCGTCTTTTTTGGATCTCTCCTCCACGGTGGCTGCTCGATCTAGGTGGATCCATGGGGCAGTGGGCTGGAGCGTTGGCCATGGCCTAATACTCCTATATATCCGTGCATGCAGCAAGAGTGTTACTAGTAAGCAGCAGCAACAGTGTCTTTTTAAGAGCAAGTACAATAAGCTTATGTAACCAGGCTATAAGACTTTAAATAATATATTTGAGATGAGGTGGAGGAGAGAGAAGAGGAGAGAGAATACTAGTGGGCTCTCATGCAAGAGCCAGCTATAGCACGTGCTCCTAGGCACTTTGTGTGGATGTAAGGTGGGCCTTAACTAAATAAAGTAGTAGTTACTTATAACTAACTATTATATGTGTTGGCTATTTGGCTGACTATAAATGATGTGGTGGTGACTTATAGCCAGCAGCGGGCTTTACTATTGAACTTGCTCTAAAGAAGAGCAGTGGTTACTCTTCGGTCGCAGTAGTGCATTGTCCCCTCCACACAAACAATAAGCTGCACGGAGGTAACATGGGCTTTTTACCGAAGAGGAGGCGAGCATTCACATCAGTGCATTTACCATGCCAACAGAATCTGCGTGCTGCAGCATGCATGTGGACTCTTGAGCAAAGAAAAAGGACAGAGTAAAGGCTAAGGGGCAGTTGGCTGGCATTCAAGGGACGTGCAACGTCTTCCCATGGATGCGCGGAGATAGTCCGCCATAGGAAAACAAGTGGCCAAATCAAGCTGATCAAGTGAAATATTCAAAGCCATACTTGTTCTATTTCAACAATAAAACTTAAAAGCTCATAGGACATTTTTCGGTAAACAATTAATCTCAAGTGTTATTTTGAGGATGTTTTATAGAGTATGATGAACCTATTTTTCAACATTAATGGTTGTGCATAATTTGAACAAATTCTTTTCAAAGAAATTTTTTATCAATTTTTATTCTATGAAGACAAGGCTAACTTTCCATCTGGAGAACCCGAATGAATCTGTAGAAATAAAATATTGTCAATTACTTTCTAACTTTGATGAACCCGAATGAAACAAATTGTTTCAACAAATATTTGTCACAAGGTTTTAATTAGTTTTTCAATTTTTTCATCAAATTTGAGAAGAAACTTTTCAAATAATATAAAAATATATATATTCAATATTGGTCTCGTTATGAAACTCTCCTTACATGGAAGCTAAATATTTAAACGGTTTTTAAATTGGACTTATATTATAAGAGGTATGAAAGTTTGAAGTTTGACAAGTAGCAAACTCTCTGAAAAAAGAAAGGAGAGAGACTAAAACTACATGCAGCATGCAGAGAATAGCGCCCCGACAGGCCATTGATTCTTAGCTGACACAACTAGAGTGCTTGCACCAGGTGGTGCCTGGCACCACGTGAGTACGACATGTATATCTCGATACGATACGAGTGCCCTCCGCTGGGTCTTGAACTAAGCTAGTACTAATTACTACTACTAGTACTACTTCAAAAGAAAAAGGTCTACTTCTAGTAATAGCAGCCATTTTGTCTTTGCTACACACCTGTGTGAGAAGATTTTGTCAGGGTGTTTCCCATTATAAACCTGATCTGCTTATAATGGCACAGCAAAGCGGCACGCGGTGACTTGGGTTTGGGCTTAGCTGGGTGCAGATGATTAATTAAGGGAACGCTGTCACGTTAAAAAGTTAGCAATGTACCTGATGCGATGGAAAGTGTGTTTTCCATGGATCCTTGATCCACCCATTTCGGTGGACCCAAAGAAAATTTGCCGCCCTGGAGCATACGAAGATAAGATTGTAGTACTAGTACGGAGATTTCACCCTGACAAAGCAAAACAAACTTCCCATGTGCAGTACGGAACGCTCGAAGTTGTGGTGAGCAGTGGTGAGTGCAGGCCATAAAAGCTTCACGACATCATGGTGAGGTGCAGCGGTAAAAGATGCCCGCATTCACGGGCTGGGCTGGCGTGGAGTTGCATGCGATCTTTTGGAGAAAATGGATCGCGAGTCAGACAAGACGGTTCAACGACTGTGTCTCTGGTTTTAGAAAGCTTTATTCAATTCTGTGTCCAATATATTGAAGGTTCAACGGTAAAAGTCAAAACAGTAAAAAGCTCCCGCATGAGCCATGTCCACCTTCTTGCTACTGCAAAAAATTAATCTTTACATTATGCTGATGGTTTTGGAGCTAGCAAAGTGTTGGCCTAGGAAATTAAGGCTAGCATTATACTCCTGAAATTTCCAGAGTCTTCGAAAATTGATCATTCAAACTCAGTGATGTAGAAACACAAGAAAAATAAGGACGAGATCAAACGTGTAATGCTAAGTGAGTTTGGTGAAAATTATCAAAAGAACTGCAGTCTAATTCATTCCGAATCGACGTGCATGGATGTGCCAAAACCTATGGCCAGAAGGATATACCCGGATACTATATTCACTATGTTCGCATGATACATTGTGATCAATCTATACTCATTGACGAAAAAAAGAAAGATATGTGTGGTCGTGCCATATACTATATTCACTGCGGGCGTGACTGGTCTGTCTTGAACTAGTCTACTAGTTAAAATACTTCAAAAGAATAAAGTCCACAATAGCTAATATCAGCCATTTTGCCATTGGTACACGCACCTGTGTGAGAAGATTTTGTCAAGGTGTTTTCCACTAGAAACATGATTGTACGGAGTGATGCGGACTTGGGCTTAGCTGGGTGCAGAGGAATCAAGGTGGTACCTGATCCGATGGAAAGTGTGTTTTTCATATAAAACGAAATTTGCTGCTGTGAGAAAGATCGTACGGAAATTTGACCAGCAAAACAGCCCCATGTGAAGTACGGAGTCTGACACCACGCTTGATGCATTCACTTGAGTTGCAGGTGATAAAAGATGCACGCATTCATGGTCTAGCGGGAGGTGCATGTCAGCAAAGAGCTGTTGGCCAGTGGCTTTAGAATCTTTTGCTCAGTTGCTGGTTGATTGTAGGACGGAGAAAGAGAGAAGATGGACGGTGAGACGGTTCAGCCGTGTGTCATGTGATGTCGCACTGTTTTTAGAAGTCTTTATTTAAATTTATGCCCAATATGCTGGAGATATAGTGAGACAGTAAAATGCATGGCTTTGAAATATTCAAAGCCATACTTGTTCTATTTCGATAAGGTACTACTTCCTCCGTCTTAAAATATAACAAATTGTTTCAACAAATATTTGTCACAAGGTTTTAATTAGTTTTTCAAAGTTTTCATCAAATTTGAAAAGCCAATTTTCAAATAATATTAAAAAATATATATTCAACATTGGTCTCGTTATGAAACTCTCCTTACAGGGAAGCGAAATATTTAAACGGTTTTTAAATTGGAGTTATATTATAAGAGGTAAGAAATTTTTAAGTTTGACAAGTACTAGCAAAACTTACACCGCCCTCTCTGGAAAAAAGAAAGGAGAGAGACTAACCTGACAGCAAAACTACATGCAGCATGGAGAGAATAGCGCCCACACAGGCCATTGATTCTCAGCTGACACAACTAGAGTGCTTGCACCAGGTGGTGCCTGGCACCATGTGAGTACGATATGTATCTCAATACGATACGAGTACCCTCCGCTGGGTCTTGAACTAGTCTACTACTACTTCAAAAGAAAAAAGTCGTACTTCTAGCTAATACTAGCAGTTATTTTGGCTTTGCTACACCTGTGTGAGAAGATTTTGTCAAGGTGTTTTCCATTAGAAGCATGATTTGCAGCGCGATGACTTGGGTTTGGGCTTGGCTGGGTGCAGAGGATTAATTAAGGTAATGCTCTCACATTAAAAAAAATAGCGATGTCTGTCTAGGAGTATACCCAATGCGATCGAAAGCCAGTTTTCCGTGAATCATGGTTTGTGCTGGGCTGGGACTTGAACATATGGCACTGAGGATATGGGTGGACCCAAAGGAAATTTGCTGATGTGGAGAAGCATCGTACGGAGATAGTAGATGGTACTGGTACGGAAATTTGACTCTGGCAAAAGCAAAACAAACTTCCCATGTGCAGTAGTATGATGTTGTGGTGAGTGTAGGCCATAAAATCTTCACGCCATCGTGGTGAGGTGCAGGTGGTAAAAGATGCACGCATCCAATGGCTGGCGTGCGGGTGCATGCGATCTTTTGTAGAAAATGGAAAATGGATAGTGAGCCAGACGAGACGGTTCAACAAGTGTTTCCCTGTTTTTAGATGGCTTTATTTAATTGTGTGTCCAATATATTGAAGGTTCAGTGGTAAAAGTCAAAACAGTAAAAAGGAGGCATGTCCATCTTCTTGCTACCTCAAAAATTTAATCTTTACGGTATGCTGATGGTTTTGGAACGAGCAAATTGTTGGCCTAGGAAATTAAGGCTAGTAGCATTGTACTAGTGAAATTTCCAAAGTCTTTGAAAATTGATCATTCCAACTCAGTGATGCAGAAACACAAGAAAAATAATAATGAAATCAAAGCGTGTAATGCTAAGTGAGTTTGGTGAAAATTATCAAAAAACTGCAGTCCAATTCATTCGGAATTGACGTGCATGCTGTTAGCGAGTTACACATGAAGTCACATGTGATGTCATCGACCGTAGAGATAAGAGGGTTTTCTGCTTTAAACTTGTAACCGATCTAATCTCTCCATAAAGATTAGATCGTCATCTCTCTATCCTCGTTTGATTGTTGTAACCTCTCCCTGTAAATGTGTTGAGGCTTTGCCTATATATTTAACGCGGAACCGATGCGAGATCAAAGCATCGTTAACCCAAAGTTATTATATGGTATCAGAGCCAAACCTTCCTAATCCCATCTATGTGCCTCGCGACGTCCAGCTCTCAAGCGATGGCTAACCCTCTCGCTGGTCAAGGCGTGACCGAGAAGCTCACGAAGGACAACTATCTCATCTGGCTCTCACAAGTCCTCCCGCCGATCCGGGGAGCTCGGCTCCTGGATTACCTTGATGCGGAGAAGGCTGTCCCAGCCGAGATCGTCATCGAGAAGGACGGTAAGCAGGTCAAGGAGTCCAACCCCGCCTACGACGCGTGGGTATCGATGGATCAATATTTGCTATCGTTTCTCCTGCAAACTCTCTCCAGGGAAATCCTCATCTCCACCATCGGCATGAACACCTCTGCCGCGGTCTGGGGGGCGATCAAGGCCATGTTTGCTGCCCAGTCCAGGACGCGGGTCTCCAACCTGCGCGTCGCCCTCGCCAAGACGAAGAAGGAGAACATGACGACCACCGCCTTCTTCCTGAAGATGAAGGGGCTCGCCGATGAGCTCGCAGCAGCAGGCCGCCCCATCGATGATGAGGAGCTCGTGGAGTATCTCCTTGCCGGCCTCGACGACACCTACAACCCGCTCTTTGCCGCCATCGGCGTCAACGGCGGCAAGGACCTCACCGTCAGCGACCTCTACGCCTACGTCACCTCCTACGACAACCGCATGGAACTCATCCATGACGAGGGAGGCTCCTCCATCAACATGGCCGCCCGTGGACGTGGTGGACCTCGTGGACGAGGCTACCGTGGTGGGCGCCGAGGAGGACGCGGCAACGGCCGTGGACAAGGATGCCCGCAACAGCGCGGAGGCGGCGGCAATGGTCGCCGTGGAGGAGGCCGCGGTGGTGGAAACCGCGACGTCACCTGCCAGATATGCGGGAAACAAGGACATGAGGCGTGGAGGTGCTGGCACCGTTACTCTGACGGTGAAGAAGAAGATGAAGAGGAAAAGGGCGCCAATGCGGTGTCCTATGGCGTGGACACAAACTGGTACGGCGATACCGGTGCCACCGACCACATCACCGGTGAGCTCAACAAGCTCACCATGAAAGAAAAGTACCATGGCCACTAGCAAGTCCACACGGCCAATGGACAAGGTATGAGCATTAGCCATGTTGGTCATGCAATTGTTAATACCCCTTCCAAAAATTTGCATCTAAACAATGTCCTACACATTCCACATACCACAAAAAATCTTGTCTCAATTCATCGTTTTACTAAAGATAATGATGTGTTTCTCGAATTTCACCCGTGGATTTTTTATGTTAAGGATCAAGCCACGAAGAAGGTCCTTCTCAAAGGTAGATGCACTCGAGGTCTCTACCCTTTGATTTCTTCATCATCAACCACGAATAAACAAGTCTTCAGTGTCACCAAGCCTTCAGCTTCGAGATGGCACAGTCGTTTAGGACATCCCTCCCCTCGCATTGTTCAACAAGTTCTTAATAGGCATCATCTTCCTTGCTCAAATAAATCTAGTAGTGAGTCTATTTGTGATTCTTGCCAAAGAGCCAAAAGTCATCAATTACCTTATGTAAGCTCTACTAGTGTATCCACTGCCCCATTGCAACTTGTATTCTCTGATGTTTGGGGCCCTGCACCAAGTTCAGTAGGACGATACACATATTATGTAAGTTTCATTGATGATTTTAGCAAGTTTGTGTGGATCTATCTTCTCAAGAAAAAGTCTGATGTCTTCCAAATTTTTCATAATTTCCAAAAACTTGTTGAACGTCAGTTTGATAAGAAAATCCTTGCTCTTCAATCTGATTGGGGAGGAGAGTATGAAAAACTTAATTCCTTCTTCACTAAAATTGGTATTGAACATCATGTTTCTTGTCCCCATGCACACCAGCAAAACGGGTCAGCAGAACGCAAGCACTGTCACATTGTAGATGTAGGGCTTGCTCTCCTTGCAAATGCATCCATGCCATTAAAATTCAGGGATGAAGCCTTCTTGACTGCTACACATCTCATTAATATGCTACCTTCCAAAGTCATCCATCATCAAACTCCTATGGAACGTCTTTTTCAAAAGATTCCCGATTATGCATCCCTTCGCATTTTTGGATGTGCTTGTTGGCCTAATCTTCGTCCTTACAACAAACGCAAACTTGCCTTTCGCTCCCAGCAATGTGTTTTTCTTGGCTACAGTCACATGCATAAAGGGGTCAAATGTCTAGATGTTAAGTCCGGTAGAGTCTACATCTCTCGAGACGTTGTGTTTGATGAAACGGTTTTTCCTTTTGCCAAACTTCATCCCAATGCTGGTTCCTTACTTCGACAAGAAATTCTTTTATTGCCTGAATCTCTTCAGAATCCACCGGTATTATCTCATGCGGGGGAAAACAATTGCAATGATCTAACACCTAATGGCTCTATAATTCCTGTTATTTTAAGTGATGCTACTCAGGACCAGCCGATCACAGAAGAAAATTTCGGGCAAAACAGTGGTGAAACGCCCCAAAACAGTGAGCATGCGGATTTTGGCGGGACTGACACGGTCTCCCAGGAGGATCCTCGATCTCCCTCGGGATCGTCAAACAGCAGCAGAAGCAGTCCTTCTGGCACGCCACAGCAGCCTCCCTCGGGATCGTCAAACAGCAGCGGCAGCAGCTCTCCCTCGAGATCGTCGCACAGCAGCGGCAGCAGCTCTGGCCGCGGGGCCACGGCACTTTGCTCTGCGTCACGCGGGCCAATTGGCGACTCAGGGTTCGACACGTCGACCCGTCCGCGTGCACATACGCCTGCAAGCGTGTCGCCCCGGGCTTCCTCGCGCGGACCCAGCGCCATCAATGCGACCTCCTCTTGCCAGCAGCGGACGAGACGGGATGCTGCAGAAGCCTCTGTCAGCGCGAGCGCAAGCTCAACAGCTGATGTAGCTGCGTCAGAGGCGACAGGATCAGAGGGATCCTCTGTGCAAGACGAGTCTGCAACCAGAGCTACACCAGTATACAGGACACGGGCGTCAACTGGTAACTCTAAACCGAAAATTTATAAAGACGGTACTGTTCGTTACGGTTTGTCCTGTCTAACTAGTGAACCTGAAAATTTGCAACTAGCACTAAAGGATAAAAATTGGAAACTTGCTATGGATGATGAGTATAGGGCCTTAATACAAAATAAAACATGGCACCTAGTACCACATAAGCAAGGCAGGAATCTCATAGATTGTAAATGGGTCTACATGATTAAAAAGAAAGCTGATGGCACTATTGATAGATATAAAGCTAGACTAGTAGCAAAGGGCTTTAAACAAAGGTATGGAATAGACTATGAAGATACTTTTAGCCCAGTTGTAAAAGTTGCTACTATCAGACTTGTTCTAGCTATTTCAGTGTCAAAAGGCTGGAATTTGAGGCAACTAGATGTAAAAAACGCGTTTCTTCATGGTGTTCTGGAAGAAGAGGTCTATATGAAGCAGCCACCTGGGTATGAAGATCCCAATGCACCTTTCCATGTATGCAAAATTGACAAGTCATTATATGGGCTCAAACAGGCACCAAGGGCATGGTTCTCAAAGTTAAGCTCAAAATTGCAGCAACTTGGTTTTCTGGCATCCAAGGCAGATACCTCATTGTTTATATACAATCAGTCAGGTATAACCATTTATGTATTGGTGTATGTTGATGATATTATTGTCACTAGCTCCTCCAACAAGGCGATTATTTCACTCCTCCAAGATCTCAGTTCTGTTTTTGCTTTAAAAGATCTTGGCGACTTGAGCTTCTTCTTGGGAATCGAGGTAAAGAAATTCAGTCAAGGTATTGTGCTAACCCAAGAGAAATATGCTTCAGATTTGCTCAACAGGGTAGGACTAAAAGGATGCAAATCCTTGCCAACACCTTTATCTGCATCTGAGAAGCTCTCAGTCACAGAAGGAGAACCTCTAGGACCAGAAGATGGTACCAAGTACAGAAGTATAGTAGGAGCTCTTCAATATCTGACACTAACAAGACCAGATATTGCCTTTTCTGTCAACAAGGTATGCCAGTTTCTTTATGCTCCCACTACTGCACATTGGACAGCTGTTAAGAGAATTTTGAGGTATGTCAGTGGAACAGTAAGCCTTGGCCTGACATTCAGGAGCTCATCTTCCACTCTTGTAAGTGCCTTTTCAGATGCTGATTTGGCGGGGTGTGTAGATGACAGGAGATCTACAGGTGGTTTTTGTGTCTATTTTGGACCTAACCTAATTTCTTGGAGTGCTAGAAAACAGGCAACAGTGTCAAGATCAAGTACAGAGGCAGAATACAAATCTGTGGCAAATGCTACTGCAGAAGTGATTTGGATTGAGTCCCTGTTAGGAGAACTTGGAGTTCAAAGAAACCAAACTTCATGTTTATGGTGTGATAATATGGGTGCAGCATATCTTTCAGCTAATCCTATATTTCATGCAAGAACAAAACATATAGAAATAGATTTCCATTTTGTGAGAGAACGAGTAGCAAGTAAACAGCTAGAGATAAGATTTATTCCCTCAAAAGATCAGGTGGCAGATGGTTTCACCAAGGCACTACCAACTCGACAACTTGAAGAATTCAAGCACAATCTCAACCTGAGGAAAAGTTGTGATTGAGGGGTGTTAGCGAGTTACACATGAAGTCACATGTGATGTCATCGACCGTAGAGATAAGAGGGTTTTCTGCTTTAAACTTGTAACCAATCTAATCTCTCCATAAAGATTAGATCGTCATCTCTCTATCCTCGTTTGATTGTTGTAACCTCTCCCTGTAAATGTGTTGAGGCTTTGCCTATATATTTAACGCGGAACCGATGCGAGATCAAAGCATCGTTAACCCAAAGTTATTATACATGCGGGTGCCAAATCCAATGGCCAGAAGGATGTACCCGGATACTATAGTTCTGGCCTAATCCATCATCGGAATTCTTAGCTCTCTTCATCCTCATTTTTCGAAATCTTTAGCTATTTTCTCGGCGTGTCGCAGGATACACTGTGCTCAATCTATACTCCTTGACGTGAAAAAAATACGTGTGGTCATGCCGGATACTATGTTCACTGCGGGCGTAATTGGCCTGTCTTAAACTAGTCTAGTTGTTAATACTTCAGAAGAATAAAGTCTACTAGCTAATAGCAGCCATTTTTCCACTAGAAACATGATTTGCAGAGGCACGGCAAAGGGGCACGCGGTGACGCAGACTTGGGCTTGGCTGGGAGAAATTAAAGTAACGCTCTCACATTGATGTGTATTTGTCAAAATAAAAAATTAGTGATGTGATAGTACCTGATTCGATAGAAAGTGTTTTCCATAGATGGGTCATGGTTTGGGTTGGGCTGGGACTTGGACATATATCACTGAGCTCAGGGTTAATTAAGCGGGGTGGACGCAAAGTAGAGTAAATTTGCCACCTTGGAAAAGCATCGTACGGAGATAGATTGTACGGAAAATTTGACCCTGACAAGCCAAACTAACTCGATCCCCATGTGCAGTACGGAATAGAGTCTGACAAGCTTGATGCATTCGCGCCATCATGGTGAGGTGCAGCGATAAAAGGTGCACGCATATGCTGGCTTGGAGGTGCATGTGAGCAAAAGGGTCGTTGGCTGGTGGCTTTAGAATTTTTTTCTCAGTTGCGGTCTTGCGGATAGGACGGAGAAAAAGGGAAGATGGATAGTGAGAGGGTTCAGTTGCGTGTCAGATGACATCTTGCTGTTTTTAGAAGGTCTTATTTAAATTGTGTGCCCAATATACTGGAGGTTCAGCGGACGGTAAAAGGCAAAGCAGCAAAAGTCGCCCGCATAGGAGCCGTGTCCAACTTCTTGCTACCGCAAAAATTCAATCTTCACCGTGTGCTGATGGTTTTGGAATGAGCAAAGTGTTGGCCTAGGAAATTAAGGCTAACATTGTAATCGTGAAATTTAAAGTCTTTGAAAATAAATCATTCAAACTCAGTGATGCAAAAACACAAGAAAATACAAATGAAATCAAACGTGTAATGCTAAGTGAGTTTGGCGAAAATTATAAAAAGCTACAGTCTTCTATACATCCTAGTTACTAGTTATGCCCAATCTCATTCTTAGTGATGGTGCAACATGATCTGTATGCAAGTTGATCGTATATGACTTTCGAGTATAGACTTGTAAAACCTCTTCGAATAGCCTCCCCCAGCTATATTAATATAGCAATCAACCGAAACAACCGTGACACATTGCTGGGGCAGAAAGCACAAATCCATCCCAAAAGGAACAAGAAAAAAATGAAGAAAAAATAATGCCGACACCAGCGTGTCGGATCAACAAAAATGGAGATGACTCGCCACCGCTGCGACATCCAGAGAATTTCAACCACACTCCTAGCCATCTGAAGCATCGCGTATCAGGCAGCACCTCCAAGAAGGGGAGCGACGACGACGTTGCTGCTGCCCAAACCAATCCAAGAGTTTCCCCCGGAATGTGTTCTAGGGTTTCTCCCGATACTCTACCGGGGTTGGGAAGGAGGTACTCCCGACACCCTTAGGTAAGGACAACGACACCCGCAAGCGCCGCCGCATCGGTGCCAAGATGGCAAGGATTTCTCCCGGCCCCCAAAACCAGACCCCCAGACGCTCTATAACGCTCCACCAACCTTACCACTCACCAACACCCTTTCCAAAGATATTGACCTCCAGTACCCTTTTCAAATATTACTTCTATGTACTTGACCATACCAAATACATCATCACTAGTAGGGATGTCAGGCTTCTTCCGGTGATCTGCCTCATCTTTGAAATGCTTGCCTTTCTTTCTTACGGGATGATTAGTCGGAAGAAATCGATGATTCCCCAGGTACACAACCTTCTTACATTTATGCAAATATGTACTTTCATTCTTATCTAAACAGTGCATACATGCCTTGTATCCCTTGTTTGCCAAGAGTTCTGAAAGGTTACTAAAAGCAGACCAATCATTGATGGTTACGAAAAGCAAAGCTCATAGGTCAAATAGCTCCTATTTGTGCTCATCCCACACACACATACACCTGGTTTACCCCACAATTATAAGAGTTTTTTAACTAATGGCCTTAGGTACACATATATATTGTTGTCGGGTTGCTTCGGGCCTTGGATGAGCACTGGCATCATAATGAACTTATGCTTCATAGTTCATACACAACCAAGAAGGAAGGTTGTAGATACTTAGAGTCACATGCCAGGTGTTGTGACTGCAGCTCTGCTCCCCAAAAGGATTCATATCATCTGTACTTAGACCAAACCATAAGTTTCTTGTGTCACCTGTAAAGTCCGAAAAGTCTCTCTCGATTTTTCTCCACTGCGACCCGTCAGCGAGGTGTCTCAACTTTCTGTCCTTCTTACAGTCTTCTTTGTGCCATCACAACAACCTGACATGATCTTTGTTTCTAAACCTTAGCAGGAACCCTCTTCCTGGTGGGCTCATCATCGCCCTCAACATCATCAAGGTCATCTTGTCTGATATTAACCGCAGTGCAGTATATACCGGACATTTATCTAAATTCATGTACTCCTTACTACAGTAGAGAATGCAGTTATTAATGCATGCATGTATCTTCTGTACATCTAATCCTAGAGGACAAAGAGTCTTCTTTGCTTCGTACGTACTCTAGAAAAAATCGTTATCCTTTGGAAGCTTCGGCTTCATTATTTTCAGTAACTTCTCAAATTCCTTGTCAGATAAACCAGTCCCTGCCTTCCATTTCAGTAATTTTAGTGTGGTACCGAGCTTTGTGCTGCCATCTTCGTGATTTGGGTATAATATTTTTTGTGAACCTCTAACATGCCCTCCAACTTTAACTTCTCCTTTTCTGTTTCACAATATCGCTTTGCATCAGAAATGACCGGAACAAGATCATCAGCGGGCTCATCTGATGCCCGTTCTTCACCTCCTTCTTCTTCATTGTCTTCCATTGCAGTATCACCGTATTCAAGGAATATAGGATAGTTGTCACTATCCTCTTCTTCTGCATTGTCTTCCATTATAACCCATCTTTCTCCGTGCTTGGTCCAGCAATTATAGCTGGGCATGAAACCTTTCCGAACCAGGTGGTCGCGAAGAATTTTTGAGGAAGAGTACTCCTTGATGTTCCGACATTCAACACATGAACAACGCATAAAACCATTCTCTTTGTTTGCCTTAGCCACATCGATAATTTATCCACACCTTTAATGTACTCAGAAGTGCGTCGGTCACCATCCGTCCATCCTCGCCGGTTCATCTGCATCATATAATTAAGTTTATCAAAAACTATTACAGAACATCATGAATAGTGAAATAAGCACGTTACATCGACACATGCATTGTATCAATGACAGATGAAAGGATAAGGTTGCTAACCACAATGGAGGAGGAAACAAAGGATAAAGCTCAAGTGTGGCTCGGGCACCTCATATCATTTTTTGTTTTATGTGAAATCAAGCGACATCATTCCCTCAGGCATTTAATCGAACACCTCATGTGCATGGAAAAAAACAAACTAGCACACATCTCACATCTTTCACCATGAAAAAAACAGAGGAGAGAGGACTGGGCTGCGTATTTATATGTAGACTATTCGTTCCGATTTGTGACACAAAGTTTGACGCGACACATTTAGTCCTGGAGCGAATGCCCCCGGCTCCCGTGCGACAATTTGACCGCTCGAACCGGGACGAATGTGAGCATCAATCCCGGTTCGTGGCGCGACCGAGACAAAATCTCTGGGGCACTCCGAACAAAAGACTCTTTTTTCTACTAGTGTATAGAAAAAAGTAAGAAAGCTCACTTGCATCTGCATACCATCCAGATGTTGATTTTGCATCTGCGACAATAGTAGGTTCCGTCTTGAAACTTCTTAATTCACACGGGATTGTGATAATATAAGAATATTGTACCTAGAAAAAGAAATACTTTACTGGAACATGCATATGAAGAAAAACGTACAACGCCTTCCAATACCCCTTAGACCTTTGAGGCTTAAGGTTAATGATGATCATGACCAAAGCAAATTTAAGTATCGCTTAATGGGGACACATTATAGAATCATAAATATTAGTGAACTTTTCTAGCATGTTCATCTTGTTGTGAAATTGAAAAGAAAAAATGATGGGTTAAGGAAAATACTGCAGCCTAAAACTTGAGGCGGTGTAAGAATCATACAATGATAAAAAATGATTTACCGATACATCCGCGGGCTTCTATTTATAGGTGAAGACACCCAACCTTAGAATCACATTGAACTGTTCACTATAGAACATAGAGTCACTCATTAGTGATCACCATCTCTCTTAGCAGTAAAGTATCACTAAATATTAAACAGTTGCGGATAAAAAGAAGACAGGAAGGTTGTACACATAAATGCATTGTGGTGTTCACCCACGCCAACATGCACCAACTACTGGTATCGGTTCCCCAATGGCGGTAGATTCATCCGCTGTGTCATGCCAAAGGTGTGGATGGCGGAGGTGACGGTGCAGGCACCAGAGGATGAGCCGATGATGGTGGAGGTGGCGATGGCAGCGATGTCGGAGGAGGCAACAAACCAGCAGTAGAGCCGAACTGACTGCTAGTTCTACTAGCATATAGTAGTTGTTTATCTTGATTGTTAACTTATGCTCGTAATAATAAAAATTGTTGTTTGTTGTTTATGCTTGAGTAGTGTTTTGCTCGTAATCTTCTATTTTAGTTTCATTAGATAAGCACAACCTCTTTTTTATCCGAGTTCTATCAAAAGTCGATAGTCAAACACACGTGAACTTGTCTCTTAGTGTAAAATACCGACGGACCTGGCCCCTTAGCTACAAATGCCAATGAATTGGAACCCGTGATTCAGGGAAACTAAATTTTCCTCTATCTCGCTAATCCTCTCATCCATTAACGCAATTCTAGAATGATGAACAGTACCAGCTAATTCACATCCTATGTCTCAATGATCCCCTATCAATCAAGCTATGCCTCTCTGCAAAAAAACTAGTTTTTTGCGATGCTTCTCTTACTATTTATTCCTTCCCAATTCAAACGATAAGCTTTCCATCAGCACCCATATCTTCACAGACACATCCACGATCTCTAGACTCGCGCCATGGACAGAATCAACCTAAGGCTATGCGAGATATGCTTCGAAGGCCTTCCTATAGAATCCATAAAGACGGAGGTGCTGAGCCAGATCATCCACAAGTTTGGCGGGGAGGTGCTGGAGGTGCTACCCGAGGAGAGTCAGTTCTTCCATCTGAAGTCCTTGCTTGAGGACCTAGGCACCCTCCCAAAGCAGTATGATCTTGACATCGTCTGAGACTTATCTAGATCACTAATTTCCTTGAAGCATCGGGTCACCTTGCTTGTCGCCAACGGCATCAGTATGCCCTAGAGGACATGGTCATGCGCCGTCAACAAGTAACAAAGAGAGGCGTACAAAGTACAAAAATCATCTTGAGGATAGAATCTGAAGATGGACAAGAACAGAACCATCACAGACGATACGTATTGTGATATGATCGTTGTATGTGTATCTATGAAGCTTTAATAAATTGATAAATTTAAGATCCGTTCAATTAGTTTCTATCTAGTTTGTTAATCAAACACCTAACGTGTAGTACACACATTGTATCAAAACTAGGCTCCACTTTCTTTCTTTTCTCGGTTCTAACGTTCCTTTACAAATAGACGCGTGTTTCCGAATGGGCATGATCAATCGTACCATGGTACCGAAATCAACAAAACGTGACCGGTATTGTTGTGTAGTCGTTCGGTATGCCTAGAGCGGCTACTTCGAGGCTTGGGGGGCTCGGGGATATACTTTCTTGAGTGTTCTTGCAATGCTGTTGATGTGGCTACGTGCTTGATCCCTCAGGCCCCACAGTCCCGTCTAGTTCAATCAAAAAACACCTAAAATGCATTACTCGCATTCACTCTAAACGGAGTTCAAACTCATGTCTTTCTTTAATCTAACGTTCTTGTACAAATAGATCCATGCTTTCAAGTGGGAACGATCAACCATATCATGGTATCGAGATCAATAGAACATGACCGGTATGGCTGTGTAGTCATTCGACATGCCTAGAGCGGCTGCCTCGGGGCTTGCCAGGCCACGAGGATAGACTTGATGGGTAATTTGGATATAGCAAGGCTGAGATGAAGCAACTAAACTGTTTTTAGGGAATGAAGCAACTTAAATTATTGCCCAACACCGGAAGTAGGGCTGGACATAAAACTTGAAACTCAATGAGTTTAACAAGCACTTTTTTGTTCGGCTCGTTCGAAATTGACTCGTTTCCTTAATGAGCTGAGCTGAGCTACAGTTTTTTCTCGATAACCTTAACGAACTAAACAATCGAGTTAACGATATTCGTGAGCTACTCGTTAATAAGCTCGGTAACAACCAAGGTATCACCCACTTATGTTGCTACATGTCTCTAATCTGGCAGGCCATCTAAGGCAAACAGTTGGCCAGTTGGCAATTGTATTTTTTAATATATTTATGTTGGGTCGAGTTATTAACCTATTGTTGAAGTGTCAGCGAGTTATCAATTATTGGTCAAATGTGTGACAGTGCTATTGAGAAATATTTATCGTTTTTAAGTACTATACATGTGGTTGTAATTGTCATTTTTAATTATCGGTATGCCTTTGTTTAAGGCTGATGCATTTTTTTAACGAGCAGCTCGTAAGCGTTCGTTAATATCTAACGAACGAAACCGAGCTTTAGTTTTTACTGGTTATCCTTGCCAAGTTGAATGATCTAAGCCTTAGCGAGCTGAGACTTAACGAGTCGAGCTGCTTGACAGTCCAGACTAACCGAAAGTATGCGGTGCTAGTAGAGCAGACGTCAAATACTGGGAAGAGACATTCTAAAAATAAAAAAATACTGGGAAGAGATGACCGGCCATGATATTCGGCAGTGGCGGAGGAGCCCATAGGGCGGGGTATGGCGTCCGCCCGACCTAAAACTTTGCATGCAACGACCTACACGGCTCTTCTTATAAGGCACATGCTCGTTTTATAGCTTTGTAGGTTTAATAGGAAATATATACTATATGCAATCTATGACCGAAGCCTGCAACTACTAGTCTATGCATGACCTTGAAAACTACCAATCCACCATATGATCTGGCCGATCACTTAATAAATTAAACTTTGGTACCCACTTCTGTCCATTAATGATTTTAATTTTGTCTAGATACGAATACATCTAGGCTAAATAATTAATTAGATAAGTATAAATCTAGATAAAGTTGAGACCTTTAAGATAGACTTGAGGAAGTACACACATTGTAGTTGTTATAATTTAGCATAAGATATTTTCACACATTTTACGTGTTGCGTAGTGCCTTTGAGTTTTTTTAGATATACCATTTGCAAGACCTTTTGTTGAATATAATATAATAAAGGACAGGGTTTCATCCTCTATTTCGAAACATAATTCGGTATCTTATTTGTGTGTTTGATAACTCTAGGATTTTGTCATCATATTTGGTATAAGATTTTGAATTCGCCCTACCAAACTTTTAAACCGTCCTCCGGCACTGATATTCGGAACGTAGAAATAGCTATAATTCGGATCCGGCTCCAACGAGGCACATGCGTCTAGACATCTACTCCCTCTGTTTCAAAATATAAGATGTTTAGGTTTGTGAAGAAAATGAATCTAGACTTGTTTTAGTATCTAGTTTCACTCAACTTTGAAATAAATCTACACACTAAAACAAGTCTAGATTCATTTTCTTTACAAGCCTAAAACATCTTATATTTTGAAATGGAGGGAGTAGTAATATGCACGGCCTCTTTTATATATGCGTCAGAGGATTTCCTTTTCTCGCGGAGCAGCAAATCGATCGAGGTACCCTAATCCCCCTCGAATCGAGATCCAATAAATATGTCGGCGCGGCGGCGGTGGCCCGATCTCCCGCCTGAGCTTCTGGCCGTCGTCTCCCGCAGGCTGCACGACGCCGCCGATTACGTCCGATTCCACGCCGTCTGCAAACCATGGCGCGTGTCTCTGCCCTCGCTCCGCCGCCCTAGCTTGTTTCCCTGGATCGTCGCACAGTCCAGTCCCTGCTCCCCTCGCATGAAGCTCCGGTGCGTCTTCTCCAAGACAAGCTACCGAGCAGTGGTGCCGGCGAGGTTCTCCGGGCACAAGTGAGTAGCGCATGCAGACGACGGCACGGCTGCCTGGTTCTTCTCCGCCGCTTCCCCCAAGCCTACACTCGTGAATCCTCTCACCGGGAATGCCACCGCCCTGCCGGCGTTCGTGGGCCACGACGGCAAGCCCAAGTGGGGGATGGAGAACTTTCCAGGTGGAGGTGTCTTGTACGGCCACTACAGGAATGGGAAGCTACGCCGACGGCCGGTCGCTACGCCGACGGCCAAATATCGGGGCCGTCGGCGTAGCCATCGTCTAGGCCAGCTCCGCCAAGCAGCCATCGGCGTAGAATTGCCCTCGGCATATCCTATGCTACGCCGAGGGCACTCGGCGTAGCATACGCCGACGGCTGCCCTCGGCGTAGCTATTTTTTATTTTATCTCATTAAACTTTGAAAAATCATAACTAAATCATTCTAATTCGGAAAAATACAAATAATATATCAAAATTTGCAGAAAAATAAGACCTATCTATCTACACTCAAATATTACACATTTGTAAAAAAATTAATTAAAACATAAGACATTATATATAGTTTAAAACGGGCATAAAAAATTCAAAAATGATCGAAACAATGCGAAACCTTCGCGTGGTGTTATATTATGTGACATAGTTAGAAGGAAAAATATCAAACTTGGTATATTGATTATGTCTCAAAGAAACCTTCACAAAATGACCTATCTCATTCGAGGTTTCTTGGCTTTCGGGTCAAATGACCAATGTTATGGCTAGAATCAAGGCATAGTTTGTGATAATGTGCCTATATTGTGCATACACATGCATCATGGGATGGCGAACAATGTTGCAGGAGGAAGTTTTCCTTTTCGTCGCACCAAAAAGCCATTTCCCATTTTCCGAGCATAAAAAACGGACGATTTTGTGAAGCAACCACCAAATGGGTAATTCAAAATGGTACCACCATATTTTATAAAAATACTATACCAACCTATATAGACAATGTCCCAACAGGGGAATCCGAAACCTTTCCGTCCACCGCTGATGAAAAAGACAAATTCCTGCCGAATCGGTAGGAAGTGGGTCAGATATGAACTACAGGTACATGATCCGATGCTCATGTTTTTTTACAAAAATCATTTTTAGGTTCACAATATGCTATTTTATCAAAGATCCAATGCAAGTTTAGCGAGGCTCGGCCCCGAGCTAAGAATCTTCATGCCCGCCGTTCGACAAAGTTTGACGATAGTTTAAAACGGGCATAAAAAATTCAAAAATAATCGAAACAATGCGAAACCTTCGCGTGGTGTTATATTAGGTGACATAGTTAGAAGTAAAAATATCAAACTTGGTATATTGATTATGTCTCAAAGAAACCTTCACAAAATGACCTATCTCATTCGAGGTTTCTTGGCTTTCGGGTCAAATGACCAATGTTATGGCTAGAATCAAGGCATAGTTTGTGATAATGTGCCTATATTGTGCGTACACATGCATCATGAGATGGCGAACAGTGTTGCAGGAGGAAGTTTTCCTTTTCGTCGCACCAAAAATCCATTTCCCATTTTCCGAGCATAAAAAACGGACGATTTTGTGAAGCAACCACCAAATGGCTAATTTAAAATGATACCACCACATTTTACAAAAATACTATACCAACCTATATAGAAAATGTCCCAACAGGGGAATCCGAAACCTTTCCGTCCACCGCTGATAAAAAGACAAATTCCTGCCGAATCGGTAGGAAGTGGGTCAGATATGAACTACAGGTACATGATCCGATGCTCATGTTTTTTTACAAAAATAATTTTTAGGTTCACAATATGCTATTTTATCAAAGATTCAATGCAAGTTTAGCGAGGCTCGGCCCCGAGCTAAGAATCTTCATGCCCGCCGTTCGACAAAGTTTGACGATAGTTTAAACGGGCATAAAAAATTCAAAAATGATCGAAACAATGCGAAACCTTCGCGTGGTGTTATATTATGTGACATAGTTAGAAGGAAAAATATCAAACTTGGTATATTGATTATGTCTCAAAGAAACCTTCACAAAATGACCTATCTCATTCGAGGTTTCTTGGCTTTCGGGTCAAATGACCAATGTTATGGCTAGAATTAAGGCATAGTTTGTGATAATGTGCCCATATTGTGCATACACATGCATCATGGGATGGCGAACAGTGTTGCAGGAGGAAGTTTTCCTTTTCGTCGCACCAAACAGCCATTTCCCATTTTCCGAGCACAAAAAACGGACGATTTTGTGAAGCAACCACCAAATGGGTAATTCAAAATGGTACCACCACATTTTACAAAAATACTATACCAACCTATATAGACAATGTCCCAACAGGGGAATCCGAAACCTTTCCATCCACCGCTGATGAAAAAGACAAATTCCTGCCGAATCGGTAGGAAGTGGGTCAGATATGAACTACAGGTACATGATCCGATGCTCATGTTTTTTTTACAAAAATCATTTTTAGGTTCACAATATGCTATTTTATCAAAGATCCAATGCAAGTTTAGCGAGGCTCGGCCCCGAGCTAAGAATCTTCATGCCCGCCGTTCGACAAAGTTTGACGATAGTTTAAAACGGGCATAAAAAATTCAAAAATAATCGAAACAATGCGAAACCTTCGCGTGGTGTTATATTACGTGACATAGTTAGAAGTAAAAATATCAAACTTGGTATATTCATTATGTCTCAAAGAAACCTTCACAAAATGACCTATCTCATTCGAGGTTTCTTGGCTTTCGGGTCAAATGACCAATGTTATGGCTAGAATCAAGGCATAGTTTGTGATAATGTGTCCATATTGTACATACACATGCATCATGAGATGGTGAACAGTGTTGCAGGAGGAAGTTTTCCTTTTCGTCGCACCAAACAGCCATTTCCCATTTTCCGAGCACAAAAAACGGACGATTTTGTGAAGCAACCACCAAATGGCTAATTCAAAATGGTACCACCACATTTTACAAAAATACTATACCAACCTATATAGACAATGTCCCAACAGGGGAATCCGAAACTTTTCCGTCCACCGCTGATGAAAAAGACAAATTCCTGTCGAATCGGTAGGAAGTGGGTCAGATATCAACTACAGGTACATGATCCGATGCTCATGTTTTTTTACAAAAATCATTTTTAGGTTCACAATATGCTATTTTATCAAAGATCCAATGCAAGTTTAGCGAGGCTCGGCCCCGAGCTAAGAATCTTCATGCCCGCCGTTCGACAAAGTTTGACGATAGTTTAAAACGGGCATAAAAAATTCAAAAATGATCGAAACAATGCGAAACCTTCGCGTGGTGTTATATTATATGACATGGTTAGAAGGAAAAATATCAAACTTGGTATATTGATTATGTCTCAAAGAAACCTTCACAAAATGACCTATCTCATTCGAGGTTTCTTGGCTTTCGGGTCAAATGACCAATGTTATGGCTAGAATCAAGGCATAGTTTGTGATAATGTGCCCATATTGTGCATACACATGCATCATGGGATGTCGAACAATGTTGCAGGAGGAAGTTTTCCTTTTCGTCGTACCAAAAAGCCATTTTCCATTTTCCGAGCATAAAAAACGGACGATTTTGTGAAGCAACCACCAAATGGCTAATTCAAAATGCTACCACCACATTTTACTAAAATACTATACCACCTTATATGGACAATGTCCCAAAAGGGGGTTCCGAAACCTTTCCATCCACCTTTGGTGAAAAAGACAAATTCCTGCCGAATCGGCAGGAAGTGGGTCAGATATGAACTACATGTACATGATACGATGCTCATGTTTTTTTACAAAAATCATTTTTAGGTTCACAATATGCTATTTATCAAAGATTCAATGCAAGTTTTCCTTTTGATCGCACCAAAAAGCCATTTTTCATTATCCGAGCGCAAAAAGGGAATTTTCTAAAGCAACCACGAAATAGATAATTCAAAAACGGAGGGTTTGTGATTAGTTGATATGTATATCATATTTGGATTCCTCTCATTTTTCTGATCAATTTAGACATATTATTTGTTAAAGTCCGATTTATAGATTTAAAGATATTAATTATTCCATATTAAATAGAAAAATACAAAAAAGTAAAATTATTATATTTTTATTTGAATTCAATAATATTTTTACTTATTCATTAATATTTATTTAAATAATTGTTTGTAATTTCAAAAAATACAAACATGTGACATGTTGATATAAGGGTTAATAGCATTGATATCATAGTATTGACAACAATGTATGAATTACTTGGAAACAGATTCTGAAGGAACGAGGAAGTTAAGCGTGCTGGAGCTGGAGTAGTATTAGGATGAGTGACCTTCCGGAAAGTTCGACCAAGACTGTAATTTAATTAAATATTAAGTGTAATTAGTGTTAAAAATATTCAAAGTGAGAGATTAACGAGTCAAAGATTCAAAAATTGAGAAAAAAAAAGAAAATAAAAAATTTAATTTTTTTTTTAATATTTTTGCAACATGTCGACAAGCTATGCCGACGGCCGCTACGCCGACGGCATTGCCCTCGGCGTAGTATATGCCGACGGCATTTTGATACGCCGACGGCCTCTATATGCTCCGCCGAGGGAGCCCTTTGCCGAGGAGGCTACGCCGAGGGCAGCCGTCGGCGTAGCATACGCCGAGGGCATTTTAGCCTACGCCGACGGCTTTTTGCCCTCGGCGTAGCGCGCGTCCTGTAGTGGGCGACGCACTGTATTCCTCTATAGCTTCGACTATAGCTAAGCTTACTACACTCGCACTGGGTTCTCAACGACCATGGACAGGAAACTGACGAGGAGGCCGAAAAAGCATCGGTACTCTTCAGAGCGGCCATCCTGCGTCCGGGCGACACCGCGTGGAAGTTCCTGGATGATAGATGGTTCGATGTAGACGTAGAAATGTGGGAGCCGGAGTTTGTAAGCAGCCATTTCTTCGCCGCCTACCGGGTCGATGATGGCAAGACGTTATTAGTTGGCCTGGACTGGAACCATTACCATGACACCTTCCGCCTCCTGCTGCCGCCACCGCCGCCGGACGACGGGGATCAACCTAGTACTACTGTTCAAAGCAGCGAAGACAAGTGCGAGGTGAGGTGGACAATGATACCGGAAGACGAAATAGTCCCCACAGATTCCTACCTCGTGTCCCGGGGCGAGCTGCTCCGAGTGACCGTACTGATGATCCAAAGATCAGGGCAGCCCACGGCAAAGGAGTCCTGCAGGGCGCCCTTCGCGGTGTCAGTCCACGCACTGGAGGAGGAAGAGGTGGACGCACAAGCCGCCCGACGTACTCCTACGGGCTACGGTACGCTGGGCGAGGAGGGACGGTAGGAGCTTTGCACAGGCAGGGCCGGAGCAACAGTATAACTTTGGGGTCAATTGATCCCATCGACTTTGGCATAGTTTCTTGTACATATAGATTAGTACACTAAAATGACCCCGTTGAGAACTGATTTTGACCCCAGCTAATTAGAGTACAACCACGTGTGTCGGTGTGTGCACGTCCAGGCCCAATACACGCTGCTTTTGGAAGCCCATAGGAGTACCGACCATGGCTTGAGCGTATCGCTTCGACGTTCGATCCGGACTGGATCTTCATCGCGTATTTTTCTGATATTCGTGATTACGACTTCACCCCTCCACGTTGCGGTGCTGCCGGCTGCCGCTACCTTTTTCTCCTCTAGATTGCCGCCTCGCCGGCACTGTCTCCACCTGACGGTCTCTCGACTCACTACTCTAGATTGTTTAGAAAAGCAACAATCTCTTCAGCAAAATCAGTAAGTATCATTAAAACTGGTCGACGCATCTAACTAAAACTTGATTTGGATTATTCTCGTTTTCCAATTCTCAAACTATCTTACGGAAGGCATGTCTCACGGTTTCTTATTTGTTGATCTTTTAATTGCTTGAAGGTCTCGGTAATCAGACATTGATCACGTGGATTAGAATCCAATTTAGGCTCAATCGCCCCAGCAATCTAGCACAATGTCAGGTAATCAAACAAGGACATCGTACTATAATTTATGACATGCACTCCCTCCTTCATAAATAAGTGACTTGTATTTGTCTAAATTTGCATATATCTAGACATGTTTTAGTATATAGATACATTCGAATCTAAACAAATACAAATCACTTATTTCTAAACGGATGTCTAAATACCTCCGAATCTAGACAAATGCAAAAACTTATTTGTAGATGGAGGGAGTATAACTCATACGTATTATTTGTTTAATTTTCTCTTGCTAATTTTGCAGGCAGTAGAAAATTTATGGAGAGTTTCTTGAATTTGAAAAGGAAATCGCCACCACCCACAACCAATGATCTTGATCATGAAGGTCCATCCGACACTAGTCGTAGTACACGCCCTTGCCCATTGCCAGTTCCTCCAACTGCAAGAGAGGTAACACTTAATTTGAATGAGCTTCCATATGACCCGGCAGATAGAAAGCGGATAACAGAATATATAGGGCCAAAGCTACAAGATGAGATAAGACAGAAATATTTGGTTAGAGGTCCGTTTAGGCCACAACCTGGTTTTAAGTATCCACAGAGAAGCATATGAGATCTCCAACGCCGGTTTAGTCGTTAATGGTATGGAAAATATGAGTGGCTAGAGTACAGTGAAAGAAGGATGCTGCATTTTGCTTATATTGCTACTTAATTAGAGATTGTATTGAAGGCCAAGGGGGAAATGATGCATTTGTAGTCGAGGGTTTTAATTATTGGAACAAGGGTGAACGACTGAAAGTCCATGTGGGCAAATCTCCTAATAGTTTTCATAACACGACAGTCAAAAGATGTAATGATTTGCTAAAACATGACCAGTCAGTTGTTGTTGCTCTAGACAAACAAAGTAAAGTCACTCAAGAGGAGTATATGATCCGGTTGAATAATTCCATAACCCCTGCCCGGTACTTACTGCATCAAGGTTTAGCATTTCGTGGCCACGATGAATCTAAAGAGTCTAAGAACAAAGGAAATTTTCGAGAGTTGGCACACACTTTGGCAGAGCAAAATGAGAACACAAAGAGGATTGTGTTGATCGATACTCCTAAAAATAACCAAATGGTTGCTCCAGAAATTCAAAGGGACATTGCTGAATGTTATGCTGAGGTAACAATTTATTGCTTTTGCCATTTACTTCATTTTATTATTTACATCTTACAAATGACGTGAGTTCTTATGGTAATAAACTATTTTTTGTGTGCAGATCATAGTTAAATCTATTGTTGATGAAATTGGAGAAGGTGTGTTCTGTTTGTTGGTTGATGAGTCTGCTGATGTTTCCGACAAAGAACAAATGGCGGTAGTTCTGCGGTATGTCGACAAGTTTGGAGCAATAAAAGAGAGACTTATTGGTGTTGTCCATGTGAATGAGACATCTTCTTTATGTCTCAAATCCAATATTGATTACTTGTTTGATAAGTATGGATTGAGCATGAAACAAGTTCGAGGCCAACGTTATGAAGGTGCGAGCAACATGAGAGGTGAGTTTAATGGCTTGAGAGCTCTGATAATGAGGGAGAATAGCTCAGCATATTATGTCCACTGCTTTGCTCATCAGCTTTAGTTAGTCATTGTGGCAGTAGCTAAAAGAATGATGATGTTAGCGACTTTTTTGACATGGTATCTGTAACACCCTCAGAATCGGACCTATGCAAGTTTTAGCGAAATCCTCCAAACCCGCATAGAAACGATTCAAAGGTGCCCACCAGGCACTTTCGTGCGGGTGGAAAACGAAGTAATAACATTACACAACAGTCCTCGATGGGACCCACAGAACAGATATATACAACAGCGACTCAAAGAGTCAAGAATACAAATATACGGTACAAAGATCCAAATCACCTCGAAAACGATGGAGCGTCCGACTACGGACAAGATGCAAATGGGGCTAAGAGCCCTGAAGAATAACCAATGGCGTCCATAACCCTGCCCAGGCCAAGCCGGAAGGGTAACCCTGCTAACGACGTCGATCTCAAACCTGCTTAAACAAAAGGGGTGCCGACAAAGGGCAAGGAAAAAGAGGAGCGTCAGTACTGAGGCCAGTACACAGCGAGACTAGAATTCGGCGGTCCTCGCCTACATAGGTATGGTGGACTGAAGCGGCAGCGGCAGCATGCACTAAACAACCTATAGAGACTCGATACAACTGGCGGCAATCAGAGAGGGGTAAGAACGACCTATTCGGAACCAACCTGATACTACCATCAAACAAACCCATCCTGGCGTTTCCCCCTTGATACCAAACGAGGAAGTCAACCGAGGAACTCACACAGTTGACAGTTTTACTTATTCAGTTATAGTTGCGGCACTTTACTAGTTAGGTTTAAATAATCGTCCTGATAAAGTAGGCAGTGGACACTTTTAGTTAACCATTCCGTTATAGTTACAACACTTACTAATCGGATACAGATAGCATGAGATAACCCAAAACCCAGCAGTTGTTGGTACTTTTATTCAGCCATTCCGTTGTAGTTGCAATACTTACTAGTCAGATACAACTGTCGCAAGCGACACTCCAAACAAGCAATTGTGGGCAGTATTAATTAGCCATTCCATTATAGTGAAGCTGATTACTAGTCATTATAAAGTCAAATTTATAACAGTAAACTTTAGTTATGCTTGTCTATGGTCGAGATACTGTGCTCCAAGTCGTCCATAACCGCGGACACGGCTTTCAGAAAGTTTTAACCCGGCCGGGGTGCACAAATAGCAACACACACACGATCAACCTCGAAAAAACCAAATCAAAACCCAACGAGGTCTTCACGACAGAGCAATCACAAGATTCAGAAATATTTCAGGGGGCCACCCCATTGAGTAGAACCGCAACGAAGTAAGCAAGCTTCGAGACGGACTCAAGGTTTGCGACAATGGCTGTAAACGACTGGGAACCCGAAAGTGTGGTTGGGCTTGTCGATACCGCGAAAACACTCCGCTTACCTAAACAGTACAGTGTGCTCCTCGCACAATTTAAATAAAGCAGTAGCATGGCATAAGTACAGGATCGTAAATAAAACCTCAAACTAGTTTGTGGCCCCAAGAAATAAGACGGAATCAAGCTCTGGCTAAGGGGGGCCCATAATTCCCCATATGTGGATAGCGCGATAAATCAAGGAACAGGTATCAAGCACTCGGGGTCCTACGGGACACAAGTGGGCGTTCGGAAACCAAATGTTATCTATCACCCACCGATGCCTCTACTTACTTCAATTTTAGTTGTTAAACAGGAGTTAAAGTGCATAATAAGTAAAGTCATGATCATATCCAACATCAACATGCGGCAATACATCAACAACTGTGGCACTTGACGACACGCAACAACACTTGAGCAAGCGACTACGACGCGCAAGTCCAGCTATCTACCAAACAACAGGTAATAGGATGTGTCCAAGGCAATATAAGGCTGCAGGGGATATCACGGGTACGAAACTAGAGCATCGCAACAAAGATAGCAATAGATCAACATGAGGGAATAAATACTATAAAAGTAAGATAGGTAGAAAGGGGGAGATGCTCGCCTGAAAACATTGCCGAAGGTTCAACCGAAGATCGGGTCGACACTCGCATCAACTCAACGGCCTTATCCGCGAAGAAGCAAACCACTAGAAGGAACACCGGATGCACTATTTAATACCACGGCAGAAGATCGGCATGACGCATGTATGATGTATGACATGGCAAAGGTGCGATGCAATTAGGTCATATTAAGCGGAACCGGGGTCCCGACATTTAATTAGATGGTTCAAGTTGTTTAAATCCCCCGCAATTAAATGTTGTTTAACAAGGCAAGATAAGATACCGGTTCGCTACACAAGTTTAGTTGAGGCCGATATGAGACCAGATTTGCCCGCATATGGGCCCCATATTTAATTATAAGGTGAATCGGCTTAAGGCCCCCAAACCACATGATCATGCATGCAAGTATGGAAATTAATATGCAACAAGTTGTTATTATGTTATAAACTAGGGTGTCGGGAAGGGGTTCACACATTAGGGGTCTCGACGGTCTTGGGGTTCCGGGGTTCGGGGTCGGTCTCGGGGTCCAGGGTTCGACGGAACGTTCTCGGACAGCGGAGGTAGTTCTTGTCGCATCCACGAAGAAGGACTTGGTTCTGCACCGGGGGCGCATCGGGTTCTCGGCGGTCTGCGTCCGGAAAGGAGAACTTGTCGTTCTCGCGGCGATCTTGGCGTTCTTCCGGTCCAGGTTTTGGCGTTCGAGGGAATTGCTTGGCGTTCCCGGAGGAAGTACTTGTCGTTTCCGTGTAGGCGTCCTCGGTGTCGGGGGAGATCTTGGGGTTCCAACTTGTCCATCATTGACGGACTTGGTTCGTCGTCGGGTCTCGTCGGGGTCGGACTTCGGGGATTTTTGGTAGATGGTCCCATGTAGTCGGTCATGGCGAGCTTGGCGCGGCACCGGGTTCGGGGTCTATCTTCGGCTTCGGGGAACGGCTTGCGGTCCGCGCAGATCTTGGGGTTCGGACTCCAAACGCCGGGGTCGGCTTCGGGGTTTCGGAGTTGGGGCCTTCGGATCCTCGAGGGCGATCTTGGCGTTCCGGGCATCTTCGGTCCTCGGATCCGAGAGGAGAACTTGGCGATTCCGAGGTTCTTCGGGTCATGTCGACGGCCTTGGGGTTCGGTTCTTGGAGTCCGCGAGGGAGATCTTGAACATGAATGCAACATCACCACATAAGCAGCATGCCACCACCACAACACCACATCAAGGTGCATCGCCAGGGACAAATTCCACCAAACACAAAAGGGTGGGGCCATGTTCCTGGGGCTCGAGCGCGGCCGGGTTCGAAGACGACGAGGACGACGACCAACGACGGAGGCCGCGGCAGAGCCCAGAGACGGCGCGGGGCGACCTTGCAGAGGACGGCGAGCGCCAGGGGAGAGGAAGGCGGGGCTGAGGCGGTCGCAGAAGAGGCGGGGTGACGCGGACGAGGGCCGGCGCCGGGGCGCGGAGGCAGGAGCTGCGGGCGGCGGTGGTTGGCGGCGCAGGCCGGCGGCGAGCGTCGCGGGGCGCAGGCGCGGAGGCAGAGGTTGGGGCTGTGGCTGCTGGCACCGGCGGGGAGAGAGGAGCAGGCGGCGGGCGAGGGCGACGGCAGGCGGCTGCGGCTTGGCTCGGCCGGGCGCGGCCTCGAGCGGGGGCGCGAGGCAGATAAAGGAGGGGAAGAGGCGGGCGACTCCGGCGGCGGCGGCTCTGCGGTCTGGAGGAGCGGCTCGGCTTGGGGGCGAGCGGAGCCGGCGGAAACGGAGGCGGTCCGGCGACCTGGCCGGAGCGCGCGAGGCAGGGAGGGTGGCCAGCAGAGCTGCGGCTCGAGGGGGAAGAGGGCGCGTGACGGCGGCGATGCGCTGCAGAGAGAGAGAGGTGAGGCGCGCACGGGGAGGGCGGTGAGAGAGATGGGAGGAAGAGGATGAGGGCGGGACAGGTGGGGCCAGGGGGTGGGCCTGGGGACAGCGGGTGTGTGCGTCGGTGTTGCGTGCGTGCGTGCGTGCGTGGTTGTGTGTGTGCTGGCAGGGTGGGGGTGGGTGAGTGGGTGTGTTGTGTGGGTTTGCACAGGGGGGTGACGTGGCAGTTTTTGACTGGAGGGGGGAGGGATGAGGGTGAGGTGGCAGGTTGCTATTGGGTGGGGTGAGGTGGCTGGTTGGGGGGGTAGATTAGGTGTAGGTAGCTGTAGGATTTTAGAGGGGCTGTTCAGGTGGACCGATTTAAATCCTGGGGCGGTCGTTCGGGTCATTCGGCCCGTTCGACTGCCCCACTAAAAATAATACAAGTTTTATTTGTTTTAATAACACCGTTTGCAAACCGATAGTAAACAAACAAAAAATAATCCGGAGGCCCGGGGTTTGCGTGTTGAACGAAGACGAGGCGTTTGGAAAACAAAAAAATAGGTTTTCGAAATTAGTTTTTGACAAACAATGCATGATGATGACGATGCAATGCACAAATTCAACGCGATTTTCTAGTAGTGGTTTTGCGGGATGCCACAATTCGACACCACTAACAATGGATCTCGCCCTCGAGATCCGCCTCATGGTACCGGAAGGAAAGTCGGCGAGCTGCGTCTTCTCGCATCGTGTAGTTCCTCGCGACACCACTAACAAGAGGTCGTTGTCCGTGATCGTCGAGGTAACACTCCGGGAACAAAAGGTCAAAGGTAGAGGCATCAACAAATAAAGCCATCTCTAACTTCGATAGAAAGAGGGAACCGATGCATTCTCGTCCACTTCAATGTACAAAAGCGAATAGAAAGGGTAGTCGGCATGGGGGCCAATCCATCACGCACCCAAACTATTACTCTGCACAATCAGTAGAAAAGAGTGCAACCATTCTCGGAATCAGACTGAAGATCTCGACAAGCGAGGTTCGGAAACAAAGGAGTGATGCAGACTCCGCATCGGATCTGGCGTGGATGATGTCGTCGCGTCGGAAAACACCGGAAGGCACAAACAAGGAACAAAGAATGGTACCACGGCAGACGGATCACTCAGATAGCATGAAGACCGGATGTAGACACACCGTTACCAAAGGAGGAAGCGAAACCCTAAAGATACGACGGAAAACCCAACCACGAGAAGTCCTGGACTCGAAGAAAGAGAAGAGAGCGGATTCAAAACACGTAGAGGTAAGAAGAGAATAGCAGAGGGTAAGGAGTGAAATCAGACCTAATCAGAACTATCCAACCGATTTTAAAAAAAAATAGTTTTGACACTCTGCTTCGGCCGTTAGCTAGGTTATCCTACAGGCTGGACTTGTGGGGTATCGTAACTGCTGAGCTCTGATACCACTCTGTAACACCCTCAGAATCGGACCTATGCAAGTTTTAGCGAAATCCGCCAAACCCGCATAGAAACGATTCAAAGGTGCCCATCAGGCACTTTCGTGCGGGTGGAAAACGAAGTAATAACATTACACAACAGTCCTCGATGGGACCCATAGAACAGATATATACAACAGCGACTCAAAGAGTCAAGAATACAAATATACGGTACAAAGATCCAAATCACCTCGAAAACGATGGAGCGTCCGACTACGGACAAGATGCAAATGGGGCTAAGAGCCCTGAAGAATAACCAATGGCGTCCATAACCCTTCCCAGGCCAAGCCGGAAGGGTAACCCTGCTAACGACGTCGATCTCAAACCTTCTTAAACAAAAGGGGTGCCGACAAAGGGCAAGGAAAAAGAGGAGCGTCAGTACTGAGGCCAGTACACGACGAGACTAGAATTCGGCGGTCCTCGCCTACATAGGTATGGTGGACTGAAGCGGCAGCGGCAGCATGCACTAAACAACCTATAGAGACTCGATACAACTGGCGGCAATCAGAGAGGGGTAAGAAAGACCTATTCGGAACCAACCTGATACTACCATCAAACAAACCCATCCTGGCGTTTCCCCCTCGATACCAAACGAGGAAGTCAACCGAGGAACTCACACAGTTGGCAGTTTTGCTTATTCAGTTATAGTTGCGGCACTTTACTAGTTAGGTTTAAATAATCGTCCTGATAAAGTAGGCAGTGGGCACTTTTAGTTAACCATTCCGTTATATTTACAACACTTACTAATCGGATACAGATAGCATGAGATAACCCAAAACCCAGCAGTTGTTGGTACTTTTATTCAGCCATTCCGTTGTAGTTGCAATACTTACTAGTCAGATACAACTGTCGCAAGCGACACTCCAAACAAGCAATTGTGGGCAGTATTAATTAGCCATTCCATTATAGTGAAGCTGATTACTAGTCATTATAAAGTCAAATTTATAACAGTAAACTTTAGTTATGCTTGTCTATGGTCGAGATACTGTGCTCCAAGTCGTCCATAACCGCGGACACGGCTTTCAGAAAGTTTTAACCCGGCCGGGGTGCACAAATAGCAACACACACACGATCAACCTCGGAAAAACCAAATCAAAACCCAACGAGGTCTTCACGACAGAGCAATCACAAGATTCAGAAATATTTCAGGGGGCCACCCCATTGAGTAGAACCGCAACGAAGTAAGCAAGCTTCGAGACGGACTCAAGGTTTGCGACAATGGCTGTAAACGACTGGGAACCCGAAAGTGTGGTTGGGCTTGTCGATACCGCGAAAACACTCCGCTTACCTAAACAGTACAGTGTGCTCCTCGCACAATTTAAATAAAGCAGTAGCATGGCATAAGTACAGGATCGTAAATAAAACCTCAAACTAGTTTGTGGCCCCAAGAAATAAGACGGAATCAAGCTCTGGCTAAGGGGGGCCCATAATTCCCCATATGTGGATAGCGCGATAAATCAAGGAACATGTATCAAGCACTCGGGGTCCTACGGGACACAAGTGGGCGTTCGGAAACCAAATGTTATCTATCACCCACCGATGCCTCTACTTACTTCAATTTTAGTTGTTAAACAGGAGTTAAAGTGCATAATAAGTAAAGCCATGATCATATCCAACATCAACATGCGGCAATACATCAACAACTGTGGCACTTGACGACACGCAACAACACTTGAGCAAGCGACTACGACGCGCAAGTCCAGCTATCTACCAAACAACAGGTAATAGGATGTGTCCAAGGCAATATAAGGCTGCAGGGGATATCACGGGTACGAAACTAGAGCATCGCAACAAAGATAGCAATAGATCAACATGAGGGAATAAATACTATAAAAGTAAGATAGGTAGAAAGGGGGAGATGCTCGCCTGAAAACATTGCCGAAGGTTCAACCGAAGATCGGGTCGACACTCGCATCAACTCAACGGCCTTATCCGCGAAGAAGCAAACCACTAGAAGGAACACCGGATGCACTATTTAATACCACGGCAGAAGATCGGCATGACGCATGTATGATGTATGACATGGCAAAGGTGCGATGCAATTAGGTCATATTAAGCGGAACCGGGGTCCCGACATTTAATTAGATGGTTCAAGTTGTTTAAATCCCCCGCAATTAAATGTTGTTTAACAAGGCAAGATAAGATACCGGTTCGCTACACAAGTTTAGTTGAGGCCGATATGAGACCAGATTTGCCCGCATATGGGCCCCATATTTAATTATAAGGTGAATCGGCTTAAGGCCCCCAAACCACATGATCATGCATGCAAGTATGGCAATTAATATGCAACAAGTTGTTATTATGTTATAAACTAGGGTGTCGGGAAGGGGTTCACACATTAGGGGTCTCGACGGTCTTGGGGTTCCGGGGTTCGGGGTCGGTCTCGGGGTCCAGGGTTCGACGGAACGTTCTCGGACAGCGGAGGTAGGTCTTGTCGCATCCACGAAGAAGGACTTGGTTCTGCGCCGGGGGCGCATCGGGTTCTCGGCGGTCTGCGTCCGGAAAGGAGAACTTGTCGTTCTCGCGGCGATCTTGGCGTTCTTCCGGTCCAGGTTTTGGCGTTCGAGGGAATTGCTTGGCGTTCCCGGAGGAAGTACTTGTCGTTTCCGTGTAGGCGTCCTCGGTGTCGGGGGAGATCTTGGGGTTCCAACTTGTCCATCATTGACGGACTTGGTTCGTCGTCGGGTCTCGTCGGGGTCGGACTTCGGGGATTTTTGGTAGATGGTCCCATGTAGTCGGTCATGGCGAGCTTGGCGCGGCACCGGGTTCGGGGTCTATCTTCGGCTCCGGGGAACGGCTTGCGGTCCGCGCAGATCTTGGGGTTCGGCCTCCAAACGCCGGGGTCGGCTTCGGGGTTTCGGAGTTGGGGCCTTCGGATCCTCGAGGGCGATCTTGGCGTTCCGGGCATCTTCGGTCCTCGGATCCGAGAGGAGAACTTGGCGATTCCGAGGTTCTTCGGGTCATGTCGACGGCCTTGGGGTTCGGTTCTTGGAGTCCGCGAGGGAGATCTTGAACATGAATGCAACATCACCACATAAGCAGCATGCCACCACCACAACACCACATCAAGGTGCATCGCCAGGGACAAATTCCACCAAACACAAAAGGGTGGGGCCATGTTCCTGGGGCTCGAGCGCGGCCGGGTTCGAAGACGACGAGGACGACGACCAACGACGGAGGCCGCGGCAGAGCCCAGAGACGGCGCGGGGCGACCTTGCAGAGGACGGCGAGCGCCAGGGGAGAGGAAGGCGGGGCTGAGGCGGTCGCGGAAGAGGCGGGGTGACGCGGACGAGGGCCGGCGCCGGGGCGCGGAGGCGGGAGCTGCGGGCGGCGGTGGTTGGCGGCGCAGGCCGGCGGCGAGCGTCGCGGGGCGCAGGCGCGGAGGCAGAGGTTGGGGCTGTGGCTGCTGGCGCCGGCGGGGAGAGAGGAGCAGGCGGCGGGCGAGGGCGACGGCAGGCGGCGGCGGCTTGGCTCGGCCGGGCGCGGCCTCGAGCGGGGGCGCGGGGCAGATGAAGGAGGGGGAGAGGCGGGCGACTCCGGCGGCGGCGGCTCTACGGTCTGGAGGAGCGGCTCGGCTTGGGGGCGAGCGGAGCCGGCGGAAACGGAGGCGGGCCGGCGACCTGGCCGGAGCGCGCGAGGCGGGGAGGGTGGCCAGCAGAGCTGCGGCTCGAGGGGGAAGAGGGCGCGTGACGGCGGCGACGCGCTGCAGAGAGAGAGAGGTGAGGCGCGCACGGGGAGGGCGGTGAGAGAGATGGGAGGAAGAGGATGAGGGCGGGACAGGTGGGGCCAGGGGGTGGGCCTGGGGACAGCGGGTGTGTGCGTCGGTGTTGCGTGCGTGCGTGCGTGGTTGTGTGTGTGCTGGCAGGGTGGGGGTGGGTGAGTGGGTGTGTTGTGTGGGTTTGCACAGGGGGGTGACGTGGCAGTTTTTGACTGGAGGGGGGAGGGATGAGGGTGAGGTGGCAGGTTGCTATTGGGTGGGGTGAGGTGGCTGGTTGGGGGGTAGATTAGGTGTAGGTAGCTGTAGGATTTTAGAGGGGCTGTTCAGGTGGACCGATTTAAATCCTGGGGCGGTCGTTCGGGTCATTCGGCCCATTCGACTGCCCCACTAAAAATAATACAAGTTTTATTTGTTTTAATAACACCGTTTGCAAACCGATAGTAGACAAACAAAAAATAATCCGGAGGCCCGGGGTTTGCGTGTTGAACGAAGACGAGGCGTTTGGAAAACAAAAAAAATAGGTTTTCGAAATTAGTTTTTGACAAACAATGCATGATGATGACGATGCAATGCACAAATTCAACGCGATTTTCTAGTAGTGGTTTTGCGGGATGCCACAGTATCTCTTCTGATGAATCTGGCCGGAGCTTCCTGTAAGCGAAAAGATATGATAAGAGAAAGCCAACAGGAGAGAGTGAAGAAAGCCATTGGATGTGGACAAGTTAACACTGACACGGGATTAAATCAAGAGCAATCGCTTCAAAGAGCCGGAGACACTCGTTGGGGATCTCACTATAAAACTCTGCTGAGCATAAGTAACTTGTTCCCGGATATTATTGATGTGCTTAAATATGTTGAGAAAGATGAACCAAGTGATGCAAAGAAACGCCAAGCTCGTGGTCTCTTAGATTATGTCAATGATTTTGACTTTGTATTTCATCTACACTTGATGTTGCTTATCTTAGGACATGCAAATGCTTTGTCTCTATCTTTACAGAGGAAAGATAAGGACATCTTGGAGGCTATGCAGGAGGTGAAGTTAACAAAGAAAAATTTCAGCAAATTAGAGATGATGGTTGGGACTCTTTATTGGAAAAAAGTCACTCGTTTTGTGTGGAGTATGGTATTCCGAAATTGGATATGGAAGAACAGTATATAGACCGACATAAACCAAGGAAGAAGACCAACCGCACCAACTACGATCACTACAAATTTCATTGCTTGAACCCTGTTATTGACTTACAGCTTGGAGAGTTCAATGATCGTTTTACTGAGGTAAACTCAACTCTCCTTACCCAGATGGCTGCATTTAGTCCCAAGGATTCCTTTGATGCTTTCAAAATTGAGACCTTACTCGATTTGGCTAAGTCATATCCAGATGATTTTGATTATATCAATTGAAAGATCTTGCCCATGAACTTCCATTATTCATTGATGATGTACGAGCAGATGAAAGATTTGCTGGTTTGAAAACTATTTCTGAACTGGCTAAGCTGATGGTCAGTACGAGCAAGAGTTTGGCATTTCCTTCGGTATATCAATTGCTCAAGCTAGTGTTAGTTCTGTCTGTTGCCACTGCATCTGTCGAGAGGTGTTTTTCAGCTATGAAAATAGTAAAGACAGTGCTACGTAATCGTATTGGTGATGATTTCATGAATCATTGCATCATTTGCTTTTTGGAACAAAGACTTCTATATTCGACTCCACGTAAAGTTGTGATAGACCGCTTTCTCAAGATCAGAGACCATAGAGGTAAAAAAAAATAGAGGTAATTTTTTTTGTAATCCGACTTTATTCCTGTGTGATGTATCGACAAATGTTTTTTTTTATATGATATACATTAGAATTATTTATTAATATACTAGTTGTGGATCAGCTTTGAGAGATATGTGCATATATATATATGTAACTTAGGTATGTGATACCTAGATATTTGTAACTTAGGTATATGATACCTAGGTATGTGTAACTAGAGTACGTGTACCCTCAGGTATGTGTGGTTCAAAGCAAAACATACGTGTATTGTGTACGGTGTCTGGACACCAAGGAGCACCAGTCATTTTACCTATATATATAGGAAGTCCATATGGGACACCATGGTGCCCAGGCACCAAACCTGCATTTCGTACATACCCAAAATGTACATACCTAAATTTTACATACCTAAGGTTTACATACCTAAAATATACTTATTCAAGTTATACGTAGGTATCACATATCTAAGATATGCGCACCTAGGTTGCATATATAAACACGTATCCTGGATACGTACGCCTTAGGTATGCAACATCTTAGGTATGTGATACCTAGATATTTGTAACTTAGGTATATGATACCTAGTATGTGTAACTAGGGTACGTATACCCTCAGGTATGTGTGGTTCAAAGCAAAACATACATGTATTGTGTACGGTGCCTGGTATAGGTGAGCTGTGCGATAAGAATTTTCATATTTGTTTGTGTTGAGTATTGACCTCAGCGATTTTTTTTCTGGCTTCGCCCCTGGCTTTGCAGACCGTGTAATGTTCTTGGGGCTCCCGACTAGCTTCGCCGTGGAAGTATCGAGCCTCCGCGACGACGTAAGGGGCGGGTCGGTCTACTTCCTGCAGCAGAGGTCAGATGATGCGTACGGCCAATCACGCCACGGTGTGTTCAGATACAGCCTCATCGACGAAAAGGCCAAGTTCATGGAGCGCCTGCATGCGGAAGAACACATAGACCATGGAAACGAAGCCTTCACGTGGCTCATGCCCCAGCCTCTCATAGCTCCCACTATGTCACGGTCAATTTTTGGAGGCATTTTGTTTAGGGCATTTTTAAAAGTGCCTAGAAAAATAATATTTAGAGGCATTTTTCAATAGTGCCAGCATATTATTTATTTTTAGAGGCATTTTTCTAAAGTGCTTGCAAAAATATAATTTTAAGGGGCACTATACAGAAATGCCTGTAAAAATATTTTTTTAAGGCAGTATTCAAAGTGCCTACAATAATCCTATTTTTTTAGGCATTTTGAAAAGTGCCGGCAAAAATCAAAAAACTGTTCTCATCCTCCAGTCCAGTCCGTCACTCTCCCATCCCATGCCACCCACCCATCCCGCGATGGGACTCATCCGGCGCCTCCTCCCTCGCGGCCCTCTCCGCCCCTCTTCTCCCCTCTTCTCCCTAGTCCCAGCCTGCACGCTCTCTCTCCGCCCCTCTTCTCCCTAGTCCCTTCACCCCCTCCTCGCTTGAGTTCTTCCCCGTCGGCGTCATCCCGGCCTCCTTTGCCGTCGGATTCGCCACCGCCAGGCACCTCGCCCCTACACACCAGCACCACCGCCTCGTCGCCCTCCTCGCGGATCTCGACGCCCGACTCCTCTCCTGACGACGGCGAGGAGGGCACCATCCTCGAGCCCCTCCGACCGCGCTCACGATGGCGTTCTAGAGTGCGCGTCCATGGTGGCTGGCAAGGGCAGCATCGCCGCACCAAAGGAAGGGGCGCTGCGGGATGTGGCCAGGGAGGTCGCCATCTGCCTCAGGGGCTTGGGCCGGGACGCCCTGAGGGACCTCCTCTTCCCTTCGTTGAGGAAGAGGCCCGCCAAGGAGGTCCCCGAGGCCGCCGTTCACGCACACAGGCTTCAATCCTCCACGAATCCCTTGACTGGAGCTTCGAGGATTACATCCACAACATCGCTGTTGTTGGTAGCCTCTTCGACCTGTCCTCAAGCTTTATCAGGTTGGTCACTAGTGATACTTCTCCTTAGAATAGATATGTGCGTCGAAGATGCTTGATGAAATGACCACGTGAGCATGAGTAGCTAACATGTTGCATCTGATTATTGCGTGAGAAAATGACTAGATAGACATTAATGAACGAATAGGATCCGGTTCATGTTGCTAGCATGGATTGGCACCGGATTTGGTTCGTGAGAAAATAACATGTTGCATCTGTAATTTAGCCTAGCCAACATCATGGATTGGTACCTTAGGGAGTACCTGTTAGCCTATGTTCAGGTTCAGATTTTTTTACTGCTATACTGTTGTAATTCTATTACAGAAGTTATACTGTTGTAATTCTATACTGCGGGATGTGGCCAGGGAGGTCGATGGCTGCCTCGGGGGCCTGGGATGGGACGCCCTGCGGGAAGTCAGCTTCGCCTTGCCGAGGAAGAAGCCCACTAAGGAGATCCCCAAGGTCGTCGTTCCCTTGTGCCATTTCTAAGGGTGAGCTTGAGAGTCAAGTCTGAAACATTGATGTGTGATTCTAATCGGCATAACCTACTCATTTAGCGTGTACACCATTTACCTTCAGTCTCCACAATACAACATCTTCTGAAACTTGCACATTTTTAGACAATTTCTTCAGGTATGTATGTGAGATGGAAATTTGCTTGTAATTTGTGAGTGCTAATAATGCATGCATGTTTGATGGTGTGCTACTGTAAATTTGCAATCATGCTACTCCAGTAACTGAACTTGAACAATAGTCTATAGCTTAATGAAGGCAACACAGTAAATTTGCTTGGTAGCACAGGTCATCTCCAGGAGCATGTGTCTTCTCAGTTTGCTTTGTAGCACAACTCATCTCCAGGAGCATGTCAATGATTATTTTAGCTACTCCAGCACTTATATTGCTTGCGCAAAAAATACTCCAGTCAATTGAATATAGTAGTACTCCACAAAAGAAGTGCTGAAAGTAGATTGGTTCAATATAGGTAATAAAGAAAGAAGTATTGTCAATACAAACTGTCAATATTCAGTACTATCAATATTCATCTTATCTTGTCCGCAGGTGATGTGTTTGTTGAGGAACAGAATGAGCTGATAGTGGTGGCCGGCCGTGGAGACCATCTATGGTTTAATCCATGTCCGGTACATCTTGACACTAAAGGCTTGGCTGCGATTACGGCAGATTGTCCTTCCGGTTTCAATTACAGCAGATTGTCTCTCATTATTCTACACATGCATGTTTGTTTCTGATCTGGTGGCTACCCTTATTGCTATTCTGCCTTCGCAGTATCACACCATAGCTTTCAATAGCTATTCCGTTGTGAATATATTTCCGGTTTCAATCTCAGCATATTGTCTCTCATTATTCCACATCTGCATGTTTGTTTCTGATCTGGTAAGAATATTAATTGCCATGGTGCCTACCCTTATTGCTATTCTGCCTTTGCAGTATCACACCATAGCTTTCAATAGCTATTCCGCTGTGAATATATTGCTCTGACTTTGAATTTAAATATAAATACTGTTGTGAATATAGAGTATAAGTACTGCTATAGCTCCCCATATTCTGGAGTAAATATTTGAAATACTGCTGTGAATATATTGTTCTGAAATTTGCTTACATAAGTGGACATTTATGTTTCTTATAACTACTACTCATCTCCTCAGAGTGATGCCGGTGAGAAGGCGACGTTGCTGAGGAGATGAGAAGGATCTATCGGCGAGAAGGCGACACGCGCAGCATGATCGATAGGCCATGCGCGCGGATCCTGATCGATCGGGAGGACCGATTCCGGCTAGGATGAAGGCGATCGAGATTGAGATTTGAATTTTAGACAGGGTTATCAATGTCTTTCAATAGGTTTTTCACCTGGTCGGAATATATATTTTCTTAAACGTCTTATATTCTGAAACAGAGGGACTATTTTGGATGGATCAAATGACATACTACCATGTTTTCTTCAGAATTAAAAGTTGTTCATGTGAATAAATATGAAATGTAAAGAGCATGTACCGTGAGCTTGAATTCATGTATAAGGCCTACAATTTTTTAAGGCATTATTGTATAATGCCTAATTTTTTTCGAGGCATTTTTGAGACACTTTTGCAAAGTGCCAATAAAAATTGTTAGAGGCTTTCTCAATAGTGCCTTAAATTAGTACAAGGCAATTTTTAAAATGCCTCAAGAGGTAGATCTTTTAAGGCAATTTTAAAAGTGCCTCAAAAGATATATTTTTTGAGGCAGTTTTATAAAGTGCCTTAAACGATTTTTCCCTACCCTATTTGATTCGGCATTTTTTTAATTGCCTTCAAAGATTTTTTAAGGCACTATTATTATTTTCTAAGGCACTTTTGTGTGCCTTAGATAATCAACTGTGATGTAGTGTAAACTCCTATTCATATTTATTTATTTTTACGGCCAAGGCAGGAGCTCTCTCAATTTCATTTCAAGCCATTCGTGTGCTCATGCCATGCATGGCACCACGTCTTTGTATGGATGTCACGACCTACAATGTGGAAGACACATTTGAACACATATGAGACCACCTTGCACCGGCCCTCAGATTATTCTTCAAAATCAGAAAACTCACCTCCATCTAGTTTATTTCAAAAATTGGTGATTTTCAAAAATTTAGTTTATTTCTTTGTACTAAAGAGGGTAGAGGGTACCCACCTCCATCCTTAGTAATCATGTATTTTTGACATCTGCTTCCCTAGTGCCATGGTATATAACCTAGCTTGTTTTTGGCCAGGTAATTCGAGAAAGGCTACAGTTGTCACGGACAGGTGCTCCAACTCCAAAAGTTAGCATTATCCGCACGGATAAACCACCAAAACGTTTCAAGGAGCCTTTTGTTAGTTTCAACGTGCAGAACCTGCCTCCGGGCGTGGACAGCCCTCGGCTATGCCGCTTCTTTAACAAATATGGTGAAGTTTCCAATGCTGAGGTGACTTCACTAGGGAAGGGGTCATGGCGACATCATATGAAACATATGAAGCTGAGGATGCCCTTGATGGGGTGGTATTAGATGGCTACACCCTGAAAGTTAGTGGAGCGACAATAACAACGAGGGAGTAGTCTGTGGCTTCCTCCATGCAGGCATGTTAACAACCACAAAACTATCAAGAGAATGTACAGTGGTTCACAAGGCATCATTTGTTTAAACCCATTTCCGTAATATTGACATGAAAAAAGAACACATTATGCGATGGATTATCTTCTTAGTGGCGTGTCATTCTCTATCAGTAGAGTGATTGTTGGCTAATGACTTGTTTGAGCATCTATTTTGAAATGGAGGAAGTATGTCTAAGGCAACATTCGGTATTTTTGGTGCTTGTGATAATGTATTTTGTGGAACTAAGTTTGTTTTCACAAGCAATAAAACAAATTGCACCAATATCTTCAAAAGATTTAATGAATCCATTAGTACTGAATAACATACGAACTGCAGGGAACCGTGGAATTTCTTGGTGAAAATTCAAGAATCTTCATTTGATGGATGGATGCAATTGCCGATCCATATTCATTCTTGTGTTTTCCTTATAAGCAACTTGTCATGTATAATTGTTTTGATCAATTCAAACAATTGAAGCCGTAAAACTTTCTTTTTGAAACTAAGTAATAAAAAAATCTATGTATAGAACTTGCCAACAGATTAACAGTTGAAATTCTACACGCCGGTTCAATCTGGGGCATGGCTTAGGGTTACACAGTTACCCTAATGCCATTTGCTTGTCATGGCGACTTCTGAACACACTTGTGTCCGATGGTACATTCTTCTATAGTTATATATATTTTTATTTTCCTGGTATATGGCAATGACACCACCATGAAACAATTATTTTAGGGGCTGTCATGAAATACTCTGTGAAGCGGGTTCACTGCATCATGGGCAAACCTTGTCAAAAACTGCTGAGGTCTTGTTTGATTCATAGGATAGGAAAAGTATAGGAATAGGAAAACCATAGGATTGATATGTCATGCCAATGTGAATCCTATAGGAAGAGGGATCTTGTTTGATGTGGCAAAGGAATTTTTCCATGAGGTGTGACCTAATGTTGTTTTCCTATAGGAATTGCACTACAAGATTCCTATAGGATTAATTCCTATAGGATATGTTCCTATGAATCAAACACTAACATAGGAAAAATTTCCATAGGATTCAAATCCTACACAATTCCTATGCAATTCCTATAAATCAAACAAGCCCTGAGTTTCTTGGGCGCCAGATTCTCCAAACCGTCAGTAGAGATAAGTGACCGTATTGCCTTCTCCTTGTCCTGCCCCCCAGCATTCTTGCCGCTGACTCGAGCGAAGCGAGGAAGTGATCTACAGGTTGGGGACTGGCATGCATGGCATCATAGGCAATTAGCACCTGGAACCGGACTTCCCTGAGAAACCGCATTTAGTTAGGTGAGAAATATTTCAGTTCATGAGCATTAATATTTGTTTAGTGGAAAATATATCATCGATAAGTCGAGCAAGTACGTCAACTTGATCATAGATCTCTGAGTATAGACAGTGTCAAATTAAAGAAATTGAGCAAAGATTTTAGAGGCAAAGAGTATTGGCATAGTGAGGGGGGGGGGGGGGGGGGATGCAAGACTCATACGGCCTAAGTTCATATTATGTTACCAATTAACAATGCAGCAGTTTGCTAAAAGTTTAATCAACCACGCAGCCTACTACAAGGATGGGCTTAAGTCACTACTAGGCCTGTGCAAACCCATCACTATACCAATACTCTTTGCCTCTATGAGTATAGACAGTTGCTAAAAGTTTAGCGGCTTCACCGGTTTGGGCTAGTTCAAAAAAAATTACTAGTTTCAAAGTTTGGATTTCATTTGTGAAGGAAAATAAACTAGGGTGTAAGTAGCCGGTTTGGCTGATTTGATCGGTTTTAGATTTTGCACACCCTTAGTCACTACCACAAGGAATTTATAACCCGTACTGCCAAAGTGCATATTTATGCTCATGATTAATAGTGTAGCAGACTTCTATTTTTTTTTCGAACCATGCAAGAGCCTTGCATGTATTATATTAGAAGAGGGAAAGCCATAAAGATAGCTAAAGTCTTACAGAAAATACAAAAAGGGCAACACGACCTAGAGAGAGAAATACCAGAACCTAACACTAAATGGCTAACAAGGGAACAGATTAACCCGACAAAAACCGAGACAAGAAGGCTATTCTCCTGGGAGTTGTAGACGACCTGAGCTAACCAGAGTTTCGCTTCGGCCTTGATTTGGTCGATGAGTATGTTGATCGGCTTGAAGCGATGCTTAAAAATTCTTGTGTTTCTTTCTCTCCACACCGACCATGAGACAAGCATTGCCACCGAACTGAATTGTGCGCTGGTTTGTCGAGATAAGCTCACAGCCTGCCTAGTGGGCGTTGGTCATTACTTAAAAGGAAACCAACTGAGTACAGCTGACATGCGAATGCTTCGTGGAAGACATTAGTAAACAACAAAGATGAATGATACATTCAGGGGGTGTTTGGTTCCCAGCCACACTTTCCCAAGCCAATGTTTGGCAATTTGCTAGGTGTTTGGTTCAAGCCATACTTTAAAGTTGCCACACTTTATTGTTCCTATGGCCCACTTGCCATAGAGTAATTTTTTTGCCACACTTTGTGGCTTCCAATTTCCTAGCCACACTTTTGTGGCTACCACACTTGCCAAACTTAGGCTTGGCAAAGTGTGGCTAGGAACCAAACAGCCCCTCAGACTAAAACTTTTGGAGGTACTTGCTGGTGAATCTTGAATGCAGAAAAGAATCAAATCACGGGGAATGAAGTGATATATTTCTTCAGTTCAACAGAATGATAAATATTTTTAGTAACTATGGATCCTGGCATACTTTAAACCTAATCAGAATGCAAGTAGATCATATGAAATACCAGTACCATATATGCAAGATCGAGAGATGCATCAAGAAGCGAAATCTGTTCATCTTGCGTGAACAGTGACAGGCTGCATCACCTGGTGAGATCGACTCTCAACACTGGCTCAAAGGGAAACAAAAGAACTGCAGTGGGCGAGAAAGAAGACAGCACAATTGGCACACCAGCGGAGGAGACGAGGAGAGCCAGAAGACCTTCCAGAAAGTCGCCGCTCAATCTTTTTGTTAATGGAAGTCGCTGCTCAAGTGTTTAACTCAACGACACTTCTGGAGAACACGGGGGAAAGAGGAGACAACCTACTCTTTGTTATACAGACGAGAATAAAGTTACTCCAAAATTAACCATGGCTTTAGCGTGTCGCTTATGCACGTTAAGCAGCAGTAATAGATATCTTTCGTTTTGCCAGTAGTCAGCATACAGTGTGGTGAATCTATTAACAGTGTAACACCCCTGTACTAATATTGTTGGTATATAGCACCAGACCTCGCAATGCACAAAAGGCCATACTCAACTATTTAGATTGTTTGACACCTTGCTACTAGAATTTTGTAAATGTAAATACAGAGTTGCTCGTGATCCCTAAGAATGGCGCAAGTTAAACACGAGACCTAAAGGCAGACGTTCGGTGCTTCTAGCTGCGGTACTCCGATAGTCTGCCCACCTACTTCATGTCCTCTTACCCCCTAGTTGAGAGTATATTCCTGCAGGTAAAGTCTTAAAACAATTGTAAGAAATACAGTGAATGCCGATGCAGCAACAGATAAAAGGAATCCCGAGATCTCAGCAGTTTAGGTCATTCTAAATCAGTTCCTGTAAGAGCTCAAGAAAATGCGGAATATGGTCGAATACAAAATGTATGGAGCCAACTGCCAAGTTGTTGATTCAAGTGGATATTTTCGAGGCCTAAGAAGCCTAGCCATATAAAAGGAGGGTCCAACTCTGTACAAATAATTGAGGATAAAATTAGTGACGTACCAACATAGCCTCCTCCAGATCTTTGGCTTCGCAGTTGTTCGCAAAGTGGTCATGTACAGGCTTCAAACAACAGAAATTGGTACAACCACTTGTTAGAAAATTTATTTCCAATACGAAATTGGTCAAAGCAGTCTCGATTGAATCAAGCACAATGTTCAAAGCAAAAATGGTTGCAAAAGTTTACCAATGCACAAACCCATGAAAATTATATCCAACAAACCATTTGATAAAACTATTTATCCAATTCAAATTTTATGACAACCCATAGTATATACTACCTCCGTTCCAAAGCTTAAGGCTTATATTTTTTTTTAAATATAAAGAACTATGATATTATACAGATACCATGTGAAACTATGTTTCATGATGTATCAAACGGTATGGATTTCATGTTGTAAATATTAACATATTTTTCTAAAAACATGGTCAAACTTTACATAGTTTGACTTTTTTAAAAAAATAAGCCTTAAGCTTTGGAACGGAGGGAGTATGTTCAATCATATATGTACTGTGCAAAGAAGAGAGAAACAGACGCACTTATAACACACATGGGTGCTATCTTTTGCCTATCTGTACACTGTGCATGAGATCACATTTTAACACCCAATTTTATGTGCGCACATAAGATAACATGTAAAAGGGCCCTGGTTTTCTTCAGCATGTTCTGGAATGTACATATATGCAGTGAACATAATGGTTGTACAGCCCATTGGTAGGAGCTGAACATAACAAGATCCAATTGAACATTGGCAATGCGTCAGATTGGTTCACCAAATGTGCCTACTTAGGCGATTTGCTATGATGACAAAACAAAAAAAGGGCTAGAATTCGGATTATGTAGCCCTAGAATTCACATTTTTGCCGAGTAATAGGTATAGTAATTACCTTCATAATCTTACTTAGTGCTTCTGTAAGGGTCTGCTTCACCTCAGCGGCATCCAGAGCACCACTTTCATAATCAGTGATAAGCTCTTCCATGTTCTGAAACGTCCTACACATCGATAAAACAAGTTGCATCAAGATGAATTACAGCAATCGTTTTGTACTGCACGGCCACTGACCACAAACTTGTTGGCACATAATTATCTCATAGATGATTATTTGTTTAGTTTCGCTTGCTTGGCTACTAAATGCAGAATGAATCAGTCGTACAATTGTATATTGTACAGATGAACTGGTTCAGGAGGAAACATGTAAAAGTGCTGCCACCTCCGTCTCGAATTATAAGACTTTCGAGCTTTGTCCTAGGCCAAACTTCCTTAAGTTTATAATCTAAAGGAACCAACATCTACAGCACCATATTAGTTTTATTAAATCTACCACGAAGTATATAGCTTCATAATATACTTATCTGCTATTGTAGATTTGGTACATATTTCTAATTTGGTCAAACTTAAAGAAATGTTACTTAGGACAAAGCTAAACATCTTATAATTTGAAAAAGGGGGGTATTTAGTAACCACGTCAAAGGAAGAAAAAAGCCCTCATTCTAACAAATCTGTACTAACTGCATGCTGACAAATGATCCAAGTCCTTAGTACTTGCACATACTTCATCACATCTATGATGTATACATGTACCCTTTGAAAAAGATGTAAACATACAAGGATAACATTGTTCAGAGACAAATTTTGCCTGCTACCACCGTTCTCTTCCTTCCTGAGTACCTCAAAGTATCCAAACCATGGAAACACAATATATTTGATGTACTCCAGACATGGGTTGCCTTCTGCAACTTTCGCAGGACAGAAAGCTCTGCTCAGTTTGTCAATTAAAATAACCTGAAACAGAGATGTTGGATGGAAAACTCAAAACTGCCCCAAAAAATGCATCCAAATATCAAAGATCCATGACGTACAGCATATGTCATATCTCTAGTATAATATTACACTGAATGGCAATAACAAAATCCACTGTCGGGACTCAGCAGTTGCTTAACAAAGCCAAACAACGTCAAGACTCCTGTAGGCTAACTATTGGACCCACATGTTGGGCTTAATAAATGAAGCCAAAAATGCAACGGTCATAATATTTAGGAAAAATCAGACTCCTATTTTGGATGCTTTTATTTAATCCAAGCCCCTTTTTTCCAACAGAAATGGCTCATAGGCGCATCATTTTTTTCAGTTTCAGTAAATCAGTAAAGGAAACAAGAAGGCATCCAACGTTGTTTATGCATTTCAGTATTCATTAAACAAGAAGGCAGATGTATTTGATCCAATATACAGTGCTTAAGTGGCATCCAACGTTGTTTATGCATTTCGGTATTCATTATTCTGTAATCTGTGGTGTGTGGTTGACATCGCATGGTTCTTGGTTGTTGACGACAGCTTTACTTTTCAGTTAGTTCAGCACCGAACTTCAAGTAAAGTACTCGGCAAAAATGTGAATTATAGGGCCACATACCGGTACTATGCAGGCAGAACTGTACTCAGGACAAATAAACTAGAATAAGCACAACATGAACCATCTGGCATACAGAAGAGTACCTCCCGATCTTCCATGAAGATAGCCCAAGCTGGATCTCCATTCTTAGCAAATTCAGGGTGTTCTATTAAATTGGGGAGCTTATCTGGACACCAAGTCAGGGATACATGTGTGTATTTTGACATGAAAAAGGATGTAGTACATGCACATGCAAACAAAGACTAAAGGCTGAATAAGGATACTATGGGACAGAATAATAGGTCTATTTTCACCCTTCATGCCTTTGCAGTACTGTCTAATTAGCTTGTCGTGAAGATCCTCTTCATGATCCATGGATAATAGCCATATGTCTGCCTGAAATATTAATACAAAAAACTATTATAGGCGTAATAGATATATCTTTCATTGCACTACCAAAGGCATCCTTTGTATTTGGGTAGTTATCCCGATATGGGTATATGAGAAAACTAATACTCCCTCCATCCGAATTAACTGACTCACATTTGTCTAGATCTGCATACATGAAAAACTAGACAAATGTGAGTCAGTTAATTCCGGAGGGAGGGAATACTTACACAAGAAGGTAAAAGCTGCCATCTAAAAGCAGTTATGAAGAATCTAGTATCTCATCGTCAAAACATATGAAGATTTTAATGAATTATCTTTGCATATTCTAACTACTCCCATATCTCTTTCCAATTTCTCATTCGACATCTATATTACTAAATCAAAGTTGGTGGTGTTCGTCCGTCGGCCACTTCGTCCATTTCGTCTGCCACTGGTGCTTCTGTTTTTTCCATAGGTCAACCCTTGCGTCAGCCCACGTTTCCAAAGTCTCTGTAGTTAGTCGAGGTGGTATGTCCGTCTTGATTTCCGTCGCTCCTTCCATCGTCGCTTGTCTGTCATATGTCTTCCTGTATGCTTCCCGATTTCCCAATCGAAAACCAGTCTAAAACACCAGATTGAAAAAAGTCAATACAACAATCAGCTAGGCAACCGCCCCACGCCTCCTAGGACGTTCGCTCCCTACTGCAAGAAGTCGAAACAACCGCTCAAGTTAGAGGCCGGTCGACGAGGACGAGAACTTTCCTTCGCGAAGAGATTCAAAGACCTAGCAGCTAAATCCTACACCAAGCCCCGCCCGCTCATAGCCACTGACTTTGCTGGCGCCATTGGTCATGGTTGCCAGCTGCCCGTGCCCTGTCCTACAATGTCCTAGACGTCCCCTACTTTGGAAGATTCTTGCCCATGGAGGAGAGCTGGGGCGCGGACCGGCGAAATGGTGAAGCCGATGAGGATACGGCATAGATTGGCAAGCCATACAATGCAGGGAGCTAGAGCAGCTGGCCAGCAACAGGCATGGGGCCGATGCTGGGACACCGCTGCCCAGCCTCTCAGATGAAGAGGAGATTCAATGGCACCCAACACCTTCCAAGAGGTACATACTATCCTCCATCAAGTTTTTTAACGAGTCAATTCTACTTTTTACCCTTAATATGTGCATTTGTGACACACATTACCCCATTTAGCTGAACTTCTACTGAAATATCCCATCTAGGAGACTATAAATACTGTTTTACCCCAATTTGGCATTTCACTTGTTTCTGCTAGACTGGACCAGCGTGTGACATCGAGATTGTGCAGCAAAATGTGTAAAAATTGGAGAGCTTCATCGACGATCATGCCCAGACTTCTCTTATCAATCTGTTTCATACAACGGCGCTGTTTTGATATTTTCGAACACCTGTCATCTCATCACACCTTGCCCAATAGACATGCATCAGAAAACGGGAGTCCAATGGTTCTAAAAGGGATAATCTAGACTAATTCACACAATGGGGTAATTAGTGTCACAAATTCATAACTGGGGAGTAAAAGGTTGAATTCACTCTTTTTCAATTCTCTTTGTTTATGGATGACTCATGATTGCTGGGCAAAGAGCCAAGAAGAAACAGGCGATGTACTAATTAACTGCTCCATCAAACTTCAATTAGTGCAAACGCTGATTTTTGACAAACAAATTAAAAATGAAGAATAAAAGAGTAGATCAAATAATAAGATAATAAAAATGAAAGATTAAGAGAAAATGAAGCAAGGCTAGATTTATGCTATTTTGTCGATTTTTGGGGAAAATTTGTGTCACGCCGGTGTTTTATCCTATCGTAATTGGAGCAAAACCATTAAATCTATCATTTGATTTGTAGGTGTGATTTGATTTTTTTTCTCTTTCCTGTAGCACGGGTATTTAGCTAGTAACTGTATAAGATCAATTCATAAAAACACTATAACTTGGCAGACTTTATGCCTCATAACTTGGTATACCAAATAAGAGCAATCGACAAGGGCTTTCTAATATCACATCCAGGATAATAAATTTCGTTCCCAGAGCTTTGGGGCCCATTTTGTTCAGGGTTAAGGGGTAGGTTAGAAAAATAACTTACTAAAAGCCCTTAGGTTAGGCAGGGTTAAATTAACATGGTCAGAACCCTGTAAGCATCCTAGATTAGGTTTAAAATAATAAATAGAAGGGCAAGGTAGCACATTTATTTACTACTCCCTCCGTTGAGGAATAACTGACTTGGATTTGTCTATATTCAAATGTATCTATCCACTAAAATGGGTCTAGATACATTTGAATCTAGACAAAACAAAGTCAATTATTTCTAGACGGAGGGAGTACTTTTTTTATTTTTAATACCCCTAATCTAACCAAGTAGCAGTTTTGGCCAATTCAGTCTGTGCCTCCGTGGCCAAATACATTATCAGGGTTAAGCTAACCACGCCAGGTTAAGGTTAGCTAACATAGTCATCTAGGCTACACTTAATCTAGCAAACACTACTTTTGAAATTGATGGCCCTATTACTGCCTTTGTATTGGAAGCATACTTTGTTTCTACAACATCGCCTCATTTTTATACTTTTTTCTGAATGGTGAAAAGTAAAGTTCAAGGAAGCTGATATAGTGCAAAATTTACTAAAATTAACAACACATGATGAGCATGTTATTAAACTAAATATACCAGCACAGTGCACGCAAGGGGTAAAGAACGTTGAAGCCGCCACATCTTCGGGGTCATTCGGATCAGTAGTACCTCCGTTAAGAATGTATGGATCCACTATTCCATAACACCTGTTCCTTAAACAACTTAACTTGCGTGTCCCAACAAATGATCTGATAATGCAATACTCATAGTATAAATGAAATGAAACTTGGAAAAGCGTATAGTAGGAATACCTTAGTATCGTCCTGAAAGTATTGTTTCTCGCAATATCCATGACAAGTGCCCAGTATTCATCTGAATGGCTATTTACTTCATCTGACAACCATATGAACTCTACCCCGTTAAGTTCCAAGCCAACTGCTTTCCATATCTCAATCATGTAAAATCCAATGGTCCGAATTTTGGTTAGATCACCATCGAATTTGTTCTGTATACGAGCAAACCAATTTGCTATCAAGATTTTAACTCTGAAACCAGCTTTAACCATCTTCCTAACATTGATCACCATCATGATCCCCTGCAAGACGATAACAGATAAATGTACATCACTGCACAAATATAATTTGTATGTGAACAGTAAACACCCCCACTTTGAACTGCTATTACAAGTGAAGCGAAATATGTATAACGACAGTCCAGATTGTGCACAAATGACAGGTAGACAATTATATAGTACAGAATTAATAGTTACCTCAAGGCAATAATCTATATTTACAAATAATACTACGCCTCCTCCTCTCCCCACGAAAATGACAATATTCTAAACTTGGCACTGGCGAACATTGTTGTTAGTGCCCAGTCACTTACCCAAGTTTAAGTTTCTACAAAGTATCTTATAGCACAGCATATGTTTCCCATCGAACACCTTCGGCTCCATTCATTTAAATCCATGTGATTAGAGAAGTATAAGACTCATATTTTATGCTTATCTGAATTATTCTGCCACCCATTTGTTTGCACATCTAAGAATTACAATTGGCGAAACAAGGAAATTGAGGACAAGATGTAATACCATGTAGGCAAAACTATGAAAACTTATCCAAATCGTGCAACATAATAATTCTGATATTCCTTTTTTTTCTCAAACAGGCACCGAAATGCATGATCCTTTTACAAAGATTTTACAATGCAATTGTTCTGATATCATTTCTTAGAAAAACTGCACCAAATATATCGAGGAGTTTTTAGTTGCGACATGGAAGATAAAGTAAATCTTCTGTTATACCTGGGCAATATGTACCCACGGGGAGGGATCACACTAGACATAGAAAACTGGAGCAACCTTCTTATCCAGTAGCCTCCTAACATCATCCTCGTCAATGCTCTCCAAGCCTATGCTCCTTATTATTGCCAACCTCTCATCCAAACTCACCCCGACAGCATTCCTGCACAACAAGTCAAATCCATAGACCATTCACTCCAATTCTTACTCAAACATTAGTTCTTCAAAGTTAGCGCTCTTACCCTGCGGTGCAGATTGTCGCCTCTTCCATGGGAACAAAACTGGGTTGCAAACACACTCCACTTCGTATATATATATATATATACAGAAGCAAGTACACGACAACCTGTTAACAGAAAGTACATGGCAATAGTAAAACATATATCACTGTAATTAGAATGACCAGGATTTCATTCCCCCCCACCCCCCAAAAAAAAAGGTTGTTCGTCTGTGTTTACATCATGGCATTTTAAATTACTTGATCGTAGTTTATTGTGTATCATGTTCATGCATTTTAACTTGATAAACACAAAAATAGGTTTTTTGGAATGGTCTTTTATAGTAGTTATGTAGATTCAGATGAGATTGTTATTGTCTAACTAGTCAGAAAAATTGACCTTTTATGGTCCAATTAGTTGAAATAAGTTGCCTTACAAGTTACAACAAATAGAATATAGAAAAATTGTCATTATTTTGTTTGGCTCGATATCATGACAAGCTGAGTATGAGACAACTCTACAACTCGACCTTGAACTCGACTTAAATGAGCTCATTCATTCTTTTAGTGTGGGCTGAGCTGAGCCTAGTCTAGCACGTTCTGAATCCACTCACTGCTGGCCTTCTTGCGCAATAGTAGTATTACATTCCTATAGCAGACATTTTATGACTCAAATTGTGTATCAGCAGTTAAAATAGCAGCAATATAAAATAGTAGCAGCATAATAATATAATAACCTTATTTGCTTTTCTCCTAGCAGTATTAGCTTGTTTCTTCTTGTGGGCATGTTCTCCCACAACATCTGGATTACTTGTGCACTTTCTTTTGTTATGGCATCCACCTCCACATGCTGAGCATTTGCCACTAACACCCTTTCTAAACAATTTGTTGCCCTTTGGTTTTTCTTGCTCTTCTCTTCTTCTCTCTGTCTTTGGCCTGCCAGGCATTTTCTTTTTAAGAGGTGGAAAAGGCCTCGGTTTTGAAGCTACTGGCCAGCTCTCTTTTCCCTCAATTGGCTGCAAAACATGACTATATACGTGGTCGTAAAGATCTATCTTGTAGCAAGGAGCAATAAAATCATCCAGTTCTTTCTTCACTGTGTATATAGCACTAATGGCATGGCAACATGGCAAACCAGACAGGTCCCAATATCTGCAGCTACATGTGTAACTCTCCAAGTTCACAGTGAACCTTCTCCAAGTCCCTTCCATAACCTCAAATCCTTCGGTTCCATTGTAGAGCACCGTGCAGATATTTGACCTTTTCACATTTAACTTTAGCTTCTTGAAAATGTTGGGGTATATTGTTCCAACCCAACCTTCTGAATTTTCCTTATTCTCTGCTATTCTGGCCATCACCTTCCTCCTCATGATTTCCATAGAAGAAATTACTGGATAAAATCTTGCCCTCATTATAGCATTGTTAAATGACTCGCATAGATTATTTTCAACTGAATCACAATAGGAACCAAGCCTAAAATTGGCTCTACACAAATGTTCAGGAGCAGTCTTCATCATATCCCTTGCACCTTCTGGTGTTTTAAGTGCTAGCTTGGCCCTATTGTAGTTGAACTGAATACAATCACTTGATTTAGCACAAGCCCAAAATAGCTTTTGGAAAGCTTTATCTCTGTGTTGCTTTCTCCAATTTGCATATATGTGCCTTGCACACATTCTGTGTTCTACCTCAGGGATTATCTCATTTACTGCCTTGATTAGGCCCTTCTGCTGATCATATATGATAACCCATCCTTTACCTTGGTTATTGATTTGTATGTCCTTTTGAAGTAGTGAAAGGAACCAGTACTAGCTGTCATGGTTTTCACCTTCAACTTTAGCCCATGCAATTAGGTACATTTGGTTGTTTGGGTCTTGGCCAATTGCGCACAAAATCTGGCCACGAACTGCACCTTTCAGGAAACATCCATCAAGCCCCAACAACTCTCCTACAACCAGCAAAAAATCCTCTCTTGCAACCTTCTAGGCAAACATGCATTCTTTCAAACACAGGCCGATCGGTTATATCAGGATTTAAAGTTACTGAAACTGTGCTTCCAGGATTGCTTCTGACCAGTTCTAGATGGTAGTCGTACACTCTAGAAAATTCTCCATTTGTTCCATCAACAATCCTCTCCATAACAATGCGTTTTGATCGTTTGCATTTTGATTCACTAACATCAACACATAAGTCCTCAAGCACTCTCTCCTGCATCTTTTGAATCCTCCAACCAGGATTATCCTTGATCTCTCTAAAATACTTCTCCGCTATCACTGTGCTAGTGACCAGCTTGTTGCTCCTCCTTGCTACACAATGGTGCACATTATTGTACCTGCTAACTGTGAACCAAGGTGACCTGTTGGGGACTAATGAGCCATATATGCTCCAGTTGCAACCAATCCAGCTGCATTTTGCCAAGAATCTTGTCCTCTCATCCTTGGGAAATATTATGTGTTTAAATTTTTTTAATCTATAATTGACTAGTGCTTGTTTGAATTGTCTGATATCATGGAAAGCCTGCCCAACCTCAAACTCTTGCACCTCAGTACTCTCATCATACACTCTGTGTTTTGTCTTCCTTGTTCTCACATTTCCATCACTGTCTTCGTCATATGACAGTTCATCTTCACTGTCAAAGCAATCACTTCCATCTTCTTGCTCTTCCTTAAGATTTTCTGGAACAATGAATTCTTCTGGTACTCTGGTTGCTTTGTGCTCATCCTCTCCAAGCATTTGTATCTTCACTCTCTTCTTCAGTTCTTGTGCTTGTTTTCTATAACAAATGGCCTCTTCATCTTCACCACTACTATCAGCACTATCTAATTCATGGACATCCTCATAATCACTGTCTGAACTATCTTCACCAACATCTTCATGTTTCTCTTGTATATCCTTGCCCTTATCCTGCTTTGCCGCCCTAACAACTGGCAATTTCCTTGCTACATTTGGCTGCTCTTGGTACTGCTCATGGTGCTGGTCATACTCAATTTGCTGCTCCACTTGATGCTGCTCATGCTCAACTTGCTGCTGCTCTTGGTGCCAAAACGGGTGCTGATCTTGGTGCCACATTGGGTGCTGCTCATGCTAAATTTGGTGCTGCTCTTGCTTAGTTCGGTGCTGCTCATGTCCTATTTTCTGCTGCCCATGCTCAACTTGGTGCTGCTCATGTCCTATTTGCTGCTGCCCATGCTCAACTTGGTAACCAACTGGAATTTCTTCATGTTCTTCATCTGAACTGGCTACATGTGGGTGCTTTGCAAATATCTCAACAAAACTATCAGCTACTCTTGTCACATACCTAACCATACTGCTCACACTTGTATTGTCATCAAGACAACACATGAAATTGTTCTCCTTCTCAATTAATCTCCAACTCAGCCTTATCTTCAGCAAATCTTCATCCGAAAGCACCATGTAATCACACAAGTGCCTCTTCAAATCTGCCAGAGTCATCTTTGTAATGGGCACAGTTGACATGGCACTCCTTCCCCCGACATATTTCCATTCCTTGTCAATGTATTCCAACCTCCCACGATAATGGAAACGAACACACAATGAATCCATCCTACAGAAAGGAACAAAAAACTAAAAGTTTAGCATACTATAAATGGTAATTACAAAAGGACAATTTTGCAAATTACAGTTTACAAGCGACATTCAGACAAGCATTGTGGGCATTGTTCTTGCAAGTCTTGCCTGCTGCATTCAATTTAGAAAGAAAGAAGTGTCCAGACCCCCCATACCTTTCATGTTTAGGACATAGAATTATAACCCCCATAAGTTATCTACACAGAGGCCCATGGAAAACACCTTGGAAGTGGTTCCCAGAGCACCTATTTCTCGGAGACAGACACATTTTTGAAGATCAGTAGGACCTGAGGATACAAGTCAAGATCAAAAGGACCTGAGCTTAGAAGAGAAGATCGTTTCTTGTTCCCAGAATTTCATCCCATTCATGCTGCACAAAACTATCAACAACTCTTGAGATGCACTAACACAAAACAAGTTTGTAATATTCTCAATCTTTATTTTTTATTTCTGAGTTGATGCACAAATTCCAGGAAATATTGTGAGGTTTGGAACATTAGTACAGTTAGTGCTTTCCTGCTGAAATTTCTGAATTCTAAAACTCACTCTTTGAATTCAGGTACAGAGCTACGAGTCGGGAACCTGACCTGCTATTCGACGACGCACTGCAATCAACAGATCACGCCATGCATCGTCCCGTGTCGCGAGCCTGGTGATCAGAGCACGCCGCCACCGCTATCAGCGAAGGAGGGGTAAGACCGCGAGGAGGAGGGGACAGCAGAGAGGAAGAGAAGAGGAGATCGGCAAGCACCTGCGGTCGCCGCCGTCGTGAGCGTGATCAAGCGGACGAGTCGCGAGCGTGATCAGGTGGAGCCGTCGCGAGCGTGATCAGGTGGAGTCACGAGCCGTCCTGATCGTGTCGTGCATCACCACCTGGGAGCATGATTAGGGGAGTCGCGAGTCGTCGTTGCCTCAACCAGGTGCCGAACTGCCGAACGTGATCCCTGAAGAATCGTGACTTGGGTTTTTATTTGGCCAGCCCTACGCGTCCCCCGGGGGATTTGTGTTTTTTATCCCCCGGGTCCCCAGCCAACCACGTGTCCCTTTTTTGAATCAAAATCCCGCTTTTGCTACATAAAGTTTTGTTTTTGCTACAACTAGTCCCGCTTTTGCTACAATGTAGCAGAAAACGGTTCGGCCTAAAAAATAGAAAATTAGACTGGACCTCGCCGGAGACCGTGTAGCAAAAACTTTACGCCATTGTAGCAAACTCACAAAACGTATGTAGCAAAAAATATATGCTAATGTAGCAGATCCGACCTCGCCGGAGACTCGTCGGAAACTTTCGCCAGTAGACCTCACCAGAGACCGTGTAGCAAAAGATTTATACTATTGTAGCAAAACCAGAAAACATATGTAGCAAAAATAATGTCCTATTATAGCAAATCAGATCTCGCTGGAGATCTCACTCGTAGAAAAACAACAAAAGCATTTGTAGCAAAACCCAACGCTACTTGTAGCATCGCCGGCAGCTGCACGTAGCAGCCTCGGGAACCCTATGTAGCAACCCTCACCCCATGTACCCCATGTAGCAACCCTTGACGCCATAGGTAGCAGCGACATTGGTAGTACGTAGCAGCGTCGGTGACCTTCAGTAGCAACATAGGTGGCGTTCGTGTAGCTAGGGCGACGGTGGCAACACCATGAGGGCATGGAGGTGCAGCTCCGACGAGGTAGGCGCGGCCGCGCTCCGACGAGGGCAGGGAGGCCCAGCTCCGACGAGGTAGGCGAGGCGGCGACCCAGTGACTTGGCGGCGGCACTCCGGCGAGGGATAGGTAGGCGCATCGGCGACCCAACGGTGCCCCAGCGCGTGGAGGCGCAACGACCAGGCGGCTGCCCGGCGACGGCGCTCCGGCGAGGGAAGGGTAGGCGCAGCGGCGCTCCGGCGAGGGGTAGGTGGGCGCGGCGGCGCTCCGGCGAGGGGGTAGGTGTGCGCCCTGCGAGCGAGCGCGCGGCGCTCCGACGAACAGGGCAGGGCCTACGAGGGGGAACAGAGAGCGCGCGGCGGCGCTCCGGCGAACAGGGCAAGGCCTACGCGGCGGCGCTCCGGCGAATGGGGCAGGGCCTGCGGTGGGAACGAACAAGGCCTGTGAGGGAGCAAGGCAGCGGCGCGACGGGAGGAAGAGAAGGAGCACGCACGCGGGGTGCTATTCGCGATGTGCGGTTATGGGTTGGATAAGGCTGTTTTTTTCTCTGGCCTGGCTGTGCGCGTACGCAAGCTACGACCCGGGGGATCGATCGAATTGATCCCCCGGGGGAACAGTATCATTTTCCTTTTTATTTTAAGACCATATATGCCAACGTGGACAAAACCAGCCATGCGTGGCAAAACCAGCCCAAAAAAACAGCCCATCACCACCTGGGGGGTAATTAGCCTGGTTTTAGATACATAGGGGGGCTAATTGACCCATTTAATACATGGGGGTGTTTAGTGATCCAAACCCAATAGATAGGGGGGTTAAGTAGACTTTTTTCTAGTAGTTATGTAGATTCAGATGAGGTTGTTATTGTCTAACTAGTCAGAAAAATTGACCTTTTATGGTCCAATTAGTTGAAATAAGTTGCCTTACAAGTTACAACAAATAGAATATAGAAATTGTCATTATTTTGTTTGGCTCGAGATCATGACAAGCTGAGTATGAGACAACTCGACCTTGAACTCGACTTAAATGAGCTCATTCATTCTTTTAGTGCGAGCTGAGCTGAGCCAAGTCTAGCACGTTCTGAATCCACTCGTTTGCAGCCCTATCTGAAAGCAGTCCAAGAACATAAAACACTTGGCAAAAGTTTATGGCTGTATCACGTTGTGCTTTATAACTAGACGAACAATTAGATACGTTTATCAGTTATCACACTGGGAAAAAACAAACATTCCAAGTGACTGTAGAAACAATCGGCTAGCAAAAGGGAACTAAACGACCGCCTGAGGCACAAGGGAAATAACATAGACATTTTCGAGCCTGTCATTGAGCAAAATTAACTAATACGATTTCATCAAGCTCTGTACTCGTATTACCTACTTGTCGGAGTCACAAAGGGCGTGATATAGAATTCACACCGAATCGACGCAATATTTCAGACCTAGGAAATCAATAGAAATACATCCGCAAGGGGATCGACCTAGGGCTGATGGGAACTTGAGATACTGACCTGTGGTAGCCTAGTAGGGTTTGGTTCCCTCAGAAGAGGAGTACGGGATGGACTTAGTGGCCGCCGGAGCAGAGCTCTATGCCGGAACCCCGTCGCCCCCTTCTCGTTCTCGCGGTGCGCAGCTCGCCAATTTTTTGGCGCACGATTTCGCCGGCGTCGTTTGGCCCGCACACCTTGGCAGAAGTTAGACCGGGCGCGCCCAGGTTGGCCCGGTAGAGACTAAATTACCGTTAAAGGTCCGGTGGGCTTTACCAATATTTTGGTAGGCCCGATGGCTCGGTGCTACCCTTTTTTTTTTTTGGAGAGAGATTTTTTTCTTCTTCTCGAAATAGGCTTTCACCCCGCTTTCTAAATAAAGCCACGACGGCCGAACCGATACAAGCTTATGGGAACCCTCTTACAAGCAGATCAAGATAAAACAACAGAAACACGGGAACGACCAAGACTTGTCACCGAAGATACGGGACCGCCGAGTAGAACCGGGGCTCCACGACGACGCCCCAAAGAGGGTAACGACGCCACACGCCGCCTCCTTCGAGACCGAAGGTCAAGGGTTTTCACCCGGAGACTTAGCGTGGAGAAGGTAAAAACAACGACGCCCCCAAGAGGGTTACCACACCCGCAGGCATCGCTGCCAAAGCACTGCGCTTCGCCCGAAAAAACCTTCACCCGTTCCGGTCTCATACGGTCAGCTCTCTGAGCCAGACTTACAACACAAGATCTAGGAGTTGTCGAAGCCGAAGCGCCGCCAACACCAAGGTCCCCCATCGTTTAGTATATTCAATCAAAAACAAAGGTCAAATTCTCCCGCTCTTCGCCATCCACATGACCAAAGAGAGACCACCACCACTGCCATGTCGCTCCCCGTAGAGTCGTCTGTGCAGTCCACCTTCCGAGGCCACCTCCCCGGCATCCATGAGCTCCAAACTAGGGGTCGATACACCACTCATCGTAGGACCGATGGATCAGACGATGTATGATGACAACCAACTTTCCTAAGCGGCGCCGCAGGCAGTGGGAGGAGCTCATCCTCCACCGCTAGAGGCAATCACCGGCCGGACACAACAGTTAGGGCATGTCAAGCCTAGAAGACCCGACTAGCCCCTGCCGCTGCGCTGCAGTACCCTGCCCGCAGCCACCATGCTCCTACAAGCCCACACCGCACCTACCGCCATCATCCCTACTGGAAATACTTCTCTAAGGTGTCGCGGGGCAGACAACCGTCCAAGGACCAAAGCAGGGAACAACCCCTGCCAGGACCCACTCGGCCCAGATCGGGCCCAAGGGGCCTAGATCTTGGCCAGCAGACCCGCGTGCCATGGATGCTCCTAGCTCTGCATGCAAACTCGCCAGCTGCCCACTCTACCACAGCCAACGCCGCCAATCGCCGCCGCGCGTGGTAGACCTCCCCTCTAGTCTCGTGAGCTCCAAAAGCAGCGCACTGTTGCCCCGGTAGCCCAACCCTGTGCCAGGCTCTGCGACCACGGGTAGTGGAAAGGCCACCGCTGCCGGCACCGCCCGGGCTTTGCCCGACGACGAAAGGGAGGAGAGGATGGAGAGGCTTGAAGGTGGAGGTTAGGTTGGACACCCGTCCGTCTCCCGCGGGCGACGTCGACGAGTCAAGCCTACCAAAAAATCCGTCTTCGTCTCATGTCTCCACTCTCGAGCAGAGATGCAGCGGCATGATTGATCTTTTTTTTTGAAACGGGGGCAAAAGCTTTGCCCCAATCTATTAATTAAGAAAGAGTTTGACGAACATAGCAAAGAAAAGAAAGGTGAATATTACAATAAACCTACTCTCCCGGCATTATTTTGCCCAAATGTTTGGCGCCCGCGATAACCCACAAGCGAACCTCATTCTTAATTCTATCTAACACAACAAAAGGCGGTGCGTGCTTGTTGCGGAAGACCCGTACGTTCCTCTCGTTCCATAACTCCCACGTGATAAGTAAGGTTAGGGAAGCCAACGCTTTCCGGTTGGGGATTATTCCATTCGTTATCATGCTCCACCAAGTCTTGATTGAGAGGCCCGCACCTTGCCATTGTTGAGGTTCAATGTCGTTTATGCCTATCCAACTCTCCGTGAGGTTCGAAACCCGTATGATTGATCTAGGACTCAACTGTGTCTAGGTCATTCTCCTCTGGCCTTGTCTATCATGAATTGCTACCGATCTCATTGTACATACCGCTATCGATTTATCCCAAGATCATGCGTCGGTTAGAAATACAAGTGGTAACTTTTTCTCTTTTTAGGGAGAGACGACGTGTTCTCATTACCAAATTGAAGTTCTAAGAGCATCTGATAACATTTGGATCTGTTAGAGCATATACAATGCAAGGTGTTTAGGATGGTGATTAAAAAAATAAACCGGTTTTTTTTAAACATCAGTGCTTATTTATACTAGGTAGATGCCCAACTAGACACCTCTTCTATAGAAAACCTCTTCTTTAGAAATAAGCAAAATATATAAGCATTTCTCTAAGCAACTCCTATTATACATGCTTTTAGAATAAGTATAGAACTTAGAGGATCAACCTTTTCTACTTGTGAAGAATACTAATCTTGAGGGCGATCGACTAGTCCCACGTGTCCCACTGGTGGCTTTGTGCTCCCACGTGAAGGAGGGGCAGTATCGTACTTGGCTCGGACCCGTCCCACGTGTCTCGCTCGCTGGTGGCTCTCCTCCCGGCACAACCACGCGTCGCGGAACGTGGCAACTCGAAAGCCGCTTAAAGTAGTGCGTCGCCGCACCGCTCCGCGCACACGACACTTCGATCCGCAACTGTAATCCAAAGCTCGGAAGCACGCAAAGTAGATAGAAACACGACGATGTCGGCGAGCCTCGCGAGGGCGTCGTTGCCGTGGTGCAGCGGCACCGGCACGGCCGCAGCTGCGGGGAGCAGGCTGCGTTCTCGCCTCCGCCGGCCTGCGTGGCACGGTCAGCGCGCTGGCCTCCTCCGGTGCAGCGCCACGACGCCGCCGGGGTTCCCGCCGGGCCCGTCGCCGGCCGAGGTGCCTGGCACGGCCCGCCCGCCCGAGGAGATGCCAGGCACGACGCGCCCGCCGGAGGAGATGCCGAGCATCGACAGGCCGCCGGAGTTCGAGCCGCCCCCCGGCGTGGACGTGCCGATGCCGGGCACGCCGAGCAGCCCGGAGCTGCCGGGCCCGTCGATACCGTCGCCGCAGACGCCGGAGATCCCGGCCGTGCCGAACAACCCCGACATCCCGCCGTGGTCGGCGCCAGAGGTCGACCCGCCGAAGCCGCCGCCCGAGGTCGTCCCGCCGCAGCCTTCCGACGTCCCGCCTCCGTTCGTGTAGTGTTGTGTTGGCCGGCTACGGAAAAATCTGGGTGTAAGATACAGTAGTATTTCGTTTAGCTCGTTGTTAGCGAATAATAAAGCGGAAGGACCGCGTGTGTATGATGTCGTACGTGTTACGATGACACGCCATGGAGCTTCCCGGAACCATTGTGTATGATAGAAACCGAGATACTTCTTCTTTCTTGAGCAAGTCCAGGTTCGCTTCTGAGTTTCTCAAAGAGTTATTTACCAGAACAACGACAAGTGCCGCCGTTGTCGGCAACGCGCACACGTGGACGCGAACACGGTGCGGTTTCTGGTCATTTCTCCTGGGCCAGGCAGATTCATTCTGGACATCTATTTTGCTGGGCTGAGCATGCTCGCGGGTCCGGAGCAGGCCGAGCTCCTAGAACGGCCTAGCCCACTGCCCGGCCATGCGGTGGCCTTTTCCTACGAGATGATAGCCCACTGTCCCGCACAACGTCTGGAGCTACCAGCTGTCTGTCTTCCATACAGACCAAGGTTCTGGAGCTATAGCTGCTGTTCTGCGTGACTCGTCGGATAATTTTATCCTTGCAATGTCGTGTTACTTCCTGCCGTTTGTGACTGATGCATGTACAGCAGATGCTGCTTTGGCCAAGCAATATGGCCTCGAGCTGGCTGACCTGAGGGGCTGCCACAAACTCAAGGCAGAGTCTGATTGTCAAGAAGTCATCAACTTATGCTTAGTACATGATCGCTTATGGGGTGCAACGACTGCGATTTATGCAAACTGTTATAATTCTATGGGTCGGATTGGTAGGTGAAATTTTCACATTGTTCTAGGGAAGCCAACAAAGGTGCTCACGAGATAGCTAAGAAGTGTTTTAAGTGTTATAAGTTTATTCTATAATCAATAAAGCTTGTCCTGGTGGTTTTCCCTAAAAAAAAAACTACAAGGGCCGAAGCTCGCCAACCATTTGTTTAGAGGTACATTTTCGGTTTGAATTCAAATCAAACACAAATGGTGCTAGCGTGTTACTCGCGAGAATACAAATCAAACACAAATGGTGCTGGCGTGTTACTCGCGAGAATACAAATCAAAAACAAATGGTGCTAGCGTGTTACTCACGAGAATATAATATGGTTGAATTTTTTTTTGCGGGTGATAACATGGTTGAACTTAATATGATAGTCTCATTATCTTTTATTTGGCCTATCTTACCTGTATTTCTATTTTTTTGTATCCTGTTATTTTGGACGAGATCTACTTCTCCATCTTCCCTTCCCCTAAACTATTTGTATGCTAGACTTTGGCTTTATGTGTTTGTTTCAAACTATTGTCTGAAGACTATGTTTCAGACTATGTTGTAATCCTTGTGTGGAAGACTATGTTGTAAAAACAGTGTTGCAATCCTTGTGTGGAAGACTATGTGAAACTTGAGTCTATCTGTCTCATACTTTGTTTAAGACTATTTGCAATCATTGATGTGAAATGTTCATTTTTTAAATAGGTTTAGAGACCCTAAATGCGAACTTCTAAAACATAGGTTTAGAGTTGTCGAGACCCCTGTCTCGATAACCCTAAATGCTCATTTTAAAACATAGGTTTCTTGACAACCCTAAATGCTCACTTGAAAACATAGGGGTCTTAACAACCCTAAATGCTCACTTTTAAACATACGTTTGGATTTGTTGAGACCCATCAATTTCTCGAGAGTAACAATATGAAAAACTATAAATCTTATAGTAATAACACATAACTAAATTATATGCCAGAAACAATTAGACATCATTACCAATAATTGTTCAACACTTGATTATAAATAATTGTTCACCACAAGAAGTAGGTTCAACACATACCAAGAGTAGGACATAAAGGTTGAACACATACAAAGAGCACAAAATAGGTTCAACACATACATATTACAGCAAGTAAATTAAACTACATTGCCATCTACTGAAGGTGCATATAGTTACTACATTGACAAGTCATGCACCAATAATTTTATTAATCCCCTTCCACTTCTCCTTGTTGGCATCATTCAGTTTGAACATATCAAAAAAAATACTCCAACTTTTTCTTGTCTTCCTTTAGAGCCTCTATTTCTGCATCCCATTATATCTTCATGGACTTCAGTATGTCTGCTTGGGTTCTCTAGACTTGCCTTGGCTCATCAACATCCTTCTTTAGCTCCTCAAGTTCATCCTTAGATCTGTTTCTTCAGCTTCTGTCTTCTGGTAGTTTGGCTGCATCACACTCTTCTCCGTTTCTTCGGAGGATTTTTTTCACATCATCTACGAGAGTGAAATATTTCTTCTATGTCTTGTTCGTTGCTAAAGACATCTCCTCCACAAACTTGGAATGATCAATCTTCTCATCAATTCTAGCACCGTTGCTAACATGATATATTCCCCAAAGTATGTTAAGTGAATTCTGCATTTTTCCTGGCCATTCATCATATAACCAACAAACAAAGCCACAGTTGAGCACTTCCTTCATATATAAATTTCACATCATAGTACATTGATGCATTCAAAGTAAAATATTATACAATGCTAGATATATAGCTTAGTTATTATAGTACATTGATGATTAAAAAATATTATTAGATAACACTAATATATTACACTATGCTAGATCTCTACCTCAACATTTAGTTACTAACAATAATATGAGACTAATCACTAACCTTAACTATGCTATTTCTGCAATCCATAAGTAACCCTAAACTAATCCAACAAAACTAATCATGTATCATTCAGTGCACTTAGCAAATGTAAGAGAACAGAGGTTTAAATTACTTACATTCTCAACTAAGCACACACAAAATATGTGCCTTGTGTCTGTCCCCTCAAATGCACACATTTTTGTGGTTCCAGCTTGTGTCCGATGCAAACGTGATCACAACCCACGGCTTTACCATAGAATGTAGAGTCTTCGCAGGTACGAGGGGAATAATCAAGGGGGTGAGGTCCTACTAGGCCACAAATTGCGAAGAAAACGAGATCAAATCCATGAATTTGAACATAAATTTGAAATTCACAAATAAATAATCTTAACCCTAGAAATGGATTACGTAAGTTGGAGATTACCCCTAGCAGTGACGTGCTCGCAGAGGAGCCATCATGCCAGCTGGGCATGACGACAAATGGCGACGCGAAAAAGGGCCTGTGGCGCGCATGGCTGTCAGTGGCGACACACAATGCGGGACAACAAGGAGGACTGAATGAGGCATTGCGACTCAGAGCCCCCTTGCTAGGGTTAGGACACACACATTAACTGTCTGACCCAACCTTGAACCTCTTGCCACGTCACCCCCTAACAGGGGGTCTCGCTATCATGTTTGTCATGACCGCTCGCCAAATCAAGCATCAATGCACATTGAGCGACAACAATGTAATGAAGGTGGATTTTTGCGAATATGACAAAAACCGGTAGATTTTTAAACTTCCCGCAAAATTATCATGGTTTTTTGAATTAACTCTACTCTATATGTGTTTTACTGAGTGTTTTTCTAAATCACCTGAAAGAAGGTAATATATAGTCTACTACATTATGTTAGATTAGTCATAATGGGGAGTAACTTCAACTAGTGTCATGCATAAGACAGTAATCTAAGTTACTACTACCTCTGTTTGGGATTATAAGGAGAGAGATCTTTTTTAATTTGTTGGAGATTATAAGGGCTATCTTATTTATTAGTCTCTCTCTTCCGGTGCATGTTCTCTTTTTTCTCGCACATGTCTCATGCATGTAAAAACTATTGGTGCATGCATAGATTAATGAAGAAATTTATGAACAGACTTTGTCCTACCAACTTGGCCCTTAGGACTAATAATCCCAAACATAGATAGTACATTCATAGTGCATAACAACCAATAGATAATACCATAGATGACTATATTAATTAGCTTATGGAATTATTTTAACTAGAAAAGTGTGACATTATAGTAACATAACTAGTTACTCCCACGTGGTTATTTGATAAGTCTCGACCGTTATATGTCATGTTATCAAAATTCATATTTGACATTGCATGTAGCTGCATGCTATCACATACTACCTCCGTTCGAGAGATTAAGGCTTATATTTTCTTCAAAAGCCAAACTACATAAAGTCTGACCAAGTTTGTAGAGAAAAATATTAATATTTATAATACAAAATTTATGTTCTTTGATACGTAATAAAATATATTTTCACATGGTATCTATATAACATTATAATCTTAATATTTGTTTCTAAAAATTTGGTCGAACTTTCCATAGCTTGATTTTTCAGAAAAAAAAAGTTTTAAACTCCAGGACGGTGGGAGTATGTTACTCTCGCTATGACTAGTCTTACCTCTCTAACTCAAAACATCTAGATAAATAATTTGGGCAAATCAATGACAACTAATTCTGAATAGAGAAAATATATGACTCCCTTCTATCCAAATATAACTGAATCTAGGTAAATCTGAGTTACCCTCTTTGTAGTAACATGTTCTGAAACATTGATTCGTTACATCTACAGGTCCATTTTTTCGTGCATGCTCAGTGTGAAACCAGTCCTGTCTGTCACTGTCAGATCCAACATTATACAAAAAAAAGAAAAAGAAAAACCGCATCGATATGATGGACGGCAGGGTCAATGCGCATCGCACGCGTGCCTGCGTGCGCCGCACAGGCCGTGCATGCGCGGCCGGCCGCTGCAGCGCAAGCTGCGCAGCTAGGCCTCGATCGGACGTATAGTAGGCGGCGCAGCAGATCGAGGGACCACGCACGCCGGCCGGCCGGCCGCGACCACAGATCGACGACCATCGCACGCACGCGCGCCGTGCCGTGCCGTGCCGTTGGCTGGCGGCGAATATTACACATGTACTAGCCCGTAGGCATCTCTGCACGGCATGCGGTACGTACGGCGCCACCTCCGATTAAAAGTTACTACTAGTACGTAAGTTTTTCCACTGTTCCTAAAGGCACGTACGCACGCATGCACGGAGAAAAGTCTCCCGGCCAGACGGACGGTGTACATACACATCCATAGCATACATGCGCCAGCTTGCCCTGTACGTACATGCTGCAGCAACTACTCTTCAGTAGTAGAGTACGTACAAAGGACGCACGAGTACGTACACGTCGTACAGTACGTAGTTGTATATTAGTACTCTTCAACCTGTTGCACTTGCACAGACCAGGGTAAGGTCATGTGTTCTTCGAAATGCCAGGGCAAAAGTCCAAAGCATATGTACCAGTCGAGTCGAGTAGCATCTACATTTATTTGCTTCGATTTTATTGTTACGTTTTAGGCTTTGGATGTGAGAGGTGAGGAGCTGCATGCGCAAGTACGCGCGCGTTGCATGCCTGCCGTGCCCACGAGAAGAGGAGGACCACGTACCACCTGGCCTAGCCTAGCTAAGCACCTACCCTAAGCATCTCTCTAGGTAGCTACCTGCCTAGCTAGGCCTGCACCTGCTTGTAAAGAGATCTAGATCAGGGCTGCATCTGGACTGGACGCTGCTTTGCTTTAACTATCTTCTTTTTATATACCTACTAGACGTACTTCCTACATTGCACATATGGGGTTTTCATTGTTTTTCTTTCACCAGCAATTTAATCGACAATATCTTGGTTACCTGATGTCTGCATCAGTCAATGCACATTTTTTATATTAAAAGTTGATACAAACTCAAGGGTAACTCATAGTTGAGACATGAATCAACCAGCGAAAGATATAAAGCATATTAGGGCACGTATAATGCTAAAGAAGACGTTTCTTCTCTTAACCCTCCACATCATTTAGAGAAGATACAATATATAATTTGTATCTCTTATTACTATCTCTAGCAATTATTGAGAATTAACTATTTTTAGTAAAAAAATGGTTGGCTAAGGGAAGACATATGATTTTCTCTTATTTTTAAGAGACCATCCCTTGAATAAGGGAAGACAATCTTCTTTTTGTTGTTTCTCTCTCCTTCAACTAAACAAAAATCCAACGTGACAAGCATAAGAGAGAAGGCCGACGTCACCGCATTGTACATGCCCTTACAACTAAGCATAATGTAGTCAACTAATATGCTATCAACCATGACAGCCGCATTCAATAACCATAATACTTTGTTGGTCTTGCGGTAGTAGGGACACCCATAAGTACAAAAAAATGCGTCGTCGTACAATTAACCTACAAATAGTAAAAACTTATGGTCTTGTTAAAAACTATGTCATTCTTGTATCTCCATATGGACCAATATAAGGTTGAAACACCAATGCGAATTCTAGCCTTAATAAAATTGCCAACCCCATTCAACTGATTTTCCCCCCATATTAATCCTTAACTTGAGGATCGGGTTACACTATCATCAGATAAGGAAACAGAGAACAAGGTCACTGCCTTATGTTACAACCCAAAGCACGATAACTACCATTTTTAATACTACCAGTTTCAACTAAAGCATAATAAAAGCTCATGCTCACCGCACACGGCTAGAGTTTCCAACATGAACAAGCATTAACAAAATAAAGCGACTGTAGCCACAATCCAAGTTCCAGCAATCGAACAGAACAAGCAACAAGATCCTTCGACTCATTTTTTCAATCTTCACTATCATGAGAATTCTCAATATCCCTCTTATGATCATGATCGACAGTTGACAGGCCTAGAAGCGGAACTCGAGCAGCATCCATTGCCGTCGCATCTTCCATAGCATTCCTTTGCAGAACCTCAACTCCACCCGTCAAAGCCTCTTGTTTGCCTGCACCATGTAGTCCTGGCCAATATTTTATGAAAACACGAGCATACCTGATTAGATCAATGGGAGAATTGAACATCTTATGTTCAAAGCAAGCTATATTCCTAAGTTTCCAGATATCCCAACAAATAGAAGCCAAAGTCATATTCTGCACATTACGGCTAACAGAAAGATAATGGGGAATCCGCCAAAAGTACTCGGAAAAGGAACCAGGCCTTGTCCCCATTCAACTGATTTGGAAACAATATTTGTGATGTTAGATGGAATTCTTTTTCGCTAAACAGAAGAGAGAGAAATACAGGTGACAAGAAGGTGCAACTCACGTTCTACATGAGCCCGGAAGAAAGAAGTGTCAGTAGACCATATGTAAAATTTATTATATGCCATAGGAAACTAGCAAAAATGATATGAGATAAATAGGTTATCAAATACTTGGACAACTTCTTGATCAAAGTTAAATATTAAAAAGTATATGCATCTTATTTATAAGAATAGTGGGACTATCCGCATATATATATTTTCTCTATGCAGAACTACCCAATTATATTACTACTCCTTCCTTCCCAATTATCCATTTTTGCCAGCTATATAGAAAAAATATAAACATATAAAATATTGAATCAATATAATTGGAATCATCATAAAATATGTTTTCATACTATTATATCAATTTGATATTGTGGATGTTGATATTTTTTGCTACAAACATGGCCCAACTTCAAAAATTTAACTTTAACTAAACCCAGTCGTAAATCAACCGAGGGAGTAATAGTAAAGGGGAAAAAATGTGGTGGTACACTAGCTAGCTATAGCTTGTACTGGCTCTGGAGGGTGTATTACTTATTTGGACCACAGGCAGGCAGGCATGCAAGTATTAAATCTCATACCAGAGAAAGTATAGATTCAAAGTGCATGTGATATGCCTAATCAAGCTAGCAGCATGGCTGCGTCCATCTCCACTCTCCCCTGTAGATCGACTAGCCTCTCTGTGTGCATGTCAGCTGCGTACTAGTAGTACAAAAATTGCTGCATGCCTGCTCCTAGTGGTTCTTTCGATGCATGGAAACAAATATAGCAACCACAGAGATACAACAAAACTCTCACCGTATAGTTCTCAGTTCTCACAACTGATGGTCATGGACCGTGTGCCCGATCTTGTCATTGCTTGAGCGTTAAATATTTTGCATTGGTTAGCTGGGCTCGTCATCACAGGATGTCGATCGTTAGTGCCAATGTACCATCGCCACCTACTACTAGGAAAGGTTTGATTTTATGTAATTTAATGCCTACTTGCTTTGTCCTGCCACATTTATAGGCGTACATCTACAAAGACCTCATCAACTGTAAGCAGGTTAAATTTTACTGATCATACTTTGATATATTGTCTTGCCACATTTAGGCCTTTCACAATAGGGTGTCTCTTCGCTCGTTATCCTAGGTAGTGGTATATTTTAAAAAGCAACTAGTACAATAGTAGATTGTATCTTAAGAGTTGTATTTATATTTAATGATTTTGGATACATGCATGCATGTGATTGGGCTAACCATGTGTTTTGCCTATGATACCATGCAAGACTTGTAGCTAAGCTAAAATACAACATCACCTTCTCTCTTTATTAACTATAGTGCCACATAAGCAATTTGCCTATGATACCGTGCTAAGAAACACCCATTAGAAAAGGCCTTATAGGCGTACATCTACAAAGACCTCATCAATTGCATCATTCTAAAACCACATGAATATAATATAAATGCATATACATGCACACAACTGAAATCATATGAGTTATATAATTGTTACTAGTACAATAGAATGTGGTCCAAGCATAGGTTCCCATGGAGTTCGATTTATCACACTGAAATGTTGCATATATATATATATATATATATATATATATATATATATATATATATATATATATATATATATATATATAGTCGCGCTATTTGACACCCAGGGTGTAGAATAGGGTGTAGAATAGTTATTCTACACCCACCATCTATCTTTAAAACTGTATATTATTTTTACGTCGCGTAAATTTTGTCTTACCTCGAGAGTTGAGAAGAATGTAAGAAAATATAGACATGTCATAATTTTTTTATTTACATGCCATATAAAAATACGACATAAAATGCGTATTTTTAGTGTTTTTTACACTATAATTACTGATAAATTATTTTTTATGTCATTTTTTTTGTGTTGTGGATGAATATGAACATAATTATTTGTATACGAAACATAAATTTATAAATGTTACAACATAAAATTATGTGGGTGCAAAATAACTATTCTGCACCCTGGGTGCTGAATTATATATATATATATATATATATATATATATATATCATTGTAAAAAATATCGGGATTATAAACATTAAGACAATTGTTTAATCATAGAGTTCCCGAGCAATGCCATACGATATCACAATGTGAGGTTCAACCATGCTATGCATTTTATAACTTTATCCTTGCAGAACTTCGATGAACAATCTGGAGGGTGCGACCTATAAACGGTCTTTATTAGGAGGGTTGTAAAGAATGCAAGAATATGTAGAAAGAATGCATGATTCAAATGACATTGCATACCGAATCCTACAGGAACCATAAATACATGAATCATAGAAATTGTTTCATTGCACCAATACACAAGGACTTTCCTTAGTTTTCATAGAAAAAAAAAGAATTTTTTCATTAGGTTGGAAACATTACATAAATCTTTAAAATTGCATGTAAAGTACGTGGATCCTATGAACTAATCCCTAACATGGGATTTCTTTTAGAAAATAGAATCCTACAAAATTATATGATTTTTCTAAACAAAAGAGTCCATGTATGCTCATGCATGCACCTATAACTGCTAGCTTGGATTGGGCTAATTCATGTGTCCCAAACAGTATATTCAACTCCTTGTAGACATATATAAGGCGTGTTTATAGTTAATTATGTATGATATATGTTCCACGCCGTATTTCATGGGAACTACTCATAAGTGTATCTATTGTGAGTACACATGCAATGGGAACCACTCCAAAGTTCAAGTGTGTCATAATACTATTTCTATAGCAAAAGCCTTGCACTGGAAAAGCCAATTGTTAAGAGCATGGACCAAAGACCAAAGTGTTAGTACATGCAATAGTTCCAGAGCAACTGGATATTTGATTATACAAAAAATGCACGAGATCCATGGAAAAAGGATAAACATGCATGCTCGTAGTAGTGGCTTTGCATGCGTGACCTGCGTCCCATACTCAAAACAAAGTTCTTTTGAGGTGGGCCCTCGGCCAGATCGAATGCGAGTAACATTTGGAGGCATAGAGAAGAGCCATAGAGAGAAAAACAGAATCTCGTTAGCACACTGGACATCAAAAGGCTTTCTTTTTGGCATTTCTTGCTAAGCCAAAGGTACAGTCAATCACTTGGCCTTGACCGGCATCTCTCTCATTTCAGATCACACGATCTGGTCGCTGCCCCTGCGTTGTTGTCATGGAATGGACTCGGGGCTATAGATTCCTAGCTAGGCCATAGGCCGTAGCTGATCAAACAAAGTGCTGTCACATCGGCAGCACGGATGGTGAACGAGATTTGCAATATTTAAACTTATCTCTTGCATTCCTAAATAGACCAAGCATGTAAAATATCGCTTTGATTTTCAAAACTAGGAACGAACTAATGGAAAAACCAAAAGAATATGAATATATGTCATAAAGATGCACATGCAGATAATGTATATATAGAAGTAACAGATACTAGTATGTTGTAAACTTGAGGGCTTACTTTACATGGATACAAAATACGATTTGCACTAAAAAGAATGTCGCAGATATGTCCATTCGAACTAAAAATTATGCCGCAAATTTATTTAAATTGATATATCTACATACTAAATGATGTCTACATACATTTAAATTTTGATAAATCTAAAACATTATTTTCTATATGGATGGAGTAATAAAAACGATTAAGTAAAAGATAGACTCGCGGTGAAAATGCATTTTTAGGATCATACTCTATTTGTTTCATAATATAAGCCTTTAGCTTGCTAAATGGTTTATATTGGGGAGCAGAGGGAGCAGTAACACAAATATTTTGGAAATGTTGCGACTTGCGTTGGATACCTTCTGCTATGGACGTCTATATGTAATAACACATCCTTGGCAAAGAAAACGTACGAGAGCCTCAATATCCATATATGTGACGATAAATCAAGCTCAAACTATACCAGAGCACCACCGGTACAGTATAAAACCGGTGTGTCCCAATCCACATTCCTTCAGTCTCTTTCTTCGCTTTATGACTGCACAACTACTATACTGACACGAAAGTTACATGAAGCTGACGCTACTAACCACCTGGCCTGCACACTAAACCAATCCAGAATGTTTGGTTGGCTAGGAAACTACAAATTAAATGTTACATTCACTAGTAGAAAATAGGCATTCGTTTTGGTGCCGAACCGGCCACTAGTCCCGGTTCTAAGGACTAGAAACCCGGGATATCACTAGTCCTAGGCCGTTCCGGACATCTAGTCTCGGTCGCCAGCTGCACTGTACAGGAACAATTAGTCCCAGTCTGTATCACGGTCCGGGACTAGTTGTAATTTCTAGTCCTGGTTCGTATCATGGATCATAACTGTTGGTTCCTCTATATGATTCGGCTTCGTCTCTCATTGTTAGTTTAGCTCTAGCAATAGCCATTTTCCCTTCCAAGCAAGTCGAGTTCATGTCTTTTTTTTCCAGAAGATTGTCAAGATTTGGTGGCAACCCCTAAATCCAAGGTTTTAAAAGGTTAGGAACTTCATCCTTCATCTCTCATTGTTAGTTTAGCTCAATGCAATAGAAGTAGAGATGAGGGATTTTTAAATATGTAATTTTAGGCAAAGGTTACTGAAAATTGAAATATATAATTTTATAGTTTCAGAGCTCAGAATTGAATGAGGTTTTCAGTGCTAGAACAATAATTAAAAACTCCACATTTTTCATGTTAATTGTTTCCTCCAATTCAAAAATTGGTGCATGTAAATTTTTCAAAATTCAAATTTAATGCTCTAGAAGATCACATTATAACGTGTATTAAATTGGTCATTGATCTCTATTCATGATGTTGTGTAATGGTTTTTGATATACTTTTACAATAATGCAGATGGTCCAGGAATGGATATACTTTACTGACCGACGCTCTGGCGAGTTCATTAACGGTGTGCATGAATTCATCCGTGTGGCTGGTGCGAACAAGAGACATGGTTTTGTATTTTGTCCATGTAGTGGATGTAGGAATCAGAAGGATTGATCTGACTCAAAAACCCTTCACAGCCACCTATTAAAGTCCGGTTTCATGTCCAATTATAATTGTTGGACCAAGAACAGAGAGAGGGTTATAACGGAAGACAATGAAGAAAGAGGAGGATGATGACAACTATCATGGGTTCCCTGAATACGGTGATACTTCCATGAGGGAAGCTGGAGAAGAGGCACCTGATGAGCCCGCTGATGATCTTGGTCGGACCATTGCTGATGCACGGAGAGAGTGCGAAAATGAAAAAGAGAGGGAGAGGGAGAAGTTCAATCATATGTTAGAGGATCATAAAAATTCGTTGTACCCAAATGTGGTATGGTCCTATAATACCACAGTTGAAACGTTTGATCAGAAACAAAGAGCACACCAAGTTTTTGCGATGACAAAAAGAGGAACATACGTCAAACGGGATGGTTAGACACCCGTTGATGGGTCGCAGTGGAAAAAATCGATAGAAAGTACCCAGACTTTACAGATGACGCAAGGAGATTAAGGTTTGGTCTAAGTACGGATGGCATGAATCCTTTTGGGGAGCAGAGCTCTAGTCACAGCACATGGTCCGTGACTCTATGTATCTATAACCTTCCTCCTTGGTTGTGCATGAAGCGGAAGTTCATTATGATGCCAGTGCTCATCCAAGGCCCGAAGCAACCCGACAATGACACTGATGTGTACTTGATACGTCGGAAACGTATCTATTATTTTTGATGCTCCATGCTTGTTTAGTACCTACTTTGCTTTGCTTTGTCTACACTTTGAGGTGCTTTCTACATGTTTTCTGGTACTAACCTATTAACAAGTTGCCACAGTGCCGGTTGCCTATTTTCTGCTATTTTTGGTTCTAGAAAAGCTAGCAAGGAAATATTCTCGAAATTGGATGGGACAAACGTAAAAGTCAATAACTTTTCGTGGGGAACAAGAAGTCCAGAGGGGAGACGGAGAAGCGGGCCAGGGCGCCCAGACCCCCTAGGCGCGGGTGGGCCCTGCCCCTTGCCTAGGCAGGGTGTGGCCCCCCTGGCCACTGCCTCGGCCTCCCCCTTCGCCTATAAGAAGCCCCCGATGCAGAAACCTTAGGCACCTGATCAAATATCCACTAAACCTTCTGTAGCCGCCGCCACCGTCGTCCCTAGATCTGGGGGATCTGAAGTTCTTCTCGACACCCTGCCGGAGGGGAGATCATCCCGGAGGCCTTCTCTCCGGTATGATGCATGAGTAGTCCCACCTTGGACTATGGGTCCATGTAGTAGCTAGATGGTTGTATCTCCTCCTTTGTGCTTTCATGTATAGATCTTGTGAGCTCCGTTCATGATCAAGATCTAATCTATTTGTAATCATGCATGTTGTGTTTGCGGGGATCCGATGGATATTGAGATTATTATGTTGGTTTGATTAATGGTTTTGTATTTATGATTCTATCATGTATGTGTTGTTTGTGATCTTGCATGCTCTCCGTTGTTAGTATCTATCTTGGCCAAGTAGTTGCTAGTGACTCCAAGAGGGGGTATTTATGCTCGATAGTGGGTTCATGCCTCTAGTTTCCAAGGGAAGTGACAGAAATATCTTCGGTTGTAGATGTGCTATTGCCACTAGGGAGAAAACAACGGTCTCTTATTCATGTAACATGTGGACTGTTTACCATACACACTTTTCTTAAAGCAGTTGTTTGTTGCTTGCAACTTAATACTGGAGGAGGCTCGGATGATAACCTGAAGGTGGAATTCTAGTCATAGATGAAGTTGGATGGCGGTCTATGTATCTTGTTGTATTGCCCAATCAACCTCATAGGATCTTTCTGACTAGTAATTGCATTGTTATGCCTTGCTCAGTTCCTATCAATTGCCCTGTTGTAATTTGTTTACCCTTCATGCCATGTTGTTTATCTTGTTGGGAATATGCCCTAGAGGCAATCATGTATGATGATATTTCCATTATATTCATAAAGTTATTAAGTTATCCTTGTATGAGCAGCTCATGTATATCATTGAATATGTGATTCGGTTGTGGAACTATACATTCATGTTGTTTGTAATAAATGTCCTTGGTCATTGAGGTTGTGTTGGACACACAACTTAGACCAATGTGAAAGTCGGCTTGATGACTCGGTTCCACTTGTCATGGGCATGGTGATGCTATTCCGACTTACACAGATCCGGCTAAAGAGTTTAGCGAGTCGGATTGACCCACATTGAGGTACAACGAACAAGTTGTCATTTGTACTCAATCAATGTAATCCTTAGACCTAAGGTTATTGCATAGTCCGAGTTGAGGATCACCGACTTAGGTTCTGTCAAACGTTGATCCGTAACTGGGCAGTTATAAAGGCAGAGTTCGGGTCAACTTGGAATCAAGCTGCGTGATGTGAATAACCAAGATGGGATTTTGCCTCTCCACTTGGAGAGATGTTCTCTGGGCCCTCTGGGATGATATGATTCGGAAAGCATGGCCATGCACGACTCGGTTAAGTGTTAACCGAGGCGATCGACTAAGAGTTAGTCGGGTGAATCACTTATCTCGGATCGAGAAGAGAGTCGAACTATTTAAGGGATGACAAATATTCGCCTATAGTCTGACAAGGTATATCGTGTGGCAAAAGGGACTCGGACGCAAGTCGCATTGGAAAGGCAAGTCGTCATGACTCCTTCTTACTTGGGAGTCAGCATGTTCTGCTAGGAGCCTCTACCGACTGATCGATCGAGAGTATACTCTAATCGTGTCCAAGTAGCCAAGAGCCTGCGGGGTCACACACTTAAGAGCGGGAGCAAGTTCGGATTGGATCTGAACCGTAAATCTGGTTGGGTTGGACCCAAGCCGGATTAGGACTGAGTCAGTGAGTCGGACTCACGGTGACTAGTGTTATATGGGCTTTAGTGAATGGTCCACGAGAGTGGAGCCCATGTTCACTCCCTATATATAGTGGAGCACAGTAACCTAGAAGGGTTAATCAATTTTGATCGGTTAGGTCATTCCAAGGGATGTGATGTTCGCCGTCGGTGCTCCTCCTTGTATGTGTGGATACCAGCAGAGGTGTTGTACGATCAACACCAAGACGACCGGATCGCAAAGGACTGCACTGCATCAACTGACGCGCTTCATCAGTAATCCGCAACTGCGCGTCTAGTGGTAAACCTCGTGGCCTTCTACCTCATCTAGATCTTGGGATCACCACGTTAGAGGGAAAAGTTATGTTTTATCTGTACGTGGCCCAACATATCTAAGGAGAGCACCTCTAGTGAACTATGGACCTCGGTCCAATCTTTACCATTGATACATCTTCCACTGTTACTTGTTTACTTGATGCAAACCATTACCTTCCACACAATACGTTTAATCCTTTGTTACAGCAAACCGGTGAGCTTCACAACCTCACTGTTCGTTGGGGCAAAGTCTTGAGTTTGTGTTGTGCAGGTCTTCGCGTTGCTTGCAAAACCTATGTGACGTTTCATCCTTATGGTTCGATAACCTCGTTCTCAACTGAGGGAAAACTTGCCGCTTCACACCTTGCTCTTGGGGTTCCCAACAGGCTGTGCATAGACAGTCGTCAAGCTTTTCTAGCACCGTTGCCGGGGAGGCCAAGGACGTCTTCACAAGGGGAGTCCTTCACTTCCTTTCTCTTTACTTTGTTTTTAGTTTGCTTTGTTTCTTTTGCTTGGTTTTGTTTGCCTCTTTCCAAAAAAAAACCAAAAAATAGTTCCTTCTCTAGATGCTGCTGTTATTTTTGGCTTGCCCACCTTTGCCAAAATGAACTCCGCTGAGAACACCAAGTTGCGTGACTTCACTAGCACCAACAACAATGATTTCCTTAGCACTCTTATTGCTCAACCTGCTCCTGATGCTACCTTTTATGAAATTAAGCATGTTTTGTTGAATCTTGTGATGAGAGAGCAATTTTCTGGTGCTGGTTCTGATGATCATGCTGCCCATATTAATAGCTTTGTTAAACTTTGTGAGATGCAGAAGTATAAGGATGTAGATGGAGATATTATTAAGCTCAAGCTTTTTCCTTTTTCCTTGAGGGGAAAATCTAAAGAATGGTTGCTTTCTTTGCCTAAAAATAGTATTGATTCTTGGACTAAGTGCAAAGATGTTTTTTTGGAAAGTACTATCCCCCTTCTAAGATTATATCTATGAGAAGTGACATTATGAAATTTAAACAACTTGATAGTGAACATGTTGCTCCAGCTTGGGAAAGAATGAAATCTTTGGTTAAGAATTGTCCTACTCATGGACTCACTGCTTGGATGATTATCTAGACTTTTTATGCAAGTTTGAACTTCTCCTCAAGAAATCTGTTGGATTCAGCTGCTGGAGGTACTTTTATGGGCCTCACCTTGGGTACTGCAACAAGGCTCCTTGATAATATGATGGTTAACTACTCTGAATGGCATGTTGAGAGAGCTCCACATGGTAAGAAGGTAAATTCTGTTGAGAAAACTTCCTCTTTGAGTGAAAAGATTGATGTTATTATGGCTATTCTTGTTAATGGGAAAACCACTACTAGAGAAAAGCCTATCCGAGGCGCACCAAAAAGCCTATCCGAGGCGCATATCACATGTGCCTCTAGCTTCAAGCCTCGGGTATTTCTTATGCGAGGCGCATCTAATATGTGCCTCCTATACTTCACATATGCGAGGCGCATATCGATATGCGCCTCGCATAATAATATTTTTATACTAGAGGCGCATATCTTAAAGTGCGCCTCGCCTATTTTTATAGGAGGCGCATATGCTAAATGTGCCTCGCATAAGCATGTCTCCTATAGCCTTTTCTCTAGTAGTGAACTCCTCTAGATCCTAATAGTGTTCCCTTAGCCGCTTTGGTTGCTCAAGAAGAGCAAGTTGATGTGAAGTTCATTAGAAACAACAATTTTGGCAACAATAATTATGGTAATTATAGGCCTTATCCTCTTAATAATGGCAATTCCTTTGGAAGCTCTTACAATAATGCTAGAAGTGCCCCCTCTGAACTTGAAGTCATGCTCAAGGACTTTATTAGTAATCAAACCACTTTCAATAAGACTATAGAGGAAAAGCTTTTGACTGTTGAGAAAAATATATCCTCTTTGTCTGAAGCTCAGTCTTCCTTGATTAATAAAATGGCTGCTAAACCTGAAACTATGGAGAACAACTTTGCTACTACTCATGCCATACAAGTTAGTGTTGATGAAAATGTCAGGCTGTTAGCTCAACTTCATGCTAAGTGGGAAAGGGAAGTTGAAATTGATAGAAACAATAGTGTGTGCACTATCACCACTAAACCACCAGTAGTCCCTATTCCTACTCCTACAATGCCTAAGCCTATTGAGCCTACTACTAGTGATGCCAAGTTTGACTTTGATATTGATGGTTGCAATTTTTCTGAAGTGATTATGTTCTTGCAAAAGCTTGCTAGAAGTCCTGATGCTAGTGATATGCATGTTGCCTTTACCAAACACATCACAGATGCTCTTGTGAAAATTAAGGAAGAGAAGCTAAAACACAAAGCTTTTATTCCTAGGAAAGTAGAAGATAGTTGGGAACCCATTATTAATATGCAAGTGAATGACTTTGATCTCAAAGCTTCATGTGATCTTGGTTCTAGTGTCTCTATTATGCCTAGGAAGATTTATGAAATGCTTGATTTACCACCTTTGGAAGATTGTTATTTAGATGTCCCACTCAATGATAATGCTAAGAAGAAACTCATGGGGAGTATTAATGATGTTCTCATTATGGTTAATAATGCTTATGTCCCTATGTATTTCTATGATTTGGATGTTGAATAGAATGCTTCTTGTCCTATTACTTTGGGAAGACCTTTTCTTAGAACAGTTGGTTCCATCATTGATATGAAAGAAGGCACCATTAAATATCATTTTCCATTCAACAAAGGTATTGAACACTTCCCTATGAGAAGAGAGAAGTTGATTTTTGCTCCTCCTTTGAAAGCAAGATTTGATGTTAATGATTCTTCATTTGAAAATACTTGATTCTTTTTGCTTCTTGTGCCTAACTTAAAGGCGTTAAAGAAAAGTACTTTTTGGGAGATAACCCAAGAGTTTCCTTGAGTATTGGAAGTTATTACTTCAGTAATGACCTCTCCTTATCTTTTTTGTTTGCTTTTTGTGCCAAGAATGACCTCTAATGAGAGGGAAGTAAGATTTGGAGAGTTGCTGTCCCGAAACAGATTTCTATCCTCCACCAAAAAATTTTGTGAGAAGGCTCTGTAACTCGGATTGAGCTCAACATTTACGAATAAATCCCCCAGTATGTTAGTTAACTTTCGTTAGTTCAACACGTTTTGATTTGAGCAACAGAAGATGTTCGAAAAAATCGGTTTTTACCTGCTGGTATATTTTGACAGATTTCTGCCATTATTTGCATTTGCTTCTTATTGATTCTTTTTTGGGTTCTCTTCAGGTAAATTGAGCTTTTTGAGGAGTTGCTACAGTAGCTTGTGTTTTTAGTGAAAAGCCTTGCTGTTCCAACGCTTTAACATTGGTATAATATCTTTTGAATACACTAATGTTGCTAATGAAGATTGTGTGAAGTTTTGTATGAAGGAAAAAAAATTCAGGTGTAGAGGGAGAATGATGCAATGAGATGAATAATGGACAAAAGCTCAAGCTTGGGGATGCCACCATGGTGTCGCCCCAAGAAATATCCAAGAGGTACAAGCGTCAAATCTTGGGGATGCCCGAGGCATCCCCTTCTTCATCAATAAAAAGCTGAGGTCTGTCTAGACACTTCGTTTTTATTGTTTCATGCACAGTTGTGTTTTTCTTGAAGCATCTTAGTTTTTGTTTGCTTTGCTTAGGTTGTTTAGTTTGCTTGAATAAAGTAGTTTGGACCCCTGTTCTCGCTGTGTTGTTTTGCAAATAAGTTTGCTTGGTGTTTGGAAAGGAGTAGTACTCTTCATTGACTGTGGCTTAGACTTTAGCATGACATGCTAGGTGCTTTTTTGACCTTATGCTTAGTGATTATTGTTGTAGCATGTCTTTCTCCAAACAATTGGGATTGCTTAGTGTGTCTTGAAGAAATTATGCGTTGTTTTAGCATGCCAAAGCATAGTATTGTGGTATTCTCCTTTGATGCTTTGCTTGGGTTGACTTGGCACATGCTCACACCATGTTATGACTATGACAAGTAACCATTAGCCTCTATGATCATTTAGTCCTTGACTTGTAGTACCACTCTTTGCTTTGATTAGTATGCTTTGTTGCACTGCATGATTTTGGCCATTATTGCTCTCTTAGTTGGTTGCTCCTAGTCTTTTGCTAGCCTCCACTTGTATGAGTAAGTTCTACTCATGCCTCCAACTCCCAAGAAACCAAGTTATTCCAAAGTGTCCACTATAAATTCCTATGCATGGTGTGTTACACCATTCCAAGTATATTCTTGTTTTCAACTATCTTCCAATTAAAAACTATTTTGTTATGTGAAAACTTAGTGACTAAAGCCCTCACGAACTTGATGGCACACTTTATTCTTTGACCCTAATAAACTTGAATCATTGTGACAACTTTGTTGTATATGCTTGCACTTATAAGTTGTAATTAGCACAATCGTGCTATCACGGGGAACGTTTTCAACATTGCACTTGTACCTTGTTGTTCTCAGTTGATATCATGTTCTTTTGTCTATGGATGTCACCGGTGTGAAATAAAGAGGGAACTTTAAGTCCATGGAGTTTGTATCCTGTGTTAGAGCAATGCCTGGGCCGCTAGCCTAAGCCATGCCTAATCATGGTGGAAACTTGCATCATCACCATAATGAGCTATCTATGAAGCATCCTCAATAAAAAGCTATGCATATGGTAAATAAAAATATTGCTGAGATGCTCATTGTCTGCTTGCCTTGTCATTTTGGTTATGGGAAAGCTCTTGTACCATGTGCAAGGGGTACCCTATTGGCGGTTCTCAATGATATGCAAATACTTACGGTGACAATAACTTACCTGGACCCAAAGTTGAGTATGCATGAGGTGTGGCCCTCGTATTCAAGGGACTTGAGATTGCCAGCTTATACTTTGTCAAGCATATACTCCAGCTTTGCCACTTTAAACTTAACCACTTCAAGATGCTTATGATAGGGGCAATAAGTGCTGAAAGCTAGCAAGTACCATAATTTTTGGAAGCTCTTTTTGAAACTTGTAATCCCTGCTTCCTTTTACAAAAAGGCCTTTCTTCCACCACTATTGAGTCTCCACCTTCTACCTTTAGGCACCATTAAGAGAGCATAGTTGTCATTTTGTGTGCAGTGTTCCAAATCTTGTTAATTGATGCATATTGTGTTATTACTTGTTCTCGTGCTACTTGTTTCTAGTCACCCTTGTGAACTTTGCAGGTGTCCTATGCATTTAATTTCTACTCTAGGAGGGACAAGCTGATTGCCACTATGCTATGTTTTCTGTATGTGAAACGAACAAACATTTTTCAATGCATGTTACTCATGATCTTTTTTTGTAGCCTTTCATGTTGCATACATGATTACTATGTCCTATTGTTAGAACTCCATCTTTCATGCACATGTTTAGAGTTCTTTGATCCCAGATTTCAATTCTTGCAAATGGTTGGATCTTTATTGTGAGGGTGCATGTCACCTAAAAAATTATTCTGTTTAACACTTACCTACTCGAGGACGAGCAGGAGTTAGTAAATAAATTATTCTGTTTAACACTTACCTATTAACAAGTTGCAACAGGCCAGATGCCTATTTTCTGCTATTTTTGGTTTCAGAAAAGTTAGTAAATAAATATTCTCGGAATTGGACAGGACAAAGGACAAAGTCAATTAATTTCCGTGGGGAACAAGAAGTCGAGAGGAGAGACGGAGGGGCCAGCCAGGGGGCCAGACCCACCCCAGGCGCGGGTGGGCCCAGCCTCGCGCCTGGCTAGGGTTTGGTGGCCCTGGCCGCCGCCTCGGTCTTCCCCTTCGCCTATAAGAAGCACCCGATGTAGAAACCCTGAGTACCCGATCAAAAATCCACGAAACCGTCTGTAGCCGCCGCCACCATCGTCCCTAGATCAGGGGGATCTGAAGTTCTTCCTGGAACCCTGTCGAAGGGGAGATCATCCCGGAGTCCTTCTCTCCGGTATGATGCGTGAGTAGTTCCACCTTGGACTATGGGTCCATGTAGTAGCTAGATGGTTGTATCCCCTCATTTGTGCTTTCATGTATAGATCTCGTGAGCTCCGTTCATGATCAAGATCTAATCTATTTGTAATCATGCATGTTGTGTTTGCGGGGATCCGATGGATATTGAGATTATTATGTTGGTTTGATTAATGGTTTTGTCTTTATGATTCTATCATGTCTGTGTTGTTTGTGATCTTGCATGCTCTCCGTTGTTAGTAGTTATCTTGTCCAAGTAGTTGCTAGTGACTCCAAGAGGGGGTATTTATGCTCTATAGTGGGTTCATGCCTCTAGTTTCCAAGGGAAGTGACAATAATCTCTTCGGTTGTAGATGTGTTGTTGCTACTAGGGAGAAAACAACGGTCTCTTGTTCATGGAACATGTGGACTGTTTACCTTACACACTTTGCTTAAAGCAGTTGTCTGTTGCTTGCAACTTAATATTGGAGGGGGTTCGGATGATTACGTGAAGGTGAACTTCTAGTCATAGATGAAGTTGGATGGCGGTCTATGTATCTTGTTGTATTGGCCAATGTAACCTCATAGGATCTTTCTGACTAGTAATTGCATTGTTATGTCTTGCTCAGTTCCTGTCAATTGCCATGCTGTAATTTGGTTACCCTTCATGCCATGTTATTTATCTAAGGAGAGCACCTCTAGTGAACTATGGACCCCGATCCAATCTTTACCATTGATACATCTTCCACTGTTACTTGTTTTCTTGCTGCAAACCAATACCTTCCACACAATACGTTTAATCCTTTGTTACAGCAAACCGGTGAGCTTGACAACCTCACTGTTCGTTGGGGCAAAGTCTTGAGTTTGTGTTGTGCAGGTCTTCGGGTTGCTTGCAACACCTGTGTGAAGTTTCCTTCCTCCTTCTGGTTCAATAAACTCGGTCTCAACTGAGGGAAAACTTGTTGCTTGCTGCTTCACACCTTGCTCTTGGGGTTCCCAATAGGCTGTGCGTATACAGTCGTCAGGTATTTATGCTCGATAGTGGGTTCATGCCTCTAGTTTCCAAGGGAAGTGACAGAAATCTCTTTGGATGTAGATGTGGTGTTGCCACTAGGGAGAAAACAACGGTCTCTTGTTCATGGAACATGTGGACTGTTTACCTTACACACTTTGCTTAAAGCAGTTGTCTGTTTCTTGCAACTTAATACTGGAGGGGGTTCGGATGATAACTTGAAGGTGGACTTCTAGTCATATATGCAGTTGGATGGCGGTCTATGTATCTTGTTGTATTTCCCAATCAAATCTCATAGGATCTTTCTTACTAGTAATTGCATTGTTATGCCTTGTTCAGTTCCTATCAATTGCCCTGCTATAATTTGTTTACCCTTCATGCCATGTTGTTTATTTAAGGAGAGCACCTCTAGTGAACTATGGACCCCGGTCCAATCTTTACCATTGATACATCTTCCACTGTTACTTGTTTACTTGTTGCAAACCATTACCTTCCACACCATTCATTTAATCCTTTGTTACAGCAAACCGGTGAGCTTGACAACCTCACTGGTTCATTGGGCAAAGTCTTGAGTTTGTGTTGTGCATGTCTCCGCGTTTCTAGCAACACCCGTGTGACGTTTCCTTCCTCCTACTAGTTCAATAACCTCGGTTTCTTACTGAGGGAAAACTTGCTGTTGTGCTGCTTCACACCTTGCTCTTGGGGTTCCCAACAGGCTCCACGTCAATCGTGCTAGCCATCATTAGTACTTAAGGCCATCAGTTGAAGAACTTTTACAGTTGTGGCATGAACCCAGCGTACATGTGTGGGATGAACACAAAAGGAGGAATTTGACCTCCGAGCATTGCTTTTCATAACAATCAATGATTGGCCTGCTCTTAGTAACCTTTCAGGACAGACAAACAAGAGATACAATGTATGCACACACTGTTTAGATGATACTTGAAGTATATAATTGGAACATTGTAAGAAAGAATTTGTACACGGGGCATCGTTGATTTGTTTTGGCCAAGCATGCCTTAAGAAAGAAAGGCAGGCATGTCACCAGACAAAGCCTAAGGAACGTACCGGTGCTGATGTATTTGATATGGTCAAAGATTTGGATCAAATAGTAACCTTTGGAAAGGGTCCTGGCGGAAAATCTGTTCCAAAGGACGCTGACAGACACACACCCATGTGGAAGAAGAAATCTATGCTTTGGGAGCTACCCTATTGAAAATTACTAGAGGTCCGCTCTGCAATCGACGTGATGCATGTAACAAAAAATCTTTGCATGAACCTTCTAGGCTTCTTGGGCGTGTATGGGAAGACAAAAGATACACCGGAAGCACGGAAGGACCAGTAACGTATGAAAGATCCAGAAGACCTACATCCAGAATGGTTTCAAGGTCATGGCAGCTACACTCTTACCAAACAAGAGAAGGAAATCTTTTTGAATGTCTGAGCAGTATCAAGGTCTCGTCTGGCTTCTCCTCGAATATAAAGGTAATAATAAATATGGCATAGAAAAAGTTCCAAAACCTAAAGTCTCATGACTGCCACGTGATTATGACGCAAATGCCACCGATTGCATTGAGGGGGCTTCTACCGGATTATATTCGAGTACATATTGTGAAGCTATTTGCATTCCTCAATGCAATCTCTTAGAATATAATCAATCCTGAAGATCTACCATGGTTACAGAATGATGTGGTCCAATGTCTTGTCGGTTTCGAGTTGATGTTCCCACCATCCTTCTTCAATATTATGATGCACCTCCTGGTTCACCTATTCGAAGAGATTTCCATTCTCGGTCCTGTATTTCTACACAATATATTCCGCTTTGAAAGGTTCATGGGAGTCTTAAAGAAATATGTTTGTAACCGTGCTAGGCCATAAGGAAGCATCTCCAAGGGCTATGGAATAGAGGAGGTCATTGAGTTTTGTGTTTACTTTGTTCCTGACCTTAAGGAGATTGGTCTTCCTTCTGGCGCCGCATTCCGGCAGCGCTCTCGCAGTCGGTCACACGTTCGGTACTCGATGAAGACATTCCTCTCCCTTGTTCCAGCAGACATAGGAGGTTGTAGATCTCTCCTCGCGATTCCGGCAGCACGACGGCATGGTGTCGGAAGTAGAGGGGAAATCCCCCAGGGCTTCGCCTAAGCCGGAGCAGGTATGGTGGAGTAGAAGAGGGCCTTGGTGCTCTAGGGTTTAGAGGGGCGAGGGGGGTGGCCGATGGCTAGTAGAGGGGCTAGGCGTGGCTACTTTTAGAGGGCTCTAAATCGGCTGCAACTTTTTATAGGCTACAACCAATCTAGCGTTTATTGTGGGAGGGCAAGGGGCGCCCTCTCCCCTCTATTTATGAGAGGGGGAGGCGGCAAGGGGAGGGGAGTCCTCCCCCAAATCCCCTTGCTTGTCCGGCGGCAAGGATGAGGGAGTAATCCTCACCTAGGTAGGATTCATTCCCTCCCTCCACTAGGCAACCATGTTGGGATTTGAATTTTCAAATTGGTGTTTGACTTTTCAAACTAGAGTTTGATTTCTCTCTTCCCATTGCCCAGCCAAGTGACCTACGACATGATGCAACCATTCCACTTTGTCATGACACATCCATGTACCCTTCCCACTCCGGATCGGTGGACCTTCTAGACCCTTCTAGAACATTCCGGTGAAAACACCGAAACCATTCCCGAACTCCAGAATTGGACTTTCCTTATATGAATCTTATTCTTCATACCATTCCAGATCTCCTCGTGTTGTCCTGGATCCAATCCGAGACTCTGAACAACATTTGGTCTTCTTACTCACATTCCATATCTACTAAACAACATTGAATCCTTAAGTGTGTCTCCCTACGGTTCGTGAATTATGTGGACATGACCGAGACTCTTCTCCGATCAATAACCAATAGAGGAATCTGGAAATTCATATGGTTCCCACATATTTCTACGATTACTTCGTGATCGAATGAACCATTTACAAACGGTACCAATTTCCCTTTGTCTCGTGATACTTTACTTATCCGAGGTTTGATCATCGGTATCTCTGCATACCTAGTTCAACCTTGTTACCGATAAGTACTATTTACTCGGTCCTATGATATGTGATGCCTTGTGAACCAGTCACATGCTTGCAAGCCAATTGGATGACATTCCACCTAGAGAGCCCAGAGTATATCTATCCGTCATATGGATGGACAAATTCCACTCTTGATCCATGTGCCTCAACACATACTTTCCGAACACTCAATGCCACATTTATAACCACCCAGGTACGAAGCGGTGTTTGATGTCATCAAAGCATACATCTGGTGATGGTGATTAACATGATCTCATGGTCGAAGGATTTAGGTTACTATGTATCTAAAAGATTATAGCAAACAAACTATTGAAATGACTTGATCTTATGCTATACTTAATTATAGGAGTATGTCCATCACACAATTCTCATAATGATATGATCGTGTTATTAATAACATCTCAATTTTCATGATCAGGAAACCATGATCATCTATTAATCAACAAGCTAGTATTACAAAGAGGCTTTACTAGGGACTCTTACAAGTCTACAAATCACACAAGTATTAATGTTTCCGTTTAATACCATTATAGCATGAATGTAAAAATTTATCATGAACACAAAGATATAATAATAACTACTTTTATTATTTCCTCTTGGGCATATCTCCAACAATTATGTCATGAATGTCGACACTATGCCAGTGAGTGGTGACACTATTTCGGTGAGTGGTGACACTATTTCAGTGAGTGGTGACACTATTTTGATGGGTGGCAACACTATGATAGGGGTGAGTGTCGATATTATGTCGTGATTGTCGATACTATGTTGTGCTGCTTAATCTATAAATAGGAATATTTGTGAAGTTATTAACTACAAACAAGATATGGTGTGCGAGAGCAGGGACAACACTATGTCCAACTCTGTGGAGATGCCTAAGGATCTAGTCCTCAACCTCTCCACATTGCTGGTCATAGAGGCACTCCCTAATATGTGAAATTAGTGAGCTCCCCGACACAATAATAGAACAACATCTTCATAGTTTGGGAAAGTCGTAGTAGGAAACTGTCCATTAGTCTCGGTTTTCTAACTAGGACTATGGAATCAGGACTAAAGGCCCGCCTTTAGTCCATTCCAGCCATAAACCGGGACTAACAATCAAGACATTTATTAATATTAAAAAACCGGGACTACGGAATTGGAACTAAAGGCACCCCCTTTAGACATGCTCATATATAGCCCTATAGTACACAACTTCATGGTCATATTTGTCATCATCGTCGTTGCTAGGCACACACGGCTGGATCCTCAACCCATCCATAGCATATTCCTGAGGCACCTGCCTCTCTGGCCTCGGATTCACAACGCGTGGGGGATGAGGGACCCTAGATGACGATGCCACTACGCCCACAGACTTCACCACTGCCACCCTTCTTATGGCTCTGCGGCGGATGCGGGCACCATAGGCGAGGGTGATTTCCCTACACGATGTAGCGCATCACGCTGACGATAGTACGGTTTGCCCACCACACGCGGTAGCCGAATTCGTTGTTGTTCACCGTGGGAGGGTCATCACCCTCATACATGGTGAGCTCCCTTTCCTGTCGGTTAGCAAAGAAAGGATTCCAGGTGTCGTAGTTGTCGGGATCCCAACGGGGATCCATCCGCTGCTCCATTGTGAGCTCGATGTGGTGTCCATTGTTGTGAGAGGGGAAGGTGTAGATGTGTGTGGATGGCCATGGTGGTCGGCCTAGATATAGAGGGAAAGGACGGGAAAGGATGGTGGGAAGCGGAGAGAAATGGCGAGAAAGCATGGCGCGTGGCTTGACGGTTCTAAGAATGATGGGAAATATATTTACTCCTGGTTATTGCCTCCAACCGAGACTAAAGGCCCCCGAAATATTTATTCAAAAAAAAATATGGATACATGATGCAAACAGATGTATGGATGATATATTCAGATTCCTTATATATTCTCTCATAATAATAGACATATTGTTATTTTTATTTGGATTTATACAATAGGATATATGAGTTTCCAAAGTTTTCTACTTGATTTGAATTATAAAAACTAAAAAAATAAGTAAATTACAAAAAACTCTATTTTAGAAAGCAGAAAATATTTTTGGATTAGTTATTCAAATTCAAACACTTTTCATGTTGAAAGTTTTGTCAATTTCAAAAATATGAAAAATAGTGGATTTGAAAATGGCAAAATTGATACATGATACAAACAAATATATGGATGATATATTCAGATTCCTTATATTTTTCTAATAATAATAGACATATTATTTGTATTATTTGGATTTATACAATAGGAGATACGAATTTCCAAAGTTTTCTAATTGATTTGAATTATAAAAACTTAAAGATAAGTAAATTACCCAAAAACCTCTATTTTAGAAAACAGAAAATATTTTTGGATTAGTTATTAAAATTCAAAAACTTTGCATGTTGAAAGTTTTGTCAAATTAAAAATATAAAAAATAGTGGATTTGAAAATGGCACAATTGATACATGACGCAAACAAATGTATGGATGATATATTCAGATTCCTTATATTTTTCTGATAATAATAGACATATTTTTGGTACGATTTGGATTTATACAATAGGAGATATGAATTTCCAAAGTTTTCTAATTGAGTTGAATTATAAAAACTAAAAAATAAGAAAATTTACCAAAAAAACCTCTAGTCCCGTATCGTTACTGCACACGGGACTAGAGGGGTAGCTCACGTGCGTGACTGAAGTGGCCGAAATCGATCGAGGAGGAAGACGAAGGCGAGATGATGTAGAGAACAGGGAGGTGCTGCTCGATTCCCGTGTCGCCGCCCACGTCTTCGGCTGCCTCGTCGTGCCGCCTTGCCATGCCTCCGCGCAGCCTCCTCGCCGCCGCCTCTCCGGCCGCCTCATCGTGCCGCCGCGCAGCCGCCTCGTCGTCGCCCCCAATCGCGCCCTCCTCCGTGGTATATAGTGTAGAAATTGTGTTTAGTGTGTAGAAATTTTGTTTAGGTGTAGACATTTTTTGTTTAGTGTAGAAATTTTGTTTAGTGTGTATAAATTTAGTTAGTGCGTAGAAATTTTATTTAGTTGGAATATATTTTGTTTAGTAGAAATTGTATTTGGTTGTAATATATTTTGTTATTAGAAATTTTATTTGGTACTAGTATATTTTTTTTAGTAGAAATTTTATTTGGTAGTAATATTTTGTTAGAGTAGAAATTTTATTAGTACTAATATTTATTTGCTAGAGTTGTAATATTTGATTATTAGTAATATATATTTCTATAGTTGCCATATCTTGACTAGAAATATCAAGAGTTGTTTAGTAATATTTGCTATAGAGTAGAAATTTGTTAGTAGTAATATTTGTTAGAGTAATATTTATTTGCTAGAATGATTATTCAACTAAATATATCAATGCACTTATATTGCAATGTATTAAAAAAGGGTCTCCTTTTTATGTAGATATGAGCAAATAATTTGCTCATATCTACATAAAAAGGTGATCATTTTTTAGTACATTGCTCATTTCTTACTATTTTTTCTAACTTGTTTTACCTTTCTTTCTGTAATAGTTAAGTGATGGATGATTGCACCGATGAAGATCTTCTTCAGGGCATGATAAGAGGTGAATTTCCTCTTGTTACTAGAGGTGAAGATATTGAGCTCGAGGAAGATATATCCTCATATCTGAATCCATCCGGTGATGGACTAGAGCAAGACCTAATGGATGAAGGGCAAGACTAGATGGATGAAGGGCAAACAAACAACAATGATGGCCCCTCGACAACATCTGGAGAGGTATATATATTAATTGATGACCTCTATGCATTCATTGATATATATATATATATTAATCACTCTCTCTTCTTTTAGCCCACCGAATCGAAGCAATCAATAGCTAGAATGAAACGAGGCCCAAACAAAAAGTTGGATGGTAATCAAAGGTTCACCGTCGACAAAATAGATGATAATGGAGAACCGATTACTTTAGAAAAGCACAGGAGGATGTTTATAAATCAATGTGAGGTGATTGTCAGGGACAACCTCCCGATCACCATTCAAGAATGGAATAAGTCAAAAAAGCGGGCGAAGAATCCACCAGTTATGTCACCGATGATGCAAAATATGACCTTTGGCAGAAGCTCATAGCACATTTTATACTACCTCCAGAGTATGAAGAAGTTGAGGCAGATGGTACCACCACAAGGCCGAGTGGTCTTGAAAAAAGAATGAAAGTCCAGGAGTGGGCTCTAATGAAGATGGGTGAACTGTTCCGGAACCACAAGAAGGTTTATACGCTAAGTATGCCGCGAGAAAGAAAACTCCAGACTTCAAAGGAGCATACGAGAATTTGAGAGAACACTGGCCCAATTTTGTAAAGTACAAGTGTAACATCCCAAAAATACTAAACTTGGATCATCAAACTCCAATCATCAAAATTAGGGTTAACAAAAACTTTTCTAAATAAAAATATGAAAGCATGCATGGTGTATGCATTTCATTTGGAATTCTTTTGAACCACCTTGTTTGTGTGTTTCTTTGCTTGTAAATGGATTCTTGGGTGAAATAAACATCATCTAAAAAATTCCCAAACTTTTCTCAAAGACAAATAAATCAAAACAAAGCTAAATGAGTGAATGGTCATTTTGACCAATTTAACTCCCATGCCTACTTTGGCCGTCTCAAACTTTCAGAACCTAACAGAAACTTTTCTGGATCTTTGCACCCCTTGATTGTACTCATAACAAAGTATCAAGGCCCACTTTGTGATCATCCAGAAACATTCAAATGCATAGTTTAAAGGATAGTTCAAAATTGAATCTTTATCATATGAGAACATCCCACCTTTTCAAAAACCACTCAAACAGGCTCAACTTTCAAAACCCAAGCATCTGCAGACTCACCAGCACCAACCTAGCACACCCACCAAAAATCTTTTCAAAATTCAAAACTTGAATTCTTGCGGCCATTTCATCAAACTCCTTGCAGATACAAATCTAACAAAATCAAAACACTGTTTTGAGCAGTGAATTGAGCCTAACTTGTTCCCTCTCTGGACACCACTAGCCTTAGTAGATCATCTAACGAACTTAACTAATCACTAGCACCACTGTGAGCTCGCCAATGCCATCAATGGTGAACAGCCGAAGCACACCATGCCACCCCAGTGTAGACAGCAAGCTAGGAAAGAAACTAGCCGTGCCAACCTTGTCTAGGAGATCACCCATGCCTCACCGCCCCCTCTCGACCAGCCCTGCCTCGAAGACACCGACCAGAGCACCCAGGAACGCCGCTCCCGTGCCTCTATCAACCATGCCGAGCGTGCGCCAGAGCGCCACCCTCGACTGAAGCCCACAGACCGCGTGCCGCCCTCGCCGCGTGCATACGTGATCACCACCGTCCCAGTAACCCCGCCAGACATCACCGTTCGCCGCCCCATGCCTCACAGCCACCGCTCGCTGTCGAAGACGCCGCCTGTGCCGCGCAGAGCGTCGCGTGGTCCAGACCAAACCGCACCGCCCCTACATGCGCATTAAATCCGTAGAGCATCGCCAGGAGACCACCAAGCGATCGCCACCGCCGGCCATGCCTCTAGCCGCCCGTAGCCATGTCGCCACCGTCGCCTGCCCATGCTGTCCGGTCTCGTCGTCGCGACTATAAATAGAGGCCACCCCCAGCCGAATTGAGCACACCATCTCACTCCCCTCTCGTCACTGATCGTGCCACCCCGTTCCCGGAGCAAGGCGAGCATCACTTCACCGGAATTTCACCGGAGCCCGCCGCTACTGGAGAAGAAGGGAGCCAGCGATTGGAGTAGCCCCAGGAGAAGCTGCCGGTACCAGGAGGTTCGCCGTCGTCGACTTCGTCGTTCGCCCGCATCGCCGACCCTTGCCGGAACCCCGGTGAGCCCCCAATGACCCCCACTGGCCGCGCTAGGTTTCTGTCTCGCCGGCGTTGCCCAACGTCGACGATGACTCTCAGTCGTTGGATTAGAACCAGATTGAACGCACCACATCGCCCCATACCGCTTCGCACCCCCTCGTCTCACTGACGCGTGGGGACAGCCACTTAACCAGCCCGCGTAAGCGCTGTGCTTAGCAGGCCGGCCCAGTATCGCTTCCCGCGCAGCCCAACTATTTGAATTTAACCTTTTCCATTTTATTTCAAACACACTTCTGTACCCAGTTTCAAAAATCAACCGAGGTCGATTCAGTGCACCAAATCGAATGAAACTAATTTTGTTAGAAAGGTCTGGAAGTGTTGAATCCAAGCCCGTTGGATTCAAGTCATTTGGATCTATAGATCATCCATGGTAAAAATAAGAAGGCAGAAGCTTTTCTGCATTCAAACATTTTTCATATTTAAACCATAATAGCTTTTGAGTTGATTACAACTCTCAAAAATCACATTTAACCATACCTTTCATAATATATAAAAATATATAGGATTACTTACAGAAATAATGTTCAAGTAATAAAAGAATGCCCCATAGGCATTTCTAGTCACTTTATTTAATTAAAATAAAAGGGTAAAACCTTATTAAATTGTGACACCACTTTAAATCACATTCCCATGGACTAAAATATGTGGTGATGACATGTGTCAACATGATACCATGTTTGGTTTGGAGAATATTAAATCTTAAGTAGTTTTTCAATGAGTAGAAATTACTTTTCTAAAAAATAAAAGGAATTAAACCAAGCCTTAATCTTGTAATGTTAGAGATGATGTTAGATCATCTATAGGACCCTTTTTGTGTGATGATTGCAAGTAGTTAAGTATTGTTTGGTGATTGTGTACCTCGTATTTATTCATAGACGCTAGTACCGACCAAGGATACGAGGAGGAAGGAGGATTCTACGAAGAAGAAGCCGAGGAGAACTTCAACCACTGCTCTGCACAAGGCAAGCCAATACTTGGAAGCTATTAACTTAGCAAGCTTTACTAATCAAGTTGACCAATGCAAGCTAACACTTGCAAGATACCCTACTAATGCAAGCTTATACTGATACTTATGCAAGCTAATACTTGCTTGTTACCATGACCACTATATGCCTTAAGCATATGTGATCATATACACTTGATAAACCAATCCTAGTTTCACTTACAAGCTTTATACTTTATTTCTTTATCAAAGCTAGTACTTAGAGATTACTTAAGTAAATTGTAGATATTAGAAAGATAATTGAAGGTTGCATAAAGAGCATAAAATTTGGCCTAAGCTAGATAATCTTGATGTCATCCTAAGGCATAAGATTAAACTTAGTTAAACTCCACTAGTTTACCACCCCTCATTAGTGCTTACCCCCACTTGTAGATGCTAGTGCTAAGCATAAAACTTGATCAACTTTAGATGGGAATACTTGGTGAAAAAATGGTTATGAAAACCTTGGAATGATGGATCATTCTATTGAAATGTTTTGGACATGTGTTTCCGAACACTTGATGATTTTGGTGATGAAAATGATGAGGCATGAGCCTTAGCCCTTTATAAAACTGATGGTTGTTTGGATGCGATACCATTCCAATTTTATCGTCCAACCACAATACCCGAAGATTGGGTAGGGCTTGACTGGAAACTTATATACCTTAGTATTAGTTCCCTCACGGCCAAGGTCTGAGCTGAGGCTACCTTGTGAAGATTGTCCACCTGTGCAGTACCCAAGATGACAGTTGGTCATGGTTGGGAGGCCAAACTCACATGAGAGGTGCTTATACTAGGGCGTGTAATTGAAAGGTTAGGATTGATTATCCGCATACTGAGTATGGTGAATTCAGGATTTGTTCCTGACGGATGTATCGAATGTTGTGGTGAAAGTGTACAATCTCTACAGAGTGTCAAACTATTCGAATAGCCACGTCCGCGGTTATGGACAGTTGGAGTGGCCATACTATTCCCCCGTCGGATGTTTTAAAAGAACTTGTGAAATGAATTGAGACTTTGACTTGACCACAACAGGGTTGTGATATGAGATACAAGTTCCCACTTAGGTGTTATAAAATTTCAACTAGCATTCATTGCTTCTAAACTTAGTAGAGATAAATCTGGCTTTTGCAAAATAACCCTAGAGCCTAGTGTCCTATTACCCAAAACCCCTTTCACTTGTTAGTATTAGTTTGCGAGTACTTAAAGAGTTCTCATGTCTTTATCCCTGGCTATTCCCGTGGCCAGACTATGAAGAGGAGTACCTAGAGGATGGACCCCAGGAAGGTTACGACAACTAGGATCATCTCCCATCGTCAGCATTGCCTGTGACCCCGAAGATGGAGCTTCGCCTACACCACCGTTATTATTACATATTCCACTGCTTGAAGTTGTATTAAGAACTGGATCATGAGAACCCTATTTGTGTAAGACCTTATGTATGGTTTGTAATGGATGATGTACTGTGGTATCCAATTCTGTTATGTATCGCAAAAATGGTAATCCTGGAATTGCGATGTATGGCATAACAGGCATCTGGGATTAAATATCCGGGTGTTGACAAGTTGGTATCAGAGCCATCCTGACCATAGGAGACCCTAGTTAGACTGGACGTTTGAATCAAAAACTTAGTTTCAAAACCAAATAAAACAAATATTTACAAAAACTTATTCTCATTCTTATCCCTTTGATTCTTTCATGAAAATTCATGTTCCTCAAAAACTCTTGCAAAATACATAAAATTTTGACACACTTGATCACTCTACTAACTTACTCATCCTATATTCTTATAGATGGACGTGAAGTACATCAAGCTTTATCAGTTGGGGAATGGAGGAGACCTTATCTTTGAGAGGGATTTGGACCAGCTTTCGGAACTTCTGGAGCGTCTGCACCCCGAGTTCTTCGGAGCTCAGCCCAATGATCAAGGAGGAGAAGATCTGTAGTGGATAATTGTTGCAAGTATCCGAGGAAAGATTGAACCTCCCACTGCGGAAGGAATTCAGTTTACCTTAAGAGAGAACAACTGGCTCGATGGACTTGCCAGGGCCATGCAGGAAGCTCTTTCCCGTCTGTGTGGGCAGAGTATCAACCAAATCAAGGGTACTCGCTTTGAGTTTTGCCCAAGGCATGATGCAAATGGACAACCACTAGAAGCCCCATATCACCCTGAGCTAAAGACCCAAGTGGACCACCTTAGCTTCATGATGTACGATCGTCAGCAGGAGCTGGATAACTGTCGTGACTACTGTAGGGTTTCGTAGCATGGAAAACAAAAAATTTCTACCGCATACAAACAAACAAGCCAAGATCTATCTACTAGCTTGTAGCAATGAGTCGATGGAATAACTCACCCTCGAAGATTCCAAAGTGTTTAACGAGAGCGGATTCTCGTGGGTGATGTAGTCGTACTCTTCCCGATCTCAAGATCGCGTAGACGATCCTTCCGGCGCTGCGTTCCGGCAGTGCTCCCGCAGTCGGTCACATGTTCGGTACTCGATGAAGACCTTCCTCTCTCTTGTTCCAGCAGGCAGCGGAGGTTGTAGCACTCTCCTCGCGATTCCGGCAGCACAACGGCGTGGTACCGGAAGTAGAGGGGAGATCTCGCAGGGCTTCGCCTTAAGCCGGAGCGAGTATGGTGGACTATGAGAGAGCCCTCGGCGATCTAGGGTTTAGACACACCGAGGAATAGGTTCTAGGGCCGGTGGCTAGGGCTTGGAGGTGCCCAAGTCGGCGGCTAGGGGAGAAACCCTAGGGGGCGGCGGCGGCTATGGAGGGCGGCGGCTGCTAGGGTTTAGAGGTAGGGAACTTGTGTGCTAGGAGGGGCAGCCCTGCCCCTCCCTTTATAGGTGGGAGGCGCGGCCAAGGGGAGGGGAGTCCCTCCCCAACTCGGCTTCAAGGTGGGCCAGCGGTGGAGGGGAGGAACTCCTCCCCCAACTCGGTTTCCACCTCCCTCTCCACTTCCCAAAATAGCCGTTTGACTTTCAAATTGGCGTTTGACTTTTTCAAACTAGGATTTGATTAAACCCTTTATTTTGTTCAGCGATGACACCTAGTACATGATGCAATCATACCAACTTGATATAACACATTGATGTACCCTTCCCCTTCAGAGTGTCGGACATTCCGGAACCTTCTAGAACATTCCCGATGAAAACACCGGAACCATTCCCCAACTCCGAAACAGGACTTTCCTTATATGAATCTTATTCTCCGGACCATTCCGGATCTCCTCGTGATATCCTGGATCCCATCCGAGACTCCGAACAACATTCGGTCTCTTTCTCATCATTCCATAATTACTCAAACAACGTCGAATCCTTAAGTGTGTCTCCCTACGGTTCGTGAATTATGCGGACATGATCGAGACACTTCTCCGAATAATAACCAATAGAGGAATCTGGAAATTCATATGGCTCCCACATATTTCTACGATTAATTTGCGATCGAATGAACCACTTACATACGATACCAATTTCCCTTTATCTCACGATAGTTTACTTATCCGAGGTTATGATCGTCGGTATCTCTGCATACCTAGTTCAACCTCATTACCGATAAGTACTCTTTTCTCGTTCCCGTGATATGTGATCCCTTGTGAGCCAGTCACATGCTTGCAAGCTAATTGGATGACATTTCACTTAGAGGGCCCAGAGTATATCTATCCGTCATATGGATGGAAAAATCCCACTCTTGATCCATGTGTCTCAACCAATACTTTCCGAATACTCAATGCCACCATTATAGCCACCCAGTTACGCTGTGGTGTTTGATGTCATCAAAGCATCCATCCGGTAAAGGTGATATGCATGATCTCATGGTCGAAGGAATTAGGTTACTATGTATCAGAAAGCATATAGCAATTGAACTATTAAAATGACTTGATCTTTATGCTACGCTTTATCTATAGGAGTATGTCCACCATATCATTCTCCTAACGATATGATCTTGTTGTTAATAACATCTCAATGTTCATGATAGGGAAACCACAATCATTTATTAACCAACAAGCTAGTGATGTATAGAGGCTTTACTAGGGACTTCAATTTAAGTTTACAAATCACACAAGTATTAATGTTTCCTTGTCAATACTATTATAGCATGAATGTAAACATTTATCATAAACACAAAGATATAATAATAACTATATTTATTATTGCCTCTAGGGCATATCTCCAACAGTCTCCCACTTGCACTAGAGTCATCTAATCTAGATTACATGGTAATATACCGAACACCCATGGCAGTTTGGTGCTGGTCATGTTTTGCCCTCGGGAGAGGTTTAGTCAACGGATCCGCCACATTCAGATCTGTGTGTACTTTGCAAATCTTTATGTCCCAATCTTGGACATGTTCTCGAATAGCGTGAAAACGTAGCTTGATGTGCTTCAGCTTCTTGTGTGACCTTGGTTCTTGCGCATTGGCTATGGCGCCCATGTTATCATAGTAGATAGACATTGGGTCCAGCGCACTAGGAACCACACCCTGCTCTGTAATGAACTCTTTCATCCATATCGCTTCTTGTGAAGCCTCCGAAGCAGCCATGTATTCCGATTCAGTTGAAGATCTCGCCACAACGCTTTGCTTTGCACTCCTCCAGCTAACTGCTGCACCATTCAAAGTAAAAACGTATCCAGATTGTGATTTAGAATCATCCGGATCGGTGTTCCAACTAGCATCGGTGTAACCATTAACAACGAGTTGTTCATCACCTCCATAAGAAAGAACCATATCCTTAGTTCTTCTCAAGTACTTAACGATGTTTTTGACCGCTGTACAATGATCCACTCCTGGATCACTTTGATATCTGTTAGTTAAACTAACAGCATATGCAATGTCGGGTCTAGTACATAGCATGGCATACATTAGAGATCCTATGGACGAGGCATAGGGAGTCTTACTCATCCTTTCTCTATCTTCTGCCGATGTCGGACTTTGAGTTTTACTCAAGGTCGTATTGGGCAACATGGGCAAGAACCCTTTCTTGCTATCTTCCATTCCAAACCTCTTTAGAACTTTGTCCAAATATGTACTTTGTGACAATGATATTAGGCGTCTTGATATATCTCTATAAATCTTTATGCCCAATATGTAAGCTGCTTCGCCAAGATCCTTCATTGAAAAACTATTATTCAAATATTCCTTGACACTATTAAGAAGGTCTACATCATTCCCAATCAACAATATGTCATCTACATATAGTATTAAGAATGCTACAGAGCTCCCACTCACTTTCTTGTAAATACAAGCTTCTCCATAAGTTTGTATAAAACCAAAACTTTTGATCACCTTATCAAAACGTTGATTCCAACTTCGGGATGCTTGCTTCAATCCATAGATGGACCGTTGAAGTTTGCATACCTTGTTAACATCTTTAGGATCGACAAAACCTTTGGGTTGCATCATATACAACTCTTCATCAATGTCTCCATTGAGGAATGCTGTTTTGACATCCATTTGCCATATCTCATAATCATAATATGCAACGATTGCTAACATAATCCTCACAGATTTTAGCTTCGCTACAAGTGAGAAAGTCTCATCGTAGTCAACTCCTTGAATTTGTCGAAACCCCTTTGTGACAAGTCGAGATTTATAGACAGTAACATTACCATCAGCATCTGTTTCTTCTTGAAAATCCATTTGTTCTCGATAGCCTTCCGGCCATCCGGTAAATCCACTAAAGTCCATACTTGGTTTTCGTACATGGATCCAATCTCGGATTTCATGGATTCTTGCCATTTGTTGGAATCTGGGCTCATCATCGCTTCTTCATATGTCGCAGGGTCATCGGTGTTGTCCACCAACATGACACTCATAACGGGATCATACCAATCTGGAGTGGTACGAGTTCTCGTTGACCTGCGAGGCTCTGCAACAACTACAACCGAAGTTTCATGATCATCATCATTAGCTTCCTCTCTTATTGGTGCAGGCACCACAGGAACTTCTTCCGGTGCTACGCTACTCGCAATTTTGAGAGAAGGTTCGACAACCTCGTCGAGTTCTACTTTCCTTCCAGTCACTTCTTTCGAGAGAAATTCCTTCTCTAGAAAGGATCCATTCTTGGCAACGAAGATTTTGCCTTCGGATCTATGATAGAAGGTATACCCAATAGTTTCCTTCGGGTATCCTATGAAGACGCATTTTTCCTCTTTGGGTTCAAGCTTGTCCGGCTGTAACTTCTTTACATAGGCTTCGCATCCCAAACTTTAAAGAACGACAATCTAGGTTTCTTCCCAAACCATAATTCATACGGTGTCGTTTCAACGGATTTAGATGGTGCCCTATTTAAAGTGAATGCGGCTGTTTCTAATGCATAACCCCAAAATGATAGCGGTAAATCTGTAAGTGACATCATAGAACGAACCATATCTAAGAGAGTTCGATTACGACGTTCAGACACACCATTACGCTGTGGTGTTCCCGGCGGTGTCAATTGTGAAAGTATTCCGCATTTCTTCAAATGCTCGCCAAACTCGTAACTTAGATATTCACCTCCACGATCAGAACGTAGAAATTTAATATTCTTGTTACGTTGATTCTCAACCTCACTTTTAAATTCCTTAAACTTCTCGAAAGTTTCGGACTTCTGTTTCATGAAATAGATATACCCATATCTACTCAAGTCATCTGTGAAGGTAAGAACATAACGATAACCACCGCGCGATGCTACACTCATTGGACCACACACATCGGTATGTATGATTTCCAATAAGTCCGTAGCTTGCTCCATCATACCAGAAAATGGAGTCTTAGTCATTTTACCCATCAGACATGCTTCGCATCTATCAAGTGATTCTGATGGAGGGGTTAACCTCTTGGGTGCCCGATCTTCACGGATCTCGTGGTAAAATCGATGGGAAAGCGAGGGGAAAGGGAGAGGGTAGCGGAAGCGAACACACACCTCGCGAAGAACACGATGAACACACGCAAAACTCACACGATACAAGGCCAATTGCTCCCGAACAGCGGCCACCGGTCCGATAGAATCCTCGCAAGGAAAGATCGGTCAACGTGCTCCCTCAAATCCACATCGGAGAGGGAAGAACACCTTGGGGAGGGTCTTGACAACTTGGAGACGAGACGTCGAACTCCAAGGCCTTGTTCAACGATGGATGCGTGATGCAAAGTCCAATCGAGGTTGGTGACGATAGTCGGTCCCCTTGGGTAAGGGGATGAGGCAAAACTAGAGATTCCACAATGGGGGGTGTCTTTAGTCTATCATCTATGCCTAAGGGATACATGAAGGGGTGGGGGATCTATTTATAGGCCAGCCACATAAACAGGGGTAGTTTAGGGATAAAACTAGGATTTGGAAGAGCTAGAGGGGTACATGGGCCGAAGGCCCAGCTGGCGGCGCGCAGGCCCATTGTGCAGGACGGAGACTCCGGTGTGGGGTCCGGAGACTCCGGTCTGTCTCCGGTGTCGTCTCCTGAGTGGCGTTCTGACTGTCCTCGGGCGGTTGCTAGGGTCGGTCCGGAGGTAGGTCCGGAGACTCCGGTGTAGCAGGACCGGAGACTCCGGTGTAGGCCGGAGACTCCGGTGGTTCAGCCGTGGCTTCTTCCGTCTCCTCTTCCAAGCCTCCGTCTTGTCGGGCTTGATGTCCCGGGCTTCCTCCCTTTCCTCCGTACTTGTCGGTGTGAACCTATCATGCATATGTGACGGAGTATCAAGTAGCATACCATTCAATAGGGTAGGAAGTGGGCGCGCATAGAGGAACGAATTCACCTTTGGAGTCCATGACGACTTGGCGTAAGTTGGAGACCAAGATGTGGTAACGACCGTAGGTCGGGCTACATCAGCTCCCCCCTTCAAAAAGAGCCGTCCTCGACTCTCCATGTTCATCACGAAGTAGAAGAGGTAGAAGGACATCCTTGATCCTGGGGTTCACCATAGAGTCGTCCTCGGGAAGATTGACTTGACAACACTTCAATGTTCCTTCACCTTCCTTGAAGCCTACAAAGCTCACAACAAAAGCGAAGCAACACTCAAAGCGTAGCCAATTCATGAAGATTATTGCATGAGTCCTCAAATAGAAGGAAATCACCTTATCTTGTAGAGATAGCTCGATGAAGGGTAGACATAGGTAACTCGCTTCGTTTCTTCTTGTCAACACGTGGTTGGTAGAGGTTGACGTGTATGCATTTTTATCTACACACAACAAAGACCAAGCAAAATATTTTCGTGCGTGATAGAGGAGCATGTCCAATGTGGCATGTCCATTCTTGTTCACAACACTATTAGCACAATACAAGGATAGCAAATGGAATGCATATGCAAGGTCAAAGTGCATGGAAATCGTTCGAACATCATCCAAATATGGAAACTCAAAAACTCCATATAATGTCTTAGTGTGGCACTCAAAGCAATCGAATAGAAATTTGATCAACATCTTTGATGCAAAGTTAGGAGAATTTGGCAAAAACACAAAAGGAAGAATATCCAAAACAACACCATTATGTGTGCCAACCAACCATTGGAAAGAGAAATTGTTCGACATGTTGGATGTCACACACAAATCATCGATAGCCAATATCATGGGAATATGAGTATCCCAAGCGGAAGCCAAAGTAACGTGTTTTCAAACAAACCAATGGAAAGAGCAATTGGTCCTTATGTTTGTTGCAACAACAAGATGAGATTCTTGGAAGCTCTCATGATAATACATGCTCTTAATGGAAATGTGGTTGCACACAAAACATCGGAAAGAGAAAATGTTCAACATTTTGTTGCAACACACAAAGCATCATTATCTAAAAGCAAAGAAACATGATTGTCATAAGGTGAGATAATACCATTAACATGTTTGCAATCAAACCATAGGAAAGAGCAATTTGCCAACATGAAAGATGCAAAGCATGCAAAAGGTATCAGAGCTGGGTTCGATCTTGAACTCACTTGTGGGATGATCTCAAGAGCTCTTTTTGTCAACTTGTGCTCAACCGAGGTTGACATGATAGTGTGGGTACCTACACACATCATACACAAAAGGAAGAACGTGTGTGCATGGTAGAGATACACATCATCCATCATGACGTATCTCTTCTTGTGTACATCACCATTAATGTCAATCAAGTAGGAAATAGGTGCATGGTGAGTATGCAAGTGGGGAACATGCTTATCATGGCAATCATCAAAATCTCCAAAAATTGAGAAAGCTATGGGGGCCATCTCATTATAACGCATATGATCAATGTTGTTGCAAGCAAAACAAGTGAAATAGCAAGCATTCATCTTATTGCAAGCAACGGGAGAAATTGAATGACTAGCATGACAAAGCAAGTCCGAAGCAATTGGAGGATACACACAAGATGCATAGCATGGCATGTTTATGGAAATGGTATCGCAATCAAACAATTCCACATGAGCAATATTATGCAAAGGCAAAGCATCACATGGGAATATGAATGAAGCATATGTAATGTCACAAGTATCATCCATTGCATGCATATCCTCACAATTCATCATGTCCACTAGTGGGATCATGGCATCATCAACACCCTTATTGTTACCTTGGTCATACCTCTCATATGAAGTGGGTGTTGTGGAAGTAGTGGCCTCCTTGTGGACGACTTCGTCTTCTTGATGTAGCCATGGCATAACATCATCTTCGTGCACCATGTATATCTTCTCCAATTGAGGCATCATTGCTTCATGGCTTGGCGCGTCTTCATCCATGGAACCTAGCACAACATAAGAGAACACACTAGAGGTAGAGGGTAAGTTGTTAGAAATAGAAATGGTCTCACTTGACCTATCAACTACCACTCTCAACTCACTCGGTGTATCACTCATGCCCTCAAAGTGGAAGCACTCAGTATCACATAAGGTGGAGTCACTCATCTCACTCTTGTTCTCACTCAAGTGGGCTAAGTGGCTCTCATACTCACATGGGATTGGTACCACATCATCACTCAAACATATAGGGGTAGGCTCGGGTTCCTCAACTCCATGCGCCTCCGTTGGTGAAGGGAAAATCCCATGCTCACCATTCTTGACCTTGTCGCCTTCAAGGTTGGATGTCATAAGATGGGAATCATCGCTCTCCTCCATGGTCGAAGGGAAAATCCCATGCTCGACCGTCTTGTGGCCATCTTGTAGTAGTGGTGGAGGTAGTCTCATGCTATCCAACTTGGCAAAGTAGAGGTCTTTATTTTCCTCGTTCACGAGGTCGTGGAAGTCAAGCATAGGCGTTGAAGCTTGATGGCGTGGAGGAAGGCTTGCTCTTGGTGCCATTATGGTGGTGGCACTAGTAGTTGAAGGTGCCCTATGATGGTGTCGACGGAGGTCATTGGCATGCCTTGCCGATGGTTGATGTTGGTGAAGCACTTGGTCATCCACATGACGCTCACGATGGTGATCATTTGCCTTGGCACTCTTCTTGTGCTTGTGGTGCCTTCTTGAGCTTGCTTGAGCATTATGGTTGGTGCTCATCACGAATTCTTCGTCTTGGTGGCGAAGATGCCTTTGACGATGTCTTGTATCCTCTTTATGGTGGCGATGCTCATGAGAGGATGTTTGTCGATGAACATTCTTGTTTCTTGGCGCCTCTTGATGTATATGATGTTTGGACGCCACTCTTGTTTGAATAAGAGGTGGATCTTGGCACCTTGGAGGTGATGGAGCTTGGCGCCTTGGAGATGGTGGAGCTTGACGCCATCTAGGTGGTGGCGCTTGTCGCCTTGGAGGTGGATCATCGAAGTAGGTGGTGCCCTTTTGAAGGGAATATGCCCTGAGAGGCAATAATAAAGTGTTTATTATGTGTATTCCAAGTATATGATAGATGTTTATTTTGCATGCTATAATTGTATTAATACGGAAACGTTAATACATGTGTGTTTAATAAACAAACAGAAAGTTCCTAGTTATGCCTCTCTCATAAACTAGCTCGTTGATTAACAAGATGATCAAGGTTTCCTAATCATGGACATTGGATGTTGTTAATAACGGGATCACAACATTAGTGTAATGGTGTGATGAACATTCATCCGAAGTATAGCATTACGATCAAAGTCATTGAGTTTATATTGCTATAACAACTTACGAAGTGATCCTAATCCTTAGACCATGAGATCATGTCAATCACTAACACCGGAAGAGTTTCTTGATAACATCAAACGTCACACCGTAACAGGGTGATTATAAAGATGGATTCAGAACTAATAAAGTGTTATGTTGAGGCTCATGGATCGAGAGTGGAATTTGTTCATCCCGATGACGGATAGATATACTCTGGGCCCTCTCGGTGATATCACATTGATTAGCTTGCAAGCAAGTGATTTGATCACTAGAATGTTATATCACAGGAACGAGAAAAGAGTGCATGTCGGTAACGAGATCAAACTAGGTATGGAGATACCGATGATCGAATCTCGGACATGTAATATATCGTGAAACAAAGGGATTAAGATACTAGCGTAAAAGGTTCCGACGATCACAAGAAAGTCATCGTTGAATGTGTGGGAGTCAGTATGGGTCTCCAGATCCCGCTTCTGATTATTGATCCGAGAGGGGTCTCGATCATGTCCGCATTATTCACGAACCGTAGGGTGACACACTTAAGAGACACCGACATCCAATTGGAGCAAATGTTTCATGCCGAAAGAATGAACAAGCGCAGGAATTTATTTCACTAGATACCGAAACAGGTTTTCGGGTGAAATTGCATAAAGTGGTTATGCATGTGAAATAGAATTCTACCAAGGGGTTATTTGTGAATGTTTGTCATTAAAGTAATTGACAAAATTCTGAATAAAATAAAAGAGTTTTATTTAATGAGAGTTTGCATTAAATTTGGTGGAAATTTAATGGGAATTTGAGTGGACTTTTGAGTGGAGGGAATTTAAAGGAGATCTGTGAGTGGAGTGTCCACCCACATGAAGAGGGGAGGGCAAGGGGGCAGCCCCCATGCGCCGGCCACCCCCTTGGGGTTCCCCCCTCCTCCTATAAAAGGAGCCCCCCTCCTCACTTGTCTCTCACACCTCCTCGTGAAGGATCTCTCTCCCCCTCTAGAATTTATCCCCCATGGTCTCGGACTAGCGAGATACATGTTCCCGGTGGCTATTCGGCAAGAAAGATTTGTGCTTCCGCTGCATCGCTGGAGCGAGGAGGCGGAGGTTGCTCGGTGACTCGAACGTGTGTGTGAGCACGGATGCGCTGCTGATTTGCGGCGCTAGGACTTCCTCTCGATCTTGAGATCGGCAAGAGATCGTCTACATCAACCACGAGTTGAACTCGTTAAGCTTTGTCGGTCTTCAAGGGTATGTTCTCTACGGATATACATCCGCCCGTTGTTTGTATCTAGTAGATAGATCTTGGTATATAGTTCACATCGTAGGAAAATTTTTGTTTTCTATGCTGCGAACCCTACAGTGGTATCAGAGCCGGATCTATGCGTAGATACTTTACACGGGTAGTACACATATGAGTATGTGGGCGATGATGATCATGTTGTTGCTCCTTTGTTGTAATTTTGGATATTGGTGGCATAGTGGGATGAAGCGGCCCGGACAAACTTTACATGTCCTCGCACATGAGACCTGTTCCACGCTTGACATGCAACTAGTTTGCATAAGTGGCTAGCGGGTGTCTGTCTCTCCTACTATAGTCAATATCTATTTTGCAAGCGAGTTGTCAACAATTTGATTATCCTCGTTGTGGTTCATGTTCGTAGGTAAGAACGGTTCTATCTCGAAAGCCCTAAGCCACGTAAAACTTGCAATGGATAAATTAGAGGCGTCTAGTTTAGATTGTTGCTGGGCTAGTGTTATGATATGGTAGTGTTGTAAGTAGAAGTATGAGATGATACTCTTACAACACACATAGCGTGTAAAATCCATAGACCTTGGATTTACACATATAGGTATGATAGTGATCATACCACAATGCACATGATAGAGATCATCTGCGGGAACCATATAATTTCACTAATAAACATATGATGTTTGATAGCATATTATATTGCTTGTTTAGCGCTTTGTTAGCATAATAAGATGATCCCTCATTTAAATATCAAGATAATAATGTGTTCTTCCTTTAGTATGCACCGATTATGTTTTCGTCGCTCCAAGACATCACGTGATGATCGGGTGTTCTTGGATCCACGACCATATTTCGGGTGTAAAACAGTTACACACGCGAATACTAAGGTTCTAACTTGGCGAGCCTAGCATGTACAGACATGGCCTCGGAACACGGACCGAAAGGTTAACCATGAGTCATATAGTTGATATGATGCCCATTTGATGCTCGCCTTTGAAGCTATACCGACTCACGTGATGATCGGACTTGGTGTAGTGGATTTGGTTCATGTAATAACCAAAAAGGCACGAGGGATGTCGTTTTTGAGTGGGAGTTCATTCGTAATATGGATTAGTTGAACTCAATCTATCATACACTTAGTCTAAACTTTACAAATTCTGTTGTAGATGGCACCACCTGCTTTTAATTTCAATGTGTTCATGGAGAAAGAGAAACTAGCAACGAACGGTAGCAACTTTACCGAATGGGCCATGAATTTGAGGATTCTCCTCTCTGCTGCACAAAAGCAATATGTGCTAGAAGCGCCGTTAGGCCCCCCACCTTTTGATGATGCCCCTAACGAGGAGAAGAATGTCTATCAGACTCGTCAGGAGGACCACAACTTAGTTCATTGCGGCATATTGTATGGGCTAGAGCCGGAACTTCGAAAGCGTTTCGAAAACGGCAATGCATCTGATACAATGGGTGAGTTGAAAATGATTTTCGACACACATGCTGCTGTAGAGAGCTACAACGCTTCAGAAAAGTTCTTTAGCTGCATGATGGAAGAGCACAGCTCCGTTAGTGAGCATGTACTCAAGATGTCGGGTTACGCCGATAAGCTTGTGTCCTTGGGAATATCGATTCCCATTGACTTAGGCATCCATCGTGTTCTGCAGTCTCTGCCACCTAGCTATAAGAGCTTCGTGATGAACTATAATATGCAAGGCATGAAGAAGTCTCTCCCCGAGCTTCTGTCAATGCTTAAAACAGCAGAAGTGGAGATCAAAAAGGAACATCAAGTGTTGATGATCAATAGGAACACTGGCTTCAAGAAAGACAAGAAGGGAAAACGGAAGGGAAGTAAGGGCGGCAAGCCTGTTGCCGCGCCTGAAAAGAAACTCCGAGTTGGACCTAAGTCTGATTCCGAGTGCTACTATTGTAAGGGGAATGGCCACTGGAAGCACAACTGCCCCAAGTATCTGGCAGACAAGAAGGCCGGCAAGGCAAACAAAGGTATATATGATATACATGTTATTGATGTGTACTTGACTAGTGCTCGCAGTAGCATCTGGGTATTTGATACCGGTTCAGTTGCTAATATTTGTAACTCGAATCAGGGGCTGCGGAACAAGCGACCGCTAGCAAGGGGTGAGGTCAAGATGCGTGTCGGCAATGGATCAAGCGTTGATGTGATCGCCGTCGGAACGCTGCCTCTCCACTTACCGTCGGGATTAGTTATAAACTTGAATAAATGTTATCTGGTGCCTGCACTGAACATGAACATTGTATCTGGATCGTGTTTGATGCGAAGTGGTTATTCATTTAAATCCGAGAATAATGGTTGTTCCATTTATATGAATGAAATCTTTTATGGTCATGCATCGATGATGAATGGTTTATTTCTATTAGATCTCGATGATAATGTTACACATATTCATAATGTTGATGCTAAAAGGATTAAACTTAATGATGATATATCCGCATATATGTGGCACTGCCGTCTAGGTCATATTGGCGTTAAATGCATGAAGAAGCTCCATTCGGATGGACTTTTGGAATCACTTGATTATGAATCATTTGATACATGTGAGCCATGCCATATGGGCAAGATGACTAGAACACCGTTTTCCGGTTCAATGGAACGGGCGGCAGATTTATTGGAAATCATACATTCTGATGTATGTGGTCCAATGAGTGTGTCGGCGCGAGGTGGATATCGTTATTTTGTTACTTTCACGGATGATTTGAGTAGATACGGTTATATCTACTTGATGAAACACAAGTCTGAAACCTTTGAAAAGTTCAAGGAATTTCAGAATGAAGTGGAAAATCATCGTAATAGAAAGATCAAATTTCTACGGTCCGACCGTGGAGGTGAGTATCTAAGTTACGAGTTTAGCACTCACATGAAAGAGTGTGGAATTGTTTGACAACTCACACCTGCCGGAACACCACAGCGAAATGGTGTGTCGGGACGTCGTAATCGTACTTTATTAGATATGGTTCGATCTATGATGTCTCTGACGGACTTGTCGTTGTCATTTTGGGGTTATGCACTAGAAACTGCTGCATTCACTTTAAATCGGGCACCATCTAAATCCGTTGAAAAGACACCGTATGAATTGTGGTTTGGAAACAAACCTAAGCTGTCATTTCTTAAAGTTTGGGGATGCGATGTTTATGTGAAGAAACTTCAACCGGATAAACTGCTAATTTTTTTAAAATAATACATTTTTTTTATTCATTTTCACAAATAATACGCAAAACTGAAAATTTTCAAATCTGTCGGTCCGTCGTCCGTTGAACGGACGACAGCGCGCGTCGTTGGTTGCGCGGACGACACAGGGTTTCGTCCCTTGAACAGACGACAGGGCATGTCGTCCTTTGACAAGACGACTCCCCAGTGCTCCCGCCACTCCACAATCTTAGCTAAATAATCGTCCGCTCAGCAATCCTTCGCGCCGATTTTTTCCGCCGGTACTCCCCGCCATTTTTTCCCGCCGTTACTCCCGGCAAATTTTTCACGTCAGTAATACCCGCCCTTTGTTCCCGCCACGACTTCGCGCCCTCTTTTTCCCGCCACGACTTCGCGCCCTCTTTTTCCCGCCACGACTTCCCGCCCTTTTTCCCGCACTTGAGCACTAGCGTAGTGAGTAGTATTCGGTCCCACTGTATCGTAGTTTCCAGAATGGTTCTTAAAACCATCTGTTTTTCTTTGTTGTGGTGTGTGTTGTACCGTGTGCTATGAATGAATGAAAAGCAAGTTGCTAGAAAATCTGAGTCAAACTTTAAAAACTTTTCAAAGACCCTGAACCTTAGAAATTTCCCTCTTTTCTCACGATCTATCTCAATCTTCAGATGCCACGCGGAGAAAGTGGTTCATCCCTGGACCCGATGTTGCAGATTCTGCAAATGTTGACTTCTGACCGCGAAGCTGAAAGAGCGGAACGTCAAGCCAACCTAGCCACACTGCAACAGATAGCCCAGCTTGCCCACAACAACCAAGGCCACGGAAATCAGGACAACCAAGGATCTAAGCTCAAGAATTTCCAGAATACCAACCCACCTGTTTTCACTAAGTCAGAAGAACCCCTAGACGCCGATGATTGGCTGCAAACCATGGAAAATAACCTAGAAGTCGCCGGAGTGGAAGCCAACGAGAAAGTTTTGTTCGCCACCCACTATCTAGCCGGAGATGCCAGGGCATGGTGGAACAGTGTTCGCGCAATGACCAGAGGCCAGATGATGACCTGGGAGGAATTCAAGGTCAAGTTTAGCAGAACCCATGTGCCACCGGGTTTGATCAAGAGAATGAGAGACGAGTTCAGAGAACTGAAGCAAGGACGGATGACTATAGTAGAATACCGTGACAAATTCTTGTCATTAGGTAGGTATGCCCCGGATGAGATCGACACCGAAGCCAAGAAGAAAGAAAGATTCCTGAATGGTCTGCATGATGAGATGCAGACGATATTAGTCAATATCCCCTTTGCTGATATTGAAGCCATTGTCGACTCGGACATCCAAATGGAAGTAAAGATCAACCAAGCCAATGAGAACCGCAAGCGTCGCATGATGCATCAACCAGGAACCCATCAGACCCCAAAGTATCGCCCTAACCCATCTCCAGGATTTGCCCCAAGAACCAACAGACCCCCAATGAACTGTCTGACCTATCCCAACCGTGGAAACCCTAGGCCCGGAGGAAATCACAACAATCCCGGCAACTCTAGCAATTTCAACCGTGCCCCAGCCAAGTTCAACAACAACAATGCTACCGCCAACACCAACACTGCCCCGAGAACTGGAAGCAATGATGTGCCTGTAGCAGCAAAGGACAAGTCGCAAGTGACTTGTTATGACTATGGAAATAAAGGCCACTATTCCAACGAGTGCCCCAACAAGACGAATGCCGCAGCACCCAATGCCAATGCCCCAGCTCAGCAACAGCGTCGTGTTTAGCCAGGAAGGAGATTTGCCCCAGGGAACTCGCTCAACCGCAATGGCCGTCTTTTCCTCATGCATGCTGAAGAAGCTCAGGAAGCGCCAGACGTCGTGCTGGGTATGTTTTCTGTTAATTCAGTACTTGCACGAGTGTTGTTTGATTCTGGTGCATCGCACTCATTTGTCACAGAAGAATTTGCATGCACTAGTAAAATTCAACCAACCAAACTGAAGCATGTTATGATTGTTCAAATTCCCGGATCAACCACCAAGGCTAGGAAAATTTTCAAAGCCGTCCCTATCCGAATCCATGGCATAGATTTTTATGCTAACCTGATAGTACTCGGAACTAAAGGTTTGTAAGTAGTACTAGGAATGGATTGGATGTCCAAACATAAAGGATTGATTGACTGTGCCAAGGAAGCCATAACCATGACCAGTACCGCCGAAATATCAGTCGAGCATATATCTGAAACCTTACCTCGTCAATTCAAATGCAACAAGAGTATAGCTCAACCTACCATTGACCAAGTTTGGATAGTCTGTGAATACCCCGATGTATTTCCAGATGTTTTGCCCGGTATGCCCCCAGATCGGGATATCGAGTTTATCATCGAACTAATCCCCGGAACCGGACCCATAGCCCAGAGACCCTTTAGTATGAACCCGTCTGAGCTAGCAGAACTGAAGAAGCAACTGGATGCCATGCTGGAAATTGGATCGATTCAACCAAGTGCGTCACCATGGAGGTCACATGTCTTGTTTGTGGACAAGAAGGATGGAGGTAACTGTTTGTGTACGGATTATCGGAAATTGAATGATGTCACTATCAAGAACAAATACCCCTTGCCCAAGATAGATGATTTGTTTGATCAGTTGACCGGTGCCAAAGTGTTTTCTAAGATTGATCTTAGGACTGGCTATCATCAACTCAAGATTCGTGCAGAAGATATTCCCAAGACTGCCTTTACCACCAGATATGGATTGTATGAGTATAAAGTCATGTCTTTTGGATTAACCAATGCCCCCGCTTATTTCATGAATCTCATGAATAAGATTTTTATGGACTTCCTGGATAAGTTTGTCATTGTTTTCATCGATGACATTCTGATTTATTCCAAATCAGAAGAAGAACATGAGCTACACCTAAGGACCATTCTTGGAACCCTTAGAGAGCATCAGCTGTATGCAAAGTTTAGCAAATGTGAATTCTGGTTACAGGAGGTAGGATTCCTCGGTCACATTGTATCAGCCGGAGGAATTGTCGTTGACCCTGCCAAAGTGAAAGATGTCGAGGATTGGCAAGCCCCAACCACTCAAACCCAAGTTCGTGCATTTCTCGGATTGGCGGGATATTACCGCAAGTTCGTAGAAGGATTTTCGAGTATCGCCAGACCCATGCCCGAATTGCTGAAGAAGGACAAGAAGTTTGGATGGACCGACAAATGTGAAGCGAGTTTTCAAGAGCTCAAGAGGAGATTGATTTCTGCCCCAATCTTAATCATGCCGGATATCACAAAGCCCTTCGATGTGTATTGTGATGCATCCAAGATCGGTCTCGGATGTGTGCTAATGCAAGAAGGCAAAGTTGTAGGGTTCGCAACATAGAAAACAAAAAATTTCCTACGATGGGAACAACTATGTACCAAGATCTATCTACTAGATACAAACAACGGGCGGATGTATATCCGTACAGAACATACCCTTGAAGACCGACAAAGCTTAACGAGTCCAATCTCGTGGTTGATGTAGACGATCTCTTGCCGATCTCAAGATCGAGAGGAAGTCCTAGCGCCGCAAAGCAGCAGCGCATCCGTGCTCGCACACACGTTCGAGGCACCAAGCAACCTTCGCCTCCTCGCTCCAGCGATGCAGCGGAAGCACAACTCTTTCTTGCCGAAAAGCCACCAGGAACATGTATCTCGCTAGTCCGAGACCATGGGGGATAAATTCTAGAGGGGGAGAGAGATCCTTCACGAGGAGGTGTGAGTGAGAGAGAGAGAGAGGGAGGGGGGCTCCTTTTATAGGGAGAGGGGGGCATCCAAGGGGCTGCCCCCCACCTCTTCCACATTCATGTGGGTGGACACTCCACTCACTCAAATGCCTTTCAATTCCCTCCACTGAAAAACCAACTCAAATTCCCATTAAATTTCCACCAAATTTAATGCAAACTCTCATTAAATAAAACTCCTTTTATTTATTCAGAATTTTGTCAATTACTTTAATGACAAACATTCACATATAACCCCTTGCTAGTATTTCATTTCACATGCATAAACACTTTCTGCAATTTCACCCGAAAAACCCGTTTCGGTATCTAGTGAAATAAATTCCTGCGCTTGTTATTCTTTTCGGCATGAAACTTTTGCTCCAAATGGATGTCGGTGTCTCTTAAGTGTGTCATCCTACGGTTCGTGAATAATGCGGACATGATCGACACCCCTCTCAGATCAATAATCAGAAGCAGGATATGGAGGCCCATACTGACTCCCACACATTCAACGATGACTTTCTTGTGATCGTCGGAACCTTTTACGCTAGTATCTTAATCCCTTTGTTTCACGATATATTACATGTACGAGATTCGATCATCGGTATCTCCATACCTAGTTTGATCTCGTTACTGACATGCACTCTTTTCTCGTTCCCGTGATATAACATTCTAGTGATCAAATCACTTGCTTGCAAGCTAATCAATGTGATATCACCGAGAGGGCCCAGAGTATATCTATCTATCATCGGGATGAACAAATTCCACTCTCGATCCATGAGCCTCAACATAACACTTTATTAGTTCTGAATCCATCTTTATAATCACCCTGTTACGGTGTGACGTTTGATGTTATCAATAAACTCTTCCGGTGTTAGTGATTGACATGATCTCATGGTCTAAGGATTAGGATCACTTTGTAAGTTGTTATAGCAATATAAACTCAACGACTTTGATCGTAATGCTATACTTCGGATGAATGTTCATCACACCATTACACTAATGTTGTGATCCCGTTATTAACAACATCCAATGTCCATGATCAGGAAACCTTGATCATCTTGTTAATCAACGAGCTAGTTTATGAGAGAGGCATAACTAGAAACTTTCTGTTTGTTTATTAAACACACATGTATTAACGTTTCCGTATTAATACAATTATAGCATGCAAAATAAACATTTATCATAAACAAGGAATACGATAATAACCACTTTATTATTGCCTCTCGGGCATATTCCCTTCAAAAGTTATATCTTATCTATCTCGACAACTGAAGCAACATGAGCAAAATTACCCAACCCATGACCTCGAGCTCGCAGCCGTAGTTCTAGCCCTGAAGACATGGAGACATTACCTGATGGGAAACCGTTGTGAGATCTATTCGGATCACAAGAGTCTGAAGTATATATTCACTCAGAACAAGCTGAATATGAGACATAGAAGATGGATTGAGCTAATCAAGGATTACGATCTGGACATTCACTATCACCCTGGTAAAGCCAATGTGGTGGCCGATGCCCTTAGAAGATTGCCGTGCCGCTTGAACTCCATGATCTTGAAGGAGCAACCAAGCTTGCACAAAGAGACGGAAGATTTTCGAATGGAATTAGTAAGTAAAGGATTTTTGGCTAGCATAGAACTCCAGCCCACTTTGATCAGTGAGATTAAAGAGGCGCAGAAAGGAAATGCTAGTATTGAGGGTATCAAGCGTCGTATCGGTACAGGCAAAGTACCAAGATTCACCGAAGACGAAGAAGGAGTTCTGTGGTACAAAGGACGCCTTTGTGTACCAGCAGATTCTGAGTTGAAAGAAGTTATTCTGAAGGAGGCTCATGATACTCTTTATTCTATCCATCCCGGAGGAACTAAGATGTATCAAGATTTAAAATAGCAATTTTGGTGGCATAAGATGAAGAGAGAAATCGGAAGCTATATCGCCAAGTGTGATATATGTCAGCGAGTCAAGGCTGGACATCAAAGACCCGCTGGATTGTTGCAACCATTGCAGATTCCGGAATGGAAATGGGATTCCGTTGGAATGGACTTTATCACTGGCCTGCCTACTTCTAGTAGGGGAAATGCCTCTATCTGGGTCATAGTGGACAGATTGTCCAAAGTCGCCCATTTCTTGCCCGTCAAGACCACATATCAGAGTTCGAAGCTAGCAGAGTTGTACATCGCTAGAATAGTTAGTTTGCATGGAGTCCCTAAGAACATTGTATCGGATAGAGGAACTCAATTTACCTCGAGATTCTGGAAGAAAGTCCAAGAAGGTTTAGGAACCCGCCTAGATTTCAGTACCGCTTATCACCCTCGGACCGATGGAAAAACGGAGCGAGTAAACCAAGTACTCGAAGATATGTTGAGAGCATGCGTGTTAGAATATGGATCCAAGTGGGAAGACTGTCTGCCGTTTGCAGAATTTTCATACAATAACAGTTATCAAGCCAGTTTACAAATGCCCCCCTTTGAATTCATGTACGGAAGAAAGTGTCGCACCCCTTTGAACTGGTCGGAAGTAGGAGAGAGTCAGATTTTTGGACCCGACATCCTATGAGAAGCAGAAGAGAAGGTTCACAAGATTCGTGAGCACCTTAAGACCGCCCAGTCTAGACAGAAGAGTTAGACGTCGAGACCTCGCCTTCAACATAGGAGATTTTGTTTATCTGAAGGTGTCACCATTGAAGGGAATGCAGCGTTTCCAACTGAAAGGAAAGTTAGCCCCCAGATATATCGGACCCTTCAAGATTCTTAACCGTCGAGGAGAAGTGTCGTATCAATTGGAACTGCCCGAAGAGATGTCATCCGTGCACAATGTGTTCCATATCTCGTTACTTCGCAAGTGTCTCGAAGTCCCCGAGAAGACCGAAGTGTTCAAAAATATCGATCACCAGACCATAGAGATCAGCGATGACCTGACTTATCCCGAAGTACCTATCCGTATTTTGGAAGAAGATTTTCGAACTACCCGAACCCGAAGCATCAAGTTTCTCAAGATTCAGTAGAGCAACCACACAGAAGAGGAAGCTACCTGGGAGCGCGAAGATCACATCAGGACAGAGTTTCCCGATCTCTTCAAATCATAGGTAATATTTTTCGTCCTTTTTCAAATCTCGGGACGAGATTTTGTTTAAGGGGGAAGGTTTGTAACATCCCAAAAATACTAAACTTGGATCATAACAAAGTATCAAGGCCCACTTTGTGATCATCCAGAAACATTCAAATGCATAGTTTAAAGGACAGTTCAAAATTGTATCTTTATCATATGAGAAGAACCCACCTTTTCAAAAACCACTCAAACAAGCTCAACTTTCAAAACCCAAGCATCTGCAGACTCACCAGCACCAACCTAGCACACCCACCAAAAATCTTTTCAAAATTAAAAACTTGAATTCTTACGGCCATTTCATCAAACACCTTGCAGATACAAATCTAACAAAATCAAAACACTGTTTTGAGTAGTGAATTGAGCCTAACTTGTTCCCTCTCTGGACACCACTAGCCTTAGTAGATCATCTAACAAACTTAACTAATCACTAGCACCACTGTGAGCTCGCCAATGCCATCAATGGTGAACAGCCGAAGCACACCATGCCACCCCAGTGTAGACAGCAAGCTAGGAAAGAAACTAGCCGTGCCAACCTTGTCTGGGAGATCACCCATGCCTCACCGCCCCCTCTCGACCAGCCCTGCCTCGAAGACACCGACCAGAGCACCCAGGAACGCCGCTCCCGTGCCTCTGTCAACCATGTCGAGCGTGCGCCAGAGCGCCACCCTCGACCGAAGCCCACAGACTGCACGCCGCCCTCGCCGCATGCATACGTGATCACCACCGTCACAGTAACCCTGCTAGACATCACCGTTCGCCGCCCCATGCCTCACAGCCACTGCAAGCCGTCGAAGACGCCGCCTCTGCCGCGCAGAGCGTCGCGTGTTCTAGACCAAACCGCACCGCCCCTACATGCACATTAAAGCCGTAGAGCATCGCCAGGAGACCACCAAGCGATCGCCACCGCCGGCCATGCCTCTAGCCGTCCGTAGCCATGTCGCCACCGTCGCCTGCCCATGCCGTTCGGTCTCGTCGTCACGACTATAAATAGAGGCCACCCCCAGCCGAATTGAGCACACCATCTCACTCCCCTCTCCTCACTGATCGTGCCACCCCGTTCCCGGAGCAAGGCGAGCAGCACTTCGCCGGAATTTCACCAGAGCCCGCCGCTACTGGAGAAGAAGGGAGCCAACGATTGGAGCAGCCCCAGGAGAAGCTGCCGGTACCAGGAGGTTCGCCGTCGTCGACTTCGTCGTTCGCCCGCATGGCCGAACCTCGCCTGAACCCCGGTGAGCCCCCAATGACCCCCACTGGCCGCGCTAGGTTTCTGTCTCGCTGGCGTTGCCCAACGTCGACGATGACTCTCAGCCGTTGGATTAGAATCAGATCGAACGCACCACATCGCCCCATACCGCTTCGCACCCCCTCGTCTCACTGACCCCTCGTCTCACTGACGCATAGGGACAGCCACTTAACCAGCCCGCATAAGCGCTGTGCTTAGCAGGCCGGCCCAGTATCGCTTCCCGCGCAACCCAGCTATTTGAATTTAACCTTTTCCATTTTATTTCAAACACACTTCTGTACCCAGTTTCAAACATCAACCCAGGTCGATTCAGTGCTCTAAATCGAATGAAACTAATTTTGTTAGAAAGGTCTGGAAGTGCTGAATCCAAGCCCGTTGGATTCAAGTCATTTGGATCTATATATCATCCATGGTAAAAATAACAAGGCAGAAGCTTTTCTGCATTCAAACATTTTTCAAATTTAAACCATAATAGCTTTTGAGTTGGTTCCAACTCTCAAAAATCACATTTAACCATACCTTTCATAATATATAAAAATATATAGGATTACTTACAGAAATAATGTTCAAGTAATAAAAGAATGCCTCATAGGCATTTCTAGTCACTTTATTTAATTAAAATAAAAGGGTAAAACCTTATTAAATTGTGACACCACTTTAAATCACATTCCCATGGACTAAAATATGTGGTGATGACATGTGTCAACATGATCCCATGTTTGGTTTGGAGAATATTAAATCTTAAGTAGTTTTTCAATGAGTAGAAATTACTTTTCTAAAAAATAAAAGGAATTAAACCAAGCCTTAATCTTGTAATGTTAGAGATGATGTTAGATCATATATAGGACCCTTTTTGTGTGATGATTGCAAGTAGTTAAGTATTGTTTGGTGATTGTGTACCTCGTATTTATTCATAGACGCTAGTACCGACCAAGGATACGAGGAGGAAGGAGGATTCTACGAAGAAGAAGCCGAGGAGAACTTCAACCACTGCTCTGCACAAGGCAAGCCAATACTTGGAAGCTATTAACTTAGCAAGCTTTACTAATCAAGTTGACCAATGCAAGCTAACACTTGCAAGATACCCTACTAATGCAAGCTTATACTGATACTTATGCAAGCTAATACTTGCTTGTTACCATGACCACTATATGCCTTAAGCATATGTGATCATATACACTTGATAAACCAATCCTAGTTTCACTTACAAGCTTTATACTTTATTTCTTTATCAAAGCTAGTACTTAGAGCTTACTTAAGTAAATTGTAGATATTAGAAAGATAATTGAAGGTTGCATAAAGAGCATAAAATTTGGCCTAAGCTAGATAATCTTGATGTCATCCTAAGGCATAAGATTAAACTTAGTTAAACTCCACTAGTTTACCACCCCTCATTAGTGCTTACCCACACTTGTAGATGCTAGTGATAAGCATAAAACTTGATCAACTTTAGATGGGAATACTTGGTGGAAAAATGGTTATAAAAACCTTGGAATGATGGATCATTCTATTGAAATGTTTTGGACATGTGTTTTCGAACACTTGATGATTTTGGTGATGAAAATGATGAGGCATGAGCCTTAGCCCTTTATAAAACTGATGGTTGTCTGGATGCGATACCATTCCAATTTTATCGTCCAACCACAATACCCGAAGATTGGGTAGGGCTTGACTGGAAACTTATATACCTTAGTATTAGTTCCCTCACGGACAAGGTCTGAGCTGAGGCTACCTTGTGAAGATTGTCCACCTGTGCAGTACCCAAGATGACAGTTGGTCATGGTTGGGAGGCCAAACTCACAGGAGAGGTGCTTATACTAGGGCATGTAATTGAAAGGTTAAGATTGATTATCCGCATACTAAGTATGGTGAATTCAAGATTTGTTCCTGACGGATGTATCGGATGTTGTGGTGAAAGTGTACAATCTCTGCAGAGTGTCATACTATTCGAATAGCCGCGTCCGCGGTTATGGACAGTTGGAGTGGCCATACTATTCCCCCGTCAGATGTTTTAAAAGAACTTGTGAAATGAATTGAGACTTTGACTTGACCACAACAGGGTTGTGATATGAGATACAAGTTCCCACTTAGGTGTTATAAAATTTCAACTAGCATTCGTTGCTTCTAAACTTAGTAGAGATAAATCTGGCTTTTGCAAAATAACCCTAGAGCCTAGTGTCCTATTACCAAAAACCCCTTTCACTTGTTAGTATTAGTTTGCGAGTACTTAAAGAGTACTCATGGCTTTGTCCCTGGCTATTCCCGTGACCAGACTATGAAGAGGAGTACCTGGAGGATGGACCCCAGGAAGGTTACGACAACTAGGATCATCTCCCATCGTCAGCATTGCCTGTGACCCCGAAGATGGAGCTTTGCCTACGCCACCGTTATTATTACGTATTCCGCTGTTTGGAGTTGTATTAAGAACTGGATCATGAGATCCCTATTTGTGTAAGACCTTATGTATGGTTTGTAATGGATGATGTACTGTGGTATCCAATTCTGTTATGTCTCGCAAAAATGGTAATCCTGGGATTGCGATGTATGGCACAACAGGCATCTGGGATTAAAAATCCGGGTGTTGACAACAAGGATTCTTCTATAGCCATGGCAAAGTTAGAAAAGAATGCGGTAAATGCTGCCAAAAAGAAATACCACCATAAAATAGGGACATGTGGCTACTAGAGTGTCGTGCCTAAGTGGAAAACTATGGAGGCCGACATGAGGACTAGAGGGATCATTCCCGGTACAGATGGATGGCCCGAGAGGTTAAATCACTGGTGGTACGAACACGAGGGAACGTTGCACCCAGAAACAAGGGCGGCAATTTTTCAAGAAAAAATTATAACACCCTCCAATGCACTTGTTAGTGCAATAGACGATGCCTAATTGGGATTGTACCGGCCCGAGAGAGAGAACGACGAGATGTCGATCGCCGCAGCACGAGTACATCAACTCGATCTTTGCCTCCGCGTAATCCTCGATCTTCGCCTTCGCCTCCGTGCAATACTAGCTCGTTGAAAAAATGGAAGGTCGCCGCTCCCCCTCGCCCACTCAGAAGAAAGGTAAAACGGCGAAGATAGTCGACATCCCGCTGACTCTTACCAAGAGACTTTATGACAAGACTAATGAGGAAACTGCCGAGGAGGTAGCTGCCTACACTAAGGATTTTTTACACCCAAAAAGCCCGAGCCAAAGTTGGTATTTGATGAAAAAACCAAAAAGTGGGCTAAGTCCTTTCTTGAGCAACCATCCCAAATATCGATGAATCTGGAATCAAACTATGACCGCGGAATTATTAAGCAAGCAAAGCAGGAAAAAATAACAAGCGCAAAATGCGGAAAACAAATTGCCTAGCTCGGACAACAGAAGATTCAATCGGTACCCTCGCTGATAGTGATTTCAGATGCCGACAAGGCCTTTAGAGCCGATATGGACAAGGACATGCAACTAATGGACCCCAGAGCCAAGGCTGATGTTGGACTAGTTGGCATCACTGTAGCGAGGGCCAAAGAACTTGCTACCAATGCAGGTATGTCTCTTGGTCAATATTTAGACTATGAAGTTCTACAATTGGGTGAGATAGAACAAAGTTATGTCAAAGGGGGATCCTCTAGTCAGTCACGAGGAGCTCGGGCGTCTATCAACATATACGCGAAATCTGCACGAATGGTACACTGTGCAAAAAAAAGCACCAGAAAGAATGGTTTTTTGTAGACCTTAGAAAGGAGCATCACTTCAAAGAATAATCGATACAGATTCAAATTCCCGATCTGTTTCAGTTATACAATGAGCACGTCCTTGACAAATCTATCCTTAGTTGATATTGTCTATTAGTGATTTATTTCTGTAATTAAGTCTCTAGCTCAGCTTGTTCATTACATGTAATATATTTTTCTGACTATATATCCTTTTGTACGCTATTATATTCTGCAGAATGGAGATGGTTGAATTCAAAAGAGATAAAAGATATGGCGTTGGGTTCATTGACCCACATGTCATTAATGAATATACTTTACACAATCATCCTAAGGAACATGGAGGAAGACATGTGCATGTTTTTAATCGAGCATAATTACGTTAAGGAAACACTATTTCCTTACAACTTCAAGTGAGTGTTTCTGTCTTGTACACATTTTTTTTGCTTACTCGATATTAAGTGTAATTGATGAGTTATGCATGTCTGCTTATATAAATGTCTGCAGGTTTTACTGGATCCTGCTAAACATTCAAGTTGACAAGTCCCTAGTTGAAGTCCACGACTCATTAAGTTGGGACCAAGAGAAATGGAGAGACATGGAAGCAATGCTCCAAAAGTAATTTCAATCATTATCGCATTATATCGGCCTCTTTTGTTCATGTTTTATATCAAGTAACTAATAACTCTTTTGTTCATTTTCTTTGCCGAATAGGTGTTGGACACGGTTCAAACAGAAAATAGACGGTCTATTCAAAGATGAGCTAAGTTATAAAATGGTAAAAGGTTTGCAGCATCCATCGGGGACTCATTTATGCGGATTCTACGTTTGTGAGTACATTCGCGAGTTGACTAGTGAGCGGAGAGTTGATTCACATTATATTCACGGTTTACGGGAGAATCTCGAGCCATAATAGCGCGTACGGGCAATTAAAGAGGAATTAGCGGAATTTCTGATGAAGGAGATTCTTAATATAAAGGGAGAATATTATATGGAGGACACGGAATTCGATATACTTTAGTGATCTACATGTAGTTGATATAATATATCATCAATGACTATATAATTTCAAACATTTTATTCCTTTTGATATGATCGAATATTGTATATATATGCTCACAATAGATTGAATATGCTCAATGTGTACTGCAATAGCGTAGAATAAGTGTACGGAAACATGTTTAAAATTATAATAAAACATAAATTGAAAAAGTATCGAAATGGAAAAATAAATAAAAATACAGAATCGTGTCGAGACAGAGAAACACACGAATCTCTACCACGGCAAAAACTTATTTAGTCCCGGGTGGTGTTACGGCCTGGGACTAGAGGTCCTGTGTCCCTTCGCTCCAGAAAGCGACCACGTGGTAGCCTCTAGTCCCGGGTCGTAACAAACCAGGACTAGGGGTAGGAGCCTTTTATCCGATTTCGCAGTCCCAGATACGAAACCGAAACTAATGGCCCTTACGACTCGAGACTATTGACCCTTTTTCCACTAGTAATTTAAATTTTGTGTGTACAACCTCGCAAGAAAAAAAAAGGCGTGCCAAGTAGTACGCCATGTGGAGGGTATAAATCTTCATCCTCACACACATGTGGTTGTAAGAGCATCTCTAGCAGATATCGCGACCCCTTCTAAACGGCAAAATAATTATGAGTTTGTGGTAGGTGAAGGAAAAAATATTTTTTTCTAAACGCTGCATATCGTATCGCATCCAAAAAAAAATTCTGGCTTCCCCACATATCAACCTTCGTATCCTGTATATTTTTGGTTTCTCCTCTCATACAAGATAAGAAATTAAGATTAGATGTCAAATAGTGAAGAAAATTACGTCCAATGTCAAATAGGAAACCCAATTTTAAGCTAGTGTTAAATAAAGAATTTTCTCAGAATAAACTCTGTTTCACAGAAATCTGAACATGAATTCAGAAACTCATTTCATTACCAAAGAATTTCAATGCACTTACACTCCATCCGTATCTGCTCTCTCTCCTAAATCCTACTCTAGGAGTAGTATAAAATTCATGTGTTCGTCTCGTTTGCACCATTCAAATTAAGACAACTTTTACAAAATTTCTGTATTTCAAATAGAATCATGTATTTTTTCTCTTCTCTATTATTCCAAAAGTCTTGCACCCAAAGAAGTCCAATCTATGACCAATGTTTCATAGAAATCTCAACATGAATTCAGAAACTCATTTTATTACCCTAGAGCTTCAATCCACTTACACTCCATCTGTATCTGCTCTCTCTCCTAAGAAAGTCCTATAAAATTCATGTGTTCGTCTCGTTTGCACCATTCAAATTAAGACAACTTTTAAAAAAATTCTGTATTTCAGAATAAAATCATGTGTATTTTTTCTCTATTCCTATATTCCAAAAGCCGTGCGTCCAAAGAGGCCTAAAGAAAAAAAAAGCAGTACGGCCGGGCTGGGGTTTGTCTTGCTCTTGAGCTCTCCCCTCTTCTTCCCCCGTCTAGCTACCTGATCCCCTGTCCAGTGTCCATCCATCATGCAAGCATCAGATTGACTCGACGCGACGCGACGCGAGATCTTTTCTCCCTCCTCTTTTTCCTGCCCCCTCTTCTGCACCCACCCCCTCCTGTCCTGACATCTCTGCCAGCGGTGGCTGTCTAGGTCCCCCTAGCTACTCTACGCTCTAGAACCCTAGCCCCTCTAGGCCTCCCCCTACACCACTAGCCTCCTTGGCCTCTTCTGCCATCTCTCTAATCTCTCTCTACTTTACTGCCCACTCAACCACTATTCTGAACAGCTGATGAGAGTTGCAATATTGTTTACATCTCTGCTGGTTGGATCTCTGGATCTCATCTTCCCCACCCCACCCCACCCCACCCCGGGCACACAAGCCACCACAGCCCTTCCATCTATAAATCTTGCTCCTTGCCTTCTTCCTTCTCTATGCTTCTCCTCTTCTTCATTCCCCCTCTCTCTCATCCTTGATTCTTGAGGTGAGATGTGATCTACACCATTTTTGTGGCTTCCTCATCCTCTCCTTGAATTCTTGCCAAGTATCATCCCTGGCCGATGGCTTCATCTTATGTAGGCAATGTCCATGGGAGCACACCTTGTAGCAGCTAGCTAGCTACCTACCTTCCTTCCCACACATGTTCTTGGCCAGCTTGTGATTGATAGTCTTCTTCGCTCTCCCTCTCTTCCTCCCTACGTGGATTTTCTTCACCGTGATTGCCTCTCTTGTATTCCCTGTATTTCATGCGACCTTGATCTTGGAGAGATCGGCTGTCCGAGGGAACGAGTGAAGCTGCCAGCATGATCTAGCTCTGAGTGATCAACAAGCAGCATACATGTATATGCGTCTGTGGTCATGCCTTGCTAGGTCATGCTGCGGCAGCCTCACTTCTTCCTGCCGTTGGGCACAGCTGCTATGTTTGGCGACCGAATCTGCAACCTGCTTCGCCGTGTTTTCGTCAAAGGTAGAACCCATAGTAGTATCATTTTCACACCTTGCTCCCATCTTGGAAATCGATTTTCTTACTGTTTTTCTTCACAAGTAGTAGTAGCTGCCTGCTTACCTGCAGAAGTAAAGATTAGTTCATTCACTCTGGTAGAACTTGTCAGAGAATTGGTTATTAGCTGTTCAGTCAGGCCTTCCATTGTTTCGTTTATTATTATCATTTGGTGGCTAACTTCCTACATATACTATACAAAACATGATGGCATTATTATTGTTTTGAAAGCTACTTGCCTCAATCACCTGCTCTTCTAATTGAATCGGGACATTGGTTTGTGATTGGCTTGTTACTGTGACCATCATCTCTAGTAGTAGTAGTAAATTAAAACTTAGCTCATGGCATTAGTAATTTTCATAAATTGGTACCTGTGTTTCTTCGCCGTCTGTCTAACCATGAGCTGAGGCCACCTGACGTTCGATCTTCTATATTCTTCGGAATCATGTACTGATAGTTTATGCTATGCTTCTGGAGTATCTATCGTTGCTCCACACACGAAAATGTGCTGTATCATCATGGTCAGACAGTCGACCAACTGTTTTGTTGTTTTTCAAGAAATGGAATCGGTTGCTTGAATTACCTTTCATTTTTATTTAATTGAATCATAATTACTTCTTCTAGATCAGATGTGAGAGAGGTTTCAGGAATCCCCTGTATACATGTGTTTAAGATGCGTTTGTTGCAGGTTACGGTGCCTTTTACAGTCCTGTTTATATCACTAGCTAGCTTTTATGGAAAAAAATGTCTATTTTGGCAACTCCTCGTTTGGGCCTTGCCGTAATTGTATGGTCGAACACATTTGTTGAAATTCCCTTTTCTAAATAACGGGAAGAAAATGAAGAAGCAGTTTGCTCTCTCGAGTTAATACCTGTAATTTCCGTCAAGAAGAATAAGTTAATACTACCTGAAATTCTAGACAAATCCAAGTCAGTTGTTTCTGAACAAGGGGAGGACTTATCTGATTTAATTGTCATGAGTTTAGACAAAAAGTTGGTATATTTTATCGGTTTAATTTGAACTGTTAGAAAAAGTAACATTTTGGAACAGTGGTAGCATCAATGAGTCTTTTTTAACCATAAATATTCTAAACACTAAACCGTATTAAGTGGGGAAATTTTAATTCCTTTTGCTGATTAATCATCTTGCTAGCGTGTTATCTGATATGACTTCGATTTGAGTTGCAAGTATTTGGGCACCGGCAATTGTGCTATTACTTAAGGTTACTTACACTGCATCTCAAAAACACAATGTTTGCCGGTTTCCGTACAGATTGCACAGACCTGCTGCTAATTGCCGTTGCTGCTGTGCTGCTGCGATCCAAAAGCCTGTATGCATGCACCGGTTAATAAACTCCTAGGCAGGGAGGGGTCTCTTCAATTCCAGTGTGTACGATACAAACCGGGGACAGAAGCGCTGAGCTTGCTACATTTGAGGCCTTGCACACATACATAAATGTATCACACTTTTCTCACTTCTGAAACTATGTCTGTCAAACACTTGGTTTCTTTATCGACTTTTGGAAAGAGAATGATTGGGAAGAAAGAACCTATTGTGACTCATGTCAGATTTGGATATTTACACATTGTGGGTGCCCTAAGGATCCTTTGGTTCAAAGGATTTTGAAAGGATTTGTGTATGATTGAAATTCCAGTTTCCTTCGGAAGCCTCCTTTTCATTTAACGTGTCATATCACATAGGAAATAATTTTATTAGAATTTTGTAGTGTAAATTTCATAGGAAAATAGTATTAGGTCACCTCATGGCGATAAGAGAGAATTCTTCATCCCATAGGAATCAAGTAAACATGGCATGCTAATCATATAGGTTTCCTATTTCTATACTCTCCTATCAAACGAACCAAAGGAGCCCTAAATTAATAATGATAGGTGTAGGTACGATCTACCGAAGAGTATAAGTTGTGGTTTCTTAGACGAAGCAAGTAAAAATTATTTCCTTGGGAGAATAGATCTCATCACTCCCTAATGTAGCTCCTAGTGTCGCCACCTGAGCCCCTCTCCCTCTGCCCTCACTCCCTACCCTTGCCGAAGATGTCGTGGGGATTCCAATCGTTTTGTTGGTTGATGCTCATCTTGTCGGCCTTGCAGCCAAGGCATTGCCATATCATATTGGTCTAGCAAGATGTGTAGTACTTTGGCTTGGACTGTGTGGGAAGACTGCAAGGCACAACACTCCTCACATCGTCGTTGTCGATGGACGTTGCCGAGGCTTGATATGGCTCGAGGGGGAGGGGGGCAACATGGTGCATCCGGTAGCTATGGCGATGTGGTAGTGATTGGTAGTTATGCTCTTGTGTTTTTCGTTTCGATGTTTTTCTTTGGACGGCTTGTTCTATGTGAGTAGGGTGGTAGAGTGGTGGATCATATATCTATGGCTGCTAATATCATGGTTTTAGTCGCTCTTGGTGAAAACACATGACCTACCTTTCGTGCTTGATCAGGCAATTGCGACGTCACCTGGTTGTTTCCTTGTTGAAGGTGTAATTTGCATCGGGGGTTGCCGTAGGCTAACACTTGTCTGACTCGTTAATAATATTGTGCTAGCGGCGGTTCCTTGTTTGAAAGAGTTATATTAGAGGGTTGTGGCACTTTTGTTGTGTGAAATGTCACTCGTAACTAGTTGATTGGTTTATGTGGTCATAGGTTTTGTGGTGTGGTGATGAAGATATTGTAGCGAAGCAAGTCCTATGTATATAGCCAAAAAAAAATTAAATCCAATTTATTTAAGATAAAAATTGTTTGGCTTTGCTTGTATTGATTCCAATTATATACTATTATAGTTGTGTGCATCAGTCCATGCAAAGGCCGGAGTTTATGCTCATTTTGAAAGGAAAACACTTCTTAGGTGAAAGATGCAAGCTATCTACTCTTATTATGTATTTCTAAGGTCTGTAAAACTTATAAAGATAGGGAACGAATTAGCAAAGTTGGAAATTTTATTTTTTAAATGTGCAACAAAAGGTCTCTTCATAAAATTCTTTTGCCCAAATCCTATATATACAAATATAAAATGGCAAGGTGTGAACCGGTACTCTGTGACTGTGTGCGCACGTACGGCCGAGCAAGACAAGAACTGAATGTAAACAGCTGTATGCATGCGACGGGGCGCAATAACTTGTCTTGTCAGTGATCAGTTTGCTTCGTTTCTTTCGTCCTCCATTTCTCCTCTGGTCAGAATTGTAATATTTTTTACTTATTACTACTGTACGTGTCAGTGCGATCAGTCACATGGATCCGTCGATCTGATCGGATTCATCGGTTTTACCGCTTCGCGATGCAGGAGCCGTACCGCCCATATGTTCAATCAGTTCTTGTTTGCTTGTATCGTCTCTCTCTGTCTGTCTGTAATTTTTGCCGGCTCCTGTTTTGCTCTTGGATAGGACAATTTTTTTAACGGCGCGTCTCATATAATCGTCCTGTTCTTCCTCACAAACATGTTTAGACTAAGTTTTGGATTCCTGAACTGTCTTGTATCGTAGGAAACATGTCATATAAGGGTCAATCAAAATCGGCCTTTCATCATCTCAAGGAAAAAAAATCCTAAACTTAGTCAACCTCAAGATCTATACCTATGGTCGTGATTGTACATGCATGTGTGAGCATCTGCGTTGGACCGTGTTTCTAAAAAAATGGAGGCTCTCAAATAAAATCAGGCTCCCATCATCTCAAATAAAAACCAGGCTCGCATCGATTCTTTTGGTGTTTTGTTTTTCAAAATAGCGAAAAATCTCGAAATAGACGTTCGTCCTGTTATATAATATAGCAATCACACGATACAACTGCTATACAGCTGCACAATCAAGCCCAAAGCAAAAAAAAGGAAAGAAAGAAAAGAGAAACGAAAGCCAACGATGGCGGGTCGACTAAACAAGGGTAACCTGCAATCGTTGCGCCCTCCGACGATGTACCACCATGTTCATAGCATTCCGGAGCGCCGCGTACCAAGTAACACCTTCAAGAAGGGGCGCGACGACAATGACGCTGTTACCCGGACTAATCCTAGGGGTTTCCCCCGGTACTCAGAGCAGAGTGGAGAAGGGGTACACTCGGCGTCCTCCAGGAAGGAACGGTGGCACCCGCAGACGTCACCGCGTCGGTGTCAGACGATCCTACATGGATTTCTCCCGACCCCCAAAAAACACTCCCCTAGACGCTCAGAATGCTCCGCTACACGTTGCCGCCCACCAACATGCGCCACCACGATCGAGACGCCTCTCTTACCGTCTCCCTAAGATCACCAGCACGAGGCCAAGAGGAGTAGGACAACCCAGCAGGAATCTGGGGTGCTAGCAGCGCCGGCGGCGGGAGGCAACTACCTCCACCATGTTGCGGTAGCCGACCAGACGTGGTAGTAAGGTCACACCAGGCCCCGCCGGGCCTAGATCGGCCCCGCAAAGCCCCCGACTGCCTCGCTGCAGCAGGCCAGCGGCACCGCCACCACCACCCAGATACCCACACGAGCTAGACCTCCACCTCCGGGAACCACTACTCTGCATGAAGTTTGGCCCGCCTGAAATGGATCGTATGGGCACCTAGAGGGGGGGGGGGGTGAATAGGTGCTAACCAATTTTTAATACTTTTTCCAATTTTAGGCTTTACACAAAGTAAATTCTCTAGATATGCAACTACGAGAATTTCCCTATATGAAACCCTAACTACTAAGCACGTAAAGGAGGAGCGAGGAAACCGTAGTGGAGCACGCGGAGACACAGGGATTTGTTTTACCGCAGTTCCTTCCTTGTTAAGGGAAGTACATCTGCGTTGGAGGGGTGGGCGGTTCTAAGACCACCACGCCACAATAGGCCTCACCCTATTCTCCAATGGATCTCGCCACGAGAGGCCTGATCCACCTTCTCCACTATTGGATCCCTTCGAGGCGGGAACCGGTGCCTTTTACAATACTATCGGGGCACACACCCACAACCGAATTGGGGGCTCCCGGGATGACAACAGGCTGTCACAAAAACAAGGTTTATCAATATAAACGAAAACAAGGATCTAGATCTTTGCAAGAAATACTAGATCGAAGGTTCTCCAAATGAATGGAGAGGAGATGAAGTGCTTGATTGCTGATGATGAAGGTCGAGTTCTCCTCCTTCGATTCCCAAAGGGACGGAGCCTTTGGATGGATCTAGGTGGAGCACTCTTGTATGAACTTTTGAGATCTGATCTATTCTTTTTCGAGATGAATCAAGAGATCTGGCAGGAGGGGGAAGGCTGGCTTAAATACCCCCTCCCCAGATCTGGCCGTTGCTCAATTTTGGGGGAGGATTATCCGCCCCCCACTTGGGGCGGATTATCCGCCCCCTGGGAAAATTCCGCCCTAAGGGCGGACTCTCCGCCCCCTTCTCTGGGGCTTGCGCCTTGGTGAAACTTGGGGAAAAACTGGGGGGCGGATTATCCGGCCCCCTCCTGGGGCGGATTATCCGGCGTAGCCGGAAAGTCCGGCCAAAACTCCGCCCCCCTCTCTGGGGCTTGCGCCTTGGCGAAGAGCAGGAGGGGCGGATTATCCGCCCCCCCTGGGGGGCGGATTATCCGGCCTGGCCGGAAAGTCCGGCCAATGTTCCGCCCCCCCTTCTGGGGCTTGCGCAGGCTTGAGCAGAGGGAGGGGCGGATTATCCGCCCCCGGTGGGGCCGGATTATCCGCCCCCAAAGGTAGATTTCTGAGCTGCAACACTTCAACACCCATTAAATGATCCTTGGTATTGTTATCTAACACACAAAACACTAGGGATTAAGAAATGTTCTTTCAATCTCCCCCTTTTTGGTGTTAGATGACAATACTAGGATTTGCAGTGAAAACGGCAAGTGCCACCTTAGATAATGAAAGACGCTCCCCCTAGATGTGTGCATATTTAAGATTTGCATTTGAATACAAATACACACACTAGGTAGAGCACTACTTTAAGGTTCGGTGAAAGAAAGTCATACCACCGGAATATATAGCCATGACATACATAGATGAACCCCTGAATCCAAATGTCATCAAATAAGCTCCATAATTCCAGACTTCAATGGGACTTCAATGGGGTCCATGATAGATAAATCCAGAAATCCATGAATACCAAACATAGTACCAAACTGAGGAGTACGACATAGTCTTACACAATCAACCACAAATAGCAACACAAATAGCAAACAAGTTCACGCTAGAAAAAGCACAAGCAAGCAAATAAAAACGACTAAAAACGAAGAGCTTGTGCCCGACCCTTGCAAATCCACGTGACCTACTAGAACTACTTCTCCCCCTTTGGCATCGAAACGCCAAAAAGGAAGAAGAGCGATGCTAACGCCCCTGGAGATCACTCCTCCTCATCCTCGTCGTAGTCATCCTCGTCCCCTTCCTCTTCACCATACTCATCATCATCGTCATCAGCGGGAGGAGTGGGTGCCCTTGGTGGAGGGGGAAAGAGACAACTCTCGAGCTCGCCATAGTTGATCCCTGAAGTGTTCCACTGAGCGTACGGATCCGGAGCAGTGGGAGGAGGTGGATTGCCAGTGGCACCTGAGACATGGTGGAGGATAAGCTGCTGCGTGTGATCCCTCTCATGATCCCTGCGGTACTCCTCATATTGGCCCTTGTGAATGTCAATACCCATGCAAAGAATGTTCCGCTGGAACCAATTAAGCTGCTTGACCTCACGTGCCTTGGTTTGAGGTAACGGGGACGGGGACGACGGACGAAGGACTTGGTCGGCTTGGAACCACCTGTGAAAAGCATTGAGAGAGGTAGCAAGGAGATGAGCATACACACAAGTCCAGGAAAAGAAAACATGGAGAAGGAGTAACAATGCAACCCCATAACCAATGATGTGCATGAGCAGAATCTGAACCAAAACAGACCAGAGTGTAATTCTCCAGGCCGGATTATCCGGCCCTGGCAGGGGCGGATAATCCGCCCCCCGCAAAAAAATTCTGGGTTGGCTCAGATCTATCATGGCAAAACAGATCGAGTACTAGGGTTGCAAGGCTACTGATTCTAGCATGTAGGAAACAACACCAAGAACCTTCTACAACGAGATTTCCACCAAAAAAAACAACATCCCATACAAAAGGATAGAGATGAGGGAGTTACCCTCACTCATTGGAGGAAAATCGCGGAGGAGAAGATACCCGGAGGCGAGGTGAAGAAGATCCCGGGAGAGCCCGGAGAATCCGGTGGTCAAATCGACTCCGGGAGAGGCGGATGCTCCGGCGGCGGCTGGGGGCAGAGGTAGGGTTGGGGGAGAACTGGCTGCTCTGTTTGAGTCTGCCCTCCCCGACCCAGCCTATAAGGGGCTGATTTCGCCCGGGGCGGATAATCCGCCCCCCACTTAGGGCGGATAATCCGCCCCCCCCAGACATTCTGGAAAACAGAATCAGGCCAGAGCACCCTATCAAATCTCTCGATGGTGTTTTAGAGGACTTGTGTGCAAGAATAGATGGTTCAAGGAGGGAGGGAAAGGCTTGGGATGAGAGAATCAAACTGAGATGGTACTACACACCCAAATTTGCAAGAATCAAATCAATCAAAAGCCAAATTTGAGTGTGTTTTCCATAAGAACAAAAGGTATGCAAGAAAATCCAACGAGACCCATGAAAAACCAACTCTTCTCGAGGAAGAGGGCGGTGGCCGAAGCCACCATGTTGGAGCGCATGGCATGACACCGCGAAGATGTATCTTGAGTTCAAAACCAATGCTCATCGATGACCCACATATCACAAAATGATATTAAGGGAAATGATTTTACTTGCTTTCGGCATGATGGGGGGAGGGTTGGCCCAATCAATTAGGACCACACTCCCCCTATGTCGATGCCCACATCTAAACCAAATACATGAATAAGAGCAAGTGAGTGTGCAAGAATAGTCAAGCCAAGCTCCTTGAATCTACGATATTTAGCTCATTCCGCAAATAACAAAATCTTGCTTCATTGAGGGGCTTCGTGAAAATATCAGCAAGTTGGTTCTTCGTGCTTACAAATGACAGAGCAATATCTCCACGAGCAACATGATCCCGAATAAAGTGGTTGCGAATCTCTATATGTTTTGTTCTTGTATGCTGCACAGGATTGTAAGCAATTTTGATAGCACTTTCATTGTCGCATAAAAGAGGCACTTTGTCACAATTGACACCATATTCCTTTAAAGTTTGCCTCATCCATAACAATTGAGTACAAGCACTTGCAGCAGCAACATATTCAGCTTCGGCGGTTGAGAGTGAAATACAATTCTGTTTCTTTGATGACCAACACACTAGAGACCTGCCCAAGAATTGGCATGCACCAGAGGTTGATTTCCTATCATCTTTGTCACCAGCCCAATCTGAATCGGTGTAACCACATAGAGAGAAACTTGAACCCTTGGGATACCATAACCCAAAATTTGGGGAATGAACCAAATATCGGAAGATTCGCTTGACCGCCACTAAGTGGTTGTCTTTAGGAGCGGCTTGGTACCTTGCACACACTCCTACACTTAACACGATATCGGGCCTAGATGCGCAGAGGTAAAGGAGAGAGCCGATCATGGATCGGTATACCTTTTGATCCACATCTTTACCCTTGGGATCGAGCTCAAGATGACACTTTGTTTGCATTGGGGTAGCAACGCCATTGAGATCCGTCATCTTGAACCTTTTGAGCATGTCTTGGATGTATTTAGCTTGATTAATAAAGGTTCCCTCTCTAAGTTGTTTGATTTCAAAGCCAAGAAAGAACCTGAGCTCACCCATCATGGACATCTCAAACCTGTCAGTCATAAGCTTTGAAAATTCATCGTTAAAAGCTTAGTTAGTAGAGCCAAAAATAATGTCATCTACATAGAGTTGGCATACAAAAAGCTCCCCATTGACCTTCTTAGTAAAAAGAGTGGGATCGATTTGCCCAACTTCGAATCCACGGTCTATCAAAAGCTCTTTAAGGTGCTCATACCACGCACGTGGGGCTTGTTTAAGGCCATAGAGCGCCTTATCGAGTTTGTAGACATGGTTCGGAAATTTGGGGTCCTCAAACCCCGGGGGCTGCTTAACGTATACTAACTCATGTAGAGGACCATTGAGGAAAGCGCTCTTAACATCCATTTGTTGTAACTTAAAATTATGATGAGCTGCATATGCAAGAAGGATACGGATGGACTCAAGGCGAGCCACTGGAGCATATGTCTCGCCAAAATCAATTCCTTCTACTTGAGAGAATCCTTGAGCCACAAATCGTGCTTTATTCCTCACAACAATGCCATTTTCATCCTGCTTGTTCTTGAAGATCCACTTGGTGCCGATAACATTGCGGCAATCCTTTGGCTTTGCTACGAGCTTCCACACTTTGTTGCGTTCGAAGTTGTTTAATTCTTCATGCATTGCAACAACCCAATCGGGGTCTTCAAGAGCATCAAAAACCTTCTTTGGTTCAACCATGGAAATGTGAGCTTGATGATCACAGAAGCTAGCAAGCTCTCTTCGAGTGGATACCCTTCGTCGTAGATCACCAACTACCTTGTCAAGAGTGTGACCTCTTAGTTCAAGGTTGCGATCCGCCCGAGCCTTGCGACGAGCCTCAATATCCTTATTATTTCTTGAAGGAGTGGATTCAATTGTTGTATCCTTGTCTTGATTACTGCAGTGCCCTTGATCTTGGTCACCAGTACTGCCAGAAGATTGTTGCTGAGCATTTTCTTCAGGGCCGGATAATCCGCCCCTTGGAGGGGCCGGACTATCCGGCCTGGGAGGTGAAGTACCAGAACCATCTTCCTGAGAAAGCCTGACTGGAGTTGGAGAGCCATGGCCGGATAATCCGCCCCCGGGGGCCGGAAAATCCGGCCTGGGAGCTTCAGAGGTGTTGATTTCTCCTTCGGATCCCCTGGTGCAAGTTGGAGTGCCAGGGGCGGATTGTCCGCCCCTTGGAGGGGGCGGATAATCCGGCCTGGGACTACCATCTTGTCCAGGAGACTGATGATCTTCAGCAGGTTGCGGTGTTGGTGCAGAGTTTTCTCCAACAGTAGGAGCTTGTTGATCTTGTGAAGATGAGGGCTCCACTTGAGTGGAGCATTGTCCTTCCCGATCCGCCACAAGGGGTTCCTCAATGGGGCGGAAAAATCCCACGCCCATTCTTCTTATGGCATCTTGGGGTATTTCAACATCTGCATCACAAACATCAACTTGCCCTACAAAGGAGCCGTTATTTTCATCGAACTCCACACTACAAGATTCTACAACAATCCCAGTGAGCTTGTTGTAGACTCTATAAGTGTGGGATTCGGCACCGTAACCAACAAAAATGCCTTCTAAAGCCTTGGATTCAAATTTTGACAAACGGACACCTTTAATAAGAAAGAAACACTTACACCCGAATACTCTGAAGTATGAGATGTTGGGTTTGTTGCCGGTAAGTATTTCATATGGGGTCTTGTCCAAGATCTTCCGAAGGTAAAGCCGGTTTGATGAGTGACAAGCGGTGGATATGGCTTCAGCCCAAAAATTATAAGGAGACTTAAATTCAGCTAGCATAGATCTTGCCATATCCATCAAAGTCCGGTTCTTCCTCTCGGCTACACCATTTTGTTGAGGGGTGTACGCAGCGGAATATTGGTGTCTAATCCCCTCTTCGCTAAGAAACTCGTTTAAAGTGTAGTTCTTGAATTCTGTGCCATTGTCACTTCTAATTGCCAATATGGGAACATTGTGTTGTCGTTGAACTTCATTGGCAAAGTCGATGACAGTTTGTTGAGTCTCACTTTTCAGCTTGAAGAAATATACCCATGTATATCTTGAGTAATCATCGACGATGACCAAGCAATATTTCTTCCCACCAAGACTTGCATGAGAAGGAGGTCCAAATAAGTCCACATGGAGTAATTCCAAGATCCTCTTCGATGACACAATAGTCTTCCTCTTGTGGGGAGAATCATGCATTTTTCCTTCAACACAGGCCCTGCAAACACGATCTTTGGCAAAAGAGACATTGTCTTTTAGTCCAAGAATGTGGCCACCCTTTTGGAGACTTTGCAAAGTTCTCATGTTGACATGGGCTAAACGGCGATGCCATAGCCAGCCCACGTCGGCCTTTCCGAATAGACACATCGGACCCGAAGTGGTTTTCCCCGAGAAGTCCACCACATACAGGTCATTTTCGACGTATCCAACGAAAGCGACCTTTAGAGACTTGCTCCATAAGAGTACCACCAAATCATCATCGATAAAAACAGCAAAACCCATCTTGCCAAGGGCACGAACAGAAAGAAGATTATAGCCAAGGGTCTCAACAAGCATGACGTCCACGAGAGAGATATCGTGGGCAACCACAACCTTGCCAAGACCCAATACCTGAGATTTAGACTTATCACCATAGGAGACTGTGATATTATCAAGATTTGGACGCATCTCCGTGATGATCTCCTTGCTTCCGGTCATATGACTAGTGCAGCCACTATCCAGCACCCATTTCGACCCACCGGAAGCATAGCCCTGCAAGAAAATTACTTCTTGGTTTTAGGTACCCATTTTTCAATGGGTCCTTTCATGTTAGTAACAAGGGTCTTTGGGACCCAAATAGACCAAGCAATAAATTCATCAAAAGGACCAACATAATAAGCATAAACATCGCCATAATCATCACAAAAGAGTTCATAATTCGGATTGTGAGACCCTGCAAAACCAATATTATTAGTCTTGTCTTTTGTGACAACCTTCTCAGCCGTGCTTGTCTTTAATTGCACATTCTTGATCTTGTTCTTCTTGGTTTTCTTCTTCTTGGACTTGGTGACATACCCAAGTCCCTCTCTACCATGATTTGACCTTTGCTTGTCAAGGACTTCATCAAGCACACCTTTGTCCTTTGTAGTGGTGTCCTTGATCACTCCTTTCTCCACATTAGCATTTTCCTTGTTACTATATGTTGAGTTGGACGAGCTAGGAGTATCATATATGGCCAATCGACTTTGAAGCTGATCATGTGACTCATTGAGGATAGAGAACTCGTTTTTCAACGCCTTGTGAGCATTGTCAAGTTTCTCCAATTCCTCGGAGAGTCTATCATGAGCAGCCCCAAAGTCAATCCTTTCCTTCTTTAACTTCTTTGCCTTGGTGACCGCATTGTCACGTTCCTTAACAAGTTTAGTCACAATTTCTTCATGTGACTCTTCCATAGACTCAAGCCTCTCTTCAAGAGAGACCCGAGCTTCTTCTTCTTCTTCAAGAGCATTTTTTAGGGATGCAATTTCCATTGCATCCTCCCTTTCAATTCTGCCCTTTTCTTCGAGGAGTGCTTCGTTTTGGGCCAACTGATCCATGAGAGCCTCAAAACGAACTTTGTGCTCACCTTGCAAGTTAGTATAGAAATAATCCAAGGCAATAATCTCTTCTTTAACCTTAAGACTAGCAGGATCACCCATGTCTATCATAGCCTTGGGAAAAGAAGAGTTAGAAGAAGTTACCTCGGAGCTTCTTGCCATGAGACAAGTAGGATTCTTGTTGATGATGTTTTCGTTTGGAGAGTCGAAGAGTGATGTTGATGTAGATGTGGTGGCTATAGCAGCCACCTCTTGAGAGCTATCGTCCTCGTCCTCATCTTCACTCCCCGATGAATATTCTTCTTGAGCTACTAGAACAATCTTTGGTTGCTTCTTGAAAGGAGCATTTTTCTTTACAAACTGTTTCTTACGTGGAGCTTTTGATTTGTCCTTGAAAATGAGTCTTCCTCCATTATCCTCTCTACTTTGATATGGACACTCAGCTACGAAGTGCAACCGGTCACCACAATTAAAGCAAGTTCTCAGCTTGGGACCATTTTATTTTCTTCCATAGGCTCCACTTTTGCGATCTAGTTCAGCTTTAGCCTTGGCTGGATCTTTCCAAAAGTTTCTTGCATAAAGAGCCAAGTATTGTCCGTGAATCCTTTTTATATCTTCGGGACAGTCCAGGCCTTCTACCGCATATTCATCATGATCAACCACACTAGTCTTCAAAGCCATGTTTACCCCCTTTTGCATCCCCATAGCTCGAGCACGAGCATCTTCGGCATTCTTGGCAGCCACTTTGAATGCGGCCATTTCTTGCATTACCTCGTTGGATGACATGAGGTGATAATTATGCCTACCTTGGAGACTTTTCAGATCTATGGGCTCAAATGGCATAAGAGCGCTGAAATACTTGCGCTTGATCCAAGCATCATCAACATAAGCCGCGCCGTGGTTTCTGAAGGTAGTAGCTATTGCCTTTAGCCTCCTATACATGTCCTCGTGGTCTTCTCCATCCAGCATATAAAATCCTTCAGCTTCATTGCTCAAGGCATCATATCTATTCCTTCTCATACTTTCATTTCCGATGAAGAGCTCGGTGAGAGCATCCCACGCTTCTTTAGCTGTGCTAAGATGCTGAATGTGTGGCATGTCTTTATCTCCCACACCAAGCTGTATCATGTGTAGGGCTGTAGCATTGAGTTGGCTATCGACCACTTCTCTCCTTGTGAGATTGTTAGGATTTCCAACGTGAAGACCATTTTCGATGATCTTCCACAACTCTATGGAGGAACTGCACACATGAGATTTCATCAAAAATTGCCATTGAGAGAAAGTAGAAGCTGACAATTTGGGTGGATCACCCCTATTATGTATATGAGGGTGGGGAATAGGCGGATCAGGAGAATACACATGAGAAACCTCATTGTATCCATCCTTACCGCTATCCTTTTTCGAGGAGGAGCTCTTACTTGTATCATCACCTACCACTTCGTTCTCTTTGGAAACAGATTTACCCGTTTCCTTGGATTGCGGAGTGGTATCCTCAGAGTTAGATGGAGGTGATGCTGCGGATGTGGAGAGACGCATTATCAATTGACGCATCTCTTCCATCTTAGCCTCCATAGAACTCACCAAGGTTGTTTCCAACGTCTTGAGATCGTTCATGGTGACTACCTCCGGAGCATCACTCCCATCTCCCTTGGAACCCATACTTCTCTTAGGCTGTTAAGCCCGAAATAAGAGCCGAGGCTCTGATACCAATTGAAATGGATCGTATGGGCACCTAGAGGGGGGGGGGTGAATAGGTGCTAACCAATTTTTAATACTTTTTCCAATTTTAGGCTTTACACAAAGTAAATTCTCTAGATATGCAACTACGAGAATTTCCCTATATGAAACCCTAACTACTAAGCACGTAAAGGAGGAGCGAGGAAACCGTAGTGGAGCACGCGGAGACACAGGGATTTGTTTTACCGCAGTTCCTTCCTTGTTAAGGGAAGTACATCTGCGTTGGAGGGGTGGGCGGTTCTAAGACCACCACGCCACAATAGGCCTCACCCTATTCTCCAATGGATCTCGCCACGAGAGGCCTGATCCACCTTCTCCACTATTGGATCCCTTCGAGGCGGGAACCGGTGCCTTTTACAATACTATCGGGGCACACACCCACAACCGAATTGGGGGCTCCCGGGATGACAACAGGCTGTCACAAAAACAAGGTTTATCAATATAAACGAAAACAAGGATCTAGATCTTTGCAAGAAATACTAGATCGAAGGTTCTCCAAATGAATGGAGAGGAGATGAAGTGCTTGATTGCTGATGATGAAGGTCGAGTTCTCCTCCTTCGATTCCCAAAGGGACGGATCCTTTGGATGGATCTAGGTGGAGCACTCTTGTATGAACTTTTGAGATCTGATCTGTTCTTTTTCGAGATGAATCAAGAGATCTGGCAGGAGGGGGAAGGCTGGCTTAAATACCCCCTCCCCAGATCTGGCCGTTGCTCAATTTTGGGGGCGGATTATCCGCCCCCCACTTGGGGCGGATTATCCGCCCCCTGGGAAAATTCCGCCCCAAGGGCGGACTCTCCGGGGGAAACTCCGCCCCCTTCTCTGGGGCTTGCGCCTTGGTGAAACTTGGGGAAAAACTGGGGGGCGGATTATCCGGCCCCCTCCTGGGGCGGATTATCCGGCGTAGCCGGAAAGTTCGGCCAAAACTCCGCCCCCCTCTCTGGGGCTTGCGCCTTGGCGAAGAGCAGGAGGGGCGGATTATCCGCCCCCCCTGGGGGGCGGATTATCCGGCCTGGCCGGAAAGTCCGGCCAATGTTCCGCCCCCCCTTCTGGGGCTTGCGCAGGCTTGAGCAGAGGGAGGGGCGGATTATCCTCCCCCGGTGGGGCCGGATTATCCGCCCCCAAAGGTAGATTTCTGAGCTGCAACACTTCAACACCCATTAAATGATCCTTGGTATTGTTATCTAACACACAAAACACTAGGGATTAAGAAATGTTCTTTCACCGCCTGGACCGGGCCCATTTCTGGGCTGAGAGGGCACCACCGCCAGCCTCCGCAGAGCGCGCCACAAACGGTCGCGCCCCACGTTGTCGAGCTCCCAACCGACATCGAGCTACCCCGCCACCATGCCAAACCACCGCCGCTGAGGTGCACCGCTGCCGGCCAACCCTCCCGAGTTGGTCTCCGTGCGCGTGGGAAGAAGAGTGCCCGCCGCCGCCGGCACCATGCGGGCAACACCTGGCGGCATCCACCGACGACAGCGGGGAGAGAGAGGTCAGGAGGCGTTACGGGAGGGAGGGATTGGGGAGCGCCGCTCTGGTCGCCCACGCGGGGAGTGACGCGGAGCCCCTCTTGGGATCGATGTTGTTCGGGTCCCTTGAGGGAACAATCCCGCCAATGGCGAAAAATCACGCTGGCCTCTGCATCCAAGAGATGCACACATCCTCGATTCTTTTGATGCGTGGACACAATTGCAGTCTTCAACCGGTCTCCTCAAACCTCTGTCACTCTTGTTGTTACGCTGCACCGCCACCACATCTGACCATGGAGCAACTATGTAATCAAGGCCACCGATAAAAGGCGGTACTACCTAGACGATGGAATCTATTCTCGGTTGATAAATTTGCGAAGAAAATTATCAACTGCCAAGATGACAAGCAAACTTTCTTTGCACAACAAAAGAGAGTTGTAACCTATTGGCCACCCATTCTCTCCAAGGAATGCCTCGGTCCCGTGTTGCTCTTGGGTGGCATCAGGGCATCCCCACTCTCGTCACGGGGCTCCTCTTATAGCGCCTGCCGTCCACCACTGTCGCTGGCGACTTGACGCGGTGGAAACTAGCCCCCGTCCCAAAGGTGGTGATAGATCTAGCTATGCCCTCGAAGATCTGGCTTTCGTCCATGGCGCCGATGCTCCTCCTTTCATGTGTGAGTGGCGGCAATGCTTGTCGGCGATGCTCTCTCGCCATGTCCTTCACTCTGGTCTACTTCCTGGTGGGGGAGGGCTCACTGTGCGGGGACACCAAATCGATCGTGAGGGTCATACCAATCAGGTGTGTGTCACCCCCTCTTGGCCTTCCACCCCTCGTTCCTCTCCTCTCATACCACGTCGTACCGATCAGATGATGTTGCGTCTCTCTCACCCTGGCCCTACCCCCATGGAGGAAGCACACGAGGGCCCACTAAGAGGCCACATGGGCCTGCCATGCCGTGGGTCCCACCTCAAGCCTCGAGAGTCGAATGTCGTCGATCTTCGCGTCGTTGGGCTGCTCATGGCCTAAAACCACATATATATGACCCCTTTTGCGATTCCGCGATAAGGCGGAGACTCGAAACATACAAAATATAGAAACAAAGGCAGGACCTTCGAAGATTGGAGGGGGGAATCTTTCGGTCACCCCGGTTGCACCTCCACCATCTCCAACACCATCACCATAGTCTCCATGATGAAGAGGGAGTAGTCCACCCATGAACTATGAGTTTGTGACAGTAGCTTGATCTCTCTCTCTCATGCTATCATTGTTTTAGAGCCATATAAGCTGCCACATATGATAATTCCCTTATAGTGGATCTTTTATTTATGAGATGAGTATATGAGATTGTGATTTTTCATTACGTGTTTGATGTATATGTAGATGCATATTACTACTCCATTCATGTATACAAGTTTTGATCAAAAAAGTGTGTGGGAACACGTGTGGGGAACGTGTATATTAGATGATGTAACTGGTAGTAGCAGGTGGATACCGATACAAAATTTGGACCTACTAAGGTTTTTTTACCTTTCCATTGTTACCTCACCATAGATAAATGCATACATGTGTTCTGATCATATTTTGTTAGAGATAGCATATTTATTATTCAACATCATGACAAACCTAAGGCAATACTCTATTTAACTTAAATCTAATTTCTAAGTTTTTCTCTTACTAGAGGAGGATTGGAAATATCATATTTATTATAGCACATAGTGTCCATATGAATGCGTATCAAAATTGAAAGAGCTGCTCATTAAGCAAGGGATGGTCGATCGAAAGGAATACTAAGTTGGATCAATTATCTTCTATTGTGAACTATTTTCCATGCCACCATGTTTATGATAGAGTAGACAAGTGAATCTATAAACCCCCGTCCATTTTCAATCATATGATAAAACTTTTAATTACATTTGCACACACTGTTATTATCTGCAATTTTTTATTTCGAATATACAAAAACATAACCATGGCTTGCATTAACAGTTTACATATGGTTTTAAGCACTACCACTACCATTGCACTTATTTTTACCATTACAATAAAACTAAACAAATGCAATAGGGGGTACAATTTTTTATCGGGGGCACCCTTGGAGATGTGGTATGCCGCTTTATATTTCCTGCCCCAATCTTATATCTATATTTTTCTTGCTGATTATCTTCCTTCCATTTTTTACTATTCCAAATGTATCTTGATGATTATCTATTTTTCTAAAATTTGTAACATTATATCAAGAATTTTATGGTGCACCATAATCTAATATGTGTTGTACTCCCTCCGTTTTTTATTACTTTACAAGAGTAAAACTTTATCAACTTTGACTAAAAATATAGCAAAATATATCAATATTTATTATTACAAATACATATATTATGAAAATATAATTTATGAACATTCCAATACTATAAGATGTTTTGATTTTTGTAAATATTTGGTCAAGCTTCAATTTTTTTTGACTTTGACTAAACCCAGAATGCAATCTAATTATGAATTGAGGAAATATGTGCTAGAGAGCTTGAGATAAATATGTCTACCATGACAAATCAAATGATTGAGCAGACAGTTGGGTTCCTATCCTTGGTCCTCAATTCCCCGCGTGGTTGACCTGACTTGGGTCATTAAGGGGTATGTTAGACTTACATCACTACCCGTCCCACGGGATAGGTGTCATACAGTCGGCGATGCTGCAGTTCTTATTATGGTAGCATAGTTCTCTAGGCGGTTATCATGAGCTTGTTTTGTGGAGACACTATTTTTTTAGACATTGATTGGGTTGGGTATTATAAATCCAGAACCCATTCCATGCCCTCTTGACGATCGAGGAATTTTAGCAACGACTTCTTCTTGGCAAGTGGGAACAACACTTGATGTGACTTTGATTTGGTGGTTCTCATCAAAGAACCGGTATTGAGTTCCAGTAAGGTTAGTTCTTCATTAGTTGTACCTGGCAACAATGGATGAAACATCTTAACTAGTGGCTTAAGCAACTGTCTGCCATTCCATCATGGTTAGATAAGGTGACATACATCGTTTTCAAAGCTGTAGCATAGTTTTCTAGGGGTTGCTCATGAGTCTGTTTTGTGCAGACACTATTTTTTGATAACGTGAGGACGTCTACAATTTTCTCCATTTCTTTAGGAATTCGGGTTGGACATTCCAAATCCATAATCCATTCCATGTCCTCTAGACTATCGAGGAGTTTTAGCAGCGACTTCTTCTTGGCAAGCGGGGACGACAAAACTTGATGTGACTTTGATTTGGTGGTTCTCATAAACTAACCGGTATTGAGTTCAAATTAGGTATTATCTTTATTGGCTACACCTGACAACAATGATGAATAAAACGCCGGCCTAGAATACGATTAATCGGTATGTGCTATGAGCTCTAGGTAGCTTATCGGACAAATTGATAAGTCTGGCATTCCCATCCTACCAACCAAAGTTAGTGGTTTCTTGGTCACAACCAGCTAAAACGGAAGTTCCACTAAAGAGCATTTCTACGTGGTAGAATATCCTTTGGGAATATAAGATTTTCATGAGGCTGATTCTGAGCTGCCATCCAAGCACGAATACCATCGTTTAAAAGGATATCTTTGATGTAGAAAGTCTCAAATTCAGGATCTTCTGCTGCACGGATTTTCTAGAAAACAAAGTGATATGCAAGTAAGTTTAGAGCCAGGCCAACTATGCCAATAGCACTTATCTATAAATCAGTGACGGTTACAAATAGCATAAAGAAATGTAACCAATGTTTATTGGAAAAACCAACACCAAAGATTTGGGACGAAACACCAAAGATTTGGGACCAAAAGGTGATGACGTCGCTCTTGCACCGTTCTATTAGCTTTTTTTGAGATGCGTTCTATTGGCTATTGCCAAAGGCGTTGGTGTTAGAGTACCTTTCTTGCGGTCTTAAAATGCCATAAACTATGGTTAGTATTAATGTTTTACTATTTTGTCATGTATTGCTATTGGTTGCTTGGGCGAGATTTTTTATTTTATTTTACTAATTGTTTTTGAACATAGGGAGCCCCCAAGGGGCTAGGAGCGTTATCTATAATCCATCGAGTGGGTATACAAATATTTTACAAAGACCCCCATAAAACAGGAAATAATACCAGAGTCCTTGAAAAATGCAGAAAAAACCTTGCTAAAGGAAGATAAATTATAATCTAGTCCTTCTCTTTCCGCACCGATAAGACGGAAAAAGCCAGACTTGTTGTCGTAGAACACCGCCGCGGGGACTTCGCCACTTGCTTCTATGCCGACTAGAACCACAACAATAGTTGTCTTCAAAAGGGGCCTCCCAAGGGAGGTTAAACAAGGGCTGGAGCATACCAACAATTTCCACGGGTCGCCATGGACCAACAAGGATGTGCTCAAGAAATTAAAGGCTTCACCTCTCCCCCGCCCACCGAAGCATCCATATCGAATCCCAGCAACCCTTCTCGCAACACCAGCTCCACCAAGGAGAGGAGAAGAGGAGAGCAAAGCTTTACCTCCACCAGAACACCACCGGTGACAAAAGGCCTCTAGCCACCGCATGAAGAAAGCAAATCCGCCAACAAATCTTGAGCTCCCGCCACGAGCTAAGGGAGGCATATGAAGAGAACATGAGCTGCAGCCAAGGACCAGGAGCCGAACCGGAGCATTAGATCTATGAGCTCCATCGAACTCCACAAAACCCACACCTTCCCGCCGACAACACCCCTTCTCTTGCAACATCCCACCTTCTCCCCCCGTCACCATGGCCGGCCCGAGAGAGGGGAGGCATACATCGGCGCATCCCCAACACCCCCTGCCGCCACGGCCGGCAAGATCAAGGAACGCCCACAACAAGATCTTAGGTGCATCACTGGACACACCTTTATAAACGGAGACAACAATTTTCCCTGTCATCCTCCAATCGCACCCTGCGAAGAGAAGCAGGAGAGGGAGGAAACCTAAGAGCCTCGAGATCTGGCCGCACAGAATCGGGGCACAGCTCCACAACACGGGCAAACTGCCCAACATCGGTCTAAGGACAAACCTACCACCACCGGGAACATGGCGAGCTTCTCCTCTTTCCCTCCTCAAGACGGCGGCGCCGCTGGATTTGGGTGTGAGGAGAGCTGGCCGCTCTTTAGCGACTCTCAAAGAAGAGAGGAGAGACCAAGGGAGGAGAGAAAAGAGAGCTCCGGTCCAAGCGCTATTTTATTTTACTGATTTGGTTGTGTGAATTCTCGTGGTCTTCCCTAGATTCAAATATTTTTTTTGGACAGAGTCGACTAACTCTTAACATTGTGTCGCGGAAAGTTGAATTGTTCCAGATGAGACGTTCGTCGTATCAACTTGATATTAATTTTTTATTAGAATAAGTATATGAGGATGTACATTATTGACAAGCTAATTAAGGCGCACGGGATCAACCAACTCCTCGGATTATATGTGATCTGAATCGACCACTCTGCACTGTGGTTTAGCCAGGAAGAACAGTAAGCTAACGTGATCAAGTAGAGATATGTGATATGTCCCCTGCAGGCTGCAGCATGGGGGATTCATTGATTCATCTAGCCACACAGACTTTGCAAATTATTGGTGACATCAGGGGGAATGTATGCAGCGCCTACAGCAAATGCCTGACAGTCGGTTGCATCTAACACTGTTTCAGCACAGCACCCCTGCCTGCTACAGTGCTACTCCACTGAAGAATTTTCCGTCCCCGTATGCAATTATTTTGCAAAGGAAAGAAGGGATCCAGAAGACAGGTACGACAGTGTATCATTCAGTTAAGAGTGCTACCAATGCAGTTAAAAAAAAAGAGTGCTACCAGTGTATCTGGATAGTTCCAAGATGCAGCTAGAACCATGGTACATTGTTACTGTATTTCTAATTCATGCATACCTTTGGGTACAGATGTTAGTATACAAGCCACCATAGCATACACATAAGCGAAGGTGGACTTACAGCGGGAGCAGGAGAACAACCAAGTTTGGTAGTGTCATATATTATGATTGCAGAGCATATATTCACATGTCTGCAGCAGGCCTTTCTGCCACTTTATTTGGATACATGTACAAACCCACATGCTAACCATTCTTCAGTACTTTGTACTACAAAGAACAGTTGTCCCAGATGTTACATAGAAATAGATGATATAGTGGCGGATATAACACAGCCACACATACACTGGTCTGACCCCCTTCAGACAACATTCTAGATGGCAAACGGCCATACCTGAGCATAGACATCCCAAGAAGCCAGATTATCACCATGTAATCGTCCGCAGGGTTCTCTGTATCGTTCCAATTTTATCGGATGTCCCCGAAGGGACCGCAGGGTTCTAACTCATACTCACATACATGCTCCTGATAATATCTGCAGATTCAGTATTGTGAAGACCAATCTGCAGCGCTGCCAGTTCTAGGAATGCCAGCGACATCCTTCTTGGCCTGCTCATCGACCGCGTAGGTCGTGCCGCATACCTCCCCTTTGCTGTCCACCCTCGGCACCGGCTTGACCTCGTTCAGAGGGTGCTCGTAGCTCTGCAAACCCCCGGACGTCGTGAAGAAGAAACCTGACGAATGAAATATATCCAATGCCGGTGATCAGAGGATGAAAAAGAGTATCAGCGGTACTCTTGATGATATTGGTTGGTTCATTATGATTTTTTCATACCTTTGGGGAATGGCGCAAAAGATTTTCCACAAGAATTCCTCACAATTTCAGCATCGTCAGAGACCACGAGATGGCCTTCGGAGTCAACTCCCCAGTAAATTGGAACGCCACCATCAGCATCCTGTAAGAAGATGCAGTAAGGACCAACTGATGGACACGACATAACTTTCTCCGTCGCATTGCTGTATGTAAGATGCTAACATGTACTGTGCAATGCTAGACATGCAGAACGAAGATTTTGTTGATAGATAACAGAGAGAATTCGTAGCATTTAGTCCAGTCACACTGCCGAGCAACAATCTTACAGAGCGATGAACTAACATCATCTGTTATCTGAAGGCATATTAGGCCTGAGAGGTTAAGACGGCATAACATTGAACATCAGGATAAGTTCTGTTTGCCACGCAGACCCCGAAAATTCAGTTAAGATATGGATCAAAGTGGAACAGGCATTTAGCACAACTACTACTGAGACACTACATGCGACTAACTCTGAATATATACACAGAGACAACGAGAGATAGTAACGGTATGCAAGAACTCGCATCGCAAAATCTTTACAGAGAAATATGTCTTGTAGTGCGATAGATGAGGTGATTATTCAAAGTAACACACAATTAATACAATCCTGAAAGTTGATTATGGTAGGTCCTACTTCGTGTCAGCTAGGTTTACTAGAGCTTGCACATTACTGAACTCAATTTAGTACATGACATAACGGTAAAATGGAAATCCAAGTACAGTAGTAATATCCACTTACAGCAGCCATGAAGACCGAACTGGTCGAGCGATCATACAGCACGAACGCGAATTTCCCGTTAAAATCTCTGACGACCTGGTCTGCAGGGTAAGGTCCCCTGTCCCTCAAGGTTCTGTAAGCCTCAATGACTAGGTTGATCTCGGTCGCGCCTTTGCCCAGCCCGTACTGCTGCTTCAGCACGGCGATGTTCTCGATCGCGCCTTGGAACAGGCAGAATATGTCGTCGATGACACCGAACAACCTGCAGATGTGTGCGATTTAGTTGAAGAAAGTTCACCGCGGAGACCAAACATGCCCAAGATGCAGCTTACTGTTAGTAACATAGCTTAGCAGGATTCAGTGGAGAGTGGAGACTCCTGTCTGTATGGTGGTGGTGCTGGTGACGCGTGCAACATTTGTTATTAACGAATTAGTCTAGCACTATCTCTGACTAGATCAAAGTTCCCAGTAATTAAACTGGCTACTTCAGGTGACACAAGAACACGATCATGATTGTTTGTCGTTTACAGTCTGTGGACATGCGTGGTTCAGAAGATCGAAGAAATAATGCATCTAACGCAGTTCTGATAGTGTTCTGTCATCACGCAGGGTTGGTTTATCAGACAAGAAATGGATGAAATCGATCACCAGAAATGAAAACAGGAAGACCAATTCAGTATATCATATACAACATGAAGAGTGAGTATTCGTCACCTGGGAAGGAAGGGGCTCTGGCCGTCGGAAGAGTAAGCAATGGCCGCGGCGCCGCCGAAGCTGACGGTGACCGCGCCAGGGTGCGCCTCGTGGAACCGGCCAGCGAGCCTCTCTGCGCCGCCCCCGGCCTCGCCTGGCTGCCGCAGCCCCTCCGGGCACGGCGCCACCTCCCTGTGGAACACCGCGAGCATCGTCGATCCCGAGCCGGGGCCTCGTCGGAGCGTGGTGCGTGGCGTGTGGTCGTACGGCCCGATGCTTCCAGTGTGCTCGTAGGCAGTCCGGCAGGTGTTTCGTGTCGTGGCAATGGCAAGGACAGGGACGGGTATAGGTTGTCTTTATACTGCAGCGGCGGCGGTACGTGGCCGCGGCTGATGGGCGGCGGGTGCGCCGGGAATGCGGCAGAAGGGTCGAGACGGATCTGCGCCATTTTGGAGCGCCCGGACTGGTCCGCGTGTGGGAAGGAACTGACTGGGCCGACCCAAAGCGCCGGGCGGCGAGGCGAGGAAAAAGAGCACACGTCTATTTTCTTCCTATTAGTATGATGATTTCTTCGTGTTACTCCGTTCTGAAAAGTATGTCATGGATTTATCAAAATTCATACTATCTCCGTTTTAAAACTTAAAGCTTATATTTTTTCCCAAAAAATCAAACTACGTAATGACCAAGTTTTTAGAGAAAATGTTAATATTTATATATAATATAAAATTCATACCCCGGATACATCACGAACCATATTTTCACATCGTATTTATATAATATCATAGTTTTTGATAAAAAAAGTTTGGTCAAACTTCCGTAACTTGACATTTTAAAAACAATATAAGCCTTAAACTTTAAAACGAAAGTGAGGTGTGTTTCGATGTCTCCCTCTCCTTAAACTTATGAAACTAAAAACACAAGTATAGTTAGGATTGGCCAATACCCTTCATGCATTTCAACGGTATCACCAATCATGACCATCCTTATGTCTTTATATTTGTAAGTTTAAAACAGAGAGAGACACTGAAACAAAAGTAAACGGGGTAGTATATATCTAGATACGTCTAAGTGTACAAATATATGTGAATCTATATAAATCAGTGATATATTTTTCAAGATGGAGGGAGTACAAGGAGTACGAACATTATACTTCCTCCGTCCGAAAAAATATGCCGTATATTTGTCTAGATTTATATATATCTATACACTAAAACATTTCTAGATATATTAAATCTATGTAAATATACGACATTGCTTTTTCGGACTGAACAATACATAAGAAAATATGATTTTTAAATCATGTTTAACAAAAAGAATCATATTTTACAAAAATATATTCACGGACATGATTTTTCAAATGTATTTTGTTTATCCAGCAATATCAAGTTTATCAATAAAATGGTCGCTCAACTTCATAAGGTTATTTTAACCAATGAAATATCATATATTTGTTAAAGAAAATCGAATATTAGAAATATTTCTACATTTAACATAGAAAATACGCAAACAACTTCTAAATAAATAATCTGGGAGCATTTCTACAAATGATATGTAAGTTAAGTTTTTAATATATTATATACTCTATTGTATGCTCAGTTATTTTGGAGAAATATGTTTGTGAACTCGTAAAATTGTTTTGGATGTTGTGACAAGGATGATAACTTCATTGTGTTAGATTTAATTTACTTAATTGAAAAATACTACCAACATGAGTTTAATATATACAAGCAACAAAACATTACCTAAATATTTGTATGATAGCATCATTTAAACACCAGGAAAAGAACAAAAAAATAAGTTTGAGTCAAGAAAAATAAATGATGTTGAAAGACACCTAAAATCTAGAGAGTTTGAATCATTCAAATTGAAAGAGAGTGTGTGCCACACAATATAATAGACATGGCAATAACATTTCAAAATAGAAGTAGACTTGGATTTTGCATCTATTGAGGCTCTAACGGCGACACTAAAATAATGATCCATTTTTATTAATATGCTGAACTCTTTAATAGTCCTATTTTTCTTCACTTTGTTTTGGGCCAATGCTGGTTAACTTCATTGGCTGAACTAAAAATGATTCTATGCTTGATGTGTACCCTCTTGATTTATTAATCACCAAAACCGACAAAATTCATTAATGATCAAAACTCACTTAGGAATCTATAATCACTTTAAGTAAGTACTCCCATACACTGGAGGACCTTGGGCCGAATTTCTAGGGGGGGGGGGGGGGGGGGGCAAATGGGCTGGGGGCGAAAATGTGAGCTGCGGGCTGATTGTAATAGACAAACGGGCCAAATATCTGTAAATAAAAGCCCATTTCTTCATGGGCGGGGGGGGGGGGGGGGGGGCGGCGGCCCTTTTCGCCTCCAAGAAGGTCCGCCAGTGCTCCCATACTCTACAAAACATGCAAAGAACATTGAGGTGTGACACTTGCCACATTTATTTCCTTCACAATGTTTCCGCCTAGTCTCCAGCGTCCACCACCCATTATCGCCTTCTATGCATCAAAGATTCGGCCCACCGTCTATTGACCCTATGACACATGTCACACATACCTCACCGGCCACTGGCCATGACGGCACCAAAATTATTTCTTTTAACCCTTTGTTCAATCTTACCTTTCTAACCTTCTCCTTAATTCTCACGAGCAATCCTCCAAGAAACATGTAAGTGATGTTCTATCATGCGCACGCCACCGCTACATACATCCTTTCCAGAGAAGCACTTTCTTGGAACAATTCACTAGGTGATGTGTTGATCCCCATCGATGTTTGAGATGAGGTTTTGGCCATCGCATCCTTAGCTATGTGCCCCGCCCCCACACGCACACACAATGTAAAATCAATGAGCATTTGTAGATTTTCGTTTTTGTTGATAGTTTTCGAACAAGTTATTACACATATAGGAGCATTATGGTTACTTGGTGCACATAATACGCGTTGGATGAGATTTTTTTTGAAAGATACTTCAAAATGTGCAAAATTGCATAGGCATTTAAATTTAATATGCTTGTAAAATTTAATTTAAAAGGAAGCACTATTGTGTCCTGTAGAAAATATATAATTTCGTAGATCTTTGCATACACTTAGAAGACTTATATATTGTTGACATGTGTTCTTTTAGAAAATATAACATAAAAATGTTTTATATTCACCCAAAAGGTGCTCCAGGGAACACTTCCAAATTTCTGGGGTTGGATCCTATGGCATTTAGAAAGCTGACTTGTATATAAAGATCTACGAATGCTCATGGCTTTTGTTACATCCAGAAAGCCACAGGTTCCTCTAAGTAGCCGACCTCAAATGCTCTCGGCAGCTGGTAGCATTGCACCCGGCGGTGCTTTCCAGTCCGCAGGTTTCCTTTCTTGTCATGCTTGAGAGAGAACGTCGTTAATCGAAGCATATGCTGCTTGACTTCCTTCTTCTTCTCAGATCCGCTCACATGGTCTTCGTCAACAGAGAAGTAATGCACAAGGCAGAATCGTTTAGGTCCCAGGCAGACAAGGCTGGCTCCGACGTGTTCCTTAGCCAGGTCGACCTCACCGAAACAGACTCTCCTTGCTAATGACACTACTAGGAAAACGCATGTTCGTGGCGCATCTGAAAAGGCCATCTGTGACGCACTAGCAGTGCGCCACTAGCCTCGCGCTGCGGCTATCTCCTAGCCGTGGCACACCAGGAGTGCGTCACGGTTGTGTTGAGATAGGGGTGGCGCACATGCCAGTGCGTTATGGAAAGTAGTCCAGGTGCGCCACGCGTATGAAATGATAACCGTGGCGCACTACGTGATGTGCGCCACGGATATAAAATTCAAAATTAAAAAAAAAACGGCAGATCTGGATCTCGTCATCAGTGCCGTCGCTCGTCGGTGCAGGTCATCGTCGTCGCCTCGTCGTTGTCGCCTCGTCGTCGTCACCTCGTCGGAGAGGCCTCGTCGTCGTCGGAACTGCAAGGAGGAGGAGGAGAAGAAGAAGAGGAGAAAGAGGAGGAGAAGAAGAAGGAGCCCGCCATCGTCGTCGTCACTGGAAGGAGGAGGCCGCAGTCACCATCTTCACTGCAAGAAGGAGGAAGGAAGAGGAGGAGAAGGAGAAGTAGAAGGAGAAATAGAAGGAGGAGGTGGAGGAAACTGAGAAGGAGAAGGAGAAGGAGGAGGAGAAGAAGAAGGAGGAAAGGAGAAGGGAGGAAAAGGAGAGAAGGGGAGGGAAAAGAAAAGGGGGAGGTGCGGGGTGTGGGGATTCAAATTTTGAATCCTGCCTAACTTACTCGTAGCGCACTAGGTGGTGGTGCCTACGGGTAAGTTGTCCTTTTTTCTGCAGGAAAAAATGGTCTTTTGACCGTAACTTTTTACTCTTTTCGAATTTTGAAAATCTAAATAATCGCTAAACGGCCGAAGGTGGTTGCGAGCGGATGCTAAATCTCGTTCTCGTCATTTTGGTATATTATACGATTTTTTTTGACATCGTATGCAAAAGTTACGGCCATTTTACCGTGGCGTGACTTTTTTTGCAGAAAAAATGGAAACTCATGTTTGTTAATTTTCCTAGAAACTATACCACATTACCTACCTACATATGAAATGATTTTATTTTTTGAAGTGTTTAGCATTTTTTCTTTTATTTTTTGCAAATCCTAAAATTGCGATCCAATGGGGGGTGGGGTGGAGTTGGTGCAGACCACTTAGCCGTAGGGCACTAGGACAAAGTGCCCTACGGCTAAGTTGACCCAGCTGCTCTAGCACACATGCTCGTAGCGCACTAGGTCAGAGTGCCCTACGGCTAAGTTTCACATCCATAGCGTACCTTGACCAAGTGCGCTACGGGTATGTGTGCTGCGGTCACCTGTGCCCTGGCCCACACATATGCGTGGCGCATCACCCCATGTGCGCCACACTTACGGCAGTTAAGTGTAGGGCACCTGTGGGCTGTGCGCCACGCCTATTTTACCCGTGGGGCACCACTAGCACGTGCGCCACGGATATGTGGATTATCTATAGCCGTTTTCCTAGTAGTGTGAGCTTCCACGATGGGGACTGCGTGTCGCCGTCTGCCTGAGACTGACCGTCGGTGGACACGACATCACAGGAACAAAGGTAGCCGAGCGTGTCATGGCCGTCGGACAACCCGACCCAAGCTTTCAGCGTAGGGTCATAGTGAGCACGGCCCACGAACGGCAGCGTCCACTCGCCATGAGACCTCCCACTCGGGAACCTTGGACCTCGTATCCAGGGAGTAAGTTTCGGTCTCGCGACGCTGACGAAGATGGTCCGGCCGTCGTGGTGCACGGCGTGGGAGATGACATCAAAGGGGTCGAACGGCGGGCCCAGGAGGTAGGCCGGCGTCGCAAATCCCACAGGGAAGCGGTCTGTACCGGTGGTAGAGGCCGAGGAACCGCTCGTGGACGTCAAAGCTGGCGACGGACTTCTCGGAGATAGGACCGTCCTCGAGCATGGCCAGGATCCTGGTACCGGAGGCCGCGAAGACCCCGCCCACCGGGACCCGAAGCGGAAGAGGGCGCGCGGTAGGCGCTGCGGAGAAGCGTGACCGTCGACATCGCCGGAGCGAGACTCGGAGAATAGATCGAACTTGTGGACGCCGTACCTGTCGTCCCCGTCGTTCGTGATGAGGTAGAGTCGACGGCGGCTGCGACGCTTGGCCTTCTGTCCGTCAGGCTCATCAGAGTGTCGTTGCTTTGGCATCCTCACCAAATTAGGTTTAGGCGATTGTTTTGTTTGGCGAGGTGGGGAGAGGCGGCGCCGTTTTAAGCAAGGCGAAAGGCGGTAGAGATATAGTAGGATAGGGTAGATGTACGGAGGTTGGATGCCTCTACCCTTCTTGCTTTTGATTTGCATAATTTTTGTTCTGCCTTAGCAGATGAACAAATGGGGAGTAGTACGGCGTCCTCGGAATAAAATCTTCCGATCTTCGGATGGACAGCTTGACACATGTGCCATAAAAAATCTTAATCCTGTTTTTTCTAAAAAAATACTTTTTTACACGTAGTAAAAAATTGTTTGTCCACTAGACAAAATTTAAAAAAGATAGATCATGTCGGAGACATCACCTTAGACTATGTAGTAATTCTTTTATGCTAATGTAGTAAAACCAGGGAATATTTGTAGCGAAAAATTTGTATTAGTGTAGAAAAAACAATTTTGCCGGAGACATCGTCGAGATCTCGCCGAAGACCTTGTAGAAAAAAAATTCCACAGTTGTAGCAAAAACTCAGAGTGTAGCTATAGCAAAATATTTTGATATTGTAGCAAATCCGATTTTATAGGGGCATCGGCGTAGACAAAATAGATTGTAGAAAAAAATATTACAGTAGCATCTTTTTAGAGTCATTCTATAGCACCGCCTGAAGCTGCTAGCACCGCCTGATACCTAGGGGTAGCAACAATCCTAGCCTCAGGTAGCAACGATCGGTGCCACCCATGTTCAAGTTCTCACGGATGCAGATTTAGATTCTTATTATTTTAAAAACAAAATAGTTGTAGGGGCTTGCCCTACCGCATTCCTTTCAAAAAAAGCAACACTAACTTTGGAGCTCGAGGAGATGTGCTCCGCAACGGAGATAGAGGCCGAGACTCTCGCCAGAGACTCGTCTATGGCTCTTGCAACTCCGGCGATGGCCCTGGCAGCAGACTCCTCCGACAACAGGAGCTCTCGATGGGGGATCGATTTGGAGGTTGGGTGGAAGTAGGGGAACAGGCACAGCTGGGGATCTGGTCGAGCTGCTGCAGCGACCCTCTCCAGCGGGCATGGGGGAGCATGGAGGTGCGACATGCATGGGTCGTGGCGGTGCTTTGCTTCTTCCTTCGTCTGCCTACATCTAGAGGAGGCATCTGCGCACGACAGCGGCGACAACATGGTGACACAGCAGGGGGCGGCGCCGCGGGACGAAGCCTCACAAGGAGTTGAGGACAGGGTCGGTTGCGAGGAGAGGAGGTTGGTCCTGGTCCAGCACGTGGGATCACGGGAGCGAAGGAGACGTGCAGAGCGAGGCATGCGACCCAGAGGATGGATTCGTTCGATCCCCCGGGGGAACAGTATCCTTTTTCATGAACAAAATGACTACTTCCTCCGATCCATATTAATTGACTTTGATTTGTCAAAATTTGAATGAACCTATATACTAAATAGTGTCTAGATTCATTTAAATCTAGACAAATTTGAGTCAATTAATATGGGCTGGAGGGAGTAAAAAATAGAAGACTAAATAGTAAAAAAATTAAAAATAAATACAAATAATATATCAGTTAAAAAGATAACAAAATTATAGGTTAAAACTAATAGTAAATCAAATATAGTTATTCCAAAGTACTGAAAATTTTATTTTGATACTTTTAACTCCGTGTGTTGTACCGTTTTGATAAGGCTAGGGTTACACGGGTTAATCATTTTAGGGCAAAATATGGATTGTGACTTTTCATCCATACTTTGGCCATGATCGAGACGGTTAGCTCTAAAAGGGAACTCATTGAAAGGTTTAGTGATGTCGTGAGAAGGGAGAAAGAATTGTAGAATTTTTTTAGTCACCCTAGAGCAATGCATAGTCATTTTTGCTATGTTTAAAAAAGTCATATATTAATTAGTTTTATGGTGTTATTAGAGCTATATCCAATCGTATCCCTCAAACGACATCCGACAAAAACGTCAAATCGGTTGTTTGGGGGATGCCGCCGCGTCGTGCCTCGTTTGGGGTACGTGTCACACACCTGTTCCTAGAAGCGTCCCCCAAACACGACCATAAATCATTTATTATTAATTTTAATATCTATTTCTTTGAAAAATTGGAATGATATTGAGAATAAATCAAAATTGTATAAACAATCAATTAGCGACAAAAATAAATTTGAGATTGAGCTTGGGGATGTTGATGTATGTAAAATACATACATGAACTTTGTAGTTTATTGTCACATATTACAATATGTTTGCATGTTATTTAATGTGATATTCATGTTTTACATTGATTTTTTTAGATTTACCAATGATCCCATTTATTTGGGTTATAATCCTGCAGAATAGGAAAACCCTAATTTATGTATTTCTAACTTCCAGGACCTTATGAAATCAAAAGGACCAGGAATTTTTCTAGATCAATTTTCACAACGACAAGAAGACGGAGCACTTGGATCACCAAAGGGGGCCCTAAGTCCCAAAAGAGCCTAGGTGGTGCGGCCTACACCCCTGGCTGTGCCACCCATGCTCGTTTCACCCTCAAGCGTCCGCAACCGTCCACCTGGATCTCAAACTACGAGTTTTGACATAAAAACGCATATAAATAAAGCCCTGACCGCGATCTCGGAGGAGGCGGAGCGGAAACATAGAAACACCAAAATAGAACCAGAACCAGTGAAGATTAGAAGGAGAACCAACACCAGAGACATCCCTAGTTGGATCTCCACCCTCTCCAACATCGTCATCGCCATATCCATGATGAATAGGAGTAGTCCACCTCTAGACTATGGTTTTGTGGCAATAGCTTGATCTATCCTCTCTCTCTCTCTCTCTCTCTCTCGTGCTATGATTGTTTAGAACCATATGATCTACTTTACATGATGATTATATATGGAATACATATGTGGTGGATCTATGTTTTATGAGATGATATATGATATGGCAATATTTATCATGTGTATGATGTATTGGTAGATGCATATTACTACCCCATTCTTAATTACTTTTTCTGATCATGTATGGGTGAACATGTGTATTAGATGGAGTAATAGGTAGTAGTAATTGGATTTGGCAGCAAGTTCGAGATCTACTATGGTTAAAACTTTCCTTTGTTACCTCATTAGGGATTAAGTGAATACATATGTTATAATCATCTAGTGACATCCAGGATGAACTTGTTTGTTTAAGGCAGCGTATTTTTCATTCAAACATGATGTCAAAGTTCCTAAGGCTATACTCTGTTTTTATCTTAAATCTGTATTGCAGGGGGTTTTCCCTTTCTAGAGGAGTATAAGTAAGATATATTGCATCATCTTTATGATAGGACGTGGTGCCCATATCAATACAAATCAAACATATTATGAAGTTTTAACAATGTTATATTATTTGTCTATTTTATGTCCACCACACTTTACAAGAGAGTAGACAAGTGAATCCATAAACCCTGGTCCACTTTTAATTATAAGAAACACTTTTTGCTTGCAATTATTGTTCTTTACATTTTCTACAACTATTAAAAATATAAAAACACTTTTACTTTTAGCATGTATAAACAAAAATCCAAAAAGAACTTTAATTTTCTGTTTTAGTTATAGATTAATTTCTTGTTATTTTATTTAGTGTTTTATTTAATTTTACAATTCTAATACGAAGCCTTGTGCTTGAAAACCACACATTTGAGTTGGGGGCACAAGACAAATACTTTATTTTATAGGTTGCTAGAAGAGGTTGGAAAAAATAAGTTGCTCAGATCCCAAAGAGTTTGATATAAACTCCTAAGTCATTTATGTGGGTAAAACACATTTTCTACATCACTTGCTCTTGTAGTCCCAACAAGTTGGCACACATGGGAGGGTGCATGAACCTGCACTCACGCGCTATCACTCCTACAATCATATATTAGTTTGGTTGTCTACAATCAAAATATTCTTGAGGTCTAAACGAACAAGAATAAGTTATTTGGTATATAGTTGTACCTAATAGTTGTTCATATTGTGCTCATCTATAAAAGTAGAGTAGATTTTCATTCAAAGTTTGCATTGGCAGTGGTTATCGTGTGTTTTACCAACTATACATGATTAGCCATGTCTGGTTTGGAATACTTAATACTAATATGGGTATGTTATTCTTACTCACGGTTGTTGGTAGTCTGACATTTATACCATTAGGACAACCCTGAGATGTTCCTTTTGTGCGTTACCGTTAGGGGAGCTTGTGATGAATAAATAGGAAATCATTTCATTCGCTACTGGTTATCGATCTGCAATTATATACAGTGCCAATTTTGCATAATGGTCATCCATTTAAAGCTGTTATTATTATATATTTGAATGGTACTATTATTTATAGGTGAAATTTCCTATTATTCCATTATGTATAATATACAAAGGATATTATTAACCGCTGCTAGCAATAGATTCATGAGATTAGGTTTTTTGGTGTTCCCAAACCTAAAAAAATAAATGCGCGTGCTTCCTCTCTTTGTGGAAGGCATACTTTTAGATTCTATTTTTAGGTTGTAGAGGACTGAATTGCATAAATGAGACAAAGTGATATCCTGATATTTCGCAAAGCAAACAGAAGTTTGCTTAGTTAAAAATCATGGAATCTTTTTTTGGTGCTGCACTCTTATGCATTCTATACTAAGGATTTCCAAAATTATGCAAGAGGGATTAATACTTCAATAATCGTTTGATGGTTTCTCATGTATTGATAATTAAAGTTAATAAACATAATATATATATGGTTATGTAGGTTCTTTCATACTCTCATAATATTCATTAATAGTTTATACATCCAATTGCGCTATATACTTTTCATTTTCCTGTTTTTGTCACTCATAGATAGCACCCCATATTTCACAATTTCTATGACATGTCAGGATTTTACCGGAACCCCATTAGTAAGCAACAACAGATGGTACAAAATGAAATCATCAAATATCGATCTTTTTTGCATTATGGGGGAGTTTTGCATATTAGGTTATTTTTGTATTATAAGGTATTTTTAATGATAGGAATAGTAAAATAGTCGAGTGCTCTTTTTTATCCTAGAAATAATTGCATTCCTCCACATAGTACTGTTAAATTTTTATGTACTTCGTCTTTCAATTGATGTATCAAAGGAAAATTTACAAGATGTCCATGTTCTATTTTTATGTTTCCATGTTTTATGCTTCAAAGAAAATGTAGTATGCATTTTTTTGTATCTATGTATTTTATGTAATGCCATCTTTGAGGGATGAAGATTGCATTGGAGTTTCTGTGGTTGGATTTACCAATGGTGATCTAGGGTTAAATAATATTGCCTTTTGTTTTATAACCATGATTTTATATTTTGTTAGCATTGGACGATGAAGACTGCAATAGAGTTTTTGTGGAGGGATTTAGCAAGGGTGCTCTGGGTTATATAGTTGTATTTGTTTTGTCAGGGATGGCTTCATTATAAATTTATCTAAATATATTCATGCAAATAAGTGTTCTTGGTTGTTCTCATATGATTTTTACTTATTTAGATAGTTACACTGTCCGCCAAGATTTCAACTGTATTAGCACAATTTAGAAAACAAGAAACTTTTGACCCATTCACTCACATAACGCATGACAGTCATATGATCTTTCCTGATCATTCACATGGTATATAGTTGGCGGTATCAATAGATATGAAGCTAAACATAGCCGTTCTTGCCTACCGTAGTGCCTTGAGTGAAATTTCTTGTAGCTAGCGTATTGTTAGTATATGGCCCACAATAGTTGTTCTTTTTGTACAATACATTGTTTTTTCTTACATACTCATTTCATGCTTTTGCTCAATTCCTTCTTTTATGTTTTTTTGCACCTAAACATTTGTAGATCTGACATCATTAGGAACAAAACAAAATATAATTGGATAGTGTGCATGTTTGATGGAGAGGCCAGAGAGTTCTCCCTTGCATTATCTAGAGGTGCAATGAGTATTATTCTCTATAATGCCAAACATAATTTGTCTTCTCTGTTTTGCAACTCATGGGTGTGATTTAGGTAGAATTGTTTAGGCAAATAACTGTTTTCATAATAAGATATAGGTATTCCATGTCAACATGGTTAGTTTTATTTGTCTAGAAAACTATCATGGTTACATGTCTCCTCTATCGTATCCCGGGTTGTAGTGTTGAAAGATTACCATGTTTTGTGTACAGCGCAATACATAGCAATTGTTTATTTGTTATATTTCCTTGATATTCAAGTTATATATTTCTTATTTGAAAGATCAAGAAAACAAATATTTAAGTCAACCTATGATGCCATATTCATTCAAGTTGTTTTCTAGAATGGACCAATATGTCTCTAGTTGTTGTATAGGTGCTATTTTCCTCCTACGTTTGTAGATAATGACCGGGATGGTTTAATTGCATTTGTATCCTCTAGCCTAACTATAACTTTAGTGTATCATAATCATAGCTTAACCTCATTTCTTACTACCATTGTTGTTAGATTAGACTCCTTGCGGAATGTTAATGCATTAGCGTAAAAGCACTTCATGGTTCCATCTGCTCACAATACAACCCCTAACAAGACTCCTTACGTTTTTGCCGGAGGATTTAACATTTTATTCCTCGTGTGCAACTTTTGTTCTCGATGGCGACTTGGCCGGGGAGAGACCTGATGGTCTTTATGACCACATGGGCATGCACATTTATTTCAACCAAGATTGATTGTGAGTATCAGTCTATTCCACGCATTCTTCTCGAGTGTAAGGTGTAGAATGTATGTTGTCTCCATCGAATGATCACTTAAATTTTGGGTTGTGATCCATTTGATCATCTTGCCTGTCTTTGTGAAGGACACTATATGATGTTGGAGCATGAACCGCATCGGTCCCTTGATCATTGTTCTGCAAAGGGCAAGCATGAAGCAGTTTTTGCTTATTCTCAATGTTTTATTTAGTATACGATGTGTGAAAAGGACTAGTAATTAAGTTGAGACGAAACTAGCATGTCCGTTTTACCGCTTAGTCCAGAACAACTCTTCCAAGCCGTCCTCATCAATCATTCCTCGCAGAAGACCCAACAGCATCAACCAAAGTGGTTTATTGTTCGGTCCGTCCCGTCCCAATCATGCAGGATGAATCATCATGAGTCAGTCGGCACACCTCGCCCCTTTTGACCAACCACTCTCTGCACCATCACTTTCACGCACGGCAGCAACAGACCGAATCCCCTCCGCAGCAGAGGCGCCCGCCGCCACCGCATCCATGCCCTCCTCGTCCCCCGGCTCCCGCGGGCAGGCGTCCTTCTCGCTCGACCTCGCCGCGGCCGCGCGACGCCTCCTCGCCTTCCTACGCTCTGCGCCGGCCGACGGGGCCGTGGGCCCGCGGTCCGTGCGGAGGTACGAGGAGCTCTGGCTGCCGCTTGCGGCGGAGGCGGCGGGTGGAGGAGGAGAGGAGGCGGCGATGCTGGTGCCCCCACCGGACGTGCAGCTCGTCTGGCTCTGCCATTGCTTCCACCACGTGAGCCTTCTCGCGGACATGCCATCTTTTACTTTGCGTCACATCTCATCTCGGAGAATTACTTACTGTACTACTAAACTTTTTAAGAGCTTGTTTTACTCAAGGCAATGTAAACGTAGCACAGCACAACCAGTAAACAGTTAGTTCTAGGACAGCTTAAGCTCTCCTGATTCGTTACTGAATGCCTGTTAATAATTGTGCTGTCCACAAAATTGGTCAGCTTATCGCGTATAGAAAACAACCTGTTCACTAAACTTTAGGATGCTCTTAGTTATACTGTAGCCTTCAATTTTTTTCTGACGACGTGTATGATTTCAAGTCGATTTTTCTGTCCCCAGGAGAGCTATTCCACATACTGCGCGTCAAGGTTCGGACGCCTCATCGACCGGCCTTCAATACTTGATGCTGAGAATGAGGAGTATGCTGCTGACTGTTGCCGGGACCTCTGGGCTACACGCTACCCGTCGGAGCCGTTTGACCTTGATTACGATGATTTTGACGGAACCAATTCGAGTGCCATTGACAACCGCAATGCTAATAGTGAAATTGTCAAAATGGTTCAGACTTATGCTGGACTAGCAGCCCGTTTTGCCTCCCCCTTTGTCTTGCAAGGCGTCTACCATGTTGCTGCGGAACGGCGGTACATGTTTTTCCTTGACCTCATCAAAAAGGGCATGTGGGACGGACGGCTGGTGCCTAGCCTGGACATATTACTGATGTGGCTTGCTCACCAGGTATGCTTGGTGACGACACACCCCAGTCATATTAAGCTATTAAGCAAAGTAGCAAACCAACACTGTTATTTTTTATGCATATATACAGTTTACATGATTGTTATGTATCCTTGGCAGAGTTTTCCGGTGAGCTATGCAACAGACATGACAGCGATGGCTATCAGGGACAATGTTACGAAAATGGTGGTGGGTTATGGCGAGGTGGTGAGTGAGGAGGTGGTGGAGAGGACGAGGGTGTTGTGGGAGGAGACGTATGATGAGCCATACGATCTGTCTGGTTCAGAGGTTGATGCGGAAGCAGTTGGTGTAGCAAGGGAAGCATTCTATTGGAAGGTTGCAGCATTAGAAGAGGACACCAACCGGCTGTACAAGGGGTTGCAACCTAGATTTCTTATGGAGGTATTTCTGAGGCTGTTCCAATCATATTTTAACTTAATGAGGAATTTGTGACACAACTTCATACTATCTAGCATGATAGTGCTCTTGATGCCTGGTCAGTAAAAAACAGTTTCCACTTGGCAAGTGTTTCATTCCATATTTCCATTCGACTATTCTTCTCAAAACTCATTTGACTTGGCATTTTCTTACACCTTGGATAGCAACAAAGAACTCAAAACTTAGGGATCTACCTGGCATAATGTCCACAAGCCATCATATTGTAGCATAATATCAACAACAATTTTTTTAAAGCAATAGTATATTCCACACTGTCGGCACTTCAACCCAAGATGCAAGATTACCTATATTGATGCGTCAAGTGACTGTAGTTTTATTTTATTACGTTCATCATGTCACAAAATATATATTGAATTTCTATATCAATGTACTACATGTATATTAAAATTATCCGGTCACGGGGATCCACCAATATAACTAAAAACGTGCTTCGGTTCTATCATTTGAAGAACAGTAAGCTAGAGTTCACACCATAGTTGAGTTAGTGAGCTTATTTTCACCTAGTTATTAGTATGTGCAACTGATTACAGTCTTGGGAAAAATATTAGGCTCAAAACCCTTTTTGTATTTTCACTGGAATTCCTTTTTAGAAATAATACTGTACATTTTCACTGAAATTTCTTCTTCGAAAGAGTATCGTACCTAGAAGGTGTGAACTTGATACAGGGAGAGTTCTTGCCAATTTTAGGTCATGCTCCTATTGAATATTGGGAAGTAGAGAATTGGCGCATGATGCACTGTAAATTATATTGTCATCTAAAGTCACTGTGTGATATGGAAGCGAAAGCTACAACCTACAACTACAACTTGTTTCTTTTTATGTTATATATAAGTATGCACCTATTTTGTATGTTGGCAATGTGATATAATTGATTATTGATAGCAGGTATATGTGTTCCTGAAAGGAGAATTCGATAGCGAGCACATTAGCAAGGAATTTCTACGTTTGCGAGCACATAGGTGTCACAGATCATTAAAGCTCGACAAACCAATGTCCAGTTTATCCTGCAAAAACTGGCAGAAAACATGGCATCTGTGTTGTGAATTTGCAACCCAAGGTCTCACCATTGAGGTCAGGCGCAGCACGAGTGGGTGCTTCAGAAACAGCAAGATCCTCAAGAACATATCATTCTCATGGAAGGATATGCTGCATGAGAAATCACTTATTCTTACAGAGGAACTTGATGCCAGGATGAGGGTGATGGCATCGATTACCCCTCCAATTCAAGCACCTTACTTGTTGAAGTGCGTACCTGACAGAGTCACTGATGATGGTGGGGCCATGATTTCTGATGTCATACTGCGCATGAGAAGTTACCGTCCGCAAGAAGGGCGGTGGCTGACCCGTACAGTGCTTGATCACGGTGGGAAAGAATGTTTCGTCATTCGGATGAGGTATTGTTCAGAATATCTATATGTAGTTTGGTTTCAGAATCTAAAGCTTAGCATTATTATGCAACTGTTGGCACATACCTCATCCCTTAAAAAGTTATTGGTGAATTTTTTAACCAAATCTGCCATGCAGTCCAAAATTAAACATTTTCTTATAAGAAGTTACACTCTTGTATTGAATGGTTGCGTTACTAAGCTTATCTCAGTACATTTTTGTTGAATGCTATTGCAACATGTGTAGAATAGGCAGAGGGATTTGGCGGAGAGGACCTGAAACTCCCATGGCAGTGAAATGGGAAGACAGGAGCATTGAGGTCCGAGAAGGCTCATGGTCCTACATTGCAAGTGCAGCATCCGTTGGTTATGCTCCAGGTGACTTTATTACGCTGAATAATTGTTTGATGCCAGTATTATACCTTGTCTTTACAGGTGCCTTGTTGTTTCCATTTGTGGTGCAGAAAAGGTGGTTGGCACAGCAATGCCAACTAAAGATCAACAGGAGAATAAGGTGGTTTGGAATTTTTCAACTGGAGATGTACTGACAGTGTGGTTAGGAGATGACCTGAACCTTCAACTACAAAATAAGAGCTCAGAAGAAGAGGTATGGTTGGGAGATGTACTGGCAGTCATAAGTTTCTTTCGCCTGATTGCTTGATGCATTTTGTCTGGAATTGGAGTTAGTAACTTAGCATAGATAATCTTGAAGTAACATGTAGCTTTCGTTCATTTGGCGTTCACTGCTGAAAGCTCCGGTGGTATGAAGATTCTGTGGTAGTTGATTTAGTATTTCAATACCAGACAAAAGATTACAGCGTCTATCTTTATTGCTTTCAGAAAACACTTTTCTTTTCGAGTAAACACATTTCATTCGACCGATTAATCGTATCTGTATACTTTTCTACCTAACATGGATCTGCTGCTATTTTCGTTCCGTAACATATCCTTTCATCTTAGCAGGCAAGGCTGCTCATAGGGAGGAGATTGAGCTACACCATAGACAAGGATGGTGCATCAAAAAACCACAATGAGGAGGAGCAATACATCACCCTAGTCCGTACATCACCAGATCATCCTGATGGTAGAGCAACCGTGCTCCTAAACTGGAAATTACTTGCAGTAGAGTTCTTACCCAAAGAGGATGCAGTTTTTGTTCTTCTCTTATGCATGGCAATCACACGGACAATGACGGAGATCAGACGGGAAGATGTGGCTGGGCTTTTGGTGCGACGAAGAATACGTGAACCACAGGTAGGGCAAAGAGACTGGGGTTCCGTGATGCTTCCGAACTCGCCTTCCCTTGACCCTCATTTCCAGCCGTGGTATCGGAATGCAGTGCGTGTTTTGAGCTCTGCAGAGACGGTGCCTAACGTAGTGCTGCCCACTAGATACTCACCTACTGATGGCAAGGATGAGCTGTACAGGCAAGCTCTTATACCTTGAAGCTCTGATGGAGATGATTTTTGTGAAAAAATGTACAGGACAAATAATGATCTTGCCGCGGGTCTGATTATGGTTGTGATATATGGTTTATAAAAAAAACAGAAAAGTTATATGTTATCTCAAAATGGCTTGATTTGTTGTTCGGTATGGCTTGTCAATAGATCAAAATCTTCAATTCCTGGGTTGGCCTTCGACACACTATACAGAACAACGACAGTGAATGTATTTGTTTCGGTGCCATTATTATTTCACAACTGACATTGAATGCAAGCTTCATTTCTTTTCTCGGCTCGACAGACTTATTCTTTTTATGTTGTTGTGGGCCCTGTCCGCTGATGACTCGTTATTTTGCGCAGCTCACACAGACTTTGCAGTCATTACTGTTTTAAAGTGTATTTTATCTACTATGTACAATAGTAACAACCAGGGAGATGTCGTATGCTTGTATCACACATATGTGCACCATTCAACATTTATCAGTCTTGTTCGTTCATCCAAAATTAACGAGCAAGAGCAGATATCTTTGCTGCGATGGCCCTTGCGTCGGCCCAAATGCAAGGAATTGTTTTGTCTTAAGAGTAGACTATAGGGTAGCTATGTAGGTTATCATAGCACGTGAAAACTTTTTTCCTAAATTGTGGGGATTTAGGAAGAGAGCTAAACCACTTTGAGCTATCGGCCTCCTACCAAGAACCACAAATATCGTAAAGTACTATATATATATATAGTAATAATGTGAGGACAACTAGGAACAGGGGCGGACCTACATAGGCCCCCCCCACTCAATTTTTCATATTCAAGCCTAAAAGCCCAATAATTTACTACTACCTCTCTTTCAAGGCTTAAGGCGCACACGCTTTCCAAAGCAAAGTTTGACCAAAAGAATTAAGCAATAAAATCTTGATTATATTGTACATTATTAGTACCGTTGGATTCGTATTGAAAAATACTTTACAGTGATACTAGTTTTATACCAGAATTACGTATTTAGAGTAATTCTTGATCAAAGAAAAAACACGCAAAACGAGAACACCTTAAGCACTAAAACGAAGGGAGTATAAAAGCCCCCAGTCAGCCCAATAACAATACCCCCACTCAGTTAAGACCCTCACTTATTTTCTAGGTTGGGTCCAACCCTGACTAGGAAGCTTCTACAATCATCTTGTACCGACAAAAAAGGATTAAGAATATCATTCTTACATGATAATAAACTTTGATGGTTTATTTTCCAAGTTTAATGGAACTAATTGAAACAAAGTGAATTATAAAAAGAAGTATAAATCAACATGATCACAAAATTTATAATCCCTTTTAAACTTTAATCTACTTCTTTGAAATGAAATAAAGTACTTCCTCTGACCCATATTAGTTGACTTAGATTTGTCTAGATACGGATGTATCTAGCACTAAAACTTGATTGGATACATTCGTATCTAGATGAATCTAAGTCAACTAATATAGGTCGGAGGGAGTACTAAAATAAATAGGATTATAATTACCACATGGTAATAAAATATGAGAATAATTTCTTTTGATTTTTAAGGTATCCACTTAAAACATTTAATTGAAGTTAAGTACAATTGAAAGAAATTAAAAGTAATCAATAAAAATTACTTAAAACTTGTAAATGTATTTAATAAAAGAAAACATGGAAAATATGAAATTACCTAAAACATTATTTAACATTGCTCAAAGTAAACTATTTACTCTTATGAAACAAATTCAAAGAAATCAAATCCTAAACCACACATATAAACTCAACCATCGGCGGTTAGTTTTCAGGTTTAGAATGATTGCACATCATACCTTATGCAAAATAGCATATTGACAATTCTTTAAACATTAGCCCTTGTGGACAAATGATGCTATTTCAAGAATCCGGGGTTTATAATGACTACAAGGGTTTGACTGCATAATCCCATAGTCAAGAGCCAAATTCATTATTACATGTTCTCTTGATTATTTTTATCAAAGTACTTTTAAAGACTATGATGTGATGGCAATGGGACCATAATCTGAACGATTATGGTGGAGATTCTGTTGTTGGAATTATGCCTTAGAGGCAATAATAAAGATGTTATTATTATAATTCTTGTTCATGATAAAGTTTATATTTCATGCTAGAATTGTATTAAGCGGAAATTTTAATACTTGTGTGGTTTGTGAACAACACCGTGTCCCTAGTATGCCTCTAAGGACTAGCTCATTGATTAATGATGGTTAAGGTTTCCTAACCATAGACATGAGTTGTCGATTAATAATGAGATCATATCATTGGGAGAATGATATGATGGATAGACCCAAACTAAGCGGAGCAATTAGATCGTGTCATCGTGTTCATCTTTGCGAAGTTTTTGTTATGTCAAATATTGTATTCCTTAGACCATGAGATAATACAACTCCCTGGTATCGGAAGAAATCTTTGAGGTCATCAAACGTCATCCTATGAGAGGGTGATCATAAAGGTGTCTCTCAGGTGATCGGAAAGTACCTGTTGGGTTGTATGTATCGAGATGGTATTTGTCCCTCCCAAGTCGGAGAGATATACTTCGGGCCCACTCGGTAATCGATATCAACATCGCTTGCAAGCATGTGGTTAAGGAGTTAATCACAAAGTGATATCGGATTACGGAACGAGTAAAGTACTTGCTGTGAACGAGATTGAACTAGGTATGATGGTACCGACGATCAAATCTCGGGCAAGTAAAATATCGCGAGACGAAGGGGAATATATATATGGTATTGAATGAATCCTGGCATCGTGGTTCATCCGATATGATCATCGATGAATGTGTGGGAGTCAATATGGGTTTCCAGATCCCGTTGTTGATTATTGATAGAAGATCATGTCTGCATGTTCTCGAACCCGAAGGGTCACACACTTAACGTGTCTTGACGCTAGGATAGATTGGATAATTGGTTTATGAGTTTTTTTTCGGAGTCTCGGATGGGATCCGGGACATCACGAGAGGTTACGGAATGGTCCGGAGAATAAGATTCATATAAGACAATGCAGTTTTTGGAGTTCGGAATTGTTTCGGGTTAATCAGTATTATACCGGAAGCTTCTAAAACCTTCCGGAGGGGGACCAACGTGGCCCCACCTGTCGGGAGGGGGCATGGGCCTATGAGGGAGTGCCCTGGCCGCATTGGGCCAGGGGCACAAGGCCCCATAGGGCCCAGCCGGCCAAACCTAGGGGAAACCCTAGGGGAGCTTCTAGAAGGAGGGGGGAACTTGCCCCCCACTCTTCCCTCCTTGGCCGCCGGCCTAGGCTTGGGGGAGGGGCTAGGGTTGACGCCCACCCCTCTATATAAAGAGGGCTGGGGGCGCACCACCCCCTACACCTTCTCCTCAAGCCCTAGCCGCCCTGCTGCCCTCCTCTCTCTCTCCCTCCCGACTGCACGTAGGCGAAGCCCTGCTGCAGAAACTCTCCACCACTTGCACCACGTCGTCGCGTTGTAGATCCAATCCGTCTCTCCACCATACTTGCTGTACCAAGGAAGGAGGAGACGTCGAGGTGCCGCACGTGTGCATCTCTCGGAGGCATCGCCACTTGCGGTGTTAAATCGGAGCGGATCGCGAGGAGGAGAAGTGAGTACGACTACATCACCCACGTTCCGACGAACGTTCCGCTGTGCGAATCTTCAAGGGTATGAAGATCTTATCTAATCTCTCTCGTTGTTTGCATCTCCTAGATTAGATCTTGGCTTTCCCGTTCGCATCCGTAGAAATTTTTTGATTTACTATGTTGCGAAACCCTTCAGTGGTATCAGAGCTAGATCTATGCGTAGATGTGTTTCACGAGTAGAACGCAACATGGTTGTTGCGGGCGTTGATGTTTTCTGTTGCAAGCCTCTTGTTTGTGTTCTTCTTATGACGCGGGATAGTGAGATTGAAGCGGTCCAAGCCAACCTTACGCGACGTCGTTCGCGAGACCGGCTCTGCACTTGACGTGTGGCTTGTTCCACACATGCGGCTGGTGGATGCCAGTTTCTCTCACTATAGTTGTCATGGGATTTACACCGGAGTTTGGCAACCATAATATCACCGTTGTGGCTTTCCGTCGGTAAGAATCGTTCTTAGCTTGGTACTCCCATAAGCCACGTAAAACATGCAACAACAAAGTAGAGGCGTCTAACTTGTTTTTGCAGGGAGTGTTTTCTGTGATATGGTATGGCCCAAGATGTGATGTGTATATTGTATGCGATGATCATGTTTTGTAATGTTTCACGACTTGCATGTCGATGAGTACACAACCTGCAGGAGCCATATGGTTGTCTTTATAATTGTGTATGACCTGTGTGTCAACTTCTTATACGCCATGTAATAGTTTCACTTTATCGCTAAGTAGTTAGCAATAGTTGTAGTTGCTATTCGTGGTGGAGGCAATCATGGTGGAGTGATGGAGATCATGCTGGCACGCACAAGATGGAGATCATTGCGCGAAGATTGGATATACCATGTCACATAAAGTTATATGCATGTGATGTTTATCCTTTTATGTATCTTATTATGCTTAGATCGCGACGGTAGCATTATAAGATGATTCCTCACTTAAAGATCAAGATAAAACTGTGTTCTCCCCATGTATGCACCGTTGCGAAAGTTCGTCGTGTCCAAGCATCACGTGATGATCGGGTGCTATAGAATCTACGTTCACATACAATGGGTGCAAGCCAGTTTTGCACACGCGGAAATACTTGGGTTTAACTTGACGAGCCTAGCATGTACAGACATGGCCTCGGAACACATGAACCGAAAGGTTAAGCATGATTCATATGAATGATATGATCGACACTATGTTGTCCACCATTGAAACCACATATCTTCTCGTAAAGATCGGATTTGGTGTGGTAAATTTGGATCATGTTCACTAAACAACTTGAGGGATGTTGAATTTAGTGGGAGTTCATCTAGTAATTTGATTAAAAGTTGAACTAGTTATCATGAACATAGTCTAATTTGTACTTGCAAATATTGTAGATCAAATGGCTAAGTCCAACTTCAACTCCAACGTTTTTGCTGAGAAGGAAAAGCTTAGAAACAATGGGTCTAACTTCACCAACTGGTTCCGCAATCTGAGAATCATTCTCTCTGGCGGTCAAAAGGACTATGTCCTTGAAAATGCGTTAGGTGACACCCCTTCTGTAGATGCGCCGGCTGATGAGAAAGCTGTCTATCAGTCGCGCAAAGATGATTATGGTGTGATTAAGAGCACCATGTTGTTTGCTATGGAATCGGACCTTCAAAATCGTTTTGAAGACTATCCCGGGCCCTTTGAGATTCTTGAGGAGCTGAAAACCATGTTTCAGACTCAGGCCCGTTCTGATAGATATGAGATCTCTGAGAAATTCTTTAACTGCAAGATGGAGGAAGGGAGTTCCGTTAGTGAGCACGCCATAAAGATGTCGGGCTACACTCAACGCCTTGAGCAACTGGACTACAAGATTCCAGAGGAGCTCAAGATTGACATGGTTCTGCAATCACTCCCTCCCAGCTACAAAAGTTTTGTAGTGACTCACAATCAGATTGGTTCCACTGATACGATCACCGAGCTCTTCGCAAAGCTGAAGGTTGCGGAGGTGGACATCAAAAAGGATAATCATGTGTTGATGGTCAACAAGCCCCCCACCTTCAAGAAAGGTAAGGGTGCAAAGAAGCCCTTCAAGAAAGGCGGCGGCAAGCGCGTTGCCCCTGCTGAGAAGAAGCTCAAGTCTGGACCCAAGCCGGACACTGAGTGCTTCTATTGCAAGGACAAGGGTCACTGGAAGCGCAACTGTCCGAAGTACTTAGCGGACAAGAAGGCTGGCACCATCAAAGGTATATTTGATATACATGTTATTGATGTTTTCCTTACTAGCCTTGTTGTAGTGCCTGGGTATTTGATACTGGTTCAGTTGCTAATATCTGTAACTCAAAACAGGAGCTACGGAATAGACGGCGGCTTGCGAGGGATGAGGGGACGATGCGCGTTGGCAACATATCAAGAGTTGATGTGATGGCCGTCGGCACGCTCTCCTTCGTTTTACCTTCGGGATTAGTTTTAAACCTTAATAAGTGTTATTATGTGCCTGCGTTGAGCATGAACATTATTTTTGGATCGTGTTTATTGTAAGACAGTTATTCATTTAAATCGGAGAATAATGGTTGTTCTATTTATATGAGTAACATCTTTTATGGTCATGCACCTGTTGTGAATGGTTTATTTCTTCTAAATCTCGAAAGGGATGAAACACACATCCATAACATTGAGGCTAAGAGATGCAAAGTAGATAGTGATAATACTACTTATTTGTGGCACTATCGTCTAGGTCATATTGGTGTAAAGCGCATGAAGAAACTCCATTCTGATGGACTTTTGGAGTCTCTTGATTTTGAATCATTTGACACATGTGAACCATGCCTCATGGGCAAGATGATCAAAACCCCGTTCTCCGGTATGATGGAGCGAGCAACGGACTTGTTGGAAATCATACATACCGATGTATGCGGACCGATGAGTGTTTCGACGCGCGGTGGATATCGCTATTTTCAAACTTTTACCGATGACTTAAGTAGATATGGGTATATCTATTTAATGAAACATAAATCTGAAACATTTGAAAAGTTCAAGGAATTTCAGAATGAAGTGGAGAACCATCGTAACAGAAAGATTAAGTTTCTACGATCCGATCGTGGAGGTGAATATTTGAGTTATGATTTTCTCACGCATCTTAAAGCAAGCGGAATCGTTTCGCAACTCACGCCACCCGGAACACCACAGCGCAATGGTGTGTCTGAACGCTGGAATCGAACCCTATTAGATATGGTCCGATCGATGATGTCTCTTACTGATTTGCCGTTATCATTTTGGGGTTATGCATTAGAAACTGCTGTATTCACTTTAAATAGGGCACCATCTAATTCCGTTGAGACGACACCGTATGAACTGTGGTTTGGTGCTAAACCTAAGTTGTCATTTCTTAAAGTTTGGGGATGCGAAGCTTACGTCAAGAAGTCGATGTCGGACAAGCTCGAACCCAAAGCGGAGAAATGTGTCTTCATAGGATACCCTAAGGAAACTATTGGGTATACCTTCTATCACAGAACCGAAGGCAAAGTGTTTGTCGCAAAGAACGGTTCCTTTCTTGAGAAGGAGTTTCTCTCGATAGAAGTGAGTGGGAGGAAAGTAGAGCTAGACGAGGTTGTTGAACCTTCTCTTGAGTTGGAGAGTAGCGCAACGTAACACCCTCAGAATCGACCCTATGCAAGTTTTAGCGAAACCCGCCAAACCCGCATAGAAACGATTCAAAGGTGCCCACCAGGCACTTTCGTGCGGGTGGAAAACGAAGTAATAACATTACACAACGGTCCTCGATGGGACCCAGATAACAGATATATATACAACACGACTCCATGAGTCAAGAATACAGATATACAGAACAAAGATCCAAATCACCTTGAAAACGATAGAGCGTCCAGCTACGGACAAGACGCAAATGGGGCTAAGAGCCCTGAAGAATAACCAATGGTGTCCATAACCCTGCCCAGGCCAAGCCGAAAGGGTAACCCTGCTAACGACGTCGATCTCAAAACCTGCTTAAACAAAAGGGGTGCCGACGAAGGGCAAAGGAAAAAGAGGAGCGTCAGTACTGAGGCCAGTACACGGCGAGGCTAGAATTCGGCGGTCCTCGCCTACATAGGTATGGTGGACTGAAGCGGCAGCGGCGGCATGCACTAAACAACCTATAGAGACTCGATATAACTGGCGGCGATCAGAGAGGGGTAAGAAAGACCTATCCGGAACCAATCTGAATCTAGCACCAAACAAACCCATCCTGGTGTTTCCCCCTCGATACCAACCGAGAAAGTCAACCGAGGAACTCACACAGTTGGCAGTTTTATTTATTCAGTTATCGTTGCAGCAATTACTAGTCAAATATAGATAGTCATCCTGATAAAATAAGCAGTGGGTACTTTTATTGGACCATTCCATTGTAGTTGCAACACTTACTAGTCAAATACAATTAGCATGAGATAACCCCAAAACCCAGCAGTTGTTGGTACTTTTATTTAGCCATTCCGTTATAGTTGCAATACTTACTAATCAGGTACAATGGTCGCAAGCGACAACCCAAGCAAGCAATTGTGGGCAGTTTTATTTGGCCATTCCATTATAGTGAAGCTAATTACTAGTCATTATAAAGTCAAGTTTATAGCACTACTTTAGTTATAGTTGTCTATGATCGAGATACTGTGCTCCAAGTCGTCCATAACCGCGGACACGGCTTTCAGAAAGTTTTACCCGGCCGGGGTGCACCAATAGCAACACACACTCGATCAACCTCGGAAAAACCAAATCAAAACCCAACGAGGCCTTCACGACAAAGCAATCACAAGATTCAGAAATATTTCAGGGGGCCACCCCTTTGAGTAAACCCGCAACGAAGCTAGCTGACTCCGAGACGGACTCAAGGTTTGCGTCAATGGCTGTAAACGACTGGGAACCCGAAAATGTGACTGGGCTTGTCGATACCGCGAAAACATTCCGCTTACCTAAACAGTACAGTGTGCTCCTCGCACAATCGTAAATAATACAGTAGCATGGCATAAGTACAGGATAGTAAATAAAACCTCAAACTAGTTTGTGGCCCCAAGAAATAAGACGGAATCAAGCTCTGGCTCAAGGGGTCCCATAATCCTCCCGGATGTGGATAGCGCGAATATTCAAGGAACAGGTATCAAGTACTCGGGGTCCTACGGGACACAAGTGGACGGTTAACAACCAAATAACATCTATTGCCCACCTGTGCCTCTGCTTACTTACTTCAATTTTAGTTGTTAAACAGTAATTAAAGTGAACAATAATTAAAGCCATGATCATCTCCAACATCAAACATGCGGCAATACTCCAACAACTGTGGTACTTGACGACACGCAATAGCACTTGAGCAAGCGACTACGACGCGGCAAGTCCAACTATCTACCAAACAACAGGTAATATGATGTGTCCAAGGCAATATAAGGCTGCAAGGGATATCACGGGTATGGAAACTAGAGCAACGCAACACAGATAGCAATAGATCAACAGGAGGGAATAAATACTATAAAAGTAAGATAGGTAGAAAGGGGGAGATGCTCGCCTGAAAACGTTGCCGAAGGTTCAACCGAAGATCGGGGCGAAGCTCACATCAACTCAACGGCCTTATCCGCGAATAAGCAAAACACTAGAAGAAACACCGGATGCAATATTTAATACTACGGCAAAAGATCGAGCATGATGCATGGATGATGCATGGCATGGCAAAGGTGCAATGCAATTAGGCAATATTAAGCGGAACCGGGGGTCCCGACAATTAATTAAACGGTTCAAGTTATTTAGAACCCCGCAATTTAAATGTCGTCTTAACAAGGCAAAATTAGATCACCGATTCGCTACACAAATTTAAATGGAACCGATATGAGACTAGATTTGTCCGCATATGGGCCCCATATTTAATTATATGGTGAATCGGCATAAGGCCCCCAAACCACAGACAAGCATGCATGCAAGATGAACAATTAATATGCGACAAGTTGTATTATATTATAAAATAGGGTTTCGGGAAGGGGTCACACATTAGAGGGTCTCGACGAACTTGGTCCGGGGGTTCGGGGTTCGACAGGGTTCGGATCTGGGGTTCGGTCTCGGCGGGATCGTTCTCGGACAACGGAGGTAGGTCTTGTCGCATCCGGGAAGAAGGACTTGGTTGCGGCGACGGGGGCACATCGGGTCCGTCCTGGTCGGTGTCGATCTTGTCGGGCCCGCATGTCAGGTCGGTCTTGGCGTTCGGGATGCAGAACTTGGCGTATCCGCGTCGGCGGTCTTGGCGTTCTTCAGGTTTGGGTCCTGGCGCTGCCCTTGGACCACCAGGATCGGGCTTCGGGATCGCGGTCATCAGATCTGTGGAGGATATCTTGGGGGTTCCGACGACCGTTGTCGTTGTCGGTCTCGAGTGGCCCTAGTGGTGGACGAACTTGGCGGTTCACGGCGACCTTGACTTGTTAGCACATCAACACATACATCCTGCCGACAGAGGAAACGACAGGGAGGGCCCACGAGGTGGAGTGAAGCTCGACGGTGGTGGGGGTCCGCGACAGAGCGGCGCCGGCGAGGTCAGCGGCCAAAGGAGCAAGGGGGGCTGGCCGAAGGCAGAGACGAGGTCGTCCCGGGGCGCTCGGCGCAGAGCAGCTCCTGGCAGCGGCTGCGCCGTGGCGACGAAGGGTTGCAGAGGGGGTCGCGCGGCGGCCAGCGACAGGGAGGGGAACCGGACGAGGACGACGGGGAGCGGAGGTCTGGGGACGCCGGAGCTCGAGGTGAAGGAGGCGCTGGTGGCGGAGGGAGCTCGCCGGAGGGAGGATGGCGACGGCGAGCCAGCGGCGGCTCCGGCGGAACGCGCGGGCCGGAGGCGATGGGGAGGGGCGGTGGCCGCGGGCGCTGGAGGAGGCGTCGCCGGCCAGGCAGAGAGGACGGACGGCGCACGGCCGGAGAGGGGAAGAAGGGAGGAGAGAGGGAGGATGGGGGGGAGAGGGAGGCTGCGGGGCGGAGAGGAGAGCGGGGGCGGTGGTCGCCAGGAGAAGGGGAGCAGCCGCGGCGAGCGCAGCGGGGAGAGAGAGGGTGGGGAGGGGAGCGTCGGGTGAGGGAGAGGGGACGCGAGGAAGGAGGAGGTCGGTGGCGCGGCAAGCTCGGGAGGAGGGCGGCCGGCGCCGGAGAGGGAGAGGGGCGAGCGCGGCGGCGGCGCCTGGGAAGGACGAGGAGAGGCGCGTGGTCGGGTTCTCGGGTTGGGACAGAGGGAGGAGGGAGAGAGCGGGGTAGGTGGGGGAAGGTGGGTCCGGGGTGGGGCCAGGAGGAGGGGGGACGCGGTTGGCGTGGGGTGGGTCTGGTGTGTGTGTGGAGGCAGGGGTGTGGGTGAGAGAGATGGGGCCAGCTGAGGTGGCGGGCTGGGGTTGGGTAAGGGAGAGGGGTGGAGTGAGGTGGCACGAGGGGAGTGGTCGGGGTGAGGTGGAGGGGGGGCTGGGTAGATTAGGACAGGGTAAGAAAAGATTTAGGGGGGGACTGGGTAGATATTTATCTGGGGAAGTAGACTGCTGCCAGCTGGGCCGTTTGGACCTGGCCGGTGGCGGCCTTTCCCGGAACAAAACAGATTTATAATATTTTATTATTTTCTTTGTTTTTAAATCAAAACATTTGTAAAAAGTGTTTTAGACAAACAAAAGGTCCGGGCAGATCTAGGGTTTGAATTTGAACAAAGCGGAGAATATCTAGAGAACAAAATAGGCTTTTAGAAAATAGTTTCAGACAAACAAATGCATGATTAAGATGACGATGCTCAAATGCAATGTGGCATGATGACATGAGCATGCGGTCACGATGATGCAATGCATAAAAACAACGCGATTTTCTAGTAGTGGTTTTACGGGATGCCACACGCAACACCTGAAATTGTTCCAGGGCCGTCTGCACCAACAATAGAGGAAGCTAATGACAAGGATCATGAAGCTTCGAACGATGCTGCTACTGAACGTCGCAGGTCGACAAGGTCGCGTGCCCCTCCTGAGTGGTACGACAACCCTGTCTTGACTGTCTTGTTGGTAGAAGACAGTGAACCTACGAACTATGAGGAAGCGATGATGAGCCCAGACTCTGAGAAATGGCTAGAGGCCATGAAATCCAAATTGGGATCCATGAGCGAAAACCAAGTATGGACTTTGGTGGACCCTCCTAGCGACCGAAAGGCCGTTGAGTGCAAATGGATTTTCAAGAAGAAAACGGACGCGGATGGTAATGTTACCGTCTATAAAGCACGGCTTGTCGCGAAAGGTTTTCGACAAGTTCAAGGTATTGACTACGATGAGACTTTCTCTCCCGTAGCGATGTTTAAGTCCATTCGGATTTTATTAGCAATTGTTGCGTTTCATGATTATGAAATATGGTAGATGGATGTCAAGACTGCATTCCTCAATGGCAACATTGATGAAGAATTGTATATGATGCAACCCGAAGGTTTTGTCGATCCTAAGGATGCTGATAAAGTGTGCAAACTTCAGCGTTCCATTTATGGACTAAAGCAAGGATCTCGGAGTTGGAACCTTCGTTTTGATCAAGTGATCAAGAGCTTTGGATTTGTTCCAAATTGCTACGAAGCTTGTATCTACAAGAAAGTGAGTGGGAGCTCGGTGACATTCTGGTACTATATGTGGATGACATATTGATTATTGAAAATGACATTAACATGCTTAACGATGTGAAGAGTTATTTGAACAAGTGTTTTTCAATGAAAGACCTAGGTAAAGCTGCTTATATATTGGGCATCAAAATCTATAGAGATAGACAAAGACACCTGATAGCTTTAAGCCAGAGTACATACCTAGAAAAAGTTCTAAAAAGTTTCAGAATGGATAAGGCGAAGAAAGGTTCAGTGCCTATGTTGTCAGGTAAGATATTGATCAAGGCTCAGTGTCCAGCTACGTTAAATGATAGAGAAGCTATGAGCAAAGTGCCTTATGCCTGGGCCATAGGTTCTATCATGTATGCCATGATGTGTACTAGACCGGATGTGTCCAATGCTCTTAGTTTGACGAGCAGATATCAAAGTGATCCAGGAGTTGAACACTGGACAGTCGTGAAGAACATCCTAAAGTACCTAAATAGGACTAAAGAAATATTCTTAGTCTATGGGGGTGATGAATAGCTCGTCGTAAAAGGTTACGTCGATGCTAGTTTCGACACCGAAAAGGATGATTCTAAATCTCAGACAGGATACATTTATATTTTGAATGGAGGAGTTGTGAGCTGGAGAAGCTGCAAGCAAAGCGTGAACGCGGGATCTACAGTAGAAGCGGAATACATGGCTGCTGCAGAAGCGTCAAGTGAAGGAGTTTGGATCAGGAACTTCATCACTGAGCTTGGCGTGGTTCCAAGTGTATTGGACCCACTGGAGATATTGTGTGACAACACTGGCACCATAGCACTCGCTAAGGAACCAAGATATCATCCAAAGACCAAGCATATCAACCGCAAGTTTCATATAATCCGAGATTATATAGCAGATGGAGATCTGAAGATTAGCAAAGTACATATAGATCTGAATGTCGCAGATCCATTGACTAAACCTCTTCCACGTGTAAAACATGATCGGCACCTTAGTGCCATGGGTGTGAGATTGTTGCCAAATGTAAACTAGATTATTAACTCTAGTGCAAGTGGGAGACTGTTGGAATTATGCCCTAGAGGCAATAATAAAGATGTTATTATTATAATTCGTGTTCATGATAAAGTTTATATTCCATGCTAGAATTGTATTAAGCGGAAACTTTAATACTTGTGTGGTTTTTGAACAACACCGTGTCCCTAGTATGCCTCTAAGGACTAGCTCATTGATTAATGATGGTTAAGGTTTCCTAACCATAGACATGAGTTGTCGATTAATAATGAGATCATATCATTGGGAGAATGATATGATGGACAAACCCAAACTAAGCGGAGCAATTAGATCGTGTCATCGTGTTCATCTTTGCGAAGCTTTTGTTATGTCAAATATTGTATTCCTTATACCATGAGATAATACAACTCCCTGGTATCGAAGAAAGCTTTGAGGTCATCAAACGTCATCCTATGAGAGGGTGATCATAAAGGTGTTGGAGATATGCCCAAGAGGCAATAATAAAGTGGGTTATTATCATATCTTCATACTTATGATAAATGTTTACATACCATGCTATAATTGTATTAACAGGAAACATTAATACTTGTGTGATTTGTAAACATAAAAGAGTCCCTAGTAAAGCCTCTTGTTAAACTAGCTTGTTGGTTAATATATGATCATGGTTTCCTGATCATGAACATAGAGATGTTATTAACAACAGGGTCATATCATTAGGAGAATGATGTGATGGACATACTCCTATAGATAAGCGTAGCATAAAGATCAAGTCATTTTAATAGTTCAATTGCTATATGCTTTCTGATACATAGTAACCTAATTCCTTCGACCATGAGATCATGCATATCACCTTTACCGGATGGATGCTTTGATGACATCAAACACCACACCGTAACTGGGTGGCTATCAAGGTGGCATTGAGTGTTCGGAAAGTATTGGTTGAGACACATGGATCAAGAATGGGATTTGTCCATCCATATGACGGATAGATATACTCTGGGCCCTCTCGGTGTAATGTCATTCAATTAGCTTGCAAGCATGTGACTGTCTCACAAGGGATCACATATCACGGGAACGAGAAAAGAGTACTTATCGGTAACGAGGTTGAACTAGGTATGCAGAGATACCGACGATCAAAACCTCAGATAAGTAAACTATCGTGAGACAAAGGGAAATTGGTATCGTATGTAAGTGGTTCATTCGATCGCAAAGTAATCGTAGAAATATGTGGGAGCCATATGAATTTCCAGATTCCTCTATTGGTTATTGTTCGGAGAAGTGTCTCGATCATGTCCGCATAATTCACGAACCGTAGGGAGACACACTTAAGGATTCGACGTTGTTTGAGTAGTTATGGAATGATGAGTAAGAGACCGAATGTTGTTCGGAGTCTCGGATGGAATCCGGGATATCACGAGGAGATCCGGAATGGTCCGGAGAATAAGATTCATATAAGGAAAGTCCTGTTTCGGAGTTGGAGAATGGTTCCGGTGTTTTCATCGGGAATGTTCTAGAAGGTTCCGGAATGTCCGGCACTCCGGAGGGGAAGGGTACATGAATGTGTCATTGCAAGTTGGAATGATTGCATCATGTACTAGGTGTCATCGCTGTACAAAATAAAGGGTTTAATCAAATCCTAGTTTGAAAAGTCAAACGCCAATTTGAAAAGTCAAACGGCTATTTTGGAAAGTGGAGAAGAAGTGGGAAACCGAGTTGGGGAGGAGTTCCTCCTCCACCGCCGGCCCACTAGGGATCCGAGTTGGGGAGGGACTCCCTCCCCTTGTCCGGCGCCTCCCTACACCTATATAAGGAGGGGCAGGGCTCCCCTCCTAGACACACAAGTTGCCTCCCTCTAAACCTAAACCCTAGCCACAGCCTAGGGATTTCTCCCAAGCCGCCGAGTTAGAGATTCTAATTGCCCTAGCCGCTGGTTTAGCCCCTTCTAATTGGTGTGTCTAAACCCTAGATCACCAAGGCTCTCTCATAGTCCACCATACTCGCTCCGGCTTAAGGCGAAGCCCTGCGAGATCTCCCCTCTACTTCCGGTACCACACCGTCGTGCTGCCGGAATCGCGAGGAGAGTGCTACAACCTCCGCTGCCTGCTGGAACAAGGGAGAGGAAGGTCTTTGTCGAGTACCGAACGTGTGTCCGACTGCGGGAGCGCTGCCGGAACGCAGCGCCGGAAGGATCGTCTACGCGATCTTGAGATCGGCAAGAGTACGACTACATCACCCACGAGAATCTGCTCTCGTTAACCGCTTTGGAATCTTCGAGGGTGAGTTCCTCTATCGACTCGTTGCTACAATCTAGTAGATATATCTTGGCTTTTTTGTTTGCATGCGGTAGAAATTTTTTGTTTTCCATGCTACGAACCCCTACAGTGGTATCAGAGCCGCGTCTATATGTAGATCTGTTGCACGAGTAGAACACAATGGTCATTGTGGGCGTTAATGCTTTTGTTGTCGATTGCTTCTTGTGTACTTTGCATCTTGCGGGATGGTGGGATGAAGCGGCCCGGTCTAACCTTACATGACATCGTTCATGAGACTTGCTCCACGCTTGACATGCAACTTGTATTGCATAAGTGGCTTTGCGGGTGCCTATTTCTCCCAACATAGTTAAGATTCAATTTACAACGGGTGATTGACAATACTAGTATCAATGTTGTGGTTCTTGTTCGTAAGTTAGAGCGACACTTATTGAAAGCCCCAAACCACGTAAAATATGCAAAGAAAATTAGAGGCGTCTAACTTTGTTTTGCAGGGGTGTGCTGTGATGTGATATGGCCATGATTGTGATTATATTTGATGTATGCAATGTTCCTTATTGTAAGCTGGCAACCGACAGGAGCCATATGGTTGTCTTTAAATTCTGTTAAGACCCGCGTGTCTATTCAAAGTAGTTGTAATAGTTGAAGCTGGTGGACGACAACCATGGAGCAGCGTCATTGACCTTGATGCAATGCCGGTGATGATGGAGATCATGTTCGTGCTTGAAGATGGAGATCGGAAGCACAAGAAGAAAGGCCATATCATATCACATATTATGAATTGCATGTGATGTTAATCTTTTTATGCATCTTGTATTGCTTAGTTCACGACGGTAGCATTATAAGATGATCCCTCAAGCACGCAATTTCAAGTTTTAAAGTGTTCATCCTTAGTAAGCATCGTTGCTAAAGCTCGTTGTTTCGAAGCACCACGTGATGATCGGGTGTGTTAGATTCTGCGAGTGTATACAACGTGAGCAAGCCAGATTTGCTCATGCAGAAGCTAAGGTTTGATCTTGACGAGCCTAGCATGTGCAGACATGGTCTCGGAACACGGATCACCGAAAGGTAAAGCATGAGTCATATAGTAGATATGATGAACATGTTGATTGTTCGCCATTGAAGCTACATCAACTCTCGTGATGATCGGTTTTGATGTGGTGGATTTGGTTCGTGTGATCACTAAAACAATGTGAGGGATATTGTTTTGAGTGGGAGTTCAACGGCAATATGATTAAAAGTTGAACACTATTTATCATAAATTAAATCAAAGTGAATTTGCATAGTTGTTGTAGTCATTGGCATCCGTTTACCACCTTGCGCTTAGTTATAATTGAGATGATAGAACTATAGAATTCTGGTTAGTTACTTTACGAACTGGTATCGTATTGTTTTGAAGTGTTAATCTAAAGTTTAAAAGTCCTATTGCAAACTTTCAGTAAAGTTCCGGTTACTCCATGAAGTTTAATAATTGGTATTAAAACAAGAGTGACAATTCCAAGTGTTAGTGTATAAGTATCATGTTTGTCTCCATGATTCTTGATATTCAAAGGATTGTCTTAATATCAAGGTTATCTAGGATCTGAAAGAGTTGTTTCAGAAACCATGATGTGTGGAAGATATTGTGATATCTGAAACGAAGTTTTGGTTGCAACATGACAGAGTATAATATGGAAAAAGTCATGTTCTCATATTTGATGAGAATCTGCAAAGGGTTGGAGACACTAGTTGTCCTAATCCACCAAAAGGTTTTGGATAGCAACATTATACTCACGATTCATCTTTATAAGCTAAAAGTAGCTTGATCTTGGATAATTCCATGATAAGGGTGAATATTTGATGTAGGTAAAATATTTACTACACCAAGAGATTACTAAAGAAAGGAATTTGAAAGAACACCAAACATTTGATGATGCTGATCTACTTCAAAGTGCAAGTCCAAAGACATTGGTATTCAATTATACACGCTTTGGATTATGTGTCATATGTATGACTCCACTATTGATGTTGATAGATTCTTTCAAACAGAAAAGGAAATACTGAAAGAGAATCTCATAAATATATGGCAGAAAAGAAAAGACTAGAATTGTTCAGTTTAAGTATATAGATGATATACATGTTATGGCTATGTTCTTTGCTTATTAAACAATGTGGTTCTTAAGTATTTGATACTGAATTTGTTGGTGTGAATCGTCATACGAAACAACACAATTCATGAACTACAATGGCCTAAGTAACTAGCAAAAGAATATGTGATGATGTTCATCGAGAACAAATAAAGGGTTATTGTGTTGCTCGTTAAACATCAAAGTTTGCCTTCAAGATTTGTTTTATCAGGTATTATGAGAACAAAAGGGTTGTTCAAATAATTGCCGTAATCCATAAAAGATGGATGATTCACAAATCTCGTTGGAGAAATCACATCCATAAAACTAGTGCTAAAAATGTCGAAAGACAAATTGATTGATAGATCACTTAGGAAGTGACATCGCCGTTTAAATTATATTTGAAAGAAAACATGAAGAAACTCCATGTGGATGGAATTTTGGAGTCTTTTGATTTTGATCACATGACGCTTGTGAAACTTTCCTAGAGATAATTAAAACTTCGTTCATAGGCCAAAAGGTAACGAATGACTAGCCTATTGGAACTTGTACATATTGTTGTACGAAGTCCATTATGTATAGTCAAGAGCGATGGATTTCAACTTCATATGCTTTCTCCGAAAATTTGAGTGAATATATGAATATTTACTTAATAAGGATGAAGTATGAAACATTTGAAAAGTTCAAAGACTTTCAAGATGAAGTGCAAGATCATTGTAACAAGAATATAAATAGTTTATGATAAAATCATAAAGGAAGATATTTAAGTTACAAGTTTAGCATAATACCTAAGATTTAAGGAATCATTCCGTGGATTTGCATGTCCCGAAACACCATAAGAGTATGGAGCATTCGAGATATGTAATTAAACCTTGTTTGACATGGTGAGAACAAAGGTGTAATTCATAAAATGCCATTATATTTTAAAGATTAAAAGCTTGAGAGTCTACCATTTTTCCACTGAAAAGAGCTTCATCATAATCCGTTGAAATGACACCATATAAAGTTATGGTTTGGGATAAAACCCAAGTTGTCCTTTCTTAAAACATTGGTATGCTTTGCATAAGAAAGATGTTTGCAACCAAAGTCGGATGAACCTGTCATTGTATGTTATTTCGAATAACTGTTAAGTATTCCTCCATAACACCAGAGACAAAAGTGTTTGTCGCTTAGAATGTCAAGTTTCCTTGAGAAGGAATTTTTCGTGAAAAGTAAAGTGGGAGGACAATAGAACTTTGATAAGGTTAAAAGCACCTTAGCTATATGTGCAGAGTTGCGCAGCGCTGAAAAGTGTTCCGGAGGCAGCAACAATGCTCATGGCTCACGTGCTTCAAAGGTTGTGGTCACGGAGATCTAAGTTCCTATTGAAACAAGTAGGTCGGGTAAATAATCAAATACCAAGATTTGAGGGTTGAATCATTATTTGAGAATAATGAACCAACTACATGCAAAGAAGCGATGATGGGCCCTGACTCCGTCAAATGGCTTGAAGCCATAAAATCCGTGATAGTTCCATACATGAGAAATCAAGTTTTGAACTTGAAGGACCCTCGAGAAAGGTGCAAAACCTTACAGTTGTGTTTGGATCTATAAAGAAATAGACATGAATATGGTCGACATGTTGGGAAAGAGTTCACAACAATGTTCAAGGGTTGACTATGACAAGATTTGATCTTTCATAGCGATATTTAGTCTAGACGGATTAATGTAGCAACCACGACATATAATTTTGTTATGTGTTGGATAAACAAAACAAATTCTTATAATAGAAGGGTTACCTAGGATGTGTGCATGACACGGTCCAAAGGGTTTTGTTAGTTCAAAGGATGCTAAATGCATATGCAAACTTCAATGGTTGAAGTAAGCATTACGGAGTTGGAATCTTCACTATGATGAAACTGTTAAAGGAGTTTAAATTCATCGGAGATAATGAAGATGCTTGCATTTGCAAGAAATTAAGTGGGAGCGCTAAGACATATTTCTAATACATTATGTGGAAGACATATTGTTGATTGGAAATGATGTATCTTTTATTAACACAAGATAAGAATTTCATCTCGATGAAAGGCTTAGGCAAAACCCAAATATTTAGCATCAATAGACGCTAATATGGTTGTGCCGAAAGTACATAGATGATGTATTGTAGGAGTTCAATATAGAAACTACAAAAACGGTTCTTGTCGCACAGAAAGGATTGAATGAGTTCAATATTAATGATATATTCAAGTGTATTGACACTTGGTAAGTGAAACAAAGATTCAAGTATAGATTGATACTTGATGTATGAAATCACAAAGAGTATTTATATCAATTATGCTGTGATATGTACAAATCCAGATATGTCCTATGCTCTAAATGATGTGAGCATATACCGGAATGATTCATAAGATGATCATTGGACAATAGTAAGGATATTCTTATGATCTTTTGGAAGAACTAAGAATATATTGTTTGTAGAAGTGACAAATAGATGGTTAGTTCATTGTAAAAGTACTACATTGATACTAGTTTTGTCACAAAGTACAAATTAAGTTTATCTCAATCTAAACTAAGGGTGGCACAATATAATGGAAAGTAAGTTCCATAATGGATTTGGATGAGTTCCAAAGTTAAGACATTGTGACAGATACTACAACAAAAGGCTAAGTATATGACTGCTATTATAGCAGCTAAAGAGGGCATTTGGGTCAAGTAGTTTGTTATCAAACTAGGTGTAGTTCATAGCGGGATAATACTATGAAGATATATTGTACGACAATATTATCAACATGTTTTAACCCCAAAGAACTAAAGGTCTCACCAAAGGACCAAATTTATACAAAGCCATCTCGTTAGAGAATGAGTGATGCGTAGAGACGCAAATACATGCAATTACACACGGACCTGGAAGTGTCAGATCCGGAGATCAGTTGACCACTAGCGAACGTGTACTTACAACACTGGAAAGCCATAGGTGTTGAATACACAAAGGTTTGAAACTAGATTATTGACTCTAGTGAAAGTGGGAGACTGTTGGAGATATGCCCAAGAGGCAATAATAACGTGGGTTATTATCATATCTTCATACTTATGATAAATGTTTACATACCATGCTATAATTGTATTAACAGGAAACATTAATACTTGTGTGATTTGTAAACATAAAAGAGTCCCTAGTAAAGCCTCTTGTTAAACTAGCTTGTTGGTTAATATATGATCATGGTTTCCTGATCATGAACATAGAGATGTTATTAACAACAGGGTCATATCATTAGGAGAATGATGTGATGGACATACTCCTATAGATAAGCGTAGCATAAAGATCAAGTCATTTTAATAGTTCAATTGCTATATGCTTTCTGATACATAGTAACCTAATTCCTTCGACCATGAGATCATGCATATCACCTTTACCGGATGGATGCTTTGATGACATCAAACACCACACCGTAACTGGGTGGCTATAAAGGTGGCATTGAGTGTTCGGAAACTATTGGTTGAGACACATGGATCAAGAATGGGATTTGTCCATCCATATGACGGATAGATATACTCTGGGCCCTCTCGGTGTAATGTCATCCAATTAGCTTGCAAGCATGTGACTGGCCCACAAGGGATCACATATCACGGGAACGAGAAAAGAGTACTTATCGGTAACGAGGTTGAACTAGGTATGCAGAGATACCGACGATCAAAACCTCGGATAAGTAAACTATCGTGAGACAAAGGGAAGTTGGTATCGTATGTAAGTGGTTCATTCGATCGCAAAGTAATCGTAGAAATATGTGGGAGCCATATGAATTTCCAGATTCCTCTATTGGTTATTGTTCGGAGAAGTGTCTCGATCATGTCCGCATAATTCACGAACCGTAGGGAGACACACTTAAGGATTCGACGTTGTTTGAGTAGTTATGGAATGATGAGTAAGAGACCGAATGTTGTTCGGAGTCTCGGATGGAATCCGGGATATCACGAGGAGATCCGGAATGGTCCGGAGAATAAGATTCATATAAGGAAAGTCCTGTTTCGGAGTTGGAGAATGGTTCCGGTGTTTTCATCGGGAATGTTCTAGAAGGTTCCAAAATGTCCGGCACTCCGGAGGGGAAGGGTACATGAATGTGTCATTGCAAGTTGGAATGATTGCATCATGTACTAGGTGTCATCGCTGTACAAAATAAAGGGTTTAATCAAATCATAGTTTGAAAAGTCAAACGCCAATTTGAAAAGTCAAACAGCTATTTTGGAAAGTGGAGAAGAAGTGGGAAACCGAGTTGGGGAGGAGTTCCTCCTCCACCGCCGGCCCACTAGGGATCCGAGTTGGGGAGGGACTCCCTCCCCTTGGCCGGCGCCTCCCTCCACCTATATAAGGAGGGGCAGGGCTCCCCTCCTAGACACACAAGTTGCCTCCCTCTAAACCTAAACCCTTGCCACAGCCTAGGGATTTCTCCCAAGCCGCCGAGTTAGAGCTTCTAATTGCCCTAGCCGCTAGTTTAGCCCCTTCTAATTGGTGTGTCTAAACCCTAGATCACCAATGCTCTCTCATAGTCCACCATACTCGCTCCGGCTTAAGGCGAAGCCCTGCGAGATCTCCCCTCTACTTCCGGTACCACACCATCGTGCTGCCGGAATCGCGAGAAGAGTGCTACAACCTCCGCTACCTGCTGGAACAAGGGAGAGGAAGGTCTTCGTCGAGTACCGAACGTGTGACCGACTGCGGGAGCGCTGCCGAAACGTAGCGCCGGAAGGATCGTCTATGCGATCTTGAGATCGGCAAGAGTACGACTACATCACCCACGAAAATCTGCTCTCGTAACCGCTTTGGAATCTTCGAGGGTGAGTTCCTCTATCGAATCGTTGCTACAATCTAGTAGATAGATCTTGGCTTGTTTGTTTGCATGCGGTAGAAAATTTTTGTTTTCCATGCTACGAACCCCTACAAAAGGTGTCTCTCAGGTGATCGGAAAGTACCTGTTGGGTTGTATGTATCGAGATGGGATTTGTCCCTCCCAAGTCGGAGAGATATACTTCGGGCCCACTCGGTAATCGATATCAACACCGCTTGCAAGCATGTGGTTAAGGAGTTAATCACAAAGTGATATCGGATTACGGAACGAGTAAAGTACTTGTTGTGAACGAGATTGAACTAGGTATGATGGTACCGACGATCAAATCTCGGGCAAGTAAAATATCGCGAGACGAAGGGAATATATATATGGGATTGAATGAATCCTGGCATCGTGGTTCATCTGATATGATCATCGATGAATGTGTGGGAGTCAATATGGGTTTCCAGATCCCGCTGTTGATTATTGATAGAAGATCATGTCTGCATGTTCTCGAACCCGAAGGGTCACACACTTAACGTGTCTCGACGCTAGGATAGATTGGATAATTGGTTTATGAGTTTTTTTTCGGAGTCTCGGATGGGATCCGGGACATCATGAGAGGTTCCAGAATGGTCCGGAGAATAAGATTCATATAAGGCAATGCAGTTTTTGGAGTTCGGAATTGTTTCGGGTTAATCGGTATTGTACCATAAGCTTCTAGAACCTTCCGGAGGGGGACCAACGTGGCCCCACCTGTCGGGAGGGGGCATGGGCCTATGAGGGAGTGCCCTGGCCGCATTGGGCCAGGGGCACAAGGCCCAATAGGGCCCAGCCGGCCAAACCTAGGGGAAACCCTAGGGGAGCTTCTAGAAGGAGGGGGAGGGGAAACTTGCCCCCCACTCTTCCCTCCTTGGCCGTCGGCCTAGGCTTGGGGGAGGGGCTAGGGTTGGCGCCCACCCCTCTATATAAAGAGGGCTGGGGGCGCACAACCCCCCTACACCTCCTCCTCAAGCCCTAGCCGCCCTGCTGCCCTCCTCTCTCTCTCCCTCCCGATTGCACGTAGGCGAAGCCCTGCTGCAGAAACTCTCCACCACTTGCACCGCGCCGTCGCTTTGTAGATCCAATCCGTATCTCCACCATACTTGCTCGACGTGTGCATATCTCGGAGGCATCGCCACTTGCGGTGTTAGATCGGTGTAACACCCTCGGAATCGACCCTATGCAAGTTTCAGCGCTTCCCGCCAAACCCGCATAGAAACGATTCAAAGGTGCCCACCAGGCACTTTCATGCGGGTGGAAAACGAAGTAATAACATTACACAACAGTCCTCGATGGGACCCACAGAACAGATATATATACAACACGACTCCATGAGTCAAGAATACAGATATACAGAACAAAGATCCAAATCACCTTGAAAACGATAGAGCGTCCAGCTACGGACAAGAAGCAAATGGGGCTAAGAGCCCTGAAGAAGAAACAATGGCGTTCATAACCCTGCCCAGGCCAAGCCGGAAGGGTAACCCTGCTAACGACGTCGATCTCAAAACCTGCTTAAACAAAAGGGGTGCAGACAAAGGGCAAAGGAAAAAGAGAGAGCGGTCAGTACTGAGGCCAGTACACGGCGAGGCTAGAATTCGGCGGTCCTCGCCTACATAGGTATGGTGGACTGAGCGGCAGCGGCAGCATGCACTAAACAACCTATAGAGACTCGATACAACTGGCGGCTATCAGAGAGGGGTAAGAAAGACCTATTCGGAACCAACCTGATACTACCACCAAACAAACCCATCCTGGTGTTCCCCCTCGAGACCAAACGAGGAAGTCAACCGAGGAACTCACAAAGTTGGCAGTTTTATTTATTCAGTTATCGTTGCAGCAATTACTAGTCAGGTGCAGATAATCATCCTGATAAAATAAGCAGTGGTCCGTTTTAGTTAACCATTCCGTTGTAGTTGCGACACTTACTAGTCAGATACAATTAGCATGAGATAACCCAAAACCCAGCAGTTGTTGGTACTTTTATTTAGTCATTCCGTTATAGTTGCAATACTTACTAGTCAGATACAATGGTAGCAAGCGACAACCCAATCAAGCAATTGTTGGCAGTTTTACTTAGCCATTCCATTATAGTGAAGCTGATTACTAGTCATTATAAAGTCAAATTTATAGCACTACTTTAGTTATAGTTGTCTATGATCGAGATACTGTGCTCCAAGTCGTCCATAACCGCGGACACGGCTTTCAGAAAGTTTTACCCTGCAGGGGTGCACAAATAGCAACACACACTCGATCAACCTCGGAAAAACCAAATCAAAACCCGACGAGGCCTTCACGACAAAGCAATCACAAGATTCAGAAATATTTCAGGGGGCCACCCCATTAAGTATACCCGCAACGAAGTTAGCTGACTTCGAGACGGACTCAAGGTTTGTGGGGCCGGCTATAAACGACTGGGAACCCAAAACTGGGCTTGTCGATACCGCGTAAACGGGTCACGATCCTAAACAGTACAGGTGCTCCTCGCACAATCGTAAATAAAGCAGTAAAGCATGGCCTAAGTACAGGATAGTAAATAAAACCTCAAACTAGTTTGTGGCCCCAAGAAATAAGAATGAATCAAGCTCTGGCTCAGGGGGGTCCCATAATCCTCCTGGATGTGGATAGCGCGAATATTCAAGGAACAGGTATCAAGTACTCGGGGCCCTATGGGACACAAGTGGACGGTTAACAACCAAATAACATCGATTGCCCACCTGTGCCTCTGCTTACTTACTTCAATTTTAGTTGTTAAACAGTAATTAAAGTCTTGATCAGCTCCAACAATAAACACACGGCAATACTCCAACAACTGTGGAACTTGACGACGCGCAACAACACTTGAGCAAGCGACTACGACGCGCAGGTCCAACTATCTACCAAACAGCACGTAATAGGAGGTGTCCAAGGCAATATAAGGCTAGAAGGGATATCACGGGTACGAAAACTAGAGCATCGCAACACAGATAGCAATAGATCAACAGGAGGTCATAAATACTATAAAAGTAAGATAGGTAGAAAGGGGGATATGCTCGCCTGAAAAACATTGCCGAAGGTTCATCCGAAGATCGGGTCGACACTCGCATCAACTCATCGGCCTAATCCGTGAAGAAGCAAAACACTAGAATAAACACCGAATGCAATATTTAATACTACGACAAAAGATCGGGCATGATGCATGTATGATGTATGACAGGGCAAAGGTGCAGTGCAATTCGGCAATATTAAACGGAACCGGGGTCCCGACAATTATTTAGATGGTTCAAGTGATTTAGATACCCCACAATTTAAATGTTGTATTAACAAGGCAAAATATAGTATCGGTTTGATGCACAATTTAAATGGGGCCAATATACGACTAGATTTGCCCGCATATGGGTCCCATATTTAATTATGAGGTGAATCGGCATAATGCCCCCAAACCACATGACAATATGCATGCATGAACAATTAAATATGCAATATGTCAAATATCATATATTATAAAAATATGGGTCTCAGGAAAGGGACACACTTCTGGGTTCGGAAGATCTTGGGTTCCGGGGGTTCGGGGTTCGGTCTCAGGGTTCGACGGGGACGGCGAGGTTCGGGTACAAGAGGAGAACTTGGGTCCAAGCGGCAGATCTTGTCGTCGCGAAGATCTTGTCGGGTCCTCGTATCGGGTCGGTCTTGGCGTTCGGGAAGAAGAACTTGTTACGGGTCGGTCGTGTCGGCATGAAGATCTTGGCAACCTTGTCAGTACCCGAGCCGCAACAATATCAACACAATGCACCTCCCCGTTACATAAACCATCACCACACATCCAACATCAGTAGCACATGGGGCACGCATAGGGAAGGCAACCGGTGGTCACAGCAAGGGGTACCCACATCGCGAGGCAGCGAGCACGGGCAGCACGACGCTGCCTGGAGTTGAGCGAGGTGGCCACCGTTGAGGACGCGCGGGACCATGGCGAGCAGGGCCGGCGAGAGAAGAGGGCATGGCCGCACCTAGCAGCAAGGGTCGACGCCGACGGTGGCCAGACGCGGCGGCCGGAAGGAGGTTGCAGGGAGGGGCGCTCGCGGAGGGGCCCGCCGGCGACGGCGGCGCTTGTTCCCGAGGCAGCAGGGCGGGGAGGATCTCCAGCGGGACCGGCGAGATGCGGCCAAGGACGGAGGGCCGGCGCGCCGCTCGGGAGAAGGGAGGCAGCCTGGGGCCGGCGAGGCCGGCCGCGCGTGGAGAGGACGGGGCGAGCTTGTCGGAGGCAGCGCGGGGTCGAGACAAGGGCGAGGCTGGCGTGGCTCCGGCGAGGTTGGGCGAGCCGGGACCCGCGGACGATGGCGACCAGGGGAACTCGTGGCGGGGGAGAGGGAGGGCGTCCGGAGCAGGCGCGACGGAGGGGTTCGAGCGGCAGGGCCGGTCGGAGGAGAAGGGGCGCCGTCAGGCGGCAGGTAGGGAGCCTGGTGGGCGGCGGCGCAGAGGCGAGGAGGACGGGCGGAGGCGCCGTGGCCGGGGCGAGCTCTGACGCGGGGAGGACGGCCGGAGAGGGAGGGGGGCGGCCTGGACGCGGTGAGGGAGGGCTCCGGCGGCGAGGTGCAGGGACGGTGGTGGTACTGCGAGGCAGAAGGGCGACGAGACGGCGGGCTCGGCCGCAGAGGGGGCAGAGGAGGCGGAACGGCGAGGTCGGCGACCGGGCCACGACCGGGTGGTGGCGGGTGCAGGATCGCGGCGACGGCGTGCCGGAGGTTTGGCGACGAGCTTGTGCCGGCCGGGACAGAGGCCAGCTCGAGGGAGGGCGCCAGGGAGCGGCGGCGGGAGCTTGTCGAGGGAAGGAGACTCGCGGTGGCGGCGGTGCTCTGCTGCCGACGGCGGGCGGTCCCGTCGGGGCGGCGACACGAGGCCGGAGAGGAGGGCCGCGGGGTCGATGGTGACTGGCGCTGCAAGGGGGGAGAGGGAGGCGTGAGCGGGGCGGTGGGTGAGGGAGGAAGAGGGAGACGCGGTTGGTAGGGAGCGGGCCACGCGGGGTGAACGGGGTGGGTCCAGGGCAGGGGTCGGGGCCACGGGGGGGAGTGGGGCTTGGGGATGTGGTGTGCGTGTGTTGTGTGGGTCGGTGGTTCAGGGCAGGTGTGGTGTGTGGGTGGGGTTGGGGAAAGTGGGAGAGGGGAGAGAGAGGTGGGTAGGTGAGGTGGCAGCGTGTGATAGGTTGGGAGAGAGATGAGAGATGAGGTGGCGAGAGGGCATTGGTCAGGGTCATGTGGCTGGGGACTGGGTAGGTTAGGACTAGGTAGAAAAGATTTAGGTAGCTGGGATTTTTATTCTGGGGGTGGCCGACTGGGTCGGATCGGCCCGGTTTGGCTGCCCCCTAAAAATAATATAAGTTTTTATTTAATTTAAAATAAACTTTTGTAAATAGTTTTTAGACAATAAAAGATCCAACTGGACCGACGGTTTGGTTTGAACAAGGGGAGGGTATTAATATAGAAAACAAAGTAGGTCTTTTAGCAAAATAGTTTTAATCAATTAGATGCATGCTGATGTCATGATGATGCAATGCACAAAATCAACGCGATTTTCTAGTAGTGGTTTTACGGGATGCCACAATCGGAGCGGATCGCGAGGAGGAGAAGTGAGTACGACTACATCACCCACGTTCCGACGAACGTTACGCTGTGCGAATCTTCAAGGGTATGAAGATCTCATCTAATCTCTCTCGTTGTTTGCATCTCCTAGATTAGATCTTGGCTTTTCCGTTCGCATCCGTAGAATTTTTTTAATTTACTATGCTGTGAAACCCTTCATCTGTTGTATGGGAAAGTATATCTAGGATTAATAAAAAATATCGCCGTTCATTCTTGCAGCGTATGGATCATGTGACTACAGATCCTGAAAGGGAATGGGAAAGTCGATTGGATCTTCTTCCTTTTGCATATCCTCGGATGACTAGGCCGGGTTGTATTTCCAGCGATGAATCAGCAGGTGGGAGCCCATAGCGTTCCCATCTTGTTCTTCAAGATGATGACTCTAGTATATTTGAAAGCATGGTAATAAACGGTGGTTGCTGACCAAGTTCATTACAAATGGTGGAGTGTGGGGTCATGAAGTAGGGCAATGACTGACGAGTCTTTAGATTGAGACTCAAACCATGGAAGTTTTAACGGGGAAATTCCGGAATGTGCAACAAATCTAAAGATGTTTTTGGGTAAAGTAGCGCACCTCTGTATAGTATAATAAATGTGGCTTTCAACTCCTTGTCCCGGGAAGTAACTATAATGGCATTGTGGAAAATGACTCCATGGAATTCCTCTACAACCTTTGAAGGGTGACAGACATAGTTTCAAAAAATAAAACTTGACCTTTTTAAGAAATATTTTCGAAATCTTGCATAATCCCATGGCCTATGGTCTATAGATATAGATAGTGCATCAAACACTCACTCGATTAAACTTGTTGAGTACGCCCGTACCCATACGTACCTTCTTAACCCTAGCTTAAGTTTTGGAGCAACCGAGAATGTCTTCTAGAACTAATCAAATGCAAAGGAGTACCATGACAAGGAGTTGAAGCTATCTACTGGAGCCAAAAGAGTCAGATACTACATCAATGATGGTGTAAACCAACATGAAGCATAGAACATGACCAATCATCAAAAAATAGAACCTAAAGCTATAGCTAATTGATGTAGTAGCAATCGTAAGCCAAGTAGTAATAGAGTTGGATCTAGTCATAGAATAGTCTACGAGTTGTTCTTTCTAGATTTCATTTGTAAGGAATCTACCTAACTTCTCAATGTGTCGAGGAGGTTCTAAAGATCTTTTATATGAATCTAAGTTGAAATATTATAGCCATGCCTTGGACATGCAATGTTTCTGCTATACTACTCTATTGGATGTAATATTCATGAAATGGTGTTTCATGAGTGTTATGTCAACGATTTACACACTACAACATATAGTGGTGTGTTGGGTCACCACAGTCACGCGTCACGGGACAACCTTGGAGGGACGTGTCTAACGGTCACCAGTTAGGATCATGTGATGGCGGTCATTTGAAGGCTATTGGAGCCCTGGGTCGATCTCGAGGAGGCACCCATATGTCACACTTTGTGTTTTGTATTTCGAATGCTTAACTTTATTAATCCAAAAAATGGAACCACCAAAAGAACTAGAGTTTCATTTGGTGCTTATTGATCTACCTTTGAGTTTATTTTGATTGAAAATGTGGCGAAAGCCAAGTTGTGATCCAACACATAAAAAATGCTTCATGTGATCATGATGAATCTAATCATATTGATTTGGCTGATATTTTTTCTACATACTTCTCTAAACTTTTCATTGTTTGACTTTTAGAAAACTTATATGCAATATATTTTGGTAAGGAGGAAGTAATATTTTCTACAACTATTGAATTATCTGTTTTATCCTTTTTTCAAATAGCCAAAAATGGGAAATGTGTTATCCTACTTGTTCTCCTCAAACTACCTAAACTATATGTCATCTTTTAACACATGTCTAACTCAAAAATCCATCTTGGCATGAATAAAATTTGAGCACAAGGTCAATACAAACTTTTGGAACCCTTTTGAAATTTTTCTATCCATGGATCTACACAAAAAGGGAACCATAAACTCACACGTTAGTCAGGATATATAATTTGCTCCATGGTAAACAAGTTGCACCCATGTGTCACCGACTCAACGATGCATTATTTTTCTCACTTCTCCAAAGCCCAATGACATAAAATTCACCCATGTAAGAACGAAACTACAATTTTTTTTGTTGATTGGTAATGTTATTTTTGCAATGTTGTCACAACCGTTTGTTATGCTATTGCTGATTTTTTATAATGGGTTCTTTATCACTTATTATTGCTACTGATATTGTCAGTGTTTCAGTTACTTCATAGGTATATCTATGAATAGATATCATATGAATATGGAAGACATACTGTACACATGGCGGGCAATGAATGAACATATTGATATGTGCATGGAGGCCATTGCCATCCCTACTCTGTCAAGAAATTGACTCGACCCCAGCGGTACCCAAATACGGTATTCAATATCAAACCTGCTAATAGGTGGCCTGTTTTATGAAAAGATTGAAAACTTAATTTGAAGTTTTAGAAAATACCTACATAATAATAATGTATAGATTCATCCAAATTTTAACAAATCTGCGACATCTATTTTGAGATGAAAGGGGTATGAAATACCTTGCATTTTGAGCTCAGCAAAAAAGACAAATCTTATAAGATCTGAAATCCGCACTGTTCATGACTCAGATCTACACATTTTGTCTTTTTTCTGAGGCTAGAATATATGGTATTTCATATTGAAAATTTACACGGTAGAATAAAACATTTACTATATCAGACATCTCTTTTCTAGTATATCTTTTGAAGTTAGAGGCCGGGAGCTACCCCGTCTAGAAAAGGCCAGCACTACTCCTCCAGTCACCTACCTCCAAGCAGGCAGCAATGGGCTTCGTCTCCATTGTGGCTGACGCTGTGGTCGTCCTCTTCTCCCTCAGCATCGCACTGGCGGCTCCACTGATCGGCGCGCAGTCCGTTCTCCCGGGCAGCCTCTATCCGGCGCCGCTGCAAGACTTGAAGCGGTGGTACGTCGCCGTGTTCGACGACTACCTCATGGCCCAGCCGCCGGCCTTCCTCCTAGGCGTCCTCTGGCTCGAGCTCGCCTTCCTCTGGCCGCTCTCCGTCGCCAACATCTACGGCATCCTTGCCGGCCGCCGTTGGGCTGCCACCACCTGCCTCATGGCCGGCGTCTGCACCCTCACCTCCATGGTAACTCCATCTCCCACCCCATCCCCGTCTGTTCTTCCTTTTCCATGGTTTTAGTAACATGTTTGTCCGAGCCTCTGAGGTCAAATGTGGGGCTCTGCTTCGGATCTGCAAGATCAGAGGCGAACTCCCACGGATAACCCAACTGATTTGCCTCTGAAACAGAGCAATTTCTAGAAATACGTTGATGGGTGTTGGAGACAGCAATGTGAATCTGCCTATTTTGTATGAATGTTCTGATCTGATGTAGCAGTTCATTTCGACCGGAAATAAATAATTAAGCAACCAATTTGAACTGAGAAAAGTTAATTTCGACCAACATTTGCCGGATTGGCTTTTTAACTTGGCTTTCTATCTAACTTGGCAATAGAATCAGCATCTCTAAGTTTTTCTTCACTAGCATTTTACTCTTGTGATACTAGTCACCTCGATCCATTCCTGATATTGACCGCAATCATTAATTTCAGGCTGCGATACTTGGTGAAATATCGGGCTCGGGAAAGGCAACGCCGAGGCTGCTTCAGATGTACATTCCATACGCCGAGTTTGGTGTAGTTGCTATCCTGCGTGGTCTCTGCTCGCGCTCAGCGCCGTCTACCGCCACCTCGTCGCCCGCATCTTCTGCTCGGAAGAAGAGAGTCTAGAACACTAGTAGATCAATAAGCGTTTCTAATAATAATTCAAGAAGAAAGTATTCAAGTGTCACTAGATCTAGATGTAGTAACATGCTTTCTTCCAAGGATTTATTGAGCTGTTGTACCGGTGTCCGGCATATCATTCAAGAGTTGGATATTAATCATTCAAGGGTTGGACCAGTAATAACACCCGGTGGAATGTAATAATGTCCATACTGTCAAAGTAGAATTGGTTCACATGTTGAAAAGATTATATATTGCACCGGTTCTAAGGTATATGACGTCCTAGAAGAAAGCATGTAATCCAAGTTCTTTGATTTTGACAATGGCAATAGATTTGTCACTTAATTCTGACAATAGTACTAGGTATAGACGAAGTATAACATATTGATCATACAAAAATAGTACTACCTCCGATTCTAAATAAGTGCCGCTATTTTGAACTAGAGTCAATTCAAAACCGTGACACTTATTTTGGATCGAAGGGAGTAGCATTGTACTTGTGATTAATTAATTAACTATGTTATAATCATGCATAAATCACAATCTAGTTTTAAATAATAGCATTGTAGGATGATCGAGCCTTTGGTCCTCAAAAATAGAGACTAGGAGATTGGGAGGCACAAAAGGCAATTGGGAGGCATAAATCACAATCTAGTTTTAAATAATAGCATTGTATTTTTTTTTTGAACATAAATAATAGCATTGTAGGATGCTCGAGCCTTTGGTCCTCAAAAATAGAGACTAGGAGATTGGGAGGCACAAAAGGCAATAGGGAGGCGCAGATTAATTAATTAACTATTTTATAATCATGTAGAAATCACATTCTAGTTTTAAATAATATCATTGTAGCCTTTGGTCCTCAAAAATAGAGACTAGGAGATTGAGAGGCACAAAAGACGATTGGGAGGCGCCGCTAAAACCCATTAGGGTTCGGTACTCCGGCTAGCGGCGTCGCCGGTCTGCTCCGTCTTTGATGGCCTCGAGGATATGGCGGACCACGGCCCCTCGCCGATGGAAGGTTTCTCGTTGTTTGGGTCTTTTTTCAGTGTCTTTCTCATAATGTTGAGGATGATACATTTTGAAGCCAAGGACGTTGATCTGGGTTCTTATATTATTTCAAAAAACAAATTTTCTATGGGGTTTCCCCTACCGCATTCCTTAAAAAACATCTTGAAGTAAGAATAAGGTCCTTCTCTCCCTATTCTCGTTCCGGTGGTGCATCAATCGATGGAGTGCGTGCGGAGTTGTGTGTCCGGTGGATCTACTAGGATCTGGTCCGTTTTTGTGTTCTTTAGTGTGAGTTCAGGTCAGTCTCTTTCGATTGTCATTCATTGGCAAGGATCGCTGCTCTAGTGCGCTGGTCCTTTAGAGACTTTAGCATGATGACTTCTTGCCTGTCTACTATAATAAGATGTACTACGATAAGCTTTGCGCGGCTTCAGTGATGGAGGGGCGTGGGCGGCGACACGTCTTCGGCTTGTGCTAGTGTTTGTAGCAGTCGCTAGGTAGTCTATGGACCTATTGTAGTTTTTGTTACATTTAAGATTCTTTATACTTTTTTTTTGAGAATTCTTTATACTGTTGTCGATGAGTATTAATAAATCAGTGATATTTCGTCAAGAAAACTAGAGACTAAACCATCAGTAAAATAATTGTTTCAAGTATCATATAATATCTACAGGTTTCTAATTCTTATTTGACCAAAAATTAGATAAATACCAGTCAGAAATTCACTAGATTAACATGCATATTTACAGATTCTGACCGGTCATATTTTTTTCTGGACTCAGAACACATGCTAGTAACATTTTTTCCACCAGATGAACATATATATCGCAATGAGCATTTTCTTGTATAAATAAAATCATCTAAGAACTAGTCGACCAAGACAATCCTATTTTTTCACTAGATGAAAAGAAAAAAGTATATCTTGGTGAGTTTTTTATTTGTATATAAAGACGACACTTCACTTAAGTCCCTGGTTGCAAAGGTGGAACACTGCATTTAATCAGATCGCAGTCGAGAAATGACTTAAACCAGCCAGAGAGAGATCCCCATCCGGCACTCCAGCACACCCACGACCAATCACGCACCACGCAGCCATGGGCTTCGTCTCGGCGGTGGCGGACGCGGTGGTCGTCCTGTTCTCCCTCACCATCGTGGTGGCGGCCCCGCTGATCGACGGGCAGACCGTCCTCCCGCACACCCTCTACCCGGCGCAGCTGCGGGACCTCAAGCGGTGGTACGCCGCCGAGTTTGACGACTACCTCATGGCCCAGCCGCCGGCCTTCCTCCGCGGCCTCTTCTGGCTGGAGCTCGCCTTCCTCTGGCCGCTCGCCGTCGCCACCCTCTACGGCATCCTCGCCAAACGCCGCTGGGCCGCCACCACCTCCCTCATGGCCGGCGTCTCCACCCTCACCTCCATGGTAACTCTATCCCTCCCTGTTACATTCCATGATTTGAGAACGCGTTGCTCTGAGATCCAATGCGGCGGCCTCTGCTTCGGATCCGCGAGACGCAGAGGCTAACTGTACGGATCCATCTCGACGTGCCTCCCGGGGAGATGATTAGTGAGAATTTTAGGACGAATGAAATGAAAACAAAATAGTAGATCTCCAGTTATGACGCATGTAGTTCTCGTTAGTTCATTTATTATTCGATTTCATCGGTGTAAAACAATGAACATCATCAATTGGAGTTACGTAATTGCTTTGCCTCTCAATAGGCGTCCATGCCCATTTTGTACAAATGCTCTCATGCCATTCAACGATCGGTTTATATATATATTCGAAATAAATAAGCAACCAGTTTGAACTGAGAAAAAAATTATTTTCGACCTACATTGATCAGGTTGCCTTTCATACTTTGCAATTAATAAATAGATTAACATCTACTACTCCCTCATATCCACAATAAGTGTCGATTTAGAATACAAGTTTTTCATGTCATCAACCTCACTCACTAGTGTAGCATATCACCTTTGTGATTTTAATTATCCCCTTTCAACCGACCATCTCGATTCGTTTCTAACAAATGACTGCAATTGTTTCAGTCCGCGATACTTGGTGAGATGTTGGGCTCAGGAAGGGCAACACCGAAGCTGCTTCAGCTGTATGTTCCATACGTTGTGTTTGCCCTAGTCGCAATTCTGCGTGGTCTCTGCTCGTGCTCGGCGCCGCCGTCCACTGCTGCTCGTAAGAAGAGGGTCTAGATCAAGTATGCGTTTCTGATATTTCAGGAGGAATGTAATTCAATTCGATGTAAGCAGATTTATTCTGAAATTTTGTTGAACATTTGTACTGTCTGGCATGCCATTCGACTGGTAACAAACTACTAACAACCGGTGGAATGTAATGTCGGTACTGCCAAAGTAAAATTTATTTGTAGTTTGAAAAGATAAATATATTGTCCTACTCTTTTGATACAAAACGAGTAGAACTGAATTACTGCTAATAGCATGAGCAATGCAATGTGAGAAAATGACAACTTTACCACGCTCACTCAGAAATATTGTGACATGCTACAGCTTTAATCCAACACCTAGTTCAATTTATGATGAAGTGGCTTAATGTGAGAGAAGCTCTAGATACAATTTATGATGAAATGGGGCAATACAAGATACAGTACAAAGCCTCCGAAAAGAAGCAACAAGTGCAGTTGCCAAAGAAAAAGATGGTTCGAGTGTACATGATACACATACAAGACAGAAATACTGCACATATACATGTTGCATATACAATCTTGTAGCAAATCACAAGGGCAGACCATACTACTGTACTGGATACTTATCCTGTCGTCTCAAGACTTTAATCTCAATAACTCAATTGACACTAACAGAAATACTTAAGTTACAAGGATGGATACAGCCCCAGTCTGACCATAATCTTTGCAGAGCAAGACAGCTAGATGAGCTTCAGATAGACAAACCTGGTAGTACTTAAAAGCATCACAACCGTAGTGCTGCCCCCAAGCCAAACAAAATGATTGGTATTGACAGCATTATGGCGTCAACCAGGATAATATGGATATAAGCAGCGATCTACTGGGCTAATATAATTACAGGCGTGGCAGTGACGATCATCGGGGTTGCAGGGATGTGGTAGATGAGATGCACTACTGTGCAGGTTTCGTGTTGTTTGAGTCGAGGTAGTTGTTGATCTTCTAAACCAACAAGTTCCTGCCATCTGGATCCACAGAGTGGCCAGTTTCATCACCAAGCCCCCCTTCATGCAGCAAGTCCTCCCAGAAATCATCATTCAGCTCCCCACTGGGTCTGCTTCTCAGTTGCACAGAGCTGCTCGCAGAGACACCATGTTTCACTTCGGCTCCCTTAGTTCCCACGGACGAGCTTTCAAGATCAGGTGCAATGCCATTGACAAGTGAATTCACCGGCCCATGCGGCTCAAACATTACCTGTGACCCTTGCTCCGGGCTAGAGCCATTGCCCATGCTATCAACAACTTCAGGTCCCTGATCAATACGGCGCCTTCTCTTGTTCGAGATGACTTCTTCGAGTTCCTTTCTCATCTCACTCTGGGAGATCAGCTGGCGTATGAACTCAGGGTTCTGCATGACTCGTGCCAAGAACGACATCATCTGCTGTTGCTTCTGCTCAGTTCCTTGCAGCCTCTGTTCCATGGCTTGAAGATTTGACCTTGTGTTCTGTTGCTCCTGCCTGAGCTTCACCACTTCAGCCATCAAGAGCTGCTTGTCCCTTTTCAACTGATCCATCTCACCATCATGTCCAAAGTGCCCTACCTCAAGGTAAGAGGCAAGAGATTGTTGATTTGGAGGACCGTGTGTAGGTTTGCGACGCTTAATATTTTTTAGAAGGTGCCTCTGCCCTCTCAAGAATCCTTCATTTGCAAATTCCCACCTGTCAGGATCCACCTTCCTGAAGCCCTGCCAAAGACGACGACAATCATATCAAAAATTGGATCGACCATTCAATTAAACACGGCAAATAAGGGATAGACCAACAGAAAATGTACCATTCACATAATTTTAGATAAACAACAGTGACAAAGAGAGAGGGTGTGGGGAGATGGAACTGTGAGAATATCTGCAGTTTACCTCTTTCTGACAGGTTTCAGTTCACTTGCTACATTTTTCAGTTTGCTGATTTCAGTTCTTCACTTTATTTGTCAACTTTCCTCTTCATCTTCATCCTTTAATATTCTATGAACTGGAAGTTTACTCAAGGTGAAATGAAGCATCAATTGGAAGATTTTATCAAGGCAAGAAAATGAAGTATCAACTGGAAGATTTTAATAAAAATATGGAGGTGACATCCTAGCTCGACCGTGTGACACGTAGCCGCAGCTAACAAAATGATGACGCATTAGAGTTGGTGACTAGACACGTGCCCTTAAAGACTTAACAAGGTCAACAAAAATGCACAAGAGGTTAACTCATAGCTGAAATCTCCCAGAAAGTAAAGTCTCGAGGTTCCCCAAGAAATGCAACAATCATCCTGAAATTGGTCCCCCCCCTTTTGGATAAAAGAACAATCCCTAGTGTCAGCACTCAGCAGTGCTGCACTGCTGCTACAAGAAACATAGACGCTAGTATAAAAACTCTCTTTTTTCTTTCTTTTTTTAGAGGCTAGCATAAAAGAACAACCCTGCTGCTACAAGCAAAATAGATGATAACTCATGTTGGCTGGTTTTAGAGGCTCTGAGTTTTGTCCTTTCTTTGATTAAAAAAGAGAGACTATTTTAGGGATTTAGCTTGTTTTAAGGTTATCATGTTCTTTTAACTTCCAAACTGTATCGACTATCATTCCATTTGTTAATTCTTCTTAGGCACCTAGGTGTACATTTCTGTAATATCTTGCAGCATTACTTGAATCGAATTAAAACACCTTCCATAAAGATGGAGGTATCTAGATAGTGCATGTCTATCTGAGTACTTTGATGTTTTGGCAGCTTAAATCTGAGCTTCTACATCTGCAGCGGAACTCCTCATCACCCACAAAGGCCCCTAGCCGCAATGCCAGCCTCTCAAACCACTACCGCTGTGAATCGCCCCCTACCTAGCTTGATTAATCTATCTGTGGCCATCCCCCCGCCACCTCTTCCGAGGTACAGCTGATAACTGGTGGCGCCAGAGCCGCCAGGACTGTGAACATAACGCGAAATTGGATATATGAAAATTCTCAGTAATCCCAAGGTGAGAAAATAGTGAGTGCTTGCTAGTTATCTAAAAGAAAATAGAAGCTAAAATGAAGAACAATCCCTAGTATCAGCATTGTTGCTACAAGCAAAATAGATGATAACTTATGTTCGCTGGTTTTAGAGGCTTTGAATTTTATCCTTTCTTCCATTAAAGAAGAGAGACTATTTTTAGGCTTTTAGCTTCTTTTAACCTCCAAACTGTATGGACTATCATTCTATTGGATAATTCTTCATAGGCACCTAGGTGCACATTTCTGCAATATCTTGCAGCATAACTTGAGTCGAATTAAAACACCTTCCATAAATATGGAGGTATCTAGATAGTACTCCCTCCGTTTCAAAATGTAAGCCTTACATTTAGGAACAGAGGTAATACATGTCTATATGAGTACGTTAATGTTTCGGCAGCTTAAAACTGAGCTTTTAGATCTGCAGCGGAATTCCTCATCACCCACAAAGACCCCTAGCCGAAATGCCAGCCTCTCAAACCACTACCGCTGTCAATCACCCCTACCTAGCTTGATCAATCAATCTGTGGCCATTCCCCCCGGCACCTCTTCCGAGGTACAGCTGATAACCGGTGGCGCCAGGGCCGCCGGGACTGTGAACATAAGGCAAAATTGGATATATGAATCTCTTAGTAATCCCAAGGCGAGAAAATAGTTAATACTTGCTAGTTATAAAAAAAAAGCCAAAAAAAAGAAGACCAACTTAACAATTGTTCAAGTACACTCAAATAATGAATAAAACAAGCTAACTAATCCAAACCACTCAGTATCGGATTATCAGATTGGCAATTTACCAATGGCAAGAGACATTTAAAGAATTAAATGCGGATACAGTTAACTGTTCTGGTTTACTAGCAATTAACACCATTCAGGCCAGAGAGAGGAGTGGGAGGGGAGTAACTTACATAGGTGTTGAGCTGGCGGACGAAGCTGGAGAAGTTGTTGTGCTTGAAGTATCTCGGCAGCAGCACTGTCCCGAACAGGTTGGGGTCCCAGACGACGAAGCTGTTGTTGGTGGCGCTCCAGGACACGACGGCGTCCGTGGTCGGGTCGTCCACCATGTCGTAGGTCTTGGCGAGGAACGGCGTCGGCCCGGCGTGGTCTGCGAGCCCGTCCATCGGCCTCGGCGCGCCGTTGGCCGCCACCGCCACGGTCACCGAGGAGGGGCCGTTCTCCACCTTCACCGGATTCATCATCCGGTGGTCCATCGCGGCCTACCAACGACTGAGGGTCAAATTAAGCAGTGCTCGCTAGGCGTAATCTAGTCCGGTGACGGCGTGTGCTTGATCACCCAGACGCGGTTAGAGAGAGAGAGAGCAGGCTGAGAAGGATGGGGACTGAGGGGAGACGCGAGGGCGGGTAGGGTAGGTAAGCCGCTTTGGGAATGGAAGGTTCTGGAAGGCCTCGCGTGCGGGATCTTGTGGAAGCGGTGGTGGGGATTATCCTCCTGACCGATCAGAGAAGATGGGGACGCGTGGCCATAGAGATGCGCACGGCTCCCATGGGCTGACAGAGACATTCGAATGGGCCGGACCGGGTCTCCGTAACTGCACACGGCCCAGGAAAGAGGCGTGGACTTGTACGGTAACCTTAGACCCGAAGGCAACGACCGACCTGGAGGCAGTTGGTCTTCTTCTTCATCTCCATCCAGCCAACAGACGCTTCCCCCTTTCCTCTTCCTCCCGTCTCGTCTCCTCCTCCGACCGAAACCCTAGAGTTCGATCGATCCAGCCGCGATGTTCGGGTACCAGAAGGCGCCGGACCTCGAGGCCGGCGACGGCTCGTCGCTGCTCTACCCGGGGATGGAGGAGAGCCCGAACCTGCGCTGGGCGCTCATCCAGAAGATCTACGTCATCCTCTCCATCCAGCTCGCCATGACCGCCGCCGTAGCGGGCTTCGTCGTCAAGGTCCCCGCCGTATCCGAGTTCTTCGTATCCTCCAACACTGGCCTCGGCTTCTACATCGCCCTCATCATCATGCCCTTCATCGGTCAGCCCTATCTCTCCCTCTCTGAGTTAATCCGAGGTTCCTTTTGTTGGGGGAGAAGATGAATTCATGTGCTGGTTGATGGAACTCGGTTCGTTTCCGTTGCAGTGATGTTCCCTCTGTATTACTACCACCAGAAGCACCCGGTCAACCTCATTCTGCTCGGCCTCTTCACCGTATCCATCAGCTTCGCCGTCGGCATGACATGTGCCTTCACCAGCGGTAACAATACGCCCCCGCTAATCTACCATGCGTAGTTGTCTGTATGTCGATTGAAGCTAAATACTTATGTGGTTTAATTGATTGAGCATACGAACCTGTACAATAGTAATTTGTGTGTTAAATGCCATGAATGTGCTGTTTTCGTTAGGAATCAACTGATTTCTCTGCATCAAAATCATTGTTAGATATGTGCCTGTTGGTGAATTGTTTGTAATTTGTTCTACTGAGCCTTAGGATCAGTTGTGTCTTAATATACCATGGTCCTGGAAGGAAGGCACTATTATTCACACCAGGTTTCTATTCGACCAGTAATGGGGCTCAATGGTGTTGTTCACTCCTTCCATATCCTATGATTTTTTTCCTTCTGTGCTTAAACAGTCCTAGGTATGACAATGTGGATGGGTTTATCATTTGATAGTTTTGAATGGAAACCACTTTTAATGCCAGTAATCTGTTCTACGATTTCCATCACAAGCACATAGAACATATTGCTAGTGTTTCGATAAGTTGAACACTTCATGCATGCAATTTCTGGATTGCTTCCTAGAATGCAAAGCAAAAGCAGATTCGCGAATTTGACTCTTTAGTACAAAAAAACATGTTTCAAAACCTGCTCCAATTAATTCAGATCAGAGAGAGTAACTTTGTGCTTTCACTAGGGGCCAACTTTTTAGTGTCTGAAATCTTATCATCAATTATCCAACATAAAATCATTTTGTGTCACCACCTCTGTAGAGTCTATCCTTTGTCAATCTTTTTGGTGTTCTCTTGTTGAAAGATTTCCAAAAATGTTGTTGAATCAATTTGCCTTTTTTTATACTCCATACATTTATCCATGTTGTAATTTTTGGTTTTTTGGATCTTACAAGGCACAAGATCATGTAGAAGTTTCTGCCTCTGTGTTTTTACCTTTTTCATCAACTAAATAGTCTGATAGTCACCCGCGTGCTTTTCCTTCCTCCTTATGCTTTAACGGCCATATCATAAAATCAGTATCAACTTTTGATATTCAGTCACTTTAGGCATGTATGTAATGTTTAGAAGAACTACTTAAATACTCAGATTTCTGGTGAAGGCACCTCCCTGTTGAATTCTTTCCCCGGGTCCAGGGGTCGAATGGGCTGGAAGTGCTCTGGATGACATATTTCAGAGCTCCACAATGAATCAATTCTTATTAGTTCAGAAAAACTTGGTTTACTCTCTGATTTCGAGCAAATTTCTGTTGGGCATTATCCACTAAGCACTTGAGATATCACTGCATGTTGTGGTTTTGCAAGCCCCACCTTTTTGGATCTGATGCTGACACATTACTGATGATTATTGGCCTGTTGGGAGTGAGGGCCTTGGTTTCCTCTATCCTTGCATTATTGTATTTTGCTTTTGACTGGATGTTCTAATTAGTTTGTAAGTTTGCTCTGAAAATAACAAAAAATACTCTCAATTATTATGCATGTTCTTCTGCCCTGTTTCTATGTACCCTAGGACATGAATTGTTCATACTGTTTAATAGGAGTGTGTACACGTCAACTCAGTATACGTGATCTGCCGTGAATTGACTGTTATGCTGTGTGTACAGGGAAAGTCATCTTGGAAGCTGCAATTCTCACAGCAGTGGTGGTGATCAGCTTGACTGCTTACACTTTCTGGGCTGCAAAGAGAGGCCATGACTTCAACTTCCTTGGTCCCTTCCTATTTGCAGCTCTTATGGTGCTGATGGTGTTCTCACTAATCCAGGTTGGATAGCTGCACCTTCTCACTAACTCTTGTATCCTTGATTCTATCTTTCCTGAGCTGAATATTGCAGAACTTCTGTTTTGTGCATGATACTAATAGAACTTACATTGGCAGATCTTCTTCCCACTGGGCAAGCTCTCTGTCATGATATATGGTGGCCTGGCATCACTTATCTTCTGTGGCTACATCATCTACGACACGGACAACATCATCAAGCGCTACAGTTATGACGAGTACATCTGGGCCGCTGTGTCGCTCTACCTCGACATCATCAACCTGTTCCTGTCGCTGATGCAAATCCTGCGGGCAGCTGATAGCTGAGCTCATCCGAGCCCTCTTCGCCTGATTTATTTAGCTATATAGCCTGTGCATATCAGAAATCCATGAATGCCCACTCCATGTACAATCATTATATCTAAATTCTGTTGATACTGCCGTAGACTCCATATCTTGTTTCCCAGCTTCATGCATGTGTGCTTGCTTGCACCATGAGAATGTGAGTACTGGTGTGTTGCACATTGCAAGACACATGAATTTAATTCCTTAATATGAAGCTTCTCAGTTTGCTGCTCCTGGAAGTTGCGTATTTAGACTTGTGAACTGGCATGAACAGAATCATGTGTGCTTTGATCTTGTTATAATTCAAGCTTGGTAACCTTAGTGTGCGCGGAGAGAGATGAACCACAAAACTAGGTGTTGGTATATGACTCAACCACCAGTTGGAAATTTTGGTAAATCTAGGGTGTTTTAGCACAAGTGGGAGTTTAGTTTGATTCATATTCATTTGCACTGTCTGCTTACTTCTTTGTTGGATGAAAACGTGACTTGTTGCAATTGTAAGACTTGAATTTAATTTCTGCTACATTACTATGTTGAAGTATTTCGTTTCACTGGTCCTGAAAGTTGGCATACAAATGCAAAATCTGTGTGCTTTGACCTTGTGATATGATCGCTGGAGATACGGGAGAAGAGAGCTAAAAAAATGTTGTTGTTTCGAGTGAGAGAGAAGAGAGCAAAAAATGTTGTTGTTTTGCGAGCATGATTCCACCGCCGGGCCCAAATTTCGGCGCTTATGTTAGTGTTAAGCAAGCACATGTGGAACATCCAACAAAAATTCAGTAAAATTCTAATTTATATATACGGAGTATACTAAATTTAGTAGGATTCATATTTATCTTTACATTCGAAAGGAGACACGAGGAAATCGTTGTTTGGAGCGACCAGCCAAGAATAGGCGAAGGCTTAGCCGACAATCGGCCATGACCTCTAATAGACTTGGCGCCAATTGGGCAGCGTAACCTATCCACCATTATTCCTCAGGGCACGACGAGCACGACGAGCAACCCGTACGTCGTCCTCCGTGTTCGCGCGCGTCCTCCACCAGGGAAAGGGGGAGAGCCGAAGAGGCGGCAGGCTAGCTAGGTGCCGGGCATGGGCAAGCACCACCACCACCACCACCACCACGACGTGGAGGCGGCGTACCCGGTGGATCACGGCGGCTACATGATCGAGACCCCGGAGCTCCGGTGGGCCTTCATCCGCAAGGTCTACGTGATCGTGTCGCTGCAGATGCTCGTCACGGTGGCCGTGGCTGGCGCGATGTACCTCACCCCCGCCGTGAGGAACTTCTTCCTCTCCCGCACCCTCGGCGCGGTCGTCGCCTTCATCGTCATCCTCATCTCCCCCCTCCTCGGTACGCACATGCATGATGCATAGGCATAGCTAGCTTCACGTACGATGCCACCCACAGACATGCCGCTTGGCCGTTGTCTCCATTAATTAATGCCACCGTTAATTAATGCAGTGATGCTTCCGATGGTGTACTTCCGGCAGCGGCACCCGATCAACCTGGTGTTCCTGTTCCTCTTCACGGTGTGCATCAGCGCCTCCGTGGGTCTGGGGTGCCTCACCAAGCGAGGGCCCATCATCTTCGAGGCGGCGGCCATGACGCTGGTCGTCGTGGTGGGGCTCACCGCCTACACCTTCTGGGCGGCCAAGCGCGGCCACGACTTCGAGTTCCTGGGCCCCTTCCTCTTCGTCGCCTGCCTCATCCTCTTCATCTACGCCATCATCATGATGCTCTTCCCCATGGGCAAGACGGCGGCGCTCGTCTACGGCTGCATCGCCTCGCTCGTCTTCTCGGCATTCATCATCTACGACACCGACAACCTCATCAAGCGATACACCTACGACGAGTACGTCGCGGCGTCCATCACGCTCTACCTCGACATCATCAACCTCTTCAGGGCAATCCTCATCGCGCTAGACGCTGCAGACTGATGTACGTGGAACAACCGAGCATGCCATTGTGTTCCTGTCTGGCATCACTGCATTTTCATCAAGGAAACATGAACACACAGAAGCAGATTAAAACAACAAATCCCCATGTTCAGAAAACTAAGGATGCTGGTGGGCATATCTAGGATATGTTGTCTGAAGAGCATCATCGCCTTTCAAGCTGCCAAACGATTGCCTGCCAAATGTACTCTAAACTAGATTGTTCATATTTAGATTCCAATGTAACATTATATGCTCTCTGTGATCAGAGATTAACAGAGAAATAAGTCCAGTTATGGTTTGGGACATTTCCATGTAAGGCAATATTAACAGACGAGACAGATTGATAAAAAAACATTCCCAGGAAAGGAAGACGAATATGAATTCTCTGAAGAGGGAACATCGTTTCGTTTGTGACACAAGCCCAACTTGAAATTACAGCCTACATGAGGCCAACATGCAATCACTCTAGCCGAGACCGAGACTTGAGGCTCTTAATAAATACCGCACGTATAAAATGGGCACAAAGTTGCCAGGATCAACCACAAGTTTTTCCAAACAGTTATCTGTTTACACCCACTGGAACACACTAGCTTAGATGGGTCTGCTTAATGCTCTTCTATCTTCTTCAGGTCCTTCATATTTGTCGTGTCCACGCTGCAAAACACATTTTAGCACATTAGTCACAACTAATGACGAATTTCCATCAGAGGTTTATCTGGGAGGGAACATTCCAGTCTGCAATATCTATGAGGTGAAATTTCAATAGGAGTACATTCAGATGCTGGAAATAAAAACAGACTTTGTTGATTTCTGAATTCTGTCATAACTCTTGGACATTTAGTTCTCATGTGGTAAGACAATTGCTTTCACCATTCGATTTCGTTTCTTTCTAAATACATACTGTTGGTAAAAGATATACTCTTGGAGTAGCATAAATCGATTGTTGTGGTGCATCCATGTTAGAGAACTAAGGATAATTTATTTTTGAGAAAAGGAAACTGAGGATGCTGGTGGGCATAACTAGGATCTGTTGTCTTGAGGAAAAAAAAGTGTCACTACATCATTTTATCTGTCATCAAGCTCACAAGTCCGCTCCTTGTTCCAAATCCAACTGATATGATTATGGTCCAACACAAATCCTCACAAATTAAATTAACCTAGCAAATTCGGTGAATAGGTAATTTTACTTTCTCTTCTGGTAATTCTAATATTGAATTTAATGTCACACCATGATGTTCTAGATTGATAGTCACTTCTACTTTAGACAAGACTGCACTTATTTTTATCTTTACTTTTACTCTAAGAGAACTTAACTAAATCACAAACCTCCTTAATCAGAATAATTTGACTAAAAGGGCAATACAGCATGTGCAGCAAGTGCAGGTTAGGAAACAGGTGCTAGTATAACTCACGTGGTTCCATAAAGCGCAATCTTCTGAATTTTTGTGATGTCAGCTCCGCTTTGATTGTCTTCAATAAACATAGTCAGGCTGGAATGGCAAAGAAAGGGGTTATAAGAATAGGATACCACTAAAAAATGTCTGTTGCGCGTGTGCTAGAGGGAGAGGTACATACCTGCGAACATTCTGGAACTTCACATACTTAAGCGTCACAGGCTTGCTCTGCAGAGAAGAAGAGCCAGGGCTCATCAATTTGAGATAACGCATAAGCTAAAACAGGAATAACTAATGACACTACATGGCAATCGAGGAAAAGAGTATGAGACCAGACTGAAATTTTCTAAGGACGTACTTCTAGCAAATGGCTGGAGGATAGGTCAACACTGTCACTTGGTGGGAAGTCATTGACGTTGCTGCCATTCAGTAGAAGAATTTATGTCAGGCTCAAGGGAAAAGCATATAGGTTTTGAAAATTCAGTATCAATGAGCTTCAGTTAAAACTAAAAGGTAGTATACCTGAAACCCATATGCTCTTTGTTGGAGAAGAGTTTAACTGTTTTTGGGCCTGCGTTGACAGAAGATGTTATTGCAATAACTATTTGAGAAAGCATCAAAAGGGCTACCACAAGAAACTAAATATCTCATTTGGAGGTAGAGAAAAAGAAGCATGAACAAAAAAAAAGGTGGCAACACAGAAGCAACATGTAAAGGAGAACTTTTAAACTTTCCAGAAATTAAGCAGAGAAAAAAATGTAAATAGCCCATGAGGGTGCTTAATGTTTTAAGTAGTGTGATCATCATAGAACAAATAGAATAAAGTTTTCCAGAAAGTGGTTGACATATATGCATGGGCACTTTGACAATATCAATGCAATATGACATAGAAGCAATGCACTTCAACATTCTCAAATATGAACAGCCTAACATTCTACCCCTGTACTAGCACCATCAATAACCATCTATACTATGTAGCATGAGCACTAGATAAAAGTGGTGCCCTATCCTAGTTTTTCTGTGCCCTATTTTACATCATCTGTTGGATATGAGGTCACTCAGATGGTAACCGCTTAGGTCCCACCAAATAATAACTAAAGACCATAACAAATTTACAAAAGTTCAACTGAGGTTCTACCATCTTGTAATAGTAGCATTATAGCAGACCTAAAAGACTAATTCCAGCACTCTAGTTCCAACGGCGACGAGTCGTCCTTGAACTTGGAACAGCGTCTAAACATATCAAAATCACACATCGACCTAGCAATTCATCTACTGATGTCCAGTCAGAAATCTCACCTTCCTCCTCAGGGCCCTTGAAGAGCGCGGAATGCAGCTTGATGACCTGCATGAAGGGGATGTAGATGAGCAGCTGCTCGTCCGAATCGCTGGCGAGGTGCAGCCCCTCGTCCTCCCTGTAGCCCTGAAACCACACCGATCCAAGTCAGAACGCAGTCGCACCCTAAGACCAACAGCGAAACCCTAGAGGAAGCCCCCGACGAAGAATCGAACCAGCCGATGCTGGATCGGGACAGGGATCATCGGGCGTTGCTCGCGCTCGCTCTACCTGCTTGAGAGCGTTGGCGACCCCGTGGGCGGGGTCCTGGTTGAGGCACTCGACGCCGGTCCAGTCGATGAAGTCGACCAGATCCACCTGCCCGCGCGGCACCGACGCCGACGGGACGGCCGCGGCGGCGGCCGCAGGGGCGGGCGCGGCGGTGGTCGGCGCGGGGGCGGTCGCCATGGCTAGTCCCGGAAGCTTCTGGATTTTGGAAGGTCGGTGTGGGGGGCGAGAGAGGGCCGCTGTGCTTCCGGTTCGACTGCTCGACTCGTGAGATGACTCTTGCTAGCAGCCGCTACCTTTCGTCTCGAGCCACGGCGGGGCGTATATTTGGGCCACGGAAGCCTCTATTCCTCTCGGTCTCGGTGCTCGGCCCCCGTCAGGATTTCCGAATTCAAAGCCCACTTAGTTCGATGCCCTGACCGAACCGGCTGCACCGCGGCTGGCTGTCCAGGTACTGTTTGTCTCGGCTGTGTCTAGCCGGCTATGGCTGGCTGTGCAGTTGTGCAGGAAAAGTTATTTGGACGATGTTACCCGGCGGCGTCGCACGGGAACGCTACCTGTACGGCGGCTGATGTCACGCTACGCTGTGCGCACAGCAGCGCGCGTCCATCCTGGTTCCAATCACCGCGTGTGCTGACGTCATACCACGTCATGGGACAGAAATAAATAGGTGGTTTTTGTTTCTAGGCTAGAAGATTCTGGGCCACGTCATACCACACCACCCAGCTACCATCACCTTCTTCTTCCTCAAGGTACGAACAGATCTCAACCAGCATCACCTACAGGAAGAAGAATATACAGAAAAAAAAGAGTCAGATCTCGATGGAATCTCTCCTACACTTCAACATTCATAACTAGCAGAAAAAAATCAGGTACTCCCCTTTTACCCCTCCTTCACCGTTCCAAAATCTTGTTTCCAGAACAAATTTTATACAAAAACAATCATGGATAGAACAACAGATCTTCTCAGGAAAAAGAAAACATTTACTTGGATCTTGGGGATAGAACATTGCACAGAACAAAAAGGAAAAAAGATCTAAAATAGACAAGAACTAGTTCCCAGATTCTCAGGCTATTGTTCTTAACAGATTTCAGCTACCAGATTCTTCAAAACATGTTCCCAGATTCTCAAACATGGCCCTTACCTTTCTCTTCTATTCAAGAATTGCTCCAGCCCACTCCCATCTATGTTGAAGTACTTCTCTGCTTTCCTTTTCATATCACTGCATATACACATAAAAAAGATGTAATTATATGTTCTGTTTGATTTGCAGGTTGATTGGAGAAAAAATAGAGATGAATATTGACAAACTTCTAGCAATTGGCGGATCTAATGCAACTCTGTCAGTTAACGAAGCATCAATCAACAAAGGTAAAAAAATTAACTTCTAGATTTGAGCAAAACTGCAATGGGATGTCTGTATTGCCATGTTAAATTTGAGCAACTACCATCTTTATTTTGAACAACTGCCAGATTCTTAACTTCTAGATTGCCATGTTAAATTTGGGAAACTACTAGGTTAATAACTTCAAATTCCACATAACTACTAGCCCAGGTTCTTTCCTCATAGTTGCCATATTATTCATGTTGCTGGCTAGTAAACTACCACAATTCATGTTCTTTGAAAAAAAATCTGTATGCTGACAGAAAACTGAAAAATGTCTACATTTTAAAAATATGCAGAGTTGGATTCCTCAAAAAAAATGAAGGAGCTACTACTAGGGTGTAAGATACCTCCTTTATAAAGGAAAAGGATCCCTGTGATTGCAATGCTAGTCCCTGGATCAATGCTAGCATCCACAGTTTAAGATGAAGTACACATAAACAAAGGTCATTATTACAGTCATTCCAGAGACAAACATAGTCTTTACAACTCCATGGCCACAGGCCTAGTACAAGAGTTTTAAATAAGTAAATAGATAACAAGTCTTCATCTTCATGTGCCAAAGGCAAACATGTTGAGTGTAGACTCATGACTCCTAATCCTCATCAGAGTAACCTGCAACATCACAAGTTACAGCCATAGTGGGTCAATACATTGGAATAGTATTGGCAAGTGATACCTTAGTATAATTTTGGTGGACTAGATACTATATGCAATTTGGCTAAGTGTAGCTTAGGCTTGCTTTGCTCAAAATAGGTTTTGCCTATTAGTTGAAAACAATAATTTTTTCTTTGTCAAAACTTTTCCCAAGGAACCACCAACAGACATTGAGGTCCTTCACCCTTGTTCACCTACAAGTTTTTACTTAGAAATTGGGATGAGGAGATTCTTGATAGCTTCCATGTCTTGATGCTCAAGTTGTCCTTTTTCAGGGACATGGCTAAGCACTTAGATTCTTCCATCTGCAGAGGTTGTGCACTTTGCCCACAAGCCTTGATTTTCACCAAGACAGGACCTTTCAGAAGCCTTCCCTTAGACCAAATGGACGCGCTCCAACCTATCATCCCACTACCACCAACTGTCCAAATGGCTAAGTTATTGCAACCTATATGATCCTGGTAGAGCCCATATTGCCAAGTGGCTACACTAGAAGCTTCTTAACACTTGGCCTCTAAAATCTCTTTGTTCCAGGGTGGCTTTCCACAAGTGAGATACACAAGGTAAACCATAGAAATGGTCCTTGTGTAACCACTCAACATAAACCATTCCTTCCATTCCACCCAGGTGTTTCATTCACTTAGTTGTTTTATTAGGCAAAACACAAGTCCAAAGACTTAGAAATATTTTTATCATAGCATGTATATTTCACCACCCTTTGGTTACTACTAGCTAGGCTAAGCATGGCATAGATAAGCATCTTAACTTAGAAATTTCTAGCAATTCTACAACTACTAGGATTTCCCAAGCATAGCATATAAGCAAAATATAACATGCAAGACTAACAAAATATTTCTAATGCTTAGTAGAAAACATAGGGATAGAAATATCATAAAGCACCACTTGCCTTGGAAGTTTGGAGAGTAGCTACACTCCTCACAATCACAATCACTATTGGCACCAAAATCTACACATAGAATCATAGGAACAAATCACATACAAATAAATACAAGCAAAAATATATGGATGCATGCAATATGATATGTGATGATTTTCTAAACTCAACAAAACAAGTGTACAGTACTGGTTCATAAACAAGTTCAAAGCTTGCCAAACAACATTTATTTAAACACTAAAACATTTCTTAAACAATTCATATACTCAAAATAGTCCTACACATGTTTCTGTAAATAAAACCATTTTAACAGAAGCAAAACATTAAACACATTGCATATTTAGAAAGGGCTTGTTCTCCTGATTCCATTGATATAAAATTTGTCAAATTTGAACGTGGGAATCAAAAGTTATGGCTAAAACAAATTCAAACATCTAATAGATTCAAATCCTGTTTTTAAACCTAAACTCTAGCCACGCGTCATAACCTGATTGGTGCGTATCGGTTCGCTCAGGATCACGCTCACAAGCCGTTAGATCTAACTTATCCTGCACGGTCCAGATCTACTCATAACGTTTCGATAAGTGATCTATTTACATGCGCTGGATCTAGATCCAACGGTCATTGACCAAGCAACCATAGATGGGCGGCGCTGGCGGTGGCATCTGGCAGCGGCGAGCTCTGTCTACGGCGGCGCGGCGCTACAGGGGGTTCTGGGGTCGTCGGAGGTGCTTACCAGGTTCGTAGCGATGCACTGATGCTCAACCTGGCGACGGCTTGGCAAGGGGCGCACGGACACGGCTCACGGGCTCGTCGGAGTTGCTGACAGCGTCGGGCTAGGGTGGACGACAATGTTGGCGACGCTCCTGGTCACCCTAGCATGAATAAAAGGCATTAGGAGATGCGCAAGAGTACGGCGAACACGATCGTGTGAATCAGAGGCGAAGGGGAACAAGGTGCTCACCGAATTTAATCGCCGGAGTTGAGGACGTCATCGGAACCTTGCTGTGCTTGACGAAGACGACGACCTGGGGCGGTATAGGAGGAACCAATGGTGTCAGAAGGTGCGCAAGGAAGTTGCGAAGCTGTCTGCAAGAACTAGAGAAGAAGGGGCGCACGGGGCTCACCGGGATTGGTCGCCGGAGTGAGCTCTGTCTACGGCGGTGCAGGAGCGATTGCGGGCAGCCTGGGGGCGTTTTTGTCCGGCTTTGTTGGGGGAAATGGCCGCGAGGGAGAGGTGGTCTTATAGCCAGATCGGGGGCGAGGATCTCGCGCGGTATCAACGGCAATTAAGCGCGGAATCAACGCGGCAGTGAATGGCGGAGGGAACGGCCGGCGACGTGGTCGTGGGCGCGATTTGGGGACGAAGGGTGACGCGGCAGTGAGGCCCAGTTGTCAGCGAGAGAAACAGAGAGGGGGTGGGGTCCTAGCGTCAGTCACTCGGTGGGTGCGTCTGCGAGTGAGAGAGAGAGAGGGGGGAACCCGGGTGGGCTTAGTAGGCTGAATCCGTCGTTGGGCTAGATAGGTGGCGCCGGCCCTTTTCTATTTCTTTTCTCCTTTTCTTTTTATGTTTTCAATTTCAGGAATCAATTCAAATGATTTCAAAATCTATTTGAATTCAAATCTTTTCAGGATTTTTGCAGTGTGCAACAATCACATTTCTGAGCATAAAACCAAGTGGTCACCTTGAATTGGCCTGGTCACTTGAAATAAAATAAAATAAAATAAAATAGCAGTGACATAGCACTAGTTTGAATAAGTTTTCAAAATTGGTTTTCAAATCATATTTTTTTTGAAACTTTGGTTTAAATCTTGGCAATCTAGCAATACAGCCTAAGAGCAATAAGACAACAAAGTTTGGTCCAAGGAACAACAATCTCCCATTGGAGAGTAGCATTTTCTCAAATGCTGATCACATAAAATAATGAGCTCATATGCTCCTGTTTTTGAATTGATTTGTTTGAAATGAATTCTACATGATCATGGATGCATGGATGATATGCATGAGTTTAAAATGTGATTTTAGGGATGTTACATAGGGCTACATCGCTTGATGTTGCGTGCACTGAGATAACTTTACCCCAATCAAGTGCAGCTCATACTACCCCCACAGCACATGATGATACAAATGAGTGCAATGAAGTTCTTTCCACACCACAACCACCTACTGCACAGATGAGGTTTGACACTCTTGAGGAAGCGGAAAGGCATTACAAAATGTATGCACGGATAAGAGGTTTTGGCATAAGGTACAACTACAGAAAAAAATCTGAAGCAACTGGTGCTATTATAAGAGCAGCTATAGTTTGTCACAAAGCAGGCCATCAAGCAAAAGATAAAGAGGATACGCAAAACCCTAAGCCAGTTGTTGCAGAGAGGAATAAGAGTACAAATCCAAGGACTAATTGTCCGGCAAGAATGCTACTGAAGCTAAGGGATGTCAACTGGTTGGTTACAGAATTTAGTGATGTGCACAACCATCCTCTGATTAAAAAATGGTCACTAACTGGTTTTCTGCGATCACACAGAGACATACCACATGAAGACCAGGAATTCATCAAAGTTCTATACTCAGTAAATATGGAGACCAGCAGGATGATGCAAATAATTGCAACCTTGTATGAGTCGCTTGAGGGTGTGCCTTACACTCCAAAAGACATGGCAAACTTCAGAGCAACACTGCGAGCTGAGAACAGGTACACTGACATGCAAGACACAATGGCATACTTCGAAGCATTGAAATCTCAAGACAAAGATTTCTACTATAGATTCGAGCTTGATGATGAAGATAGGGTTGCAAACTTGTTCTGGGTAGATGGAGCATTAAGAAGAGCTTACAGATACTACAATGTTTGTGTGTCATTTGACACGACGTACATGACTAATACATACAAGATGCCATTTGCACCATTCATTGGAATAAACAGTCATGGCCAGTCTATACAATTTGGTTGTGGCTTTCTAAGGAATGATCTAGGCACTAGTTTTGATTAGCTTTTTGAGACATTCCTAATTGCAATGGATGGGCTCGCACCACTGAACATTATTGTAGACCAAGACTTTGCAATGCGTTCTGGTATTGACAATAAGTTCCCAAATGCAAGGCATCGGAACTGCAGGTGGCATATTATAGGGAAAGCAACAGAGGAAATCGGTCCAATAGTTGCTAGTAATGAAGCACTACGCCAGGAATTCAATAACTGCATTAATTGTAGCTTGACACCGGCAGAATTTGAATCAAGGTGGAACACAATGATTCAAAAGTATGGCCTACAGACTCATGAAAAATTTGCAGCTTTGTACGATAAGAGAAGCTTCTGGGTCCCTGCATACTTTATGCATGATTTCTACCCTTTCTTACAAACAACTCAACGTAGTGAAGGTTTCAATGCTGTCCTAAAGAAGTATGTAAAACCTTCAAACTCTATAATTGAGTTTGTTCGTCAATACACTGCTTTACAGGCAAAAATTATGAAAGCAGAAGACAAAGAAGAAGCAGACTCGTCGCTTACTTCTGCTAGGACTTGGTGTTGGCACCCAATTGAGCAGCAAATGGCAAAAGTATACACCAGAAACATTTACAACCGATTCCAAGTAGAAATGCAATCAATTATGTCGTACAACATATGACAAACAGCTCTAAATACTTATCTGGTTGAGTGCATAGTGAAATTTGTACCAAATTACTACAATCGGACGTATGAAGTTTATGCAGATCCTCAAAATGAACAGTACAAATGTGGATGCTGCAAATTTGAACGGGATGGTATTGTGTGCTGCCATATTCTAAAGGTATGCAAAAATACACTTGTCATATTGTTTTTGAGTAGTTGCCTACCAAGAAATGCATGACTACCAGGTTTTTGAGCTTATTTTTGTTTTTGAATAACATAATGCAGGCCATGCTCCAGCTTGGAGTAACTGAGATGCCATCTGCATATGTGCTTAGGAGGTGGACTTGGAGTGCAGAAGAGAACTTAGTAAAAGAAATACCAGGACATCCTGCTGCCATGCCAGAAGAATCAAGAAAGAAAATGTGGCTACCAGTAACATGCAATGA